>JADMLD010000712.1:0-1200000 GCA_017589585.1 Phylloscopus whistleri
ATGCACGGCCTTGATGATGTAGATTAGATTCGTATTGGGTGTTAATCACTGGGTCGTTGTCAGACCTATCTTCGCAAAGGCCCATCTCCTCTCAGTGCCACCCTTCTTTCCTTTGCAAATAATGTTCTCCTGGGTTACAGGCAGAGGTTACACAATTCCTGGATGTCTTTTATTTTCTGAAGCCTGAATGACTTTATACCATATATTTACAATAAAACCCAAATTATTTTATACCATATATCACAATCCCTCCCCTTTATATATTAACATATTAATTTGTGCTTTTATTGTTTGTTCATTCATTACCAGCTTTCGATCTTAGTTTTGATCATTGTAGTGATGTATGGGTGAATAGCTATTCTAGATTCTTACTGTTCACTGTTCCTAAATTTCTACTAAAGCTACCCTTTTCCCCCGACCATATTTTACTACATTTTGGTGTCATCACCTTATCATTATTGAACAATTACCAATTTGCCTACAGGATTATTAGAATAAGCTTTCATACTTGCTCAATTTTTCTTCAGAATCATCCCATCTTTTCCATACTGTTGTACAATAACTTTTATAGTTGTCCCTTTCCTTTTTTACTTGTGCTTCAAATTTGGCTAAAACCTCTGCTGTTCTACTTCCTTCTTTCCCTTCTTCTAGCTTCATTATTTTCGGTATATTAGGAGTTTTACCCAATTTTCCTGTGGCCATGTCTGGATCAGTTGGTAGGGCTGCTTTCTGCATACCTTGTACCACTGAATGTATTAAACGAATGAAGCATGGTATTAGGCATGGTAAAAATATTATCCCAGCCACAGAGCATAATATAAAGAAGCCCACCTTTTTCCACCAAGCTCCTTCCCCGAACAGTTGGTCCCACCATGAAGCCTATAGTATAGAATTCCATTTCTGTGCTGGAACATGTACCACCTTCTTTATTTCAGCTGCCAAATCTCTGATAGTTTCCCCATAGTCATCAATTACAACACAGCACTCAGACTCATTAAATTTTCCACAGACTCCCCCTTCCTCTGCTAATAGGTAATCTAATGCTATCCTATTCTGGTATACAAAAGCCCTCATCTGGGAATGTTGTTTGGCCAGTATCTTGAGAGCATCCAAGGTATGGTATGATACTATTTCCACCACAGCCCATAGTCTTATGAGCCCATTCAATAGACAGATTTGGGTTCTGTATCCCCAGCTTCCATCCTGGGCCCAGGTTGCAGGGCCATAGAATTCCATTATCCTCTCCGCAGGCCAATCTTCATTTCCCACTGTTGATTCCCACCTGTGCTTGGGAGTTCTTTCTTTAATTTTCTTTTTTCCCTGTTCAGGATTTCATATAGCGGTGCTCCCAATGGACTGCTCTCAGACCTAGGTAGTGTGAAGAAGGAGGGCCTAATCATTCCCAGACTGCAGGAACCCTTCCACCTATTGGGTAATTCACTGTAAGCCTTCTTACAACATATCCAGTATATTCCACCAGGGGATTTCCATTTAATACTGATGGTTTCTGACTCTTTCCAATAATCTCTCAAATTTTCCAAAGATTGGTAAGGGTTAGCTCCAGAGCTTTTATGTCAGCATTCTGACTGGGTCAATCCACTCACAATTTGTTTCTCTTACTCGACTCCAATATCCCATAGGAGGTTCTGGTTGCCAGACCTTGGTTTTATTATTTGAATTTACAGCTAGAGTGGATATACAGGGAGTATATCCCACTACTTGGGTATAGTCTCTTCCCTCTCTACTAATGCAAAGTGTTCCAATTACTCTTTGGTCCAAAATCCATCCCTCTAGGTGTGCCATTATTTTGGATATTTGAGTGTCATTCCATTTAAGGAGCTGCTCTGGAGCTAAACTCTCACCTTTCCATGGCCAATTCTCAGCAGATTACAACCCTCCACAGATCCAACAACTAGACAACCCCAATTCTGTTGCAATTTCCTGCATTAGATCTATAAACAGGTTTTTGTTTGAAGCAGGTAAACCCCAATCACTATACTGCCTTTCTAACTGCTCATATTGGTCACTCAAGGTCTTTAGCCTCTCTTGTTCTAATCTTTTCTTCCTGGCTTCTGACTCCTTTCTCTTTAATTCTTGAGCTACCTGTTTTATTTCACTCTCTGGATCCATTCCTTCATTATTCTTTGAAAAGCAAAAAGTTTTCTCAAATTTTAAACATGCCCTCTCATCATCATCTCTTAGGAGATTTAGTACGATAGGTTCATTACTCAGAGATAACTTATCATGCTTCAAATTCTTCCCTACTCAATAGGTCTTCCCATTCATTATACACATCTCTAACTGACTTGTCATAACACAACTTGTTAACTTGGAAATAAGCTACAAATGCGGATTCTTTTCTACCTCCAATCCATACTGTACAGTTACACTGGTCACAAAAAGGAACCTTAGGTATCCATTCAGCGTCCTGTTTTTGTACTGCATGGATTAAGGTTTTTCCTTTTCTTAGTGAAAACTCTGACTGCTCATTCTTAGGTCTCGCTCTGGGATTACAGCAGATCATTTCCCCTTCCAATTGACACATTCTAAATCGAGTGCCATTATAGGTACAGTACCCGTTTTCCCTGCTACCCAGGCAATTATGTTGGGCTTGGTATGCCATAATCTTAGTTACATTGTTTCCCTTCAGGACAGTTTTAAGGCACAGCTCACACCCGTCCACTGGGCTCTGCTTTTCAGCACCGAGCTGCTTCTCTGAAGTCTGGCCAACCGTCTGGCACACGACTAGGCTCAGGATTATCAGGATTCCCCACAGGTGTACTTCTCTGCCTTTGCCTGTGCCCACCAGGTTGCAGCCAGCAGCGAGGTAATCCGTCTTCTTGGCAGCATACCTCCTCTTAAAGGTGGCTCACCTTGGTAACTTTACAGTGTCCATGTTACAGGGTACGTTACTTGACCTTCGACACTCGATTGCTAGGGCTTGTGCTCGTGAGTCTAATTTTCCCCTTATCCCTTTTTGATTTAAGAGGAACCACGCTGGAGAATCTAGTTCCAAT
Organism: Phylloscopus whistleri; assembly: GCA_017589585.1. Classification (NCBI taxonomy): domain Eukaryota; kingdom Metazoa; phylum Chordata; class Aves; order Passeriformes; family Phylloscopidae; genus Phylloscopus; species Phylloscopus whistleri. The sequence continues at coordinate 3,018 of JADMLD010000712.1, forward strand.
AAGCCCAGGTTTGTAGCAAGTACTAAGATGAAGCTAGTCAGGGTTTGTTCTTCCTCTAGACACTTGATACACAAACCCCTGGGTCTATACCCTCTTCTACAATGTACAACCCAAATTTCACAACAGTAATTACATTCAAAGTGAATACATGGATAACATGGACATCCTGGTTTTAAACAACTTATTGTATTTCCTTTGGTCATTTAGCACCACGCTGAAGCTTCATCCTCAGATCTCCTGGGGAGGAGGTTACTTTCCACTCAGGCTTGCTTTCTCTTCGTTTGATCTTCTTTACCTGAGAAGTGTCCAGCCCCTTTCAGCTATTCGAATTGCTGTGTCTGTGGTTAAAAGAACAAGAAAAGGACCTTCCCAGTGAGGGGTTAGAGGGACCTCTTTGCAGGTTTTTATTAGCACTTCGTCTCCTGGTTGTATCCTGTGTATAGCAAATCCCAGTGGGGTCCTTTGCGTTATGAGTCTGCACTTTCGTAGTTCCTGTAGGTTCTTGTTTATTGCTATCAGGTAGGGCTGTATTTGTCCATCCTCCTTTCTTGGGTGCCCCACTGGCATCCCATGCTCATAGGGCATTCCGTAGAGCATCTCGGAAGGTAATAATCCTATCTCAGAGTGTGGCTGTGTTCTAATATTTAGGAGGGCTAAGGGAAGACACTTGACGCAAGGCATTTTTGTCTCTAGCATTAATTTTGATAATTGAGCTTTTAATGTTTGATTCATCCTTTCCATCTGCCCTGAACTCTGAGGGTGCCAAGGGGTATGATATTCCCACCGAATCCCTAAAGCATCTGCTAGTTGCTTAATAATTCTAGATGTAAAATGTGTTCCCTGGTCCGAATCGATATAATCTATTATTCCATATCGAGGTACAATTTCCTCCAGTATTATCTTCAAGACCACCTGGGCTGTAGCTCACACACCAGGAAAGGCCTCCACCCAATGGGTTAATTGAGCTACCATTACCTGTACATATTTATATCTCCCTACTTTTAAGCAATTCAGTAAAATCTACCTGGATCCTTCCAAACAGGTGATAAGCGAAGGGACGATCCCCTAAGAGTGTTTGTCGTGCCCTGGTCCTGTTTATTTTTTTACATATCATACACCCTAGTACTTCTTGTTTTGCCCATTCATAAATTCCCTTGCACCCAAAGAATTTTAGAAACTGTTCTGCTAACACCTGTGCCCCTCAATGAGTCTGCTGGTGAAGACTCTTCAGAATTTTCCTGATATATTCCCTAGATACCAATTCTCAACCATCTGGTAATCTCCATTTTCCCTTCTCACATTTTTCTCCTTTCCTTTTATACCCTTCAATTTCTTCCTGGGAAGGACTTGTGGGGTATTCCTGTATTTCGTCCCTCTTAACCTCTGGAACATTTACCGTAGGGTGCTGCTTTCTTAGCTTCCTCATCTGCCAAATTATTTCCCTGGGTTCAGAATTTTATTCCTCCTTGATGCCCCCTTACATGTACAATGGAAATTGCCTCGGGTTCTCTCACTGCCTCCAATTTGCCCTATTAATTCTTCATGGAACAACCCTTGTCCCCAAGTACTAACCAATCCTCTTTCCTCCCAAATCTTCCTAAAGGTATGAACTACTCTGAAAGCATATTTGGAGTCTGTAAATACTGTTCCTTTCTTTCCTTTCAATCTTTTTAGTGCTCACAATACCGCATATGACTCACAAGCCTGTGCTGACCAACTAGCATTTAGCGGACCAGACTCCACTACTTCACGGATCTACCATCTACGATGGCATATCCTGGTTTTGTTTTCCTTCTGTGACCCATGTTGACCCATCTACAAACCATTTTTCTCCTTTGTCCAATTCCTCCTCTTCCAAGTCTGGTCTTATTTTTGTCTGGAGTTCTGTTATCTCTGTACGATTGTGAATTGGTTCTTCCAAGACTTCCCTGAATGAAAACTGGGCTGGATTTTGAGCTGTTGTAATTCTAACCCAGGTGAATGAATTAATATAGCCTCATATTTCAGAAGCCTGGCATCATAAGCCACTTGTCTGCCTTTTGCTGCAGTATGCTTCTTACATTGGGGGGTATACACTATTAATGGCGCTCCAAAAGTGATTTTCTTTGCCTCCTTTGCTAATAGTGCCACTGTGTCTTGGGTTATGGAACCAAAAATGTGTATTCTATTTCATCTGTTAAAAGCAGTTGGGGAGATGTTTTTCTTTATCTCTTGTAACTCTGGGGGGAGGGGGGAAGATGCCTTCTGATAATGGGCCACCTGTTAAAACCAGGTGCGCCAGTGTTTCTTATCTCTTTCACCACCCGTCCTCCCTCCAGGGGAATATTTTCTGCTAATGGGCCATTAAGGCTCACTAAGGGCATGACATATTCCATTGTGAGATGCTCCACCCAGTGGGGGGAGCCAACCACTCCTACCTAGATAAAAACTGAGACCTAGGAACACAAGGTATCTGGTTCCACTGGATTCCTGGAGGAAGACCGGACCCCTCTCACCATCACTGGACCCTTCTCACCCAGGATCATCTCTGCTCCAACAGAACCACATCTGCCACTCCAGGAGGACTTACTTTTGGACTGCTTCCAACACCCTGACCAACAGGGTGTTAGGTTGTATTATTCCATTTATTTTATTACCTTTTTTTCTCTCTCTTCTCCTATTAAATTGTGTCTCTGACTGGGAGTCTCACTGGTTTTGCTTTCAAACCAGCACACACTGCCATGGTAGCTTGTAGACAGGTTGACCACCCTCTACTTACTGGGTCCAAAGCTTTGATACATATGCCACAGGTTTTTTAGTTCTTGCCCAATCCTGTGTTAGTACCCCATGAGCAGTATGATTACTAACATCTATAAATAAGTGAAATTGCCTCCTTAGATCAGGGAGGCTTAGTACTGGAGCTGTTATTAGTGTCTCTTTTAACTCCTCAAATCCCTTCTTGTCCTGTTCTGTCCATTTTAGTCTATCTGTGGTGAGCTTTCGTATAGAAATTTCACCTTTTCACTGTATCTTTCAATCCATTGTCTACAGTATCCCCAAAGCCCCAATAGCTGCCAGACGTCTCTCTTAGTTTGTGGGGGAGGTAATTCAGTGATGCCTGCTACCCTCTCTGGATCTAATTTCTTTTTCCTTTTGTGATCCAGTGTCCCAGGTATTTGACCTCGGGTTCTGTGAACTGAAGTTTGGATTTAGTCCAGAACTTTCAGTCTTTTGTCCCCCCAAAAATTCATCAGTGCTGTAGTGCATGTTCTTACATCTTCCTTTTGACCTGCTATTAGTAGGTTGTCAACATACTGTAAAATTTTAGTTCCCTCCTGTGGGGTGAATTGGCTTAATAATTGTTCTAAAGACTGACAAAATAGATTAGGACTGTCGACAAGTCCTTGGGGTAGGGATGTCCACCTGAGCTGTTGTTTTCTATGGGTTTCTGGGTCCTCCCATTGAAAGGCAAAATAATCTTGGCTCCTTTCAGCTAAAGGACAGGTCCAAAAGGCATCTTTTGGATCTATTACACTATACCAAGTATCCTCAGGGGAGACCTGGTTAAGGAGTGTATATGGATTAGCTACGATGGGAAAACGCGTTTTGGTCCATTCATTTATAGCCCTGAGATCCTGGACCAGCCTATAACTCCCGTCTGATTTTCGGACTGCTAGTATAGGGGTCTTGTGCCTAGACATGCAGGGTTCTAAGGTTCCCCTTTTTATAAGGTCATCTATTACAGGTTTTAATCCTTTCTTCCTTCCATGGAAATGGGATATTGCTTTATTCTAATTGGGTCCTCCGGTCTTTCTATTTCAATAAGAATGGGTTCCATTTCCAACCTCCCCGCTTGCCTTGGAGTATGCCAGACCTTTGGGTCTATTCTATTCTCATCCTTGATGGTCAATTTATACAAACTCACCACTAACCGTGAATCTTTTATGATCAAATTTATTCCAAGGGCTACCATAAGGTCTCTTCCTAATAAATTATAATCAGCCTCTTCTACCAACAACATATCTCTTAAACAAGTCTTGGTATCTGATTCTATTTCTACATCTTTAATTACTGGGACCTGAAAGGGCTCGCCCTTCGCTCCCATCACCATCATTGTTTCTTCGCTTTTTGTGCACCCTAGGTTACCTAGGGATAACGCTTGAAAGTACTCTTTTCAGCCCTAGAATCCACAAGAAATTCTAGGACTTCTCCTTGGGGTCCTACTTTCAACTTTATCAAGGGCTCTTTAGATCTTCTGGACCCCAAAATGAAAAGCCCCTGACACCCCTAATCCTCCTGAAACATCTTTTCATCTCTTATTCTTCTTACATTCTCGTTTTCTATGCCAAATCTTTTTGCAGTAAAAACACTCGGGAGTTCTCTCTGATTGCTCAATTTCTTTCTCAAAGGGGTGACTGTTCTCTCTTGGCGCTCTTCTTTCCTAGCTTCTCAGAATCGTGGGAGCATTCCTGTTTTTGTGCTTCCCTGGCTGCTGCTACTAGTACCCTTGCCTGCGTCTTTTGCTGTTCTTCTTCTCTTCTCATATAAACTTTTTGAGCTTCCCTGAGCAGTTCCTGTAACCCTTTCTCCTGCCAATTATCCATCTTCTCTAGTTTTCTCCTGATGTCTTCCCACGCTTTTGCTGCAAAATTCCTACCCTAATTCTCCTATAGGGGAGGGTTTTCAACAATAACTCCCCTATAGGAGAATTAGGATCTGTTCCCAAATATACCAGTAGACTTTTTTTTAACCTATCTAACCATTCAGAGGGTGTTTCGTCATTTTTCTGGCATTCCCCAAATACCTTACTAATGTTTTGTCCCTTCAGTACTGTTTCCCTTATACCTTGGATCACTATATTTCTTAAATCTATCGTGTTTTGTCCACCTTCCCCTGTCTGAGCACTCCACCCGGCTCTCTGTCTTGGCCACTTTTGTTCCCCTGGCGCACCCTGCGGGTTCTGTCACTCCCATTCCCACATACCAGCTTGCCTAATCAATTCTTTTTCTTCCTTATTAAATAGTGATCTTAATATCGCAGTGATATCACTGTACAGATAAATACTTGTGCCTAGGAATTCATCTAGGATGAATCCCCCAGAGGGTCATCCATTAACTTCCCATCTCCTTTTTGAAAGCCCTTATGTATCCAGTATTAATCAGTACATTTACGTATCCGATAACCCCTGGGGCAGTCGGCACTTCCCTTAATGGGAGGAGGTTGTGCCTATCTTCCTCATTTCGCTATCCTCCTCCGTTATCCTTTTTAATTATCACCGTGTTCTCCTAGCTGGTGGGGTAGAGATCACTTTCTGTAAGCTTTTATGTGCATTGGGGCAGAGGTTGGGAGAGGACACCGAATCCAAGTCCGGCTGTATGTGTTCTGGGGATGGGGTGACTGGGGTGGGGGACGCAGTGGAGCTATCTGAGGGGGTTGCGATCTGGGGGCTGGTTCTAGGGGAGGCGGTAATCCCGCCTGTGGGGGCTGCTGCTCTGGCAGAGGTGCTGAAGCCTCCAATGGAGGGGCTTGGACCATCTGCAAGGGTTGAGGCGGGGGCACCGGGGGTACCAGTGGGGGAGCTTGGACTTGCATGGGCTGGGGAAAGGGATTCAGATATGGTGGTGGGAGGTTTTCTAAGGGTTCCCATGTATCACCCTGGGTTGTGGTGGGGCTTTTAATTTTCACCAGGAAGAGTCTAATATCTGCCCTTTCCCACATTCTGGTGTACTCATATTCCTCCTTCTCCCATGTTTGCTTATTACCTACATAAATACTCAAGGCTCTACAGACCCATTTCTCGAATGTACCAAATATGGGCCAAATTACATACTTTTTATGTATGTAATTAGGAGACAGAAAAGGAGACAGAAAAATTAGGAGACAGAAAAACAAAGCTTTTTCGGCCAAGGTGCTGACGTCACCAGCAGCGAGATCAGGACACCTTCCCCCTTCAGATCCTTTGTTTTAAGGGTACCGGTGTTACATATTAAAATAAGCTCATACATAATTCAAAATAGGTATGTCAGGTTTCAAGCCCCCCCCTAAATATACAATTTATTTGTAGGGTTCCACACAGTCTGGGAGGGTGTTATAAATCCATCAGGCTTTTAAAGAATCGATTGTCTTTCTAATCTCAGGAATGCCAGGCATCCATTCTGTCTTCTATCTACTTTTGAAAGGTAGAAAAAAAAATACAACCCCCCTCCCAATCTCTACTTAATTACTGTCTTATTTATCACAGTTTTCAAACTTTATTAATAAAAGAACATACAATACAACCCTCCCATATTTATACCTAAAGAAATCATCTTACTATATGCAAAAAGCCAACTCTAAAACTTGCATTTATAACAGGAACTCGCTTTTTCCTTCTGGTTTGACAGCAGGTGACAGCGAGTCGGGGCTGCTCTGTTGGAGCAGCCCAGGCCAGCCAGGCCCTGCCGTGCCCCCCCGGCGTTGGGGTTGGGGGGAGACAGCCCAAAGCCTGGCCGGGTGCCATCGGCTCCCGGCAGGGGAGGGGAGGCTGCAGCTGAACATCAGCTGGTTTTAAAGCCTGCTCTGGAACCGGCCGAGCCAGGAGGGATGTCCGAGGGCCCCCGATAAGAATTATGGGCCCGGTTGTCACCGAGGTGTGGACAGCGCTCCCCTCCCCCCCCCCCCCCGCCCCTTCTCATCTGGTGACTCCCAGGCAGAGAGGAAAGGAGTGGGGTGGCGGGGGGGGGGAAGCCCTGCCCACTCTGAGATCCCTCTGCAGGAGAGGCTACTGCCCTGCAGAGATGACATGACCACTGAAGGCCTGGGCAGATTTAACCCATTCCCGGCTACATGAAGCTTCCAAGGCTTAACCCTTCCCTGAGAGGGAGAAGAAAGGGACAGAGTGAACGTAGAGAAGCGCAGAATGAGGTCAGTGCAGCGAGAGTGAAAGGACTATTGGGACAAGGGATTGAGGAGTTTCCCATTCCATTTTAGGCTGGACTTCTTATTGAGCCATGGAAATGAACTCTATATGTAGATTGTCCCTTTAAATCATGGGAAAGGTATGCATTTGAGGAGGTGATTGTTTAGATTTGTGTGTGGATCTGAGCAAAGATGTTTGTGATGGACTAAGTGATACTGATCCCATGAGATGCTTGAACAGAGATAGAGATGAGAAGCCCTCTGCACCAGTGAAGACGTGAGAAGATGTCTCTGTTCCTTGAGATGAAGAATCCTTTGCCTTTGGAGTTATTCATCTTTAGAAGGTGACACCGCAGTATGCAAGAGTCTATGACCCATGGCCCATAAGCAGCTTGGGAAACTGCGAATGGGAGGGGTCACAGAAGCCTGTTTCCCCAGGCAGCTGTTTTTGTGACAGTTAAAACTCACAAGAGAATTGTTCTAGGTTATCAGTGGAATTCATGACTCTAAGAGAGACTCCTCTCTTAAAGAATTGATGAAAGATTATTTTCAAATGGTGAAACTGACTGAAAATCACGAGTTTTGTCTGTTTATGTTGTTTGTGGGAAAGTGAACAGTTTGTGAAGGGAGGAAGAGTGTTTTGAAAGTTTCATTTTGATTTCTTTTTTTTTTTTTTCTTTTGGTGTGTGTTAATAAATTTATCTTTATACCTACCTTTAAGTTTGGGCCTGTTTTGCCTTTTTCTCCTAATCCTATTTCGCAGCAGAGGAAACACTCAAACCATCACACAAAATGGTGCATTGACCAGGAAAGGTAAAATTAGGTAAACGTGAAACCACTACAATATTTAAAAATCAACTGCTGCTTTAAAGAACTGGAGAGATACTTTCTTAGGCTGCCTGACCAGAAAGCAAAATGGCATGTCTAATTCAGTATAGAACAAACAGTGTTCAAAGTGAAACCGAATCCTACCTTCATATATGCACTGAGAGACTCTGACCTTATTACTCAAGGACTGAAGGGCTTTTTATTAGAATGCATATCTTGTTAAAATATCAATTCATGGATGATGAAAAAAAATCGAGAAATTATTTCAAGGATGTTATAAACGCATATTTTGGAGTTGGCTTTTCGCAAATATTGACATGAATGCTATACATATAATGTAAGAGTATTTTCTTTTATTTGTAGAATTTAAAAATGTAATGAAGGTATATTTCCTAATTGTAACAAAGTAAGAGATGGGGGTTGTATTTTTTTAACCTGTAAGCTAGATAGAAAACAGAGAGGAGGCCCAACATTCCTGTGACTGATGAGGGGCAATTAAAACTTTATGGCCGAGAAGGATTAGTGGCATCTACTTCGGACACCCAGACGCCAGAGACTGATAAGCAGCAGTCAGATCTTTTCAGAGTAGGATCTTCGAAAGATATTTACAACCTGCCCAGACTACATGGAATTTTACAGATGAATTGTATATTTAGGGGAGTCTTGAGACCGAGGTAAATATTTGAATATGTATTAGCTTATTTAAATATGTAATATCCAGACTTTTAAATACCAAGAAATCTGAAATGTGTGTGTGTCGGTTTTCACACCCTCAGCTGAGAACCCTTTCTTTTTCTCCTAATTGTCTCCCAATTGTCTATTTTTTATTCTATTTTATTTTTATTTTTATTAAACCTATAAATTAATAAAAAAAACGTGAAACGTCGTTTTTCACAAGGAAATATAAAACTAATGCCAGTATTTCTTTGTAGCAAACTGCGATTCAGTTGCATCTTCAATGCACTGGCAATCTGATATACTTCCTATTTCCTCTTGTGAAAAACGTTACCTGAATCCTAGAGAACAGTTCAGGTGACAACATATATTGTTGGGCAGTTGAAGAGACGGGATGTCCACAGTTTGCATCATGAAGTCGATTTTATTGAACACCCTGCTGGCTTATATGTCTTTCAAGCATGAGCTAAAAATAACAACTTGCTTAAACAACAACAGCCATAACAACAATATCTATGTTTCTTAGTAACATTGCTAACCATGGGCAAGCACAGACTTGGACAGGCCTGTATTGTCTTGCACACATGCATACGAACACCCTTATCTCTTCCTCCTTCAGTGTCCTGCCTCGACTTGCTAGGGCTTGTAGCCCCCTAGCACATCTACTTCTGTAATGAGTTCAGCAGTACACTTTGAGTCCTTCTTCTTAGCTGTTTTCCCACATTTCCCCCTTCTTTTTCCCACCAGTAAAATCTTTTTGTGGACTTATTAATTAGTCTCTAAACACTTTGTAAAACACATGGCAAATAAATCATCATAAGCAATAGTATGAATAAAATGTAAATTCTGTTTTAACTAAATGCTTAAGCAAGCGAATAGGCCCTCATCTCCTAAGTATGCATCCAAGCCAGTGGCTATAATCTACAGCTCTTGGTTTGGTGACACAATCTCAAAGGGCTTGTATACTAGCATGGGTAAATTAGGAGTGGTCAGATAGGTTCATGCAACACAAGCCTTCAAAATCTTCACATCCGTGTCCTGGTAGCCCTACTTCTTTTCTTGGTCACGAGGGCTGGATGGCAATTAAGTGATTTTTCTTTTCTCTGGGCCTCATTTTCTTGGAGGCAATTGATGTTTGTCCAGATGAGCAGGTAACTACTTCAAAACCTGTTGGTGATTATTCCAGCTGGTTCAGAGTTCCGCAGCTCGGACCCAAGGAGGCTAGAGCCACCCAAAAAGGTATCTCATTAGAGAGAGCTCCTTAGGGGGTCAGAAGCACTCCCTCAGCTGGCAGAGAGCATCTCAGCAGGGGGCAGAGCAGTGATTCTTCAGCTCTCGTGATTTCAGCTCAGTGATTTTCAGCTCCTGCCCTGCGAGGTTTGCTTCTCTTTTGGCTGGTCCGGGAAAAGGGAGAGAGGGTCTCGTTTGGCGGTTCTGCATGGAGTAGCTTTATTGCAAGGTACCAGCAAAGGGAGCCAGGGACGAGATACCCTGAGAAATAGGGAGACTCAGGGGGTTTTATGGAGAACTAGGGTGGGAGGGGAGAGGGTACAAAGCCAATCGTTTACAACAGATCTACATAAAATCCCGTGAAGGCTTGTGGGTCCTTTGAGAGGTCGCTGTAACAAGAAAGTTACTTTGTTATCTTAGGGGACTGGCGGGGGCGGGGGGGGGGGGGGGGGGGGGTGGGTTGTGCAATTCTTCTTATCTCCTCAGCAGGCTTCCCTCCAGGGCAGAGCCATCGGGGCTCCGCCCACCCCCACAGGTGATAAAACACATGCATACCTTCTCCCTAGGTTAGTAAATTAGCTAGGCCTCATCATTGTACACTCAGTTAAAAATCTTTTCATCAAAACTTTTAAAAATTGCTTCTGCACATGTAAATCTTTAAAGCAGTATCATGCTGCTAGGGATCAAACTTGATTTAATTTCAAAATTTTTAGTGTAAATATTAATGTAAACATTCTTAAAGTGCCATACTCCCCTCTCTTTTGCTTTTTAATAACATGTATGTCTATTGTCATGAACATGAAGGCAACACAAAAAGCAAAACCATATGGGACAAAACAATAAACTTACATTAAGTAAAAATAAATCAACTAATATATGCAATTAGTAGTACATCAGAGATAAAATGTTGATTTTAGACACTGCATTATCAATTCCTTAAATCCTGTACCATTGCCCAGAATCTGCAATAGCTAGTAAGCCTCATTTCAAAGTGAGGGCTTGGAGAACCATTCCTGAGTAAGATTTCCAAGTTCATTTTAAAAGAGGTTCTAACTGTTATAGGTCCAAATTGGGCAAGTCAAAATGGCTTGATTACAGTTTTGGTGCAGAAAACACCTGGGGTTTTTTGGCATACTTCTTGTCTAGCTAAGGCTAGGACTTTACCAGGGTCCAGTTCTTAACTGGAAGAATCTCCCTAATAGATTTTTAAAACTTCTCAGTAATGGTAGTTAGGAAAGTTTCTTAAAAGAATGCATGTCTTGTAGATAGCTATTCAACAGTGTGTAAAGGTTTTTAAAGCAACTGGCTTTGTTATGTATCTTTAACTTAGGAATAATAAAGGGAAAAAAGGCATTAAACAGCTTATAACTATTAACAATCATAATATAATTTTTTTTACTTATTTGCAATGCTACTTATGAAAACTAAAACAGTAAAAATTATTCTTATTTCTGTAACAAAATAGTTGTATCTCATAAAATAAATGAATACATGATGACAAAAATTCATTTAGGCTTTATGTCATTCATTTGTACAGCAAAAGAATTATATCTTATAATTTAAACATATATATTTCAAGAAAATGTAAAGTTAACATTATTAAAACTAAACAGAAATTAATCTTAACAGGAATTAACTTATTGAAACTCTACTGTTACAAAAAAGGTACTGAAAATTTGTCATATAACAGTTAAACATCAAGGTAAACAGCATGCAAGTAAACAAGAGTACAGAAATAGCAGCAACATAAATTTATCAAAGGGATTAAACTGCTGCAGCTTTTTAAAATTGCCTGTATGATAAATGTGAGTTTGGCTTAATAAAAGTAATGGGATATAAATATTAAAAACTATAACAAAAAGAATTAAGTTAAATAACTTGGTTAGGTTAGTGGGAATGTTAAACTGACATTTGCATACAAACAGTTATAAAGTCAAGGTTTAAATTATTCTAAAAAGTAAGCTACTGTTTACTGTATTTGTGGTCCATCAGTATACATAAACTCTTTTGATATTAAGTCTAATTTTAAGTTAAATGTGGCAAGGAAAAATAATTGTATTGAATCACTAAACAGCTATACCAAAAAATACACAATTAAATTACCTTGTTAAAACTATGAAATAAAAAGCAAACCACCGATTAAGCTGACAGTGGAGTTTCATATAGAAATTACAGCTAAGTCTCAAATAACTACTACAGATAAAATTTCAAAGGTTGTCTTAAATGTGAGCAAAAGAACATTAAATTCATGACTTAGCCAATTTCTCCTGGTGAATCATGCAGTCTTGCTGTTACCAATATGTAGAAAAACACCACATCCACACAAACACCTTTGACTCTTTCCAGTAGCAATCTTGTTAAATATCACAAATCATAGGTTAAAGTTTAACAGAGTTTCGGTTAGTGTGTAGTATCTGTTGGTATTTTAATGTGCTATAGCTTCAGCACGCTGTGCAGCCTACAGCACCAGGTGGGGGCTGCACCCCCTGCAGCAGCATCAGCAGTCACAGTCGCAGCTCTGGGCAGGCTCCATGCGGGAGGGCTTCACTGTGCAGGGGGCAAAGATCTGGGCCCTTTTCAGGGTTGGCAGGTCCAGGGTTAAAGGGATACTCTCTGTAAGCATCGCTGTCATTCGGGCAGTAGCCAGCAGCGAATGCCCCTAGGGATTGTGGAGGCTCCTCTCTCTTTCACTTGTAAGAGGGGGGCTGTGGGCTGTGTAGAGTGGGATGCAGTCTCTCCAGATCATAAAGAGCTCTGAGGCTCGCCCACAAAGGGAAGGCAAGAGGCATCTCCTTTTTCTTTGGCATGGGAGCTTTCTTGGGCTTTCAGGACCTCAAAAATCACCCACCAGGAGGGGACCATTTCTTTAACTCTTTTGTTCCACGGAACAGTTGCACAATCCTACAGTTTCACTCCTCCCTTGTCCCACAAATCTGTCAAAAAGATTGTGGACTTGATACCTCCTGGTAGCTTAACTGCTGTCCATCTCAATAGAGTTTTTAAGTCACGTGAAGGTAAGGATTTGCCATGCTGTTGTAAAAAAAGCTTTGTCATAAGTTCAAAAACATCTCTTTCCTGAGCAGACATCCCCTGCCCCATTGGCCCCTGCAGCTCACCTCCTTTCCAGAGGGATTTCATCGTTGCTGGCCAGCCTCCCCCTACCTCTCAGGAGCACTTAGTCCCTGCAGGGCTTGCTGACAGCAGCTCAGCTAGGCAGATATCGCTGTCCTCACAGAGGGCACCAGTTGTCAGGCACTTGAAGAGACGGGGTGTCCACAGTTTGCATCATGAAGCCGATTTTATTGAACACCCTGCTGGTTTATATGTCTTTCAAGCATGAGCTAAAAATAACAACTTGCTTAAACAACAACAGCCATAACAACAATATCTATGTTTCTTAGTAACATTGCTTAACCATGGGCTAGCACAGACTTGTACAGGCCCATACTGTCTTGCACACATACATACATACACCCTTATCTCTTCCTCCTTCAGTGTCCTGCCTCGACTTGCCAGGACTTGTAGGTCCCTAGCACACCTACTTCTGTAATGAGTTCAGCAGTACTTTGAGTCCTGCTTCTTAGCTTTTTTTCCCACAATGGATAAAGAAAGTATGCATCAGATGAGGAATGACTGTAATAGGGTTTCCCCAGCCTGGGAAAGAGAAGGCTGTGGTGAAGGTGAACAAGGCCACGAGATGATGGAGACACCATGGATACACTCTTTTTTCTCTTTTCCTTCCAGATCTTGGGGACAACAAATGGGATAGTTTCAGCCTCAAATAAAGGTTAAGCACACTTCCTATACAATATTTTGGATGTCAGTAAGGCTGCATGGGTTAAAACAAAAGGTATTAAATACAAACGAAATCCCTGAAATCACACAGAGTGTGAGGGCATCGCCAAACATCCTTTCCCTGTCTCTGTTCTCCCCACTCAGCTAATGGCTGGAGCTGAGATGTGGCCAGACTAACTTTAGACTCTTAGTCTAAAGACTAAGACTCTAACCTTCAGTCTGACTAATTCTTCCTGGCTTTACAGTGTTTTTTGCTTGCTATGTCGTTGTATTATAACGTTGCATAATAACAAGGGCTCCTCCAGGCCAAGGCAAGCGTTTCATTTAGCACCACGTTTTCCTCTGCAACAGCAGCAGCAGCTCGGCACTGGGCACAGCACATCTGCTGTGAGCCCAGCAGCCACCTGAACCAGCACTGCCTGCTCTGGAGCCTCTGTGCCATCCTCTCAGCTGCCCAAAGAGCTGAAATGGGAACTGCAAATTTTCAAATCCCTGACCTCCAAAACGCACTTTTTTCGTTTTCTATTGGAGCTTATCAGGCCTTGTCCAGCAAGAAACAAAGCCTCAGTGGTTTAAAGATTAAATAAACAACAAGGTTCAGGTGCTCTTCCCCTTGGCAAAGACAAATAAATCCAGGACTTAATGTACATTAAAACAAAAAAAAAAAAAAAGAGTTAAATAATTTCCAACATAACTACTTCAAAAACTTTGATTATCTTGAAAATTTGACATAATTGCAGTTGAATTTTCTTCCATAAGAGAACAAGCCATATTGTATAGCTAAAAACAAGGCAAGATAAAAATCTGTATATGGTTCTGGGTGGTTTTCTGACATTTTATTCACACTTTGAATCTGCTGCCTCACTGAAAAGATGATGAGGTTTAAGCAATTGCTAGTTACAATGCACGTGTGGGCAAACACAATTTACTTTTATGGAAACAGATTTCTTTATTGTTTTGCTGTTGATAACTGGAGTTATCTGGTGTGGTCTCTGCTTGACTGTGCAGTGACCGTTCTTTCCTCTATAAAGGGCTGTTTCTGTGCCTTACTGCATCATCACTATCCACAGAAACTGAAAGCTCTGCAAACCTGTCTAAGCTGTGGGAGCTGCAGGACACTTGTCTCTCTTCTCTTCTCTCCTTTTCTGACAGAGATTTTGCTCTTCTCAAAGTAAGGAGAGGCAGAAAAATGAATCAGTTACATAAGGTAATGGATTTCTGCATGCACCACCAGACCATTCTGAGTCGCAGCATCGTGTCCCTGCTGACGGCTGCCAGCGAGCTGATCTTCTCATATGTGGCGTTCGAGTGTCCCTGCAATTCTTGGAACATTGTGTATGGTTGTTCCTTCCTCTTAGCACCTGCCTTTGTCCTCTTTCTGCTCGACTTCATGGTGAATCCCAGGACATGGCACCTCGACTGCAGTCCCTTTGGAACCCGTGCTCACTTCTGCCAGGTGTTGCTGCCAATGACAGCCAAAGCCTCGGTGGCCCCGCTCACCTGGATAGCAGTGGCCCTGCTCGGAGCCGACTTCTACGAGTGTGCGGCCAGCATGAGCAACAGGACAGCGAGCCACTTGTGTAAAGACAAAGGAACAGACTGCCGAGAACAGCTGCCTGGAATGCCCTGTAATGAGACATTACCAGCAAATATAACAAGTGAACAGCTCAGCCTTCATGCACAGTCCCAGGTAAAGCCTCGCTGCTCCTCTCCTCACATTATGAGCTTCAGCCCTGGCTGCTCAATGTGTAGTGGTGCCTGCTGGGGACTGTAAACACTCCTTCTCTCTTCTGTCATATAATATCATGTACCAAAAGCACACAGCTAGCAAAAATCCATTGACAAAAAAGCAGTAACAGAAAAGCAATAGGTGTATTGTTATGATACTCTCTGGTTTTGCATGTTTACATGGTAATGGTTTGGCACTGTCATTTCCAAAACCTCATGGGCAGGGAACCAACCTAGAGAATGGGATGTTCCACAGCAAGTTCTCTTCTTAATTAACTTAGGCATGGTGCGAGTTCTTCTTCTTCTCCACTTTTGTGTCTCTGAATACTTCAAACTTCTGCAAATAGGTATTAGCTGAGGGGAAGCTGAGATCACTAACAGAGGTGAAGCTGATGTCTCCTTGCAACACAGTGGCTGCAAGGAGACATCTAGAAAGAGAAACAAATACGAACGGCTTGTTTGACTCTAAATCTCAATGCTTGAACCTCTTAGTAAGTTCACACTTGAATTCTAGAAGAATAGTTAAAATATATATCGGTCTTGTTAAAGTTTCTTGTTCTTAAGGCAAACTGCATGATCAAAACAGTAACACTTCTGAATTGGTTTTTTTTGTTTGTTTGTTTGGTTCTTTGGGAGTAATCCAGATTTGCCTGTACATTTGTGGGGATTTTGTCTTAATTCCAGTAGGAAAATCAGGCTTTGCTGTGTTTTCTCAGGAAAGAATTAAGAGTTGGTTAAGGGAGTTAAGTTCATAAGAGTTTATAATGACTCAGATTATTTTGGAAGTTTCTGGTCAGTACAAATGCCTATTAAAACAAAAATGTGTTTTTATGTGGTAAATACTTAGGATGCTGCTTCTGCAAGAAAAAGATTGGAAAGGGGAAAAACTCTATACCATTGATTTTAGATTGGGTAAGAAAAGAGCAAAACCAAGGAAGACTGACTGTTACTGACATCGCAGGGGAATTTAATAGAGACATCCAGTCAAACAAAAATGGGAAAAGTGTGAGTGCATTTTTATTACTGACTGACGCTGTTCAAGATTACAAGGACACAGACTCCGAGTTTTCGGAAGGCTGACAATGACTCCAGATCTTTATTACCGGGGAATTTCTTCCCTTTATACTATTTTACAAAGAACAACACAAGGGGTGGAAGAAAGACAAACTTCTTCAACTACATTGGTCAAGTTAGAGGGACATCAAGAAGTCCCTCCTAGGGAAAGGAATGTAAACATAGGTTACAGTTAGGAAAACACGTCTCTTGTTGACAGAACAGTGTCTGGGAAAGAGTTTCAGAGAAACCCAAACATCACAGTACGAATCAGGGCTACAATTGACCACTTTTTTTAATATCCTATCTACTTTCAACAAAATTAAGAACCAAAAAGAACAAAAACTGCTTCTTGTTGAGCAATCAATACTTTTTCATTTGAAGAAATTCATCCTGGTGCTGCAGGATCTGTGCCTGGAGCTTCCAGCTAAGTAGCCCTGGGCAGAGGAGGGACCAGCATCTACTAGGACACTTAAGGTTTTGATGCCACCTC
The DNA here is from genome assembly GCA_017589585.1 of Phylloscopus whistleri. Lineage (NCBI taxonomy): Eukaryota > Metazoa > Chordata > Aves > Passeriformes > Phylloscopidae > Phylloscopus > Phylloscopus whistleri. Next base: position 19,696 of record JADMLD010000712.1, read on the forward strand.
TGAGACTTGTCTAAAGATGTTAAAATCAGGTAGAAAACAAGTATGAATTCCCACATTCAACAGCCAAATCTGTGCCCTGCCTACAAAACATCCAAGACACAACCTTTCCTCTGTGTTGTGCAAAAACTAGCTGCTTTTGCAGGTTCAGATATCAGGGACCATAAATGTGACCACAACTGCAGAAACTGATGGTCAGTAGCTTGCCTCAAAAGTTAAGCTGGATATAACTGAGTCAATAACTTCTGTCCATCTTCTCTTTTTTGGTATTTATCCTCAATCTGACAAGGTCAGCTGAGGGCTGCAGAAGCTCTGGATTGTCTGGCTGAATTGCATGCATGGGATCCCCTCTTTTGGCAGCAAGCAGACTGTTACGTGTACTCCAGGGTGTCTTTGCTTACAGTTTTCATATTTCTTCAATGTTTTGTTCTATACTGCCACATATGACCATGCAAAAACACCATTAACCTATGTATCCTCTTTCCAAGTTGATAGGATTGCTCCTGATAACCAGCATCATGACTGTGGCACTGATTTCAAAATGTGTCAGGTACTATTTCCCCCAGCTCAACTATCTTCATCTCAAGGTCTGGAAAATTTACACAAAAGAAGAACGTGAATTCTTCTTCAAAAAAGCCAAAGAGCATGCAACCAAGCTGGCAGAAGGAAATACAAATTGCTTTTTTGAAGTCACTACCCCAGCACGATTTCATATTCCTACCAAGAAAGACGGGGAGGAGATTTCAACCATGTATATCTTTGATTCACAAGGGCGGAACTACAGCACGCTACACAAGTATGCGAACCACAAACCCAAGAAAGGAGGTCAGGGTCGCAATGTCTCTGCAAAAGGGAATGAAGCCGGGAGAAGCACTGTCCCTGCAAATGGGAATGAAGCCGGGAGAAGCCCTGTCTCTGCAAATGGGAATGAAAACGAGACAGGCGTTTAAGGGTTGTACTGAAACAAATCCTGGGGAACGCCGTCAGTCTTTTAAGCCTGCTGATATAAGAAGAATCTTATTCTCTGCTCTTACTGAAATCTATGCAAGGTGAAAGCTGTTAGTTGTAACCCTCAGTAGATCTGCTTTTAAATACATTTTAATCCTTTTGCTTAAGTACATTTAAATGGGAGTTCTCTTCTGTTGTTGTCCCTTAAGAAGAGACATATGTAAAATAATGAACATCCACAAAGATCTCAGCATGTATTATGTCAAATTATTACCAAAACCTTAAAAGCGCTTGACAAGCAGAGTTATAATACCAAACCTTATCAAAGAGACAAAAATAGGAATGGAAGATTTGATCAGAAATTCAGCTTAGTTTATTAGCTCTCTCTTTACATTGACACTTTCAGTGATAGAGCAAGCTGCAGATTAAAAAATTTAGCTTGTCTTGAGGGGTTAGGCTCATGCATAACATGACGGCATAGGTGAAACTTCTATATTAACAAACATTAGAAGCACATTCACACATTTAAGGACATTAAGACTCTGTAATCCATATTAGCAAGTAGTAGTATTCTTATCAAAGAACATCTTCTTATAAGAAATAAAGATACAAGTTTTGAGTGAAGTTCACTTTTCTTCTGAAAAGCTGTTCTTTAAGAGAGCATTTGAGATATGTAAGTCTGTTCGGGTTCTATGTTAGGTGTGAACTGTTCATTTACTTCTCCCAGAAATTCTCTCTTTCTACACAATAAACTCAGAAATTATTCCGACAGACAGGAATCCCAAGAAATGATTTTTTACATTTGTTTTGCAAGGAAGGAAGAAGGGAAGAGCCTGTTGTAATTAGTTGAATATAGCAAGCTTGGAAGCTTCTTTCTCACCATAAACTAAAAATATAACACATCGAGGCCAAACAAGATTTAATTCCGCATGTAGAAAAAAAATTTCAGAAAATATTCATCACAGTCACTGACTTGCTCAGTGCTCTTTTCCTTCCGAGAAACTTGATGATTAGAGAGTAGCAGTGCAGGCTGGGGGCTGACCTCTCAGAGAGCATCTCTGTGGAGAAGAACCTGGGTGTCTCGGTGGATGGCATGCTGACTGTGAGCCAGCAGTGCCCCTGTGGCCAGGAGGGCCAGTGGTGTGCTGTGGAGCACTGGGAAGAGTGTGGCCAGCAGGTGAAGGGAGGTGATGCTCCTCCTCTCCTCAGCCCTGCCAAGGTCACATCTCAAGTGCTGTGTCCAGTTCTGGGCTCCTCACAAAAAGAAAGACAAGGAGCTACTGCAGAGGGCCCAGCAGAAGGGCCACAAAGGTGGTTTGGGTCGGGAGCATCCCTCTTATGAGGAGACACTGCAGGAGCTGGGCCTGTCTAGCCCAGAGAAGAGAGCACTGAGAGAGGATCTCCTTAATACCTCTCACAGGTGGGTGGCAAGAGGAGGGTGCCAGAGTCTTTTCAGTGGTGCCCAGCCACAGGACGAGGAGCAACGACCACACTCAAAAGCACAAGAAGTTTCACCCCAGCATGAGAAGAACTTCTTTACATTGAGGGTGGCAGAGTTCTGGCACAGGCTGCCCATGGAGGTGGTGGAGTCTCCATCACTGGAGACAATCCAGAACCACCTGGATGTGTTCCTGTGTCATCTGCTCTAAGTCACCCTGCCTTGTCAGGGGGGTTGGACTAGATGACCTTCAGAAGTCCCTTCCAACCCCAGCTTTTCTGTAGGAAACCAAGGAGAGTGTAAGTTACTCACTTTCAAGATAATAAGAACAATTTTTAAAAAGATAGTATATTGAAATCAGAGAAATTCCATAACACATTTCAGCTCAAATTTTAAAAAGTAATAATAATTACTGGGGAAAAAAAAAAAGGCAGGGAAACAACATCCTGCTACACATACATGTTGCCACTTCTTACTGGTGGCTGGTAACTGCAGTTGGGCTGAGACCAAGGCTGGGTAACAAAGAGTGTAGGATTTTGTTCCCTACAGAACTGCTCACTTAAAGCTCCATCATGCCATACCACCACTGTACCACACTATTAAGACAAACAAAGGGAGAGAGATTATCTTGAGGAATCTACAGGGCTGGTGAGAATGAAGCCAAGGTAAGAGATGCCCCCACTTAGCATGGTGAAGATGTAAACAGACAGAGGGGAAAGTAGGAGAAGAAGGTACAAACCACAGTGATAAAATCAGAGTTAACTCAGAGCTACACTGAACTTAGTTGTTGGTATTTCAGTTTAAAACAAGCATTTGGTGAGAAGAGGCTAAGCTGCCTTTGTGGCTAAGGTGCTGTGCTAGGACCTGGGGTTTTGTCCAACCCTTATCCAGACACCTTGCTTTACACCAAACAACTTGAAACCTTCCCTATAACTTGGGTTTCTCTGAGGCTGCTCCTTCTCTACTTCCCAGCCACACTGTGGGAACAAGTCCAGGGCCAAGAGGAAGGTGTTCAACAGCTGGTGCTGAAGGCCAGGTAAGAGCAGAAAACACGACCACCAAACCAGCTGTGCGGCAGTCTCAGAATTTTAATTCAAGTTTCCTTAGGCAGCTCCAGATCCACAGTGGCTACACATTAAATACATCATGCTTTGTTCAGTTTGGACACAAGATCAGGGTTCTTGGAGAGAAGGCTGACATGCAAAGGCCCATAGCTTGGAGAGACACAAGCATTGCTGCAGCTGGCAGAGTGCTGCAGCCTGGGGTGTGCACAGGACTGAACAGGAGTGCCAGCAGAACTGCATGTGGCACCTGCAGAGCTGGAAAGAACACACCCAGCTCCTGCCACCAGTGAACACCCATCCCTCTCTGCTTTCAAAGGCAGCAGGATGTCCAGTGTGGAGGACAATGAATGGCAAAGCATTACACATCAAACCTGTGAGTGAGGCACTGCCTACAGCAACCCCACCAGATGAATCCTTTTTGGATAACCACACACAGCCAGGGAAATAAAGTGCCTCTAGCGGCCATGCTTTGGAACTTTATGACAAAAAAATGGGAAAAGGTCATCAGCTTTGCCTGGAAACAGTTGGTATGCAGATGAATATGTAGCACACAGTAAATGCAGAAATTAAACTTCCATTAAGCTGAGGAGCCTGGGTATGTGAGAAGGAAGGGCAGATCATTTGGATCTTTTTTACTCATATCTGTGTCACAACAATTCACGTTGTTCTCCTCTGCCCTGCCTCTCCTCTTTGCTGCCCAGCTCTCTTCACCTTTCAAACAGGCAACTAGTGCAGCTGACTCAGCAAAGCCATTTTGACCCTGTCATCTTCTGAATCAAAAGGCACCAAATACCCATCAGCAAGGGTTTCTCCCAACATTTCTTTCATTTGTTCCTCCTGTGCTTTCTGTCTTCAGGCTTCCCTAAAAATGTAATTCCTATTTCTGTCACAGCATCACCCTTCAGCCTGTCCTGGAGGAAGGAAACTTCTGCGGCTAAGTGAACCTAGAAAGAATCAGGACTGATCAGTTCAGCAGAGAAATGCCCTGTTTTCTACCCTCCTCCGGTACAATGAGCTTTTTCTCTCTCTTACCACAAGAGGACCCCCTTTCTCAGCTTTCATAGGAAACAGATCTCTAGCTTGTTTGAAAATAGCTTTCTCAGCTAAGCTAGTACAAAGGAAGTTTATAGGCACTGCAATTTGGATAGCATGCTGCCCTTCTTCCCAGTGCTTTGCTGTCTTCTGAGACCCTAAATTGCATACTTGATGATTTTGTGATCACAGAATTTCCTAGTCATGTACTAGGACTTATGACAGCATACTTTTGTTAATTAGTCTTGTATCAGATGACATAATTCTGAGACTGAGCAACATACATAAAGCAGCCTAAATGTAATCTCCCTGAAAAAGCTCTACAGGTTAGAAATTATCAAGTTATGTCCTTGATTTATTTCTTTGAACAAATCTTAAATTAAAGAACAAAATTTGGGTTACCATCTGATACACCTTTAACATTATACTCATGCACACTTTGTTCTCTCTTTCAGCAGGTACCACGGTAACCTGAGAAGATTATTTATCTTGACATATTTGCAAAGAATCTGGGATGATTCTTACTGACTACAGCTGTGCAGGGAAGTGGGATAGGCTCCAGGAGCACTGGAGGACCTCAACATGCCCCTCTGTCTTTCCACTTTAGGGGTTCCCTGGCTTCCTGATCCCACCTGGCTTTTGCAGCCAAGTCAGCCACTGAACAGACTGAACAGCCAGCCAGGGACAGTGTGGAGGTGAGCTAATCCATGTGCTTCTCTACCTCAGGATGCAGGATCGGGACCTTGTCCTCTTTTATCAAGATCTAGACATTTAACCCAAGAGCTTAAACAATACTGTATTTCCTACTCCTGTCTGAACAAGGGAATTTGTTTTCCTGGGCTTCTGTCAATTAACACAGACCGGAGAAAACAGATGGGCACTTCCTTACCATTTCCAAGGCACCTCGAATCACCCCACAGAGGAGGTTACAATAGCAAAGCGATGCTCGTTCCACTGGCAGCTCCTCCACAAAGTCCACTAGTGGGTTTTTGTCCAGGATTAAGGAGAATTCATTCCCTGTGGCACTACTGCAGCTCACACTAGGGGTCACCCCAAGGTACATCTTGAAAGCAACCTGCAGAAGAATGAAACTCTGCTGCTTAAATGGGCTGCGTGCAATCCAGAGGTGAAACTTTAGGAAGCAGCATCCTGTAGACCAATTTTAGCCCAGGAAAAAAGCAGGGAGAGCCAGACAGGCTAGAAATCAAGGGACATTTGTCTCTTCTGTCATCAGCTTGAGCCAGCAAAGCAAATCTAGAGCTATGTGCTGCTCCAGGAAAACACAGCAAGCAGAGAGCCCTTCTCCTTTGATGTAAATGTTACATTTACAACCCCACACAAAGTGGCTATACTCTTATCACTTCTGTCCTTCAGGCTGCTTTCAGTCATGTCATACTCTCCTTGGGACCATGCACTGGTTTAAAAGCAAACCAGGGGGAGATCCCAAGTCAGAACTACAATTTAATAGGAAAATTAAAATAAAATGCAGTAGTAGAAAAAACACTGTCAGAGTCAGAATACAATCTGACACCCTGTCAGTCAGGGTGATGGTAGCAGTTTGTTTAAATGGTGGCTGCAGTCCTCCTGGAGTGACAGATGTGGTGGTGTGGAAGAGGTGATCCTGTAGAAGGGGGTAGTTTTCCTCGGAAGGTCCAGTGGTGATGTAGAAGGGTCTGGTGTTCCTCTGGGAATCCAGTAGAAAAAAGCTGACTGGGGTGTTCCAAATCCCAGATTATTTCCAAGTGGAAATGCTGGACTCCTCCCCCTGGTGGGGCAGATGGGTGGAGCATCTCCCATGGGGATGATGTAATTTTATCAGGCATGGAGTGACACCCAATGATGCATTAACAGGAGATATCCTGTTATACAGGATATACAGATTGTACATATATACATTATACATGATATGTGTTATACAGATAGCAGGAGGGAGGATGGGTCACAGAAGAGATAAAAACACTGCCCTGCCTGATTTTAGCGGATGGTAATAGAAGACATACTGTTGGTCACATCTTGCATTGCAACTTAAGACAGACCACTAGCATCTCTATTAGGTTGATGCCTTAAGTTCTTGCTTTCCTGTTTTTCAGATTCTGTGCTGCCTAGCTGTGCAGTTCTGATCCTCATATTAAGTGTTAGTAAGTTCTCTTCACAGAGTAGGTAGACAAAACAAACCCTTTTCCAGATGGAGACCAAGGACAACTGTTACAAGTTTTCAGGCCCAAAAGCACAAACAACGCTGGACTGAAGAGAGAAAACAAGAAGGATGGGACTTCATAATCTGAAGCTGTGATTGGACAATTAAACTCAATATGCAAATGAACCAAAACTGATAAAAGTGTGAGGCCTCTTGGCCACTTGTCCATTTTGTGACCATTTTGGGTCCACCTTGGGTGTAGCCCTGGCCAGGCTCTTGCACTGCCCAAGATATATCCTTTATGGCCTTTGAATAAACATCTACTTTATTCTCTTAGCTCTACCTAGCCTTTGCTCAAGGCCACCCTACCAAGGCATCAAAGTCCTTCATTACCTCATCATTGACCCTTATACACACATCTGAAAATCTCCCGCAACTGCCAGCAGAACTGCATGTGGGGCAGATAACAGGTGTCATCTCTTATCTCCATCTGGAGTCACATAAAAAAAACCAAGCAGCTTGCCAAGAACAACACTTGATGGAAGAAAAATATGCAAACTACTTAATGTACAGAACTTACTTTGGGCTCCTTTGTTACTAGTGAATGCTAGCATACGTATTTGGCATCAGCCCTGCTCAGAGCCGTTTCCTGGGAGTACCACTCTCCAGGCAGTGAGATCACGGGGTTATCCTGGAGTGGCACGGGCAGACAGGAGAGCAGCAGGCTGCTCCTCCTTGGGAGAGCTCTGCCCTGCTGCACACCGCTGCCAACGAGGAGAAACTGTCTTGATTTTCACCTACTCATTGCGAATCAGACATGGATGCTTTCCAAACAGTCCTGAAGTTCTCTATTAATGGGCAAACCTCTAAAGATTACAGTTTTGTGGTGCTGCTGACAATGGGAGCGGAACGCATGTTTTCTCTTGTTGCTTTCAGATGCCCTTGCAGCAATGAAAACTTCAGGTACGGTTTGGTATTTCTCTTCTCACCAGCACTTGTTTTACTGGTTATTGGATACTTCTTGAGCAGCAAGACCTGGAAACTCTCTACCGGTTGCTGGATGAATCCCCGGACAATATTCTCCAGAGGAATGTCTGCCATTTCTTTTACGTCTTCGGACAAATCACTTTAAATGCTCTGATAGCCCCAGTGATGTGGCTTTCCGTGGCTTTGCTCAACGGGACTTTTTACAAATGTGCCATGAGTGGCTTGAAAAATCCTGTCTACTTACACGCAGTTTGCCACAGCAAATTGGAGAAGTGCTTTGAAGAGCTACACCAGGTGGCCTGTGACAAAAGCTCCCTGCCCTTTTCAGAGAGTGATGAACTGAAAAGAACACTTCAAGCACAGTCGCAGGTAAGAAAAATGATAAACAAAGAGCATTATCCAGGTGGTACTGCTGCTGGGATTTATCTGTGGAAGATGCTGATGTCAGAGGTTATGTTAATGCCGCTGGCTCCCTGTGAACTTCAATGTTTTGTCAGCCTTGCAAAATACAATCAATCCATCTTTTGGTTCAGTCTGAGCTGTTCTTTATTTCTTAGGGGTCTCCAGTGGTGGTGGGGTCAATAAGACCAGAAAACCTAAGTGGAGATTTATAGGTGTGAGAAAAACGCTTGCTGAATTTTAGTCAAGGATGTATCATGTTAGGTATGAAGAAAAGGAGAAAAATGCTTGCTAAGCCTAGTGATGAATAAGCTCCTATGCCTAACAAGAATATGCTTTTGTTTTAATTGATAAGTTAGGATAGCACTACTCTGAAGAAAACCGTTGTTTGAGAAGTTACTTTGTTAAGATAGATAGAGTCGTCAAGACAACGAAGCGTATGCTAGAAGATGTCCAAGGCCTCAGGGTCTGGCCCAGCAGCTTTCAGAAGACCACTCCCAAGTTACTTGTGATTTGTTAGTTTGTTTAGGTGAATTTTAATGTATTAGTTAGAGATATTTTATTGGTTTAAAACTAATGTACCCTCCCTCTGTACAATCCCGAGTATAAAACCCCCCGCTGCCCCTCCTCGGGGTCCCTCTTTCTGGGGACACTGGGGCAGAGGGCAGAAACCTTCCCTGCTCCTGAATAAACCTTCTGAACCCAAGTGTCGAGAGAGGGTCCCTTCTTTCTGTACCACAGCTACTACAGCGTTTGCTCTAGCCTGCCTCTGAACCAAGGCCCACAGAACAGGTGTGTGGGAGCGTGCCAGAGCAGTCGGGTCGGTGAGAGAGACTGGCTTGAGCTCCAACAGAATGGCGCCCAAAAGCGTGGGGCCAGAGGCAGAGTGAGACGCTGTGGCGTGGGAACTCAACGCAGAAGTCCTGATAGAGACTCTGTGAATGGTCAAGTAGAACCTTGAAAAGCCCACGTACCACTGAGCTTTACTTGTGAAGGTAACTCGGTGGAGGAGGAAGACTGCTCTCTCCCCAAGGAGCCCTTCCTCAGCTGTTGGTCATCCTGGCAACACCTCCTGCTGTCTTCCCGAGGGTGCGGTGAGTATAATTTCTCCGGGGGAGAACATACACACCACTCAGGCTTTAAAAAGCCAAAAACAGTCGCGCGACGATCTAGAGAGAAAGGTGGGGGGGACAGTGAGTCCTTTCCCAGAAAGCAGTAAGCCCTTTCTCTCCAGAGAAGGATTTGCCCACGGGAGCTGGGGGAGGGTGTCAGGAGGGAGGTGGTGGGAGATACCATCTGTTAAAAATGGGGAACAAACAAACCACCACACAGAAAGAAGTTCTTAATAAAGTAATAGAAGTTTTGAGTGCCTTAGAAGTAAACTATTCAAAAACAAAGTTAAAAAAGTTTATTAAATATATGTTGTTGCATTTTCCAGAAGTTAATTTAAATCAAATAAGTTATGTTTCGTTTTGGGAAGAAGTGCAAAATAAATTGCAAAATTTAGCACAATCTGGTAACATCATTGCTATGGAGCACCTAGTTTGGCCGACACAAATAGTTTTTGCTTTAAGAGACAGACAAAAAATGCAGAGAAAAAGTTCCGCCTCTTCCCAAAACAGCTTCAAAGGTTCTTCTCAATCTCTTAGTTCTGTTGCTCTCTTTTCCAACCCCCCTGTCTCTTCTCCTTCCCTTTTCTCGCGGTTTACCCTTCCCAAACTTCCCAAGTCCCCAAAATCCCCTCGAGTAATTTTCAGAGCCTCTGACGCCTCCTCGGAGGCAAAAAGTCCAGCTGCTCTGAAAATTCGCAGAAGCGCGAGCTCTGAGAGCCAGGGCCGTGCTCTAGGAGCCCCCGCAGACCCCCCAGCTGGTCTGGGCGGTCAAAACCTTCCCAAAAAATCTCCCAAAACTCCTCCAGTTTCCCCGTCTGTAAACCGTAAAGTCCGCTTTTCACTCGCTAAAGAAGAAACTCCTCCGGAACTCTCCCAGAGTCCTAGCAGCGAAAAAGAATCCCAAAATGACAGCTCCGACCTCGTAACTCCACCATCTTGCCCTTCTCCTCCCCATAATACCCCGTCTTCCCCCCCCACTGGTCTCCCAGCCGCCCCTCCCTTTTCTCCTCCCTCTTCCATCTATCCCGACTTGCCTCCGCCTTTCTCCCAACCTATGCAAGAAAACACCGTCCCACCCCCGCCTCCGTTTGCCCAGTGTGCTTTCCCTCCCCCGCCTTTGCCGTTTCAAAAAAATAAACCCCTGCAGAATGCTCCTCCTGAAGCAGTCAGTTTAAGTTCCGTAATAGACTTCGTAGTCGCAGCCGCAGTCGAGCGGGCGTCTGCAGCAGTTAGCAAAACGGCAGCTTCTGAAGAAGCTCCAACCGGTCAGCGCCAGCCCTCCCCTCCCAAAACTCCCACAGTTTCAGTTCCGCCGCCTGCTACCCCCCGCTTGTGTGATTCTCCCTCGCTGCCCGAAACTCCCTCCCCTCTTCCTGTGCCGTGCAGTAGTGCCCCTGCGTCTTCCCCTCCGCTCAGACCCACGCAGTCCTGCGGCTCAGAGGGGGGGGCCAGCCCCGCGCCACCCACTGCTTCCCAATCCCCACCGACCGAAACTCCGTCCCTGTCAGCCCCCCGCGCGACTGAACTCCAGCCTCCGCCGTCCTCCCGTGCTGTAGAAACCCCCGAACCCCTCCCCACTCCTAATAACTATGCTTATGCTGATAATTTTGCGCAGTCAAAAGGGCAGCGCCCATCTAACTCAGAAGTGGGCAGCATGCCTCAGTTGTCAGAGCTTTCGAAACCAGCTGCGCCGTTTCAGCCGCAAGTTTCGGAATCTCAGCCAACCTCCCTGCTCCCCTGTAGCCCCTCAGCTCCGTGTCTTACCCCCAAACCCCCGCAGCAAAATGCCAAATTTTCTAACACATGCACAGCCGCAGTCCAAGTTGATGAACAGTTTCTCCCTGCACCCCCGCGCTCTGTTCCTGCTTCCCTTCCCCCCACACAGGAAAAAAAGGCTGCAGCTGTACCAGACGCGCAGAGAAACCAGGCAGTCACAGATCCTATCCTGGTGCCAGCGCGCAGTGCAGCAGCGCCACCTGCGCCACCTTGTGGATGTTCTCAAAATAACAGCAATGTTCAAATCTCAGAGGAACCAGACTACAACAATACAATAACATTAACACCAGTTTCATATGGCAAGTCAAAGGGAGCAGGGCATCCACATGTTAGGTGGAAACCTTTCCCGCAATCCACATTGAAAGAGTTAATGAAAGCTCTGAGAGACCATGGCCTAAGTAGCTCATATTTTGAGACGCTCCTGTCAACAGCCTTTGATGAAACTACAGCAGTTCCTGCAGACATAAAACAAGTTTTCAAATGTCTGACAGGAAAAACACAGTATGATTTATGGCGTAGTATATGGGTCAATCTATTAAAAGAAGCTCTCCCAGGTTTATTAAATGATGCAAGTACAGCCACTGATAATGCAGGAGATCCTATAACCCTAAACCATTTAATAGGTGAAGGAGAATGGAAAGAAGCTATAGACCAAGCTAACATTATGCCCCAAATGGTTCTAAAAATTGTAACTAATCTTGCCTGTAAAGCCTTTGTAAAAATGCAAACTGCAGGTCCTTTACCATGTTATTTAGAGATTTTTCAGGCTCCTCAGGAATCGTTTGTAAAATTTGTCGACCGGCTACGCTCAGCTGTAGAGCAACAAGTAGTTGGAGAACAAGTACAAGAGCAAGTCATCCAGCAGCTGGCATTTTCTCATGCTAATGAAGAAAGCTCAGCCGCCATCGCTCTGATCCCGAAGCAGCCAGGCACCGTTCCTCTCCTGACTGAGATGCTTCAAGCTGTCAGTGTCTCTGTGCTTCAATACAAAAAGCCAACTCCCAAAGACAAGAAGCCTCACCAAAAATTCACAGCAGCTGCCGTGGAAACCCCAAAAGCCCAGACGTCCTGGAAAACAACAGAAGCACAAAAGAAAACCAGCTCTGCAAAATCGGACCGCCTTTGCTTCCTTTGTGAACAAAATACACACTGGGCTTCTCAGTGTCCACTAAAAGAACAATTTAACAAATTCGTAAAAGAAAGGAGGAGTGAGGGTGGTGAGGGTGAAAACAAAAATAACCCTAAAAAGCCAAAAAACTAGATGTAGAGCGCCTGGCCGAGCGTGAAGATCCCAATCGGCCAGCTCAAAACACTAAAAAAGAAAATAAGTTATCTAAATCAGATTTGTCTCTTTCTCCACAGGATCTGACAGAACCGGTTAAATGGAAAGACGTGACTTTACCTGAACCGACTGGATCGTTGACAACGACAGACAGGTATGAGCCCTTTCGGCTCAAGCTGGCTAAGCCCCTTCACCTGCGGGACAGTGATTGGCAAACAGCCGTGGTCTCAAATGAACCCGGCACGTGGCACAAGATAGGTACAAAATTTGTAGTTGTTGGTGATTGCAAGTTTACCCCCCTAGATTTAAAAATTATCCCTGGGGTGTTAACAACTGATCCAGATCAATTTGTGCTGTGGTTACGCAGTGAAAACCCACCCACATTTTTACCAAAAGGACAAATCATTGCCCAAGCCATTCCTTTTATACACACACTAGAAGTAGAAGCAAATCCAGAAAGAGGTGACAAAAACACCACTGTCACAATGGTAAGAAAGATAAGCTCTGACAGGCCAAAAGATTACTGTAAGCTGTCCATAGGTGAAGAATCTAAACTCCTTAAGGGCTCCTGGGATACAGCCGCAGATGTCACCATCATACCTGAAAAGATGTGGCCACCACACTGGGAATTACAAAATATTGCTAAGCATGTAAATGGCATTGGAGGTATGCAAGTAGCCAAACAGTCAAAGAAAGCACTCATGATTGAGGGACCTAATGGGCAAGTGGCAACTCTGCGCCCATTTGTTTTAGATTTTAATGAACCCCTGTGGGGGAGAGATCTAATGTCCCAATGGGGAGTCACAATTAACATTCCTGACTCTCCGCAGGTTTTTCAAGTTGCGGTCACTGAAGAGCGCTCTATCCAGAAAATAAATTGACTGACAGATGAACCAGTCTGGGTAGATCAGTGGCCGCTGTCAAAACAGAAATTAAAAGCGCTCAATGAATTAGTAGAAGAGCAATTGAAAAAGGGACACATTGAGGAGACCACGTCACCGTGGAACTCTCCGGTGTTTGTCATTCAAAAAGCAGATAAGACTAGGTGGAGGCTCCTACATGACCTTCGAAAAATTAACGAAGTGATTGAAGATATGGGATCCCTTCAACCTGGGATGCCCACCCCAACCATGCTCCCTGAGGATTGGAATTTGACTGTCATTGATATAAAAGATTGTTTCTTTCACATTCCTCTCCACCCGGATGATGCCCCTCGCTTTGCGTTCTCGGTGCCCACTCTAAACCAAGAAGCGCCGAGAAAAAGATACCAATGGAGAGTTTTACCGCAAGGCCTAAAGGTCAGTCCCATTCTTTGCCAACGATATGTCTCCTCCCTGCTCGCACCTGTGCGTGCAGCAATGCCCCAAGTTATAATTTATCATTATGTAGATGATGTTTTAATTTGTGCACCAACAGATGACCTGTTAGAGCATGCACTCGACCTCACAGTGTCTTCACTAGTTAATGCAGGATTCGAGTTGCAAGAGTCAAAAATTCAAAAAATGCCACCCTGGAAATACCTAGGACTAGAAATCGGAAAGAGGACTGTTGTTCCTCAAAAATTAGAGATCAAAACCGAGATCCAAACCCTTGCAGATGTCCATCAGCTGTGTGGATCTTTGAACTGGTTGAGACCTTGGCTGGGTCTTACTACTGAAGATCTAGCCCCCCTTTTTGATTTATTGAAAGGGGGAGAGGGGCTCAGTTCCCCCAGGACTCTCACCCCAGAAGCAGAGATCGCACTCAAAAACATTCAGCACGCAATGTCCACTAGACAGGCCAATAGATGTAAGCCTGACTTGCCTTTTCGTTTTATCATCTTAGGAAAGCTGCCACATCTCCATGGAATGATTTTCCAATGGGAAAGTAAAACCCCCCAAAAATCAAAGAAGGGCCAAGACAAAGAAGATCCTCTCTCTATTATAGAGTGGGTCTTTCTGAGTCATCATAGGCTCAAAAGAATGACAAAACCACAAGAGTTGATGGCTGATTTGATTCGAAAAGCCAGATTTCGCCTTCGAGAACTGGCTGGCTGTGATTTTGAGTTTATTCACATGCCGATCAAATTGGAATCAGGCCAAATTACAAAAGCCATGCTGGAGCATTTGCTTCGAGAGAATGAGGCATTGCAGTTTGCCCTAGATAACTATACTGGCCAAATTTTAGTTCATAAACCTTCCCACAAGATGTTTAATGCTGATGTCCAATTCCAATTGAAACTAAAAAGTAACCAGAGCAAAGACCCTCTCGACGCTCTAACTGTTTTTACAGATGCCTCCGGAAAGTCCCACAAGTCAGTCATGACATGGCAAGACCCCATTTCTAAGGAGTGGGAATCAGATGTTGTTGAAGTAGAAGGATCGCCCCAGGTTGCTGAGTTAGCTGCAGTTGTTAGAGCGTTTGAGAAATTTTCTGGACCTTTTAATTTGGTAACAGACTCTAGTTATGTAGCAGGAATAGTTTCTAGAGCAGAATATTCTGTGTTGCAGGAAGCTTCCAACATTGCTTTGTTTCAGTTGCTTTCTAAGCTTGTGAAACTGATCTCTCAAAGAGAACACCCTTTCTTTGTGATGCACACCAGATCACACACAGATTTACCTGGATTAATAGCTGAAGGAAACAGAAGAGCCGATGCTCTTGCTGCTCCTGTTGAGGTAACCCCATTGCCAAATCGTTTTGAGCAAGCAAGAATCAGTCACCAACTCCATCACCAGAATGCACCAGGTTTGGTCCGGCAGTTTAACTTAACCCGAGACCAAGCAAAGGCAATTGTAAAAAGCTGTTCACAGTGTTGCAAAAGTACCTTTCCAATCATGCCTACAGGCGTGAATCCCCGAGGTTTGTCCAGTTGTGAGATTTGGCAATCAGACGTCACACACATCCCCTCCTTTGGAAAGCAAAAGTACGTGCATGTCTCTGTAGACACATTCTCAGGGGCAGTCTTTGCTTCTGCACACACAGGAGAGAAGGCTGGAGATGCCATTAAGCATTTTATCCAAGCTTTCTCTGTCCTGGGCATTCCAAAGTCCCTGAAAACTGACAATGGTACTGCATACACGTCCAAAGAATTTAACAGCTTTTTACAGCAATGGGGAGTGGAACATAAAACTGGCATTCCCCACTCTCCAACAGGGCAAGCAATCGTAGAGAGAGCTCATCAGAATCTCAAAAGAGTCCTCAACCAGCAGCAACCAATTCTAAAAATCGAACCACCATCGGTAAGACTGGCCCGTGCTTTGTTCACTTTAAATTTTCTTAACTGTTCCTTTGAGACTCTGAACCCGCCGGCGATTAGGCATTATCGGGCGAGCTCACAATTAGAGCCCCGTGAAAAGCCAAAAGTCCTTGTCAAAGATCCAGAAACCTTGAAGATACAGGGTCCTCATGAATTAGTTGCCTGGGGACGTGGGTACGCCTGCGTCTCCACTCCCACCGGCTTGCGGTGGCTTCCATCCCGAAATGTGAGACCCTATATCCCCAAGACTTCAAAAACACCAGAGCCCCAAGTCACTGTGGCCTCCTGGAGAAGAAAAAAAAGAGAACAAGAAGGGGAGAATTCAGAGGCAAGGCCTCCTTGCCCAGTTACTCTCCCCTCCTGGTTGTTCTGGCCAGAAGATGAAACAGAAGAGCTGTTTCCTCTAGCCGAATGTTTTCAGTGTTTGTTTAACTGAACTTCTTTTTCTGAGTTACAGAACTGCATGCCTGATAGTCAGCATGGAAACTCGCAGCTCAGCAGTGGTCGTCTTTGTTGTGATGCTCGGGTTGTCATCAATAACCGTCTCCTGGATCGTCCCACAGCCCAAAGCCAATGTGTGGAAAACCCTTGCGCAGAGTCTAGGTCAAGATCACATTTGCCTAGCCTCAGCAGCATCCCAAAATCCCATGTCCTCCAGCCTGGTAGGAATCCCTGTAAAAGAGAGTGAGTTTCCACACTCACTCCTCCAGATACAACAACAATACAATCGAAAACCTGTTCAAGTTGATCACTTTACTGAAATTGGTGAGCCCCCTTCTGCTTTTGTAAGGAATCCCCTTGCCTTTTGGAAAGAATGGTTGCAAATCCTTCCTCGTGCCCAACAAGAGCCCCAAGAATTAGAACTGCTTGGGTCTGCTGAAGCCCCCTTTTGTATCCATTTTTATTATACCCCCTCTGAGAAACAAGCCAAGTCATTTTACAATTTGCAACAAACCGATAACTCTTACAAAGCAGCAAACTGGTGTGAAAAAATTGTACATGTTACCTTCCCATCTACTGACACTAGTGACACTCGCAATGTTTTTCCCCGATCATTGCCAAAAAGTTTTTTCCTGATTTGTGGTGACAGAGCATTTACAGGCATTCCTGTTCAGCTGATTGGAGGTCCTTGCACATTGGGAAAGTTAAGCTTGTTTACACCAAACATGACTCAAATTCTTAATTGGCACAACAAAAATTTCACTACCCGTGTTCAAAAAAGAGACATAGCAAATCTTGACCCCAATTGTGACACAGAAATTATTCATTGGTCAAGGGCAAAAGCCACTGCCATAACAGTCTTTCTGCCCTGGGTATCAATTGCAAAAGCTATGGGCGAATTAGGCCGATTGGAGTGCTGGGTAGTAAAACAAGCAAATTTGACGTCACAAGCAATAAGTGACCTCCTATCAGATGAACAAATAACCAGGCAAGCCACCCTTCAGAACCGAGCTGCCATTGATTACTTGCTTTTGTTGCATCAACATACATGTGAAGAATTTGAAGGACTGTG
This sequence comes from Phylloscopus whistleri, assembly GCA_017589585.1. NCBI lineage: Eukaryota > Metazoa > Chordata > Aves > Passeriformes > Phylloscopidae > Phylloscopus > Phylloscopus whistleri. Next base: position 36,616 of record JADMLD010000712.1, read on the forward strand.
CTGTTTCAATTTATCGTCCAAAGCAGAAAATGTCAAAAAATCTGTCCAAGAACTGCGTGGAATGATCGAGTCGATCAAAAAAGATACAGGAGACTGGTTTGACAACCTTTTTCAAGGTGCTGGACTTTCGAGCATTGCCAGCTCTTGGATCAAAACAGGGCTGTTAGTTCTGTTCGTTGTTTTAATGATAGTCATTGCTTGTTGCTTAATGAAAAGTGTAATTGTGCATGCAATTTTCTCCAGCTCTCCCCCTTCTGTTCACTCCGTGATGTTCGACATCAAACTTCCACCAGACGAAGATGCTAACAGCGAGAAAAGCTCAGAGAGTGAAACCACAGAACCATAACAAAATAAAAAAAAAAAAGGGGGAAGTATAGGTGTGAGAAAAACGCTTGCTGAATTTTAGTCAAGGATGTATCATGTTAGGTATGAAGAAAAGGAGAAAAATGCTTGCTAAGCCTAGTGATGAATAAGCTCCTATGCCTAACAAGAATATGCTTTTGTTTTAATTGATGAGTTAGGATAGCACTACTCTGAAGAAAACCGTTGTTTGAGAAGTTACTTTGTTAAGATAGATAGAGTCGTCAAGACAACGAAGCGTATGCTAGAAGATGTCCAAGGCCTCAGGGTCTGGCCCAGCAGCTTTCAGAAGACCACTCCCAAGTTACTTGTGATTTGTTAGTTTGTTTAGGTGAATTTTAATGTATTAGTTAGAGATATTTTATTGGTTTAAAACTAATGTACCCTCCCTCTGTACAATCCCGAGTATAAAACCCCCCGCTGCCCCTCCTCGGGGTCCCTCTTTCTGGGGACACTGGGGCAGAGGGCAGAAACCTTCCCTGCTCCTGAATAAACCTTCTGAACCCAAGTGTCGAGAGAGGGTCCCTTCTTTCTGTACCACAGCTACTACAGCGTTTACTCTAGCCTGCCTCTGAACCAAGGCCCACAGAACAGGTGTGTGGGAGCGTGCCAGAGCAGTCGGGTCGGTGAGAGAGACTGGCTTGAGCTCCAACAGAGATTGCTCTAAAGAGGACCGCTCTCCCCCCCACCCAACTGTGTGGTTTAGGAAGCTGAATTAACAGCTGTCACCCCATTGAAAGGGTCTGTCCTATTAAAAATTCATGCCACAATCTCCTATTTTGAATCATTGTGATAACTGTAGGGGATTTTTAGCTCACTAGCAGCAGGAAAATACTGGAAAATAAGATTAGTGGCATTTGTCTCACACTGGAATGTTTCCCACTCTTTGAAACAGTATTATTTTCTGGTTGTGTACACTATGTTTTTCTATTTTTGTTCCTCTTTTTTCTTCTTTTTTTTTCTTTTTTTCTGATAAAGCAGTGGGGTAGAGGAGGGCCCTAGGGTGAAAACTGTTTGCTAGGCCAGTGGCACAAGACAGGAAAAATTTGTGCTCACACCACTATTCTCCTTAAAGGACAACATCCCACAATAACAATTTCAAGCACACTGTTCCACTCTCTCCCCTTGCTGAGGAAAAACATAATAAATAATAATAATAATTAATAATCAATAAAAAGAAATCAGAAAACAAAACATCTAACAGTGGTCACAGTTTAGAAGTGTGGTTGAGCTGAGACAAAAGTTACTTGCCCTTTTTGGTTCTGTAGTCCTTCATGACTCAAAATTAGTCATTCTTATTGGGCCATTTTATGTAATGCCTTCAGGGGTAAGGAAACACTTTACCCTTTGTGTCAAGAGAGACCAAAAGGAGCACTACTGAGAAGCCTCTATGCTGATGGACTTACTCTTCTCTTCAGTCCCCATTAATATCGATGCCAGCACCAAATGCAAAGTGTGGCCACTTTGTCAGACATTCCTGATTCAAGTAGCATTTTCACTTGGATCTCTTTAACCTGAAACTGATTTCTTTTGCCTTCCCAGATTTTAGGCTGGTGTGTGATAGTTACCACAGCTCTCCTCTCCCTGCTAACCACTTGCTGTGCCAGCTGCCAGCCAAGTCAGCCTTGTTCTACCTCCAGCTGATGTTCTGGAGAGTGTACAAGGGGACGGAGAAGGAGCAACTGGAGTAGATTTTCCAGCTCCATGCCACCAAGCTGAGCAAGAGAATCCTGAACTGCTTTTTTGAGAATAAGGAACCAGAAGCCAGTTCCCTGCCAGCTTTCCAGGCATGGAAAGATGCTTCCCATTATTTATTGTTTCAGTAGCTGAACTCATTTTCAGCTTGCAAAAAACTGAAATAATTAAGAAATGTACTGCCTTACCATAGCAATAAATGTAATGCCTTAAAATAGCAGTATAATGTACGCAAATGCTTGTCAGCTGTGCAGGCCCAGGCACAGTGCTACTTCTCCAGCTGCTGTTCTGCTAAGTGTTAGTACTACTAACGATTTAGGTGGTGCCACTGAGCTGTGTGATGCTTCCTAAACTTGTAAGAAGGCTGATTCCACCATAAAGTCAGAATAACCTCCTCAGTTTCACAAAGTGAGGCAATGGGCCTCAGGGGGAGGTCAGTCCAGCTGGATGGTAGGTGCAGATCTGCTTGTGGACAGGACCTCCAACATGTGAAGCATTAATTTCACCTGGAATGAGACAAAAGGCATGAGGTGGTTTGGCCAGGATGTGATTTTTCAGAAAGTTATGCTTGACAAACCAATTAGAAAGGAATATGTCTATGTGGACATCCAGGGGGTTAAATATGGAAGGCTCCCAGGGAGCTGCCCTGGCCGGAGGAGCAGGTAACACCAGGCTGGCCTGGCCCAGCCGCTCCCCCTGTGCGGGCAAAGCCGGCCCTGGTCTGGCTGGGCCTCCGGGCCCCTCATCGGCTTCCCATTGGGAGGGGGAGGCTGCAGCTTTACATCTAGTGAACTTTTTAAGCCTTCCCCTGAGTTTAACATCTAGCGAACTTTTAAAGCCTTCCCCTGAGCCAGCCGGCCGGGGGAGATGTTCCCACACACACACCCCCACCCTGGGAGCAGCCCAGAGCCCAGGCTGGGCCCACCCCATCAGACCAAGGGGGAAGGAGGCCCTGGCGGCTGAGATCCCTGACTGCCTGAGCTGCTCCCATCTCTCAGCCCCAGTTCTCGCCTGCCCTGCATGTCTTGGCTTTGACATCTGACACCATAAGCAGCAGCCAGAGAGAAAGGACCTGGGCAGATTTAACTCTTTCCTAGCACAGATGACCACTTCCAAAGCATTAACCTTCTTGAGGGAGAAGAAAGGTCAGAATGTGAAATATTTAAAGAGACAGTATGAAGATACCAGGGTCAGTGAAAGAGAAGTTGTATCTTAAGTGAGGAAGAGATGGCAAGTTGCCTTGGTCTTAGGCTGAAAATGTCTTAGAAGTTGTAGTAACAGACTGTCATATGAATATGCTAGAGTGTTCTTTTAAATCGTGGACAGTATGAATTGGGGAGATGATGTTTTGGATTTGTGGAGTTTGAGCAAAGGTATCTGTGATTTACTGAGTGGATGTTGAATTAGAAACTGTGATCTGGTGATCCCGTGAGATGTTTGAACAGAGAGAGATGAAAAGAAACCCTCTGCACCAGAGAAGAAGTGAGAAGACATCTCTGTTCCCTGAGATGAAGAATCCTTTGCCTTAGGAGTTGTGCATCTTTAAAAGGTGACACCCCAGGTCATGTGTGTCCACAGCCAATCTGTAATCACGGGGAATGCTACATGATATGGGAGATGCAGAACTGCAGAAGTTCCTCAGCAGGCTGCTTTTGTGAGAGTTAGAAGCCACAAGCAGACTGTTTCTCTTGTGGGAAGTTGCCAGAACCAACCAGGACAGACTTGTGTCTATCAAAAGATTGAATGAAAGACTATTTTATAGGTGGGACTGACCTAGATTTCTGAGTTTTGCCTCTTTACATTGTTTGTGTGGAAGTTAATACTTTGTGGTAGGAGGAAGAGTGTTTTAGAAGTTTTATTTTTTGATTCTTATTTTTATGTGTGTGTGTGTTAATAAATCGATTTGTTTATCTCTAAGTTTGGGTCTGCTTTGCTTCTCCTGATGCTATCTCACAGAGGGAAAAAGAGAGTAAACATTCAAACCACTACACTAAATTTGGCAAATGGAGACAGGTGAATGTGAAAGCACTACAAGGCATTACAAGAATTTTCCTGGAAGAAAAAGCCTTACTATCCGTGTGTCTCTCTGAACTGGAGAAATGCAGCTTACACCTCTCAGATGAAGAAGCAAGTCCAGGTCTTATAAACAGACAACCAGTGCAGAGGTGCTCTTCTCCATTGCAACCATGAATGTGCAAGATACTACAGTATTAATATGAAGAGGGAGTTGAGCTTTATAAGACTACTGGAAGGAATTTAGGATAGGATGGGCCTTGGATGGAACAGCTGGAAGGAGCATGACTTGTAGGAAAACAAAACCAGTCTTTGGCTATTCTGAACAAATAGAAAAAGTTAAAAAACCCAAAAGATTTAAAATAACATACTGTAAGGAATTACTAACAAAACTAAAACAAGATCTGTACAATATATACTGGTAAAGCCCTCCAGTGTGCATACACACACTTACACACACTACATTTATGAACAGTATAATGCATTTTATTGAACCACAGAATTAGTTCAAATTACAGCTTTTTCTATCAAGGAAATGTTTGAGAATCGTTCCTCTGAAAATGAAAGGATAGAAATTAAGATGTCAAGGAGAAAACAAAAAACAAGTCCCCTTGTTTTCAGATGACCTCTTCATTTTAATAAAGAATATTTCAAAGAAGAAAGATGTTTCAAATTAAAGAACCCCCACATTTTGTTCTAAAAGTGTCCGTCTTTTAAATTCTCCTGTTGACCCCACCCCCCTTGGAAGACATGAAATTTAATACAAATCAATGGAAAAACAACCATTAAGTTGGAATTCTGGGTCCTTTAATAGAAAGCTGTTTTTCTGAATACTTTCCATATAATGCTTTGGAGCCATTGTGGCAATTACTAACAAGTTATGATGTTCTAGATGTGGCAACTTATAAACAAGGGTTAATTTAGAGGGCAAGAAAGAGCTGCCCTGGGAGAAGAGAGCTCTGAGTGAACAGGGGCTCTGTAACTCCCTGGCCCCACATGTCCTCACATCCAGGAGCCCCCTTTGGCTGCCCCCAGCTCCCAAAGCTGCCACCAGCTGGGCTCACCCTGGCCACTCCTGCACCCCCCTTGGCTGCCAGCACAGCTGCTCCCCCACTTCACAATTAGCGTGGTCTCTCTTCCCTCACCCACCACTCTGTGCATATTTACTGCAAACATGTTTTCTTGGAGGAGGGTTACTCCTTTTCCATGCAGAGCTCCTCTCCCTTTTCCCAAGAAGCTCGTTCCTGAAATTGTATTTTATTACAGGAAAATAAAACACTGCTAAAATTAGGCTCAGAAAGAGAAGTAGCAGGGTTTCTTGCCTCTACACTTTCCCCCGTGTGGTCGTAATCTGTTCCAGAGAGCTGCCTCTGGTCCTTTGCCTCTCTTGTTAAACCAGTGGCTCTTGGAGGCAGCCCATGTCCCTGTCTTTGTCAGGATGCATCCTTGCAGCAATTTCACATTGCATCTGTTTTTTCTGCTGTGCTGACAGAGAATCGCAGAATCATCAAAAAGGTTTGGGCTGGAAGGGTCCTTAAAGATCATCCAGTTCCAAGGCCCCTGCCATGGGCAGGGACGATTTCCACAGGACAAGGCTGCTTAAAACCTCATCCAATCTGTCCTGGAACACTTCCACTGATGGGGCATCTGCTAAGGCTTTTTCAGGTATGGTGAACGTTATAAATGAAACCAGCCAATTTTATCAATGAAGGATTTATTGAAAAATTGTGATATAAAATCTGAGAAAGCCAGAAGCAGAAGTCAGTGCCGAGCCTGGGGTCGGCAGTGGGTGAACCTTAGATTTGGCCTTTATCGCACGGAGTCTCCCTCAGTTCATGAACTCTGTCTTGTGCAGTCACTTTTTATACAGTTTTTCAGCTGGGCAGTAGGGTGCCTCCGTCTATTGTTTCTTTTTGTATTTTTTACATATTCATGTATCCTCTTTTCCTTGCTGTTTGTCCACTGAGTAGTTTTCAGAGAAGGAAGATGCCCTTGATTGGATTTATGGGAACTCTGTACTGGGATGCACGGCCTTGATGATGTAGATTAGATTCATATTGGGTGTTAATCACTGAGTCGTTGTCAGACCTATCTTCAGCAAAGGCCCATCTCCTCTCAGTGCCACCCTTCTTTCCTTTGCAAATAATGTTCTCCTGGGTTACAGGCAGAGGTTACACAATTCCTGGATGTCTTTTATTTTCTGAAGCCTGAATGACTTTATACCATATATTTACAATAAAACCCAAATTATTTTATACCATATATCACAATCCCTCCCCTTTATATATTAACATATTAATTTGTGCTTTTATTGTTTGTTCGTTCATTACCAGCTTTCGATCTTAGTTTTGATCATTGTAGTGATGTATGGGTGAATAGCTATTCTAGATTCTTACTGTTCACTGTTCCTAAATTTCTACTAAAGCTACCCTTTTCCCCCGACCATATTTTACTACATTTTGGTGTCATCACCTTATCATTATTGAACAATTACCAATTTGCCTACAGGATTATTAGAATAAGCTTTCATTCTTGCTCAATTCTTTCTTCAGAATCATCCCATCTTTTCCATACTGTTGTACAATAACTTTTATAGTTGTCCCTTTCCTTTTTTACTTGTGCTTCAAATTTGGCTAAAACCTATGCTGCTCTACTTCCTTCTTTCCCTTCTTCTAGCTTCATTATTTTCGGTATATTAGGATTTTTACCCAATTTTCCTGTGGCCATGTCTGGATCAGTTGGTAGGGCTGCTTTCTGCATACCTTGTACCACTGAAAGTATTAAACGAATGAAGCATGGTATTAGGCATGGTAAAAATATTATCCCAGCCACAGAGCATAATATAAAGAAGCCCACCTTTTTCCACCAAGCTCCTTCCCCGAACAGTTGGTCCCACCATGAAGCCTATAGTATAGAATTCCATTTCTGTGCTGGAACATGTACCACCTTCTTTATTTCAGCTGCCAAATCTCTGATAGTTTCCCCATAGTCATCAATTTCAACACAGCACTCAGACTCATTAAATTTTCCACAGACTCCCCCTTCCTCTGCTAATAGGTAATCTAATGCTATCCTATTCTGGTATACAAAAGCCCTCATCTGGGAATGTTGTTTGGCCAGTATCTTGAGAGCATCCAAGGTGTGGTATGATACTATTTCCACCACAGCCCATAGTCTTATGAGCCCATTCAATAGACAGATTTGGGTTCTGTATCCCCAGCTTCCATCCTGGGCCCAGGTTGCAGGGCCATAGAATTCCATTATCCTCTCCGCAGGCCAATCTTCATTTCCCCACTGTTGATTCCCACCTGTGCTTGGGAGTTCTTTCTTTAATTTTCTTTTTTCCCTGTTCAGGATTTCATATAGCGGTGCTCCCAATGGACTGCTCTCAGACCTAGGTAGTGTGAAGAAGGAGGGCCTAATCATTCCCAGACTGCAGGAACCCTTCCACCTATTGGGTAATTCACTGTAAGCCTTCTTACAACATATCCAGTATATTCCACCAGGGGATTTCCATTTAATACTGATGGTTTCTGACTCTTTCCAATAATCTCTCAAATTTTCCAAAGATTGGTAAGGGTTAGCTCCAGAGCTTTTATGTCAGCATTGTCTGACTGGGTCAATCCACTCACAATTTGTTTCTCTTACTCAACTCCAATATCCCATAGGAGGTTCTGGTTGCCAGACCTTGGTTTTATTATTTGAATTTACAGCTAGAGTGGATATACAGGGAGTATATCCCACTACTTGGGTATAGTCTCTTCCCTCTCTACTAGTGCAAAGTGTTCCAATTACTCTTTGGTCCAAAATCCATCCCTCTAGGTGTGCCATTATTTTGGATATTTGAGTGTCATTCCATTTAAGGAGCTGCTCTGGAGTTAAACTCTCGCCTTTCCATGGCCAATTCTCAGCAGATTACAACCCTCCACAGATCCAACAACTAGACAACCCCAATACTGTTGCAATTTCCTGCATTAGATCTATAAACAGGTTTTTGTTTGAAGCAGGTAAACCCCAATCACTATACTACCTTTCTAACTGCTCATATTGGTCACTCAAGGTCTTTAGCGTCTCTTGTTCTAATCTTTTCTTCCTGGCTTCTGACTCCTTTCTCTTTAATTCTTGAGCTACCTGTTTTATTTTACTCTCTGGATCCATTCCTTCATTATTCTTTGAAAAGCAAAAAGTTTTCTCAATTTTTAAACATGCCCTTTCATCATCATCTCTTAGGAGATTTAGTATGATAGGTTTATTATTAAGAGATAACTTACCATGCTTCAAATTCTTCCCTACCCAATAGGTCTTTCCATTCATTATACACATCTCTAACTGACTTGTCATAACACAACTTGTTAACTTGGAAATAAGCTACAAATGCGGATTCTTTTCTACCTCCAATCCATACTGTACAGTTACACTGGTCACAAAAAGGAACCTTAGGTATCCATTCAGCGTCCCGTTTTTGTACTGCATGGATTAAGGTTTTTCCTTAGTGAAAACTCTGACTGCTCATTCTTAGGTCTCGCTCTGGGATTACAGCAGATCATTTCCCCTTCCAGTTGACACATTCTAAATCAAGTGCCATTATAGGTACAGTACCCGTTTTCCCTGCTACCCAGGCAATTATGTTGGGCTTGGTATGCCATAATCTTAGTTACATTTTTTCCCTTCAGGACAGTTTTAGGCATGGCTCACACCCGTCCACTGGGCTCTGCTTTTCAGCACCGAGCTGTTTCTCTGAAATCTGGCCAACCATCTGGCACATGACTAGGCTCAGGATTATCAGGATTCCCCACAGGTGTACTTCTCTGCCTTTGCCTGTGCCCACCAGGTTGCAGCCAGCAGCGAGGTAATCCGTCTTCTTGGCAGCATACCTCCTCTTAAAGGTGGCTCACCTTGGTAACTTTACAGTGTCCATGTTACAGGGTACGTTACTTGACCTTCGACACTCGATTGCTAGGGCTTGTGCTCGTGAGTCTAATTTTCCCCTTATCCCTTTTTGATTTAAGAGGAACCACTCTGGAGAATCTAGTTCCAATAATCCCAGGTTTGTAGCAAGTACTAAGATAAAGCTAGTCAGGGTTTGTTCTTCCTCTAGACGCTTGGTACACAAACCCCTGGGTCTATACCCTCTTCTACAATGTACAACCCAAATTTCACGACAGTAATTACATTCAAAGTGAATACATGGATAACATGGACATCCTGGTTTTAAACAACTTATTGTATTTCCTTTGGTCATTTAGCGCCACTGAAGCTTCATCCTCAGATCTCCTGGGGAGGAGGTTACTTTCCACTCAGGCTTGCTTTCTCGTCGTTTGATCTTCTTTACCTGAGAAGAGTGTGTCCAGCCCCTTTCAGCTATTCGAATTGCTGTGTCTGTGGTTAAAAGAACAAGAAAAGGACCTTCCCAGTGAGGAGTTAGAGGGACCTCTTTGCAGGTTTTTATTAGCACTTTGTCTCCTGGTTGTATCCTGTGTATAGCAAATCCCAGTGGGGTCCTTTGCGTTATGAGTCCGCGCTTTCGTAGTTCCTGTAGGTTCTTGTTTATTGCTATCAGGTAGGGCTGTATTTGTCCATCCTCCTTTCTTGGGTGCCCCACTGGCATCCCATGCTCATAGGGCATTCCATAGAGCATCTCGAAAGGTAATAATCCTATCCCAGAGTGTGGCTGTGTTCTAATATTTAGGAGGGCTAAGGGAAGACACTTGACGCAAGGCATTTTTGTCTCTAGCATTAATTTTGATAATTGAGCTTTTAATGTTTGATTCATCCTTTCCATCTGCCCTGAGCTCTGAGGGTGCCAAGGGGTATGATATTCCCACCGAATCCCTAAAGCATCTGCTAGTTGCTTAATAATTCTAGATGTAAAATATGTTCCCTGGTCCGAATGAATATAATCTATTATTCCATATTGAGGTACAATTTCCTCCAGTATTATCTTCGACACTACCTGGGCTGTAGCTCACACACCAGGAAAGGCCTCCACCCAATGGGTTAATTGAGCTACCATTACCAGTACATATTTATATCTCCCTACTTTAGACAATTCAGTAAAATCTGCCTGGATCCTTCCAAACGGGCAATAAGCGAAGGGATGGCCCCCTAAGAGTGTTTGTCATGCCCTGGTCCTGTTTATTTTTTCACATATCATGCACCCTAGTACTTCTTGTTTTGCCCATTCATAAATTCCCTTGCACCCAAAGAATTTTAGAAACTGTTCTGCTAACACCTGTGCCCCCCAATGAGTCTGCTGGTGACGACTCTTCAGAATTTTCCTGATATATTCCCTAGATACCAATTCTCAACCATCCGGTAATCTCCATTTTCCCTTCTCACATTTTCCTCCTTACGTATTATACCCTTCAATTTCTTCCTGGGAAGGACTTGTGGGGTATTCCTGTATTTTGTCCCTCTTAACCTCTGGAACATTTACCGTTAGGAGTGCTGCTTTCTTAGCTTCCTCATCTGCCAGATTATTTCCCTGGGTTCAGAATTTTATTCCTACTTGATGCCCCCTTACACGTACAATGGAATTTGCCTTGGGTTCTCTTACTGCCTCCAGGATTTGCCCTATTAATTCTTCATGGAACAACCCTTGTCCCCTAGTACTAACCAATCCTCTTTCCTCCCAAATCTTCCTAAAGGTATGAACTACTCTGAAAGCATATTTGGAGTCTGTAAATACTGTTCCTTTCTTTCCTTTCAATCTTTTTAGTGCTCACAATACCGCATATGACTCACAAGCCTGTGCTGACCAACTAGCATTTAGCGGACCAGACTCCACTACTTCACCAGATCTACCATCTACGATGGCATATCCTGGTTTTCTTTTCCCTTCTGTGACCCTTGCTGACCCATCTACAAACCATTTTTCTCCTTTGTCCAATTCCTCCTCTTCCAAGTCCGGTCTTATTTTTGTCTGGAGTTCTATTATCTCTGCACAATTGCGAACTGGTTCTTCCAAGACTTCCCTGAATGAAAACTGGGCTGGATTTTGAGCTGTTGTCTGTAATTCTAACCCAGGTGAATGAATTAATATAGCGTCATACTTCAGAAGCCTGGCATCTGTAAGCCACTTGTCTGCCTTTTGCTGCAGTATACTTCTTACATTGCGGGGGTATACACTATTAATGGTGCTCCAAAAGTGATTTTCTTTGCCTCCTTTGCTAATAGTGCCACTGTGTCTTGGGTTATGGAACCAAAAAATGTGTATTCTATTTCATCTGTTAAAAGCAGTTGGGGAGATGTTTTTCTTTATCTCTTGTAACTCTGGGGGGAGGGGGGAGGACGCCTTCTGATAATGGGCCACCTGTTCAAACCAGGTGGGGCAGTGTTTCTTATCTCTTTCACCACCCGTCCTCCCTCCAGGGGAATATTTTCTGCTAATGGGCCATTAAGGCTCACTAAGGGCATGACATATTCCATTGTGAGATGCTCCACCCAGTGAGGGGAGCCAACCATTCCTACCTAGATAAAAACTGAGACCTAGGAACACAAGGTATCTGGTTCCACTGGATTCCTGGAGGAAGGCCGGACCCTTCTCACCATCACTGGACCCTTCTCACCCAGGATCATCTCTGCTCCAACAGAACCACATCTGCCACTCCAGGAGGACTTACTTTTGGACTGCTTCCAACACCCTGACCAACAAGGTGTTAGGTTGTATTATTCCATTTATTTTACCTGTTTTTCTCTCTCTTTTCTTATTAAATTTTATCTCTGACTGGGAGTCTCACTGGTTTTGCTTTCAAACCAGCACACACTGCCATGGTAGCTTGTAGACAGGTTGACCACCCTCTACTTACTGGGTCCAAAGGCTTTGATACATATGCCACAGGTTTTTTAGTTCTTGCCCAATCCTCTGTTAGTACCCCATGAGCAGTATGATTACTAACATTTATAAATAATTGAAATTGCCTTCTTAGATCAGGGAGGCTTAGTACTGGAGCTATTATTAGTGTCTCTTTTAACTCCTCAAATCCCTTCTTGTCCTGTTCTGTCCATTTTAGTCTATCTGTGGTGAGTTTTTCGTATAGAAATTTCACCTTTTCACTGTATCCTTCAATCCATTGTCTACAGTATCCCCAAAGCCCCAATAACTGCGAGCCGTCTCTCTTAGTTTGTGGGGGAGGTAATTCAGTGATGCCTGCTACCCTCTCTGGATCTAATTTCTTTTTCCCTTTTGTGATCCAGTGTCCCAGGTATTTGACCTCGGGTTCTGTGAACTGAAGTTTGGATTTAGAAACTTTCAGTCCTTTGTCCCCCAAAAAATTCATCAGTGCTGTAGTGCATGTTCTTACATCTTCTTCCTTTTGACCTGCTATTAGTAGGTCATCAACATACTGTAAAATTTTAGTTCCCTCCTGTGGGGTGAATTGGCTTAATAATTGTTCTAAAGACTGACAAAATAGATTAGGACTGTCGACAAGTCCTTGGGGTAGGGATGTCCACCTGAGCTGTTGTTTTCTATGGGTTTCTGGGTCCTCCCATTGAAAGGCAAAATAATCTTGGCTCCTTTCAGCTAAAGGACAGGTCCAAAAGGCATCTTTTAGATCTATTACACTATACCAAGTATCCTCAGGGGAGACCTGGTTAAGGAGTGTATATGGATTAGCTACTACAGGAAAAAACGTTTTGGTCCATTCATTTATAGCCCTGAGATCCTGGACCAGCCTATAACTCCCGTCTGATTTTCGGACTGCTAGTATAGGGGTCTTGTGCCTAGACATGCAGGGTTCTAAGGTTCCCCTTTTTATAAAAAATTTTTTTTTTTTTTCTCCATCTATTACAGGTTTTAATCCTTTTCTTCCTTCCATGGAAACGGGATATTGCTTTATTCTAATTGGGTCCTCCGGTCTTTCTATTTCAGTAAGAATGGGTTCCATTTCCAACCTCCCTGCTTGCCTTGGAGTATGCCAGACCTTTGGGTCTATTCTGTTCTCATCCTTGATGGTCAATTTATACAAACTCACCACTAACCGTGAATCTTTTATGATCAAATTTATTCCAAGGGCTACCATAAGGTCTCTTCCTAATAAATTATAATCAGTCTCTTCTACCAACAACATATCTCTTAAACAAGTCTTGGTATCTGATTCTATTTCTACATCTTTAATTACTGGGACCTGAAAGGGCTCGCCCTTCGCTCCCATCACCGTCATTGTTTCTTCGCTTTTTGTGCACCCTAGGTTACCTAGGGGTAACTGCTTGAAAGTACTCCTTTCAGCCCCAGAATCCACAAGAAATTCTAGGACTTCTCCTTGGGGTCCTATTTTGAACTTTATCAAGGGCTCTTTAGATCTTCTGGACCCCAAAATGAAAAGCCCCCGACACCCCTAATCCTCCTGAAACATCTTTTCATCTCTTATTCCCTTCTTACATTCTCGTTTTCTGTGCCAAATCTTTTTGCAGTAAAAACACTCAGGGAGTTCTCTCTGACTGCTCAATTTCTTTCTTGAAGAGGGTGACTGTTCTCTCTTGGCGCTGTTCTTTCCTAGCTTCTCAGAATCGTGGGAGCATTCCTGTTTTTGTGCTTCCCTGACTGCTGCTTTTGCTGTTCTTCTCCTCTTCTCATATAAACTTTTTGAGCTTCCCTGAGCAGTTCCTGTAACCCTTTCTCCTGCCAATTATCCATATTCTCTAGTTTTCTCCTGATGTCTACCCATGCTTTTGCTACAAAATTCCTACCCTAATTCTCCTATAGGGGAGGGTTTTCAACAATACCTCCCCTACAGGAGAATTAGGGTCTGTTCCCAAATATACCAGTAGACTTTTTTTTAACCTATCTAGCCATTCAGAGGGTGTTTCATCCTTTTTCTGGCATTCCCCAAATGCCTTACTAATATTTTGTCCCCTCAGTACTGTTTCCCTTTTACCTTGGACCACTATATTTCTTAAATCTATCATGTTTTGTCCACCTTCCCCTGTCTGAGCACTCCACCCGGGTCTCTGTCTTGGCCACTTTTGTTCCCCTGGCGCACCCTGCGGGTTCTGTCACTCCCATTCCCACATACCAGCTTGCCTAATGATTTCTCTTTCTTTGTTACTAAATAGTGATCTTAATATTGCAGTGATATCATCGTGCAAATAAATACTCGTGCCTAGGAATTCATCTAGTGTGTCTGAGACCCCCAGAGGGTCATCCATTAACTTCCCCAACTCCTTTTTGAAAGCCCTTATATATCCGGTATTAATCGGTACATTTACGTATCCGATAACCCCTGGGGCAGTCGGCACTTCCCTTAATGGGAGGAGGTTGTGCCTATCTTCCTCGTTTTTGCTATCCTCCTCCGTTATCCTTTTTAATTATCACCGTGTTCTCCTAGCTGGTGGGGTAGAGATCACTTTCTGTAAGCTTTTATGTGCCTTGGGGCAGAGGTTGGGAGAGGACACCGAATCCAGCTCCGGCTGTATGTGTTCTGGGGATGGGGTGACTGGGGGTGGGGGACGCAGTGGAGCTATCTGAGGGGGTTGCGATCTGGGGGCTGGTTCTAGGGGAGGCAGTAATCCCGCCTGTGGGGGCTGCTGCTCTAGAAGAGGTGCTGAAGCCTCCAATGGAGGAGCTTGGACCATCTGCAAGGGTTGAGGCGGGGGCACCGGGGGTACCAGTGGGGGAGCCTGGACTTGCACGGTCTGGGGAAAGGGATTCAGATATGGTGGTGGGAGGTTTTCTAAGGGTTCCCACGTTCCCACGTTCCCACAACCCTGGGTTGTGGTGGGGCTTTTAATTTTCACCAGGAAGAGTCTAATGTCTGCTCTTTCCCACATTCTGGGGTACTCATACTCCTCCTTCTCCCATGTTTGCTTATTACCTACATAAATACTCAAGGCTCTACAGACCCATTTCTCGAATGTACTGAATATGGGCCAAATTACATACTTTCTCATCTCCTCTCTTCCCCAGACTTCTACACAATAATGGACCATTATCTCCTTGGACTTTTTCTTCCTTATGGGGCATTCTTCCCAATGTTCTAACATCCATCCCAGTGGGCAATCCCGTGGGATTTCGGGTATGCCACCTCCTAACTTACCCGCGGATCTTTCTGAGGTTTTCCCCTGGACTTTACTTTTTCTCTGTCCCATTTTCTCCAAAAAAAAAGACTACTGCAATTTTGTTTGCTCTTGCTCAACTCTCCTGATTTTTGAGCTAAGCTCTGTTTCATCGCTTACAAAAATGCCTACATTTCAACTGGTACTATATTCTGTCGAATTTTATTTGACATTACCAGACTACTAACCCAGCAGGGGACCGACCAGTGGTGTTTCTTCAGGTAACGAGCTCTCTATTATCCATTTTCTTGTTTTGTTTTGTTTTGTTTCCTTTTCCCTGGATCTCCCCGGTCCTAGACTAAAAGGCTTACCAGTTCCCGAACTCCGGGAACGTCCCTTTCCTTTTAGCCTACTGTACTTCCACACGCTTCCCCTTTAACTGACCATTTCCCTCGTGGGAGAACGGAACTGCAGTCACAGAGTCCACACTCACTTCGTGATAGTATCACGTCTCATTCACGCACAATCACAACCACTCAACCACGCAGTACTTACGGATCCTTTTTCCCGTGTGGATTCTTCGTGCACGTAGAGTTTTATGAGTGAAGGCTGTGCCGCGGCTTCGAAGACCCCCCGCCTGGGTCTTCCCTGAGTTCTCTGAGAGCTCCTGAGTTAGCTTTTCTTTCTCCCTTTTGATTGTGGCTTTTATCTCGATTTGGTTTGGTGTCCAACTGGTTACACAGGGTCTCCCTGTTCCACCGGGTCGCTGAATCAGCGGGGCACCTCCCGAATGGAAAAAGGGGGACCGTGGATCCCAAATCAGATCGTGTCGGGGTCACCAGAATTGTTATAAATGAAATCAGCCAATTTTATCAATAAAGGATTTATTGAAAAATTGTGATATAAAATCTGAGAAAGCCAGAAGCAAAAGTCAGTGCCGAGTCCGGGGTTGGCACTGGCTGAATCTTAGATTCATCCTCTATCGCACGGAGTCTCCCTCAGTTCATGAATTCTGCCTTGTGCAGTCACTTTTTATACAGTTTTTCAGCTGGGCAGTAGGGTGCCTCAGTTTTTTGGGGTTTTTTTGTATTTTTTACGTATTCATGTATCCTCTTTTCCTTGCTGCCGGTCCATTGAGTAGTTTTCAGAGAAGGAAGACGCCCTTGATTGAATTTATGGGAACTCTGTACTGGGATGCATGGCCTTGACGATGTAGATTAGATTCATATCAGGTGTTAAGCACTGGGTTGTTGTCAGACCTATCTTCAGCAAAGGCCCATCTCCTCTCAGTGCCACCCTTCTTTCTTTTGCAAATAGTATTCTCCCGGATTATGGGCAGGGGTTACACAATTCCTGGATGTCGTTTATTTTCTGAAGCCTGAATGACTTTATACCATATATTTACAATAAAACACGAATTATTTTATACCATATATCACAGTGAATTCTGGTTTCACATTTTACTAACCTCTCTCTCTAACTGCCTCAAAGTAAAAATCAAGGTAACAATACTTGCCAATAATGCAAAGTTATTCTTGGTATTTGTGTTGGTTTAGGACAGATGTTAAAAACCAATCAGTGACTGACTTTTAAGATTGATGGCCGGATTGGCCAATTAAATACAGGTATACGCCTCTGGGTCACACAGGCCTAAAATCAGCCAGGGAAGGCCAGGAAACTCACTTTTTCCTTCTGACTTGACAGCAGGTGACAGCGAGTCGGGGCCGCTCTGTTGGAGTAGCCCAGGCCAGCCAGGCCCTGCCGCTCCCCCCTGGCGTTGGGGTTGGGGGAGACAGCCCAAAGCTCCGTCAGCTCCTGGCAGGGGAGGGGAGGCTGCAGCTTAACATCAGCTAGTTTTAAAGCCTGCCCTGGAACCGGCCGAGCTGGGAGGGATGTCCGACGGGCCCCCTGATAAGAGCTATGGGCCCAGTTGTCACCGAGGTGTGGACAGCGCTCCCCCACCCTGCCCCTTCTCATCTGGTGACTCCCGGGCAGAGAGGAAAGGAGTAGGGTGCGGGGGGGGGGAAGGCCTGCCCGCTCTGAGATCCCTCTGCAGGATAGACTTCTGCCTGGCAGAGATCACATAAGCATCACAGGCTTGGGCAGATTTAACCCATTCCCGGCTACATGAAGCTTCCAAGGCTTAACCCTTCCCTGAGAGGGAGAAGAAAGGGACAGAGTGAACGTAGAGAAGCGCAGAATGAGGTCAGTGCAGCGAGAGTGAAAGGACTATTGGGACAAGGGATTGAGGAGTTTCCCATTCCGTTTTAGGCTGGACTTCTTACTGAGCCATGGAAATGAACTCTATATGTAGGTTATCCCTTTAAATCATGGGAAAGGTATGCATTTGGGGAGGTAATTGTTTAGATTTGTGTGTCGATCTGAGCAAAGATGTTTGTGATGGACTGATACTGATCCCATGAGATGCTTGAATAGAGATAGAGATGAGAAGCCCTCTGCACCAGTGAAGATGTGAGAAGATGTCTCTGTTCCTTGAGATGAAGAATCCTTTGCCTTTGGAGTTATTCATCTTTAGAAAGTGACACCCCAGTATGCAAGAGTCTATGACCCATGGCCCATAAGCAGCTTGGGAAACTGCGAATGGGAGGGGTCACAGAAGCCTGTTTCCCCAGGCGGCTGTTTTTGTGACAGTTAAAACCCACAAGAGAATTGTTCTGAGTTATCAGTGGAATTCATGACTCTAAGAGAGACTCCTCTCTTAAAGAATTGATGAAAGATTATTTTCAAATGGTGAAACTGACTGAAAATCACAGGTTTTGTCTCTTTATGTTGTTTGTGGGAAAGTGAACAGTTTGTGAAGGGAGGAAGAGTGTTGTGAAAGTTTCATTTTGATTTCTTTTTCTTTTCTTTTGGTGTGTGATAATAAATTTATTTTTATACCTACCTTTAAGTTTGGGCCTGTTTTGCCTTGTTGCCCTAATCCTATTTCACAGCAGAGTAAACACTCAAACCATCACACAAAATGGTGCATTGACCAGGAAAGGTAAAAATAGGTAAACGTGAAACCACTACAATATTTAAAAATCAACTGCTGCTTTAAAGAACTGGAGAGATACTTTCTTAGGCTGCCTGACCAGAAAGCAAAACGGCATGTCTAATTCAGTATAGAAGAAATGGTGTTCAAAGTGAAACCAAATCCTACCTTCATATATACTCTGATAGACTCTGACCTTGCTGAGGTTATCACTCAAGGACTGAAGGGCTTCTTATTAGAATGCATATCTTGTTAAAATATTGATTTGTGGATGATGAAAAAAAATCGAGAAATTATTTCAAGGAAATATAAAACTAATGTCAGTGTTCCTTTGTAGCAAACTGTGATTCAGTTGCATCTTCAATGCACTGGAAATCTGGTGTACTTCCTATTTCCTCTCATGTGAAAAATGTTACCTGAATCCTAGAGAACAGTTCAGGTGGCAACATGGATTGTTGGGAGACTGAAGAGATGGAGTGTTCACAGTTTGCATCATGAAGCTGATTTTATTGAACACCCTGCTGGTTTATATGTCTTTCCAGCATGAGCTAAAAATAACAACTTGCTTAAACAACAACTGCCATAACAACAATATCTATGTTTCTTAGTAACATTGCTTAACCATGGGCTAGCACAGACTTGTACAGGCCCATACTGTCTTGCACACATACATACATACACCTGTGGTAACCCCTGAGGTTACCACAAGGGAGCTTGCCCTGCCATGGAGAGAGCACAGCATATAAATTGGATTCTCAATGGCAGAACGCCCCACAGGGAAGTCTCCCTGGGAGACTGTTTCTCAAGTTAGGGAGAGCAAAATGTTTCACGCCATGAGCCCTCGGGGCTCTATGTTAATTTGTTACCCCGCATTGGTTGTTTCCCCACGTCCTAGTTTTTCCCCTTCCCTGATTGGTGCGTTTTGGATCCTCTCCCCAATTGGTTGCTTTCTCAATCCTCTCTGTGATTGGTCCAAGTTGCTAGCCCCGCCTATCCCGAACCCTATATAATCCCACTCCTTGAGCCCAGTAATTGCATTCAGTCGCCAGTTCCTGCTGAATAAAGCATCTTCCAGACTGGATGCCTGCCTCCTGCTCTGTTCCAGTGTCTCCTGAAGGACCTGCTGGAGCCAGCTGCCTTTTGCAGCCCTCACAAAAGAGCTAATCACTACTGAGTGCCTGTGCCTCTCGGAAGCCTGAGACACCCATTCTGGGACGGTCTCACCGGGGAAGGTTGCAGCACCAGAGTAGCCACCAGAGAGGCCACCGGTGGTCGGCAGCACACACCCTTATCTCTTCCTCCTTCAGTGTCCTGCCTTGACTTGTTCAGCAGTACACTTTGAGTCCTTCTTCTTAGCTGCTTTCCCACATTTTCCCCTTCTTTTTCCCACCAGTAAAATCTTTTCCTGGACTTATTAATCAGTCTCTAAACACTTTGTAAAACACATGGCAAATAAATCATCGGAAGCAATAGTATAAATAAAATGTAAATTCTGTTTTAACTAAATGCTTAAGCAAGCGAATAAGCCCTCATCTCCTAAGTATATGTCCAAGCAAGTAGCTATAATCTACAGCTCTTGGTTTGGTGACACAATCTCAAAGGGCTTGTATACTAGCATGGGTAGATTAGGAGTGGTCAGATAGGTTCATGCAACACAAGCCTTCAAAATCTTCACATCCGTGTCCTGGTAGCCTGTCCTGGTTTAGGGCAAATTTGGGAGGAAACCTCAGAAGGGGTTCCTCTGGAAAGCAAACCCAAACGGCCCCTCCCCCCAGCCAGTCCGGGAAAAGAACTTCCTCGGAGAAAAGTGGAAAAAACTATTTATTTAACAAACAGAATGCCCACAAGCACAAAGAATGAATAATATGAAACAATAAAACCTCTCGCAGCTCTGAAGAGAGATGGCAAACTGAGCCAGTCCTTGCCGTGGGTGTAGCTCAGCTCACTCAGTCTCTCACCAGTCTCACTCCCTCCGCAGGTCCAGGCCCGGCGGCCGCAGGTGCCAGCCCTCGCTGCTCCTCTGGGTTTTTTCAGTCTTGAGCAGATTTAAACAGTCCCAAGAAAAAGAAAAAAAACAGTCCAGGGAGTCTTCTCTGCCCTAGCTAGCTAAAACTAACTAAAAGCACAGGAGATCTCTGTCCCACCGCTGTCCGTGCCTCAGACAAACGCTGGAGCCAGGCCATGTGGGAGTCAGGCAGTTCTCTCAAAACAAACTGCGCACTGCTTCTTTCTTCCCCTTCACTCCCAGAACAAGTTTTAAAGGTACAGAACTGAATATACAGCACAAACAGAACAGATGATTGGGGATACAGGTAGCATAAAGTCACCCTACCACATAGCCCTACTTCTTTTCTTGGTCACAAGGGCTGGATGGCAATCAAGTAATTTTTCTTTTCTCTGGGCCTCATTTTCTTGGAGGCAATTGATGTTTGTCCAGATGAGCAAGTAACTACTTCAAAACCTGTTGGTGATAAAGCACATGCATACCTTCTCCCAAGGTTAGTACATTAGCTAGGCCTTATCATTGTACACTCAGTTAAAAATCTTTTCATCAAAACTTTTAAAAATTGCTTCTGCACGTGCAAGTCTTTAAAGCAGTATCACACTGCTAGGGATCAAACTTGATTTGATTTCCAAATTTTTAGTGTAAATATTAATGTAAACGTTCTTAAAGTGCCATACTCCCCTCTCTTTTGCTTTTTAATAACATATATGTCTCTTGTCATGAACATGAAGGCAACACAAAAAGCAAAACGATATGGGACAAAACAATAAACTTTCACTAAGTAAAAATAAATCAACTAATATATGCAATTAGTAGTACATCAGAGATAAAATGTTGATTTAAGACACTGTATTATCAATTCCTTAAATACTGTACCATTGCCCAGAATCTGCAGTAGCTAGTAAGCCTCATTTCAAAGTGAGGGCTTGGAGAACCATTCCTGAGTAAGATTTCCAAGTTCATTTTAAAAGAGGGTCTAGCTGTTATAGGTCCAAAGTTGGCAAGTCAAATGACTTGATTACAGTTTTGGTGCAGAAAACACCTGGGGGTTTTTGGCATACTTCTTGTCTAGCTAAGGCTAGGACTTTACCAGGGTCCAGTTCTTCACTGGAACAATCTCCCTAATAGATTTTTAAAACTTCTCAGTAATGGTAGTTAGGAAAGTTTCTTAAAATAATGCATGTCTTGTAGATAGCTATTCAACTGTGTGTTAATGTTTGTAAATCAACTGGCTTTGTTATTTATCTTTAACTTAGTAATAATATAGGAAAAAAGGCATTAAACAGCTTATAACTATTAACAATCCTAATATAAATTTTTTACTTATTTGCAATGCTACTTATGAAAACTAAAACAGTAAAAATTATTCTTATTTCTGTAACAAAATAGTTGTATCTCCTAAAATAAATGAATACATCATGACAAAAATTCATTTAGGCTTTATGTCATTCATTTGTATAGCAAAAGAATTATATCTTATCATTTAAACATATATATTTCAAGAAAATATAAAGTTAACATTATTAAAACTAAACAGAAATTAATCTTTACAGGAATTAATGTATTTAAACTCTATTGTTACAGAAAAGGTACTGAAAATTTGTCATATAACAGTTAAACATCAAGGTAAACAGCATGCAAGTAAACAAGTATACAGAAATAGCAGCAACATAAATTTATCAAAGGGATTAAACTGCTGCAGGTTTTTAAAATTGCCTGTATGATAAATGTGAGTTTGGCTTAATAAAAGTAATGGGCTATAAATATCAAAAACTATAACATTAAGAATTAAGTTAAATAAATTGATTAGGTTAGTGGGAATGTAAAACTGACATCTTCATACAAACAGTTACAAAGTCAAGGGTTTAAATTATTCTAAAATGTAAGCTGCTGTTTACTGTATTTGTGGTCCATCAATATACATAAATTCTTTTGATATTAAGTCTAATTTTAAGTTAAATGTGGCAAGGAAAAATAACTATACTTGAGTCACTAAATAGCTATACCAAAAAATTCACAATAAAATTACCTTGTTAAAACTATGAAATAAAAAGCAAACAACGAATAAAGCTGATAGTGGAGTTTCATATAGTAATTACAGGTAAGTCTCAAATAACTGCTACAGGTAAGATTCAAAGGTTGTCTTAAATGTGAGCAAAAAAGCCATTAAATTTATGACTTAGCCAATTACTCCTGGTGAATCGTGCAGTCTCCGTATGTTACCAATATGTAGAAAAACACCACATCCAAACAAACACCATTGAGTCTTTCCAGTAACAATCTTGTTAAATATCAGAAATCAAAGGTTAAAGTTTAGCAGAGTTTCGGCTAGTACTGTTAAGAACGGGCTAAGGAGACCTTCTTCTCCCTTTTTAAACCTTTATTGATCAGCCTGGGTGGGGGCCCGAGGGGTCGCGCACACCGCCACTGCTCCTTGTGGACAACGAGGAGGAGAAGGTGCAAGCAGCTTTGCCCGAAGACACTGCTGGGGTCTCCAACCTCACAGGAGTCCTATAGGAGACTCTCCGCTTTTGGCTCGTTGAGGTCTAGAGGGTGACCTTGATCGAGTTCTGTTCTGGTTAGGGCGAGATGTCTAAATGGCCCTACAGATAGCCTGCTGTGCTGCTCAGTCCTCCAGCACGTCCTGGCAAGGCATTTGTACGTCACCTTGCAAGCTTCAGGGGTCTGCATGCGGTGGTCTCGCTTCCGGTAGTCCCTCAGATCCATGGGAGTTTGCATGGATTGCATACCGGGTGGAGCTGTTGGTTGCCACGTGGAAGTATAGGGGAGCAGTGAAGGCAGGGACCCGACGAACCAGGAACAAGGAACAGGGCACAGCAACTTGGGATAGGGGTACAGTAGGGGTAAAAGGTGAGTGATTTTTATCCATTAACAATACTTAACAGTCATAACAACTATTAACACAACAAGCATTAGCCGCGCAATAATGAGCATGGCTGACTGTAACTTTTGACTCTTTCTCCTTAACAATATCCCCCCTCTTGTATTTTGATTGGGCTTTAGCCCACATCAACTTTCAGTTTCTGGCTCTTGGGAGTGTATTTTTCTAAATTTTTGGTATTGGTTATATATTTGTATGGCAGTTTCGTGTCCTTGGTTCTGATTTTGAGTTCCCATCAACATGATCTTGGCTCGTTTTTCATTGATTATTTTTAGGGATCTGAATACTAGCTTGCACTGTGGTAGTCACTGTCCTGATTACACAGGGGAGTAAACAGGGTAAAAAAGAAAAAGCTAGCAAAGGCACAGACAGCAATAAAGACTGCTTTCTTGCACCATCCTCCCTTGAATGACCAAAGGTCATTCCACCAGTCCGAGTTCCCTAGAGGAGTCCATTCTTGGGTGCCCACATAAGCTACTTTTTGTGTCTCCTTTGAGATGTTTCTGATAACTTCACTCTTATCAACTGTTTCCAGGCAGCACTCTGAGGAGTTAAACTTTCCACAAATATCCCCTTCATCTGCTAATAGGTAGTCTACTGCTAGCCGAATCTGGTAGACAGCTCTGGTTTGTGCTATTTGTGTGCTAATGTGGTCTAGGGCGAGTGCTGTTCTATTTGACACTATTTCTAGTACTGCCTGGAAACAGATGATTCGATTTAGCATATAAACAGGAGTACGGTAACCCCAGGATCCATCCTGGGCCCAAGTGGCTGGTCCATATGTCTTGATTATCTCTTCAGGTGTCCAAATTTTTCCCTTCCATTTTCGATTGCTTCCTAGGTCTACTACATGTCTGCTCTTTCGATTGTTCTTTCTTAGGTCATCATACAAGGGGACTCCTAGGTATGACCCTGATTCTTTAGGTAGGAGGAAGAAAGCAGGTTTTATCGCTCCAATTTTGCAGCTTCCTGCCCAGTCCCCGGGGAGGTAGGTATAAGCAGTGCTCCCACAAATCCAGAGTAAATGTTCAGGAGCTTTCCAGAAGGTGCTTGTGTGTCTGTGGGATACTCACAATATTTTGAGAGCTCTCTCAATCCCTGAAAAGGATTTATTCCTCTGTCTGTGCACTCATATAGTCTATACCCTTCATGGTAAATACACCCTCTTTCTTTTTTAGTAATGGCCCAATACCTATTTGGTTCTTGTGGGATCCACCTGCTCTCTGAATCTTTTACAATCAAATATCTCTTGCAGGCCATTCTTCCTACAGGGGTTTGGTATCTCTTTCCTGCCCTTTTAATACATCCTTCTCCAATCACTCTTGCTTTCAGGTCCCATTGTTCTCGCCCCCTTTTCCCTGTGATTTGGGGTTTTTGCTCAGTTAATTTCCACCTCAATATGTCTAAAGGTGTTAAGCTAATTCCTTTCCAGGGCCAAATATCTGACATTTGGGTATTTCCACATACCCAACAATCGGTTAAATTTAGTTCTTTGCTAATTTTCTCAATCAGGTTAATGAACAGATTTTTACCCAGTGTTTCATCCAGACTTTCCTTTTTTACCATCAATTGTTTTTCTTTTATTATGTCATTCATTCCTTCTTGTTTGAAGCAGAATCAGGCTTCCCTTACAGGGCATTCACCAATCAGGTGCTGCTTAAATGAGGCAGTATTTTTTGTGAGCCAATATGTTTTTCCTTCCTCTTGGCAAGTTTCCAACTGTGTGTGATCAAAACAGGTGGGATTAATGTTTGTGTGGACCCTCACTAGTGATCCTAGGTCTTCCTCATCATAAAGAGGGTAGTAGCGCTTCATGCATGCTTCTCCTCTCCCTCTTACTACAAAGTTTATTAACTGGACTAACATTAGTCCACTTAAGAGCCGGTATGAGCTAGTCTTGCTTCAGGGAGCTTCATGGCTCACCTTTTTCTTTAGCCTCACCCGGTCTTGCCTCTTAGGTTTGGAGGGATTTTGAGATGATAAGGTCTTTCTTTTTCCACCTTTTAACTTAACTGGCCTTGGGAAATGCTCTGTGAGGGAAGTCAATGGGGAATTTCTTCTTTGACCAACTCTATTTGTATCAAAACATTACCTATCGCAACAACTTAACAAATATATATCAACTTTAACAACAATTTTGCTCAACAGAACTCTGCAGCCTCTGTCTATTTCCTTTTCAGTCTGTCTCTGGTTGTCTCTTAAGAGTTATTTTAAGGCTGGTAGGATCTTGGATGGCAATTCACTTGGGGAAACTCGTGGGGGATTTTTCCGAGTTTTGTCCATAGTTAGGAGGTGGCAGTACTGGTCCTTTTACACGGGAGACGTGAGTCCACCCTTTTTCTTGGGTCCGGTTAGCAGCATGGGTTACTAGCAGAACCTGGAAGGGGCCTTCAAATTTTGGGGTTAATGGGGTGTCTTTCCAGGATTTGATCAGCACCCAATCCTCAGGACTGATTTGGTGGGTATTGGTGTCAAGTGGGGAGGTTTGGGGGAGATATCCCCTTTTCCTTAAATTACTTAGGGTCTTTCCAATTGTTTCTAAGTACTTTCTAGCTATTTCCTCTCCTTCTATATAGTTTCCAGTGCTGTAAGGGGTCATTAGGAAGGGGAGCCCAAACATCATCTCGTATGGGGATGCCCCGAGGTGGGATTGTGGCCTGGTTCTGATTCTCAAGAGGGCAAGAGGTAAGCACTTTAACCAACTCGTCTAGGTCTCAGCCATCAGCTTTGTTAACACGTTTTTTGATGTCTTATTCATACGTTCTACTTGACCTGAACTCTGGGAGTGTGCCGTGGGGTGTGCAATCTCCACTTTATTCCTAGGGCTTTTACAGTGGCTAGTAGGGCTTGGGAGGTGAAATGGGATCCCCTATCCAAGTCAATAGTGTTAACTAACCCATACCTGGGGATAATACTCTCTAGTATTACTTGGGCGACTTCTTCTGCTGTTTCTCTCTTTGTGGGAAATGCCTCCACCCAATGTGTCAGGTGGTCAGCTATTACCAATAAATGCTTGTATTCTTGTATGGGAGGCATTTCTGTGAAGTTTAGTTGCACACTCTGGAATGGTCTCAAGGCCAACTCTCTTCCCCCAGGTTCAGCTTTTCTCATTACTTTTTGGTTTACTTTTTTGGCATATTATACACCCCCTCATTATAGCTCTTGCCAAGTCATAAACTCCAAGGCACAGATTTTCCCTCAAGAAATGGTCGCACATCCCCTGGGCTCTCCAATGAGTTAGTTTACGTATCTCATTTAGCATTTTTTGGGCTAAAGCTTTGTTCAGAAATTTTTGCCCATCTGATGTTAACCACTCCCCTTGTTCTCCTTGAGATAACTCTAGTTTCTGTATTGCTTCTCATTCTTTCTTACTAAATATTGGTTCCCTTTTCTCCTCTTTTTCAGTTATTGCCTTGTCTAATTTTAGGATTTTTACTGGTGCCTCTGGATCTAAGGCCACTTCTTTCGCCGCCAGATCAGCCAATCGGTTTCCTCTGTTCTGTAAAGTATCCCTTTTTTGATGTCCCTTCATGTGGACTACTGCAATTTCTGTGTGTTTGGTTAGGGATTCTAACATTGATTTTATCAGTCCTTCAGGTGCTAGGTTCTTCCCTTTTGAATTCAGGTAGCCTCGCTCCTCTCAGATTTTGCTAAAAGTATGAACTATTCCAAAGGCATACCTCGAATCGGTGTAAATTGTTCCCTTTTCTTTTTCTAACAAGTCCAGACCTCTCTTTAGAGCACGAACCTCGCAACTCTGACCTGACCAACTGGAGGGTAGTCTCCCTTTTTCTAGCACCTCCAATTCTTCTTTTTCTGTTTTTATGACTACTGCATACCCAGAATATCATTTTCCCTCCACTACCCGGGAGGAATCATCAGTAAATAATACTTTTCCGTAGGGTAGGGGCATATATCCTAGATCCTCCCTCACTTTAGTTTGGAGATTTACCAGTTGCAAGCAGTCATGTTCTAACTCTTGTGTAGGTTTTCCTGATAAAAATTGTGCTGGGTTCAAGCTCTTGGAGATTACTAGTTCCAAGTTGCTAGTATCCATTAGAATGACTTCATATTTCAATATTCTGGCATCTGTCAGCCACTGTTGAGCCTTCTGACTCAAGACTGTTTTCAAGTCATGTGGCGTGTGGACTCTGATTCTACCCTGAAGGGTTAGCTTTTGAGCTTCTTCTATTAAAATTGCAGCTGCAGCTATGGATTGTAAGCAGGTAGGCCATCCACGAGCTACTGGGTGCAATAATTTTGATAAATAGGCTATGGGCTTGTGACATCCTCCCCGCTCCTGGGTTAAAACACCATATGCAGTCTTCTCTTCAGAGCTGACAAATAAGTCAAATTCTTTCTTTAAATCAGGCAGGCTTCAAACTGGTGCTGAAGAGAGCTTATCCTTTAGATGATTCAATTGCTCTTCATCCTCAATTGTCCACCTTATGGGTTCAGAATTAACCAGTTTTTCATAGAGAAATTTAACACTCTGGATATATTGCTCTGGATACTTTGCAATATCCAAAAAGACCCAAGAGTTTTCTTATGTCTCTCTTTGGTTTTGGTGCTTGTATAGCTAGGATATCCGATGTTCTCTCTGGGCGTAGTTTCTTACAGCCTTATTCTATTACATGTCCTAGGTAGATCACCTTGGGCTCCACAAATTGTAATTTGTTCCGGGACACCCTTAGTCCCTTGGTCCCCAGAAAATTCAATAACCGTACACTGGTTTGTCTTACTTTTTCTTGATCCTCCCCGGATATTAAGAGATCATCTACATACTGCAAAATTTTAACTCCGCTTTCAAGATCAAATTGGCCTAATAATTCTTCCAATGCTTGCCCAAAAAGGTTTGGGGACTCTGTAAAGCCCTGAGGCAAGCGGGACCATCTCAATTGTTGTTTTCTCTTCTTATCAGGGTACTCCCACTCAAAGGCAAACCAGTCACGGCACTCTTCTGTCAAGGGACATGCCCAGAAGGCATCTTTTCAATCAATAACTGTGAACCAAGCATGACCATTGGGTACCTGGCTCAGGAGGGTGTAAGGATTTGACACTACTGGGTGCCTGGTGATAGTTGTCTTATTTATCTGTCTTAGGTCTTGAATTAATCGGTATTTTCCCTCTGCCTTTTTGACAGCCAGAATTGGGGTGTTATGGGGGGACATGCATGGTTCTAGGATACCTTCTGCCAATAAGTGATCTGTGACAGGAGCTAATCCTCTTTTTCCTTCCATGGACATGGGGTACTGCCTGATTCTAATGGGGGGGGGGGGGGTGGGGGGCGGTTCCTTCCTGGATCTTGATCTTTATTGGGGGAATGTCCAAATACCCAAACTTTCCTTCCTCTGCCCAAACCTCAGAGTTAATCTCCCCCATATCTTTTCTTGTTAGCTTCATCATCTGGACCACCATCTTTCCATTTACTGGGATTATTCCCACCCTCAACTGCACCTGCAAGTCTCTTCTTAATAAATTAGTTTCTAAGTCTGGCAAATACACAAAGTCTGCATGGCACTGCCAAGAGTTTCCTTTCACCTCAACATTTTCTATTACTGGTGCCATAAAGGATTTTCCTTCAGCTCCTAATACTTCACAACATTACTTAAAAACATTACTTAAAAACAATACTTCACAACATTACTTAAAAACATTCCAGTTGGGAGCCTGTTTATACTTGAACGGTCTGCTCCCATATCCACTAAAAATTCAACCTCTTCACTCCTGGGACCCACTTCAAAATTTACCAGGGGCTCTTCTCGGTGTTTCATCGGGTGCCCTAATACACACAGCCCCCAACACCCCTAGTTATCGCCCTTCTCCCCTCTCAAGATTCTCTCTAGGGCGTCCTGCTCCCTCGCTCTTGCTTCATCCAAGGATAGCATATTATAGTCTCTCTTGAAGTGCCCTGCCTGTCCACAATACTAACACTTCCTGCTCCCTTGAGAGTTCCCAGAGTTAGTCCCTGGGAACATAACGGGTTTCTTTTTGTTTCTCTCCGGCTTGGACTTTGGCCCCCCTTCACTTGGCTGGTCCTTGCTTGCTTGGACAGTTTCTTTGGCCACGGCCACCATGAGTCTTGCCTTAGTTTTTGTCTTTTCTTCTTCTCTCCTCAAATAAACTTTTAGAGCTTCCTTTAACAGTTCATTGATCCCCTTGTCTTGCCAATCATCTAATTTTTCCAGCTTTCTCCTGATATCAGGCCAGGACTT
Source organism: Phylloscopus whistleri (assembly GCA_017589585.1). NCBI lineage: Eukaryota > Metazoa > Chordata > Aves > Passeriformes > Phylloscopidae > Phylloscopus > Phylloscopus whistleri. The sequence continues at coordinate 65,796 of JADMLD010000712.1, forward strand.
GGTAACAAACTGCACTTTTAACAGTACCTGGCCTTTGGGACTGTTGGGATCTATGTTCGAATATAGTTGAAAATTCCTTCTTAACCTGTTCAACCAGATGGCTGGGGTCTCATCCTTTTCCTGGGTTCCATCAAAAGCTAGCTTGGTGTTATTACCCCGGGGAACAGATTCTTTAATACCCTTCACCATTAGGGTCCTGTAATCCCTCATATTCTGTCTTCCCTCCTCCCTATTTGGATCCCACCGTGGATCCACCTGCGGGAGCTTGTCTTCTCCCCAGGGCCCAAACCTGTTCTCCCGTTCCCAGATCTGCATTCCTGCGATATGGATCATGGCTATCTCTTTGGGGTTAAATAAGATATTTAAAATAGAGTTTAACTCACCCCCGGTGTAAATATTAGGACCCAGGAACTGATCTACCTGGTTGGCTATCCCCACCGGATCTTCAACTAGGTTTCCCAGCTCTTTTTTGAATCTCCTAACTTCTGAATGGGGCATTGACAAACCCTCCCCCCCCAACCACTCCTCCCATAGGGACCTCTCTTAAGGGAAAAACCTTGGTTGTCTTAGATCGTGTATGACAATAGGGTCCGTCTCCAGGATTTTGTTCTTGACTAGGAGTAGGAGTTATAGGAAATTGCTCACTGTTAAAGAGAAAGTTGGGATTGATTTTGGGCATACTTGACTCCCAATCCTGTGGAGGTAAACGAACAGTTGTGGGTGAGGGAGAGGAGACTGGGTTCACTATAGGGGTTTCCAGAGGTGAAGGAACTGTAGCAGGCAGATTAGAGGGGACCAGTGTTGCCAGTGGTGATAGGGTTGAGGGAAAAGATACAGTGATGGTGGGAGGGGCCAAAAATGTAGAGGAGGATGGGTTTGGGCAGAAAGGATTTGGACTGGAAACAGGAGGGTTAAGTGAGGGTGGTAGGGAGGCTGGGATAGCCAGGGAATTGCAAGGGGGAGTTCGGGGCACTATTGGGTATATGGGAGGAGGGGGTAGGTACTCTAAGGGGTATCACTTGCTACTGGTCCCACTAATCTCCTTCTCTTGCTCCCTACTTCCCTTAACCTCTACTTTCTGTTCCTTTAACTTGCATACTTTTACTATTTCTGTTTCTGTTTTATCTTTTTGCCACAAGGCCGCATATGTTATTTCTTCTGGGCTCGAGCCTCTTTTGATTTCTAGATGCTGGTATAATTGGGAGCACATCCAGGGATCTCTAGTGCCATACCACAGCCATTGTCCTTGCATCTCTAATTTGGGCCAAACCTCCATACAATAATGGATCATTTTAATCCGGTCTAGGCCCTTGGTAGCCTCTTGTGTGTCCCAATGATTTAGTATTTGTTCTAACGGGCTACCAGGGGGAATGGTTCTGGTAGTCTCTTCATTCCTATTGGGGCCTGCTCTCTTACTCAAGCTCTGCCCCATTACTCCTCCCGACTCCAGGCCTAAACTTAAGAACGGACGGTGCCTCTACCCAAACGAAGCACAACTGACAGGCAACACAACTTTCAAACAACTTATAACTGGCCTTTACTTATACTTTATAAATGTGCCCCTACTCGAACAGAAATTTTAATGACGGGCAACTGAACTTCTGAACTTCCACGAGAACAAAAAACTCCTTCAAGGAACGTTCTCTCACACCAAGGAATATGTATGACCTCCTCACACAGGGACTCTCTCTCACATTAGGTATAACCTTCCACTTGCTTTACAACAATCGGACAAAGTCCGATCTCCGTTTCCCCTGAGCCTTGCCTCCCTGACTCTCCTGTCAGTGGAGACTATGAGCACTACTGAGTCAACATTGAGGGGACTCTAGCACTAGACCGCTTGGGATCTTCCCCCATCCCTGTCTCAGTGCCGTCCACAAAGTTTTGGTCATCAGGGTTCACCCTGGAACCCCCTGCCCCTCCTCTCCCTGACTATCCCCCTTCCCCAGTGAGGATAGCTTCTGCGTGAGGGCTGAATGTGAGAAAGTGGTGGGAGAATTCCCCCTTTGCCTCCTAGCCACCCCGCCCACCAGGGGATGGCTTCAGCGAAGGGATGCGTGTGTGTGTTACCCTAGCTGCCTCGCCCGCCTGCACAGACTACCTGCCCCTGTGCTCTCTGGCAGCAAGTTGACGACCTCCCTTCCCGGGAACTCCCTGAGCCGAGACTGAGCTGCGACAGCTATGGCCTCTCAGCACGTCCTGTGTTACAGACCCCGGGAAGTGAAGGTCCTTCACTGACCACCTGGTGCCGGTAGGGCCTGAGGACCCCCAATTCAAATTCCCCGGTTTAGCCCTCCCAGGTACCCTAGGTACCTCCACACACCACCCCGGGAGTTATTTAGGTTGTTTGCGTGTGACTCTCACTCGCCTAGGTTCTCCACACACCCCGAGCGGCCTAGACTGCTTGGCCCTTTCAATAGGGAGGCCTACCCCTATGCGTGCCACTCACTCTAAGGAAACCTCCTCACGCTTGGAGGGGGGGCCCTTCTGTCCCTGGGAGGTGCCTCTTTCATTCCTCTGGGCCTTGCTAGACCCCTTTCGCTTCCCCCTGCTCCCGGCCAGCCCCATCGCGGGAGTCCGGAACCATGATACTGAGGGGTCCACACTCGCTTTGGGACTCCGAGCTGCCAGCCCCTTTCTCACTCAGACATCCACTCACTCACCTTCCACTCCTGTCACCGCTGTCTTACCAGTCTCAGCGTTCCTCTCCATTGTCCTTGCCCAGGCTGGTCTACATGTCCGGGGTGGCCAGCTGGTCCAGGAGGCCCAGGTGGGGCAGCCGTCCTGCAGCTGTCCTTCGCTGGAGTCCTCTTCAGGCATGGTCAGTCATCCCGGATGAGTCCCCAAAGCTGTCAAGAACGGGCTAAGGAGACCTTCTTCTCCCTTTTTAAACCTTTATTGATCAGCCTGGGTGGGGGCCCGAGGGGTCGCGCGCACCGCCACTGCTCCTTGTGGACAACGAGGAGGAGAAGGTGCAAGCAGCTTTGCCCGAAGACACTGCTGGGGTCTCCAACCTCACAGGAGTCCTATAGGAGACTCTCGCTTTTGGCTCGTTGAGGTCTAGAGGGTGACCTTGATCGAGTTCTGTTCTGGTTAGGGCGAGATGTCTAAATGGCCCTACAGATAGCCTGCTGTTCTGCTCAATCCTCCAGCACGGCCCGGCAAGGCATTTGTACATCACCTTGCAAGCTTCAGGGGTCTGCATGCGGTGGTCTCGCTTCCGGTAGTCCCTCAGATCCATGGGAGTTAGCATGGATTGCATACCGGGTGGAGCTGTTGGTTGCCACGTGGAAGTATAGGGGAGCAGTGAAGGCGGGACCCGACGAACCAGGAACAAGGAACAGGGCACGGCAACTTGGGATAGGGGTACAGTAGGGGTAAAAGGTGAGTGATTTTTATCCATTAACAATACTTAACAGTTATAACAACTATTAACACAACAAACATTAGCTGCAGAACAAGAAGCATGGATAACAGTAACTTCTGACTCTTTCTTCTTAACAGTAGGTAGTATCTGTTGGTATTTTGATGTGCTATAGCTTCAGCACGCTGTGCAGGCTACAGCACCAGGTGGGGGCTGCACCCCCTGCAGCAGCATCAGCAGTCACAGTCGCGGCTCCTGGCAGGCTCCATGCAGGAGGGCTTCACTGTGCAGGGGGCAAAGATCTGGTCCCTTTTCAGGGTTGGCAGGTCCAGGGTTAAAGGGACAGTCTCTGCCACCGTCACTGTCGTTTGGGCAGTAGCCAGCAGCAAATACCCCTAGGGATTGTGGAGGCCCCTCTCTCTTTCACTGTAAGAGGGGGGTTGTGGGCTGTGTAGAGAGGGATGCAGTCTCTCCAGATCATAAAGAACTCTGAGGCTCCCCCACAAAGGGGAGGCAAGAGGCATCTCCTTTTTCTTTGGCATGGGAGCTTTCTTGGGCTTTCAGGACCTCAAAAATCACCCACCAGGAGGGGAGCATTTCTTTAACTCTTTTGTTCCACGGAACAATTGCACAATCCTACAGTTTCACTCCTCCCTTGTCCCACAAATCTGTCAAAAAGAATGTGGACTCGGTAACTCCCAGTAGCTTAACTGCTGTCCATCTCAATAGAGTTTTTAAGTCACGTGAAGGTAAGGATTTGCCATGCTGTTGTAAAAAAAGCTTTGTCATAAGTTCAAAAACATCTCTTTCCTGAGCAGACATCCCCTGCCCCATTGGCCCCTGCAGCTCACCACCTTTCCAGAGGGATTTCATCGTTGCCGGCCAGCCTCCCCCTTCCTCTCAGGAGCACTTAGTCCTGCAGGGCTTGCTGACAGCAGCTCAGCTAGGCCGACATCGCTGTCCTCACAGAGGGCACCAGTTGTCAGGCACTTGAAGAGACGGGGTGTCCACAGTTTGCATCATAAAGCCAATTTTATTGAGCACCCTGCTGGTTTATATGTCTTTCAAGCATGAGCTAAAAATAACAACTTGCTTAAACAACAACAGCCATAACAACAATATCTATGTTTCTTGGTAACATTGCTTAACCATGGGCTATCACAGACTTGTACAGGCCCGTACTGTCTAGCACACATACATACATACACCCTTACCTCTTCCTCCTTCAGTGTCCTGCCTCGACTTGCCAGGGCTTGTAGGTCCCTAGCACATCTACTTCTGTAATGAGTTCAGCAGTACTTTGAGTCCTGCTTCTTAGCTTTTTTTCCCACAATGGATAAAGAAAGTATGCAAAGGTATACATCAGATGAGGAATGACTGTAATAGGGTTTCCCCAGCCTGGGAAAGAGAGGGCTTGGGTGAAGATGTACAAGACCACAAGATGATGGAGACACCATGGATACACTCTTCTTTCTCTTTCCCTTCCAGATCTTGGGGACAACAAATAGGATAGTGTCAGCCTCAAATAAAGGTCAAGCACACTTCCTATACAATATTTTGGATGTCAGTAAGGCTGCATGGGTTAAAACAAAAGGTATTAAATACAAACGAAATCCCTGAAATCACACAGAGTGTGAGGGCGTCGCAAAACTTCTTTTCCCTGTCTCTGTTCTCCCCACTCAGCTAATGGCTGGAGCTGAGATGTGGCCAGACTAACTTTAGACTCTTAGTCTAAAGACTAAGACTCTAACCTTCAGTCTGACTAATTCTTCCTGGCTTTACAATGTTTTTTGCTTACTATGTCATTGTGTTATACTGTTGCATAATAACAAGGGCTCCTCCAGGTCAAGGCAAGCGTTTCATTTAGCAGCACGTTTTCCTCTGCAACAGCAGCAGCAGCTCGGCACTGGGCACAGCACATCTGCTGTGAGCCCAGCAGCCACCTGAACCAGCACTGCCTGCTCTGGAGCCTCTGTGCCATCCTCTCAGCTGCCCAAAGAGCTGAAATGGGAACTGCGAATTTTCAAATCCCTGACCTCCAAAACGCACTTTTTTCGTTTTCTATTGGAGCTTATCAGGCCTTGTTCAGCAAGACCCAAAGCCTCAGTGGTTTAAAGATTAAATAAACAACAAGGTTCAGGTGCTCTTCCCCTTGGCGAAGACAAATAAATCCAGGACTTAATGTACATTAAAACAAAAAAAAAAAAAAGAGTTAAATAATTTCCAGCATAACTACTTCAAAAACTTTGATTATCTTGAAATTTTGACATAATTGCAGTTGAATTTTCTTCCATAAGAGAACAAGCCATATTGTATAGCTAAAAACAAGGCAAGATAGAAATCTGTATATGGTTCTGGGTGGTTTTCTGACATTTTATTCACACTTTGAATCTGCTGCCTCACTGAAAAGATGATGAGGTTTAAGCAATTGCTAGTTACAATGCACGTGTGGGCAAACACAAATTACTTTTATGGAAACAGATTTCCTTATCGTTTTGCTGTTGATAACTGGAGTTATCTGGTGTGGTCTCTGCTTGACTGTGCAGTGACTGTTGTTTCCTCTATGAAGGGCTGTTTCTGTGCCTTACTGCATCATCACTATCCACAGAAACTGAAAGCTCTGCAAACCTGTCTAAGCTGTGGGAGCTGCAGGACACTTGTCTCTCTTCTCTTCTCTCCTTTTCTGACAGAGATTTTGCTCTTCTCAAAGTAAGGAGAGGCAGAAAAATGAATCAGTTACATAAGGTAATGGATTTCTGCATGCGCCACCAGACCATTCTGAGTCGCAGCATCGTGTCCCTGCTGACGGCTGCCAGCGAGCTGATCTTCTCATATGGGGCGTTCGAGTGTCCCTGCAATTCTTGGAACATTGTGTATGGTTGTTCCTTCCTCTTAGCACCTGCCTTTGTCCTCTTTCTGCTCGACTTCATGGTGAATCCCAGGACATGGCACCTCGACTGCAGTCCCTTTGGAACCCGTGCTCACTTCTGCCAGGTGTTGCTGCCAATGACAGCCAAAGCCTCGGTGGCCCCGCTCACCTGGATAGCAGTGGCCCTGCTTGGAACCAACTTCTACGAGTGTGCGGCCAGCATGAGCAACAGGACAGCGAGCCACTTGTGTAAAGACAAAGGAACAGACTGCCGAGAACAGCTGCCTGGAATGCCCTGTAATGAGACATTATCAGCAAATAAAACAAGGGAACAGCTCAGCCTTCATGCAGAGTCCCAGGTAAAGCCTCGCTGCTCCTCTCCTCACATTATGAGCTTCAGCCCTGGCTGCTCAATGTGTAGTGGTGCCTGCTGGGGACTGTAAACAGTCCTTCTCTCTTCTGTCATATAATATCATGTAGCCAAAAGCACACAGCTAGCAAAAATTCATTGACAAAAAAGCAGTAACAGAAAAGCAATAGGTGTATTGTTATGATACTCTCTGGTTTTGCATGTTTACATGGTAATGGTTTGGCACTGTCATTTACAAAACCTCATGGGCAGGGAATCAGCCTAGAGAATGGGATGTTCCACAGCAAGTTTTCTTCTCAATTAACTTAGACGTGGTGTAAGTTCTTCTCCTTCTCCACTTTTGTGTCTCTGAATACTTCAAACTTCTGCAAATAGGCATTAGTTGAGGGGAAGCTGAGGTCACTAACAGATGTGAAGCTGATGTCTCCTTGCAACACAGTGGCTGCAAGGAGATATCTGGAAAGAGAAACAAATAAGAACGGCTTGTTTGACTCTAAATCTCAATGCTTGAACCTCTTAGTAAGTTCACACTTGAATTCTAGAAGAATAGTTAAAATATATATCGGTCTTGTTAAAGTTTCTTGTTCTTAAGGCAAACTGCATGATCAAAACAGTAACACTTCTGGATTGTTTTTTTTTGTTTGTTTGGTTGGTTCTTTGGCAGTACTCCAGATTTGCCTGTACATTTGTGGGGATTTTGTCTTAATTCCCATAGGAAAATCAGGCTTTGCTGTGTTTTCTCAGGAAAGAATTAAGAGTTGCTTAAGGGAGTTAAGTTCATAAGAGTTTATAATGACTCAGATTATTTTGGAAGTTTCTGGTCAGTACAAATGCCTATTAAAACAAAAATGTGTTTTTATGTGGTAAATACTTAGGATGCTGCTTCTGCAAGAAAAAGATTGGAAAGGGGAAAAACTCTATACCATTGATTTTAGATTGGGTAAGAAAAGAGCAAAACCAAGGAAGACTGACTGTTACTGACATCGCAGGGGAATTTAATAGAGACATCCAGTCAAACAAAAATGGGAAAAGTGTGAGTGCATTTTTATTACTGACTGACGCTGTTCAAGATTACAAGGACACAGACTCCGAGTTTTCGGAAGGCTGACAATGACTCCAGATCTTTATTACCGGGGAATTTCTTCCCTTTACACTATTTTACAAAGAACAACCCAAGGGGTGGAAGAAAGACAAACTTCTTCAACTATATTGGTCAAGTTAGAGGGACATCAAGAAGTCCCTCCTAGGGAAAGGAATGTAAACATAGGTTACAGTTAGGAAAACATGTCTCTTGTTGACAGAACAGTGTCTGGGAAAGAGTTTCAGAGAAACCCAAACATCACAGTACGAATCAGGGCTACAATTGACCAATTTTTTTAATATCCTATCTACTTGCAACAAAATTAAGAACAAAAAAGAACACAAACTCCTTCTCGTTGAGCAATCTGTACTTTTTCATTTGAAGAAATTCATCCTGGTGTTGCAGGATCTGTGTCTGGAGCTTCCAGCTAAGTACCCCTGGGTAGAGGAGGGACCAGCATCTACTAGGACAATTAAGGTTTTAATGCCACCTCTGAGACTTGTCTAAAGACGCTAAAATCAGGTAGAAAACAAGAATGAATTCCCATATTCAACAGCCAAATCTGTGCCCTGCCTACAAAACATCCAAGACACAACCTTTCCTCTGTGTTGTGCAAAAACTAGCTGCTTTTGCAGGCTCAGATATCAGGGACCATAAATGTGACCACAACTGCAGAAACTGATGGTCAGTAGCTTGCCTTAAAAGTGAAGAAGGCTGGATATAACTGAGTCAATAACTTCTGTCCATCTTCTCTTTTTTGGTATTCATCCTCAATCTGACAAGGTCAGCTGAGGGCTGCAGAAGCTCTGGATTGTCTGGCTGAATTGCATGCATGGGATCCCCTCTTTTGGCAGCAAGCAGACAGTTACATGCACTTCAGGGTGTCTTTGCTTACTGTTTTCATATTTCTTCAATGTTTTGTTCTATACTGCCACATATGACCATGCAAAAACACCATTAACCTATGTATCCTCTTTCCAAGCTGCTAGGATTGTACCTGATAGTTGTCAGCGTGACTGTGGCACTGACTTTAAAATGTGTCAGGCACTATTGCTCCCGGGTCAGCTATCTTCATCTCAAGGTCTGGAAAATTTACACAAAAGAAGAACGTGAGATCTTTGAGAAAAAAGCCAAAGAGCATGCAACCAAGCTGGCAGAAAGAAATACAAATGGCTTTTTTGAAGCCACTGACCCAGCATCATTTCATATTCCTACCAAGAAAGACTGGCAGGAGATTTCAACCGTGTGTACCTGTGATTCACAAGGGCAGAAATGCAGCAAGCTACACAAGAATGCGAACCACAAACCCAAGAAAGGAGGTCAGTATTGCACTATCTCTGCAAATGGGAATGAAGCCGGGACAAGCACTGACTCTGCAAATGGGAATGAAGCCGAGACAAGCGTTTAAGGCTTGTAATGAAACAAATCCTGTGGAACACCGCCAGTCGTTTAAGCCTACTGATATAAGAAGAATCTTATTCTCTGCTCTTACTGAAATCTATGCAAGGTGAAAGCTGTTAGTTGTAACCCTCAGTAGATCTGCTTTTAAATACATTTTAATCCTTTTGCTTAAGAACATTTAAATGGCAGTTTTCTTCTGTTGTTGTCCGTTAAGAAGAGACATATGTAAAATAATCAGCATCCACAAAGATCTCAGCATGTATTATGTCAAATTATTACCAAAACCTTAAAAGCATTTGACAGGTGCAGTGAAAATACCAAACCTTATCAAAGAGACAAAAATAGGGATGGAAGATTTGATCAGAAATTCAGCTTAGTTTATTAGCTCTCTCTTTACATTGAAGCTTTCAGTGATAGAGCAAGCTACAGATTAAAAAATTTAGCTTGTCTTGAGGGGTTAGGCTCATGCATAACATGACGGCATAGGTGAAGCTTCTATATTAACAAACATTAAAAGCACATTCACACATTTAAGGACATTAAGACTCTGTAATCCATATTAGCAGGTAGTAGTATTCTTATCAAAGAACATCTTCTTATAAGAAATAAAGATACAAGTTTTGAGTGAAGAATAATAAAGTTCACTTTTCTTCTGAAAAGCTGTTGTTTAAGGGAGCATTTGAGATATATGTAAGTCTGTTCAGGTTCTATGTTTGGTGTGGGCTGTTCATTTACTTCTCCCAGAAATTCTCTCTTTCTACACAATAAACTCAGAAATTATTCCGACAGACAGACAGGAATCCCAAGAAATGATTTTTTACATTTGTTTTGCAAGGAAGGAAGAAGGGAAGAGCCTGTCTTAACTAGTTGAATATAGCAAGCTTGGAAGCTTCTTTCTCACCATAAACTAAAAATATAACACATCGAGGCCAAACAAGATTTAATTCTGCATGTAGAAAAGAATTTTCAGAAAATATTCATCACAGTCACTGACTTGCTCAGTGCTCTTTTCTTTCCGAGAAACTTGATGATTATAGAGTAGCAGTGCAGGCTGGGGGCTGACCTCTCAGAGAGCATCTCTGTGGAGAAGGACCTGGGTGTCTCGGTGGATGGTATGCTGACTGTGAGCCAGCAGAGCCCCTGTGGCCAGGAGGGCCAGTGGTGTGCTGTGGAGCACTGGGAAGAGTGTGGCCAGCAGGTGAAGGGAGGTGATGCTCCCCCTCTCCTCAGCCCTGCCAAGGTCACATCTCAAGTGCTGTGTCCAGTTCTGGGCTCCTCAGAACAAGAAAGACAAGGAGCTACTGCAGAGGGCCCAGCAGAAGGGCCACAAAGGTGGTTTGGGTCGGGAGCATCCCTCTTATGAGGAGACACTGCAGGAGCTGGGCCTGTCTAGCCCAGAGAAGAGAGCCCTGAGAGAGGATCTCCTTAATACCTCTCACAGGTGGGTGGCAAGAGGAGGGTGCCAGAGTCTTTTCAGTGGTGCCCAGCCACAGGACGAGGAGCAACAGCCACACTCGAAAGCACAAGAAGTTTCACCCCAGCATGAGAAGAACTTCTTTACATTGAGGGTGGCAGAGTTCTGGCACAGGCTGCCCAGGGAGGTGGTGGAGTCTCCATCACTGGAGACAATCCAGACCCACCTGGATGTGTTACTGTGTCACTGTCCTCGTTTAGTGCAAATTAGGGAGGAAAACTCCAAAGGATGTTCCTCTAGGAAGCAAACCCAAATGGCCCCTCCCCCAAGCCAGTCCGAAAAAGAAGCTCCTCGGAGAAAAATGGAAAAAACTATTTATTTAACAAACAAGATGCCCACAAGCACAAAGAATGAATAATATGAAACAATAAAACCTCTGGCTGCTCCGAAGAGACATGGCAAACTGAGACAGTCCTTGCTGTGGGTGTAGCTCAGCTCACTCAGTCTCTCACCAGCCCCACTCCCTCCAGAGGTCCAGGCCCCAGCGGCCGCAGGTGCCAGCCCTCGCTGCTCCTCTGGGTTTGCCAGTCCTGAGCAGATTTAAACAGTCCCAAGGAAAAAAGGAAAAAAACAGTCCAGGGAACTTCTCTGGCTCAGCCAGCTAAGACTAACTAAAAGCACAGGAGATCTCTGTCCCACCACTGTCCGTGCCTCAGATGAACGCCAGAGCAAGGCCATGTGGGAGTCAGGCAGTTTTCTCAAAACAAACTGCTGCTGCTTCTTGTTCCCCCTTTGCTCCCAGAACCATTTTAATGGTACAGAACTTAATATACAACACAAACTGAACAGACGACTAGGGATACAAGCATCATAATGTCACCCTAGAACAGTCACCTGCTCTAGGTCACCCTGCCTTGTCAGGGGGGTTGGACTAGATGACCTTCAGAAGTCCCTTCCAACCCCAGCAGTTCTGTAGGAAACCAAGGACAGTGTAAGTTACTCACTTTCAAGATAATAATAATAATAATAATTTTAAAAAAGATAGTATATTGAAATCAGAGAAATTCCATAACACAATTCAGCTCAAATTTCAAAAAGTAATAATAATTACGGAAAAAAAAGAAAAAAAAAGGCAGGGAAACAACATCTTGCTACACATACATGTTGCCACTTCTTACTGGTGGCTGGTAACAGCAGTTGGGCTGAGACCAAGGCTGGGTAACAAAGACTTTAGGTTTTTGTTCCCTTCAGAACTGCTCACTTAAAGCTCCATCATGCTATGCCACCACTGTACCACACTGTTAAGACAAACAAAAGGAGAGAGATTATCATGGACTCTACAGGGCTGGTGAGAATGAAGCCAAGGTAAGAGATGCTCCCACTTAGCATGGTGAAGATGTAAACAGACAGAGGAGAAAGTAGAAGAAGGTACAAACCACAGGGATAAAATCAGAGTTAACTCAGAGCTACACTGAACTTAGTTGTTGGTATTTCAATTTAAAACAAGCATTTGGTGAGAAGAGGCTAAGCTGTCTTTGTGGCTAGGGTGCTGTGCTAGGACCTGGGGTTTTGTCCAACCCTTATCCAGACACCTTGCTTTACACCAAACGGCTTGAAACCTTCCCTATAACTTGGGTTTCTCTGAGGCTGCTCCTTCTCTACTTCCCAGTCACACTGTGGTGAACAAGTCCAGGGCCAAGAGGAAGGTGTTCAACAGCTGGTGCTGAAGGCCAGGTAAGAGCAGAAAACACGACCACCAAACCAGCAGTGCGACAATCTCAGAATTTTAATTCAAGTTTCCTTAGGCAGCTCCAGATCCACTATGGATACACAATAAATACATCATGCTTTGTTCAGTTTGGACACAAGATCAGGGCTCTTGGAGAGAAGGCTGACATGCAAAGGCCCATAGCTTGGAGAGACACAAGCATTGCTGCAGTTGTCAGAGTGCTGCAGCCTGGGGTGTGCACAGGACTGAACAGGAGTGCCAGCAGAACTGCATGTGGGGCCTGCAGAGCTGGAAAGAACACACCCAGCTCCTGCCACCAGTGAACACCCATCCCTCTCTGCTTTCAAAGGCAGCAGGATGTCCAGTGCGGAGGACAATGAATGGCAAAGCATTACACATCAAACCTGTGAGTGAGGCACTGCCTACAGCAACCCCAGCAGATGAATCCTTTTTGGATAACCACACGCGGCCAGGGAAATAAAGTGCCTCTAGCGGCCATGCTTTGGAACTTTATTGACAAACAAAATGGGAAAAGGTCATCAGCTTTGCCTGGAAACAGTTGGTATGCAGATGAATATGTAACAGTAAATGCAGAGATTAAACTTCCATTAAGCTCAGGAGCCTGGGTATGTGAGAAGGAAGGGCAGATCATTTGGATCTTTTTTACTCATACCTGTGTCACAACAATTCACGTTGTTCTCCTCTGCCCTGCCTCTCCTCTTTTCTGCCCTGCTCTCTTCACCTTTCAACAAGGCAACTAGTGCAGCTGACACAGCAAAGCCATTTTTACCTTGTCTTCCTCTGAAACAAAAGGTACCAAATACCCATCAGCAAGGGTTTCTCCCAACATTTCTTTCATTTGTTCCTCCTGTGCTTTCTGTCTTCAGGCTTCCGTAAAAATGTAATTCCTATTTCTGTCACAGCATCACCCTTCAGCCTGTCCTGGAGGAAGGAAACTTCTGCGGCTAAGTGAACCTAGAAAGAATCAGGTCTGATCAGTTCAGCAGAGAAATGCCCCGTTTGCCACCCTCCTCTGGTATAATGAGCTTTTTCTCCCTCTTACCACAAGAGGACCCCCTTTCTCAAGTTTCATAGGAAACAGATCTCTAGCTTGTTTGAAAATAGCTTTCTCAGCTAAGCTAGTACAAAGGAAGTTTATAGGCACTGCAATTTCAATAGCACGCTGCCCTTCTTCCCAGTGCTCTGCTGTCTTCTGAGACCCTAAATCGCATACTTGATGATTTTGTGATCACGGAATTTCCTAGTCATGTACTAGGACTTATGACAGCATACTTTTGTTAATTAGTCTTGTATCAGGTGCCATAATTCTGAGACTGATGGATCTGTATAACACTGCAGGGTTGAGGGGTTTGTCTCTTGAAGTATATATGCCAAATTGGATATTGACAGAAACATAAAGCAGCCTAAATGTAATCTCCCTGAAGAAGCTCTACAGGTCAGAAATTACCAAATTACGTCCTTGATTTATTTCTTTGCACAAATCTTAAATGTAAGAACAAAATTTGGGTTCCCATCTGATACACTTTGGATGCTCTGGTTTTAACATTATCCACACTTTGTTCTCTCTTTCAGCAGGTACCACGGTAACCTGAGAAGATTCTTTATCTTGACATATTTGCAAAGAATCAGGGATGATTTTTACTGGCTACAGCTGTGCAGGGAAGTGGGATAGGCTCCAGGAGCACTGGAGGACCTCAACATGCCCCTCTGTCCCTCCACTTTAGGGGTTCCCTGGCTTCCTGATCCCACCTGGCTTTTGCAGCCAAGTCAGCCACTGAACAGACTGAGCAGCCAGGCAGGGACAGTGTGCAGGTGAGCTAATCCATGTGCTTCTCTACCTCAGGATGCAGGTTCAGGATCTTGTTCTCTTTTATCAAGATCTAGACATTTAACCTGAGAGCTTAAACAATACTGTATTTCCTACTCCTATCTGAACAAGGCATTTTGTTTTCCCGGGCTTCTGTCAATTAACTCAGACCAGAGAAAACAGATGTGCACATCCTTACCATTTCCAAGGCACCTCGAATCACCCCACAGAGGAGGTTACAATAGCAAAGCGATGCTCGTTCCACTGGCAGCTCCTCCACAAAGTCCACTAGTGGGTTTTTGTCCAGGATTAAGGAGAATTCATTCCCTGTGGCACTACTGCAGCTCACACTAGGGGTCACCCCAAGGTACATCTTGAAAGCAACCTGCAGAAGAATGAAACTCTGCTGCTTAAATGTGCTGCGTGCAAACCAGAGGTGAAACTTTAGGAAGCAGCATCCTGTAGACCAATTTTAGCCCAGGAAAAAAGCAGGGAGAGCCAGACAGGCTAGAAATCAAGGGACATTTGTCTCTTCTGTGATCAGCTTGAGCCAGCAATGCAAATCTAGAGCTATGTGCTGCTCCAGGAAAACACACCAAGCAGAGAGCCCTTCTTCTTTGATGTTCCTACATTTACAACCCCACACAAAGTGGCTTTACTCTTATCACTTGTCTGCTTTCAGGCTGCTTTCAGTCATGTCACACTCCCTTGGGATCATTAGCACCTATATTAGGTCATTCACCACCCCACCAGCAACTTTTATAGGCACAACTCAAGACCTCCTGCAGCTGGCCGAGGGCGTGCCTTTTTTTTTTTTTTTTTTTTCTCCGATCTCCATTTGCAGTTATTTTAAAAAACAAAACAAAACAAACACACCAAAACAAAACCCACCAAAACAAAACCCACCAAAACAAAAACAACAACAACAACAAGAAACCCACAAAGAAAAAAAAAAAACAACCAAAACCCCCCAAAATCCAGGTCACCAGGGCAAGACTTCCAAGACTGCAAATTTATTTGTTTACACATAGAGCTGCTCGCTTTCTCTCCCCTACCAGGGACTGCTACCGTAAATGAGGGACATCTGCCCGGCCAGCGGCGGCGTCCCCCCGAGCGCCGTTCCCCGGGCAGTGACATCACGGCGCTGTCTCTGGGCGTGGGCGGGGGGGAGAGCTCTGCCCCGCTGCACGGCGGGGAGAAACTGTCTTGATTTTCACCTCCTTAGTGAGTATCAGACATGGATGCTTTCCAGACGATCCTGAAGTTCTTCATGAACCGGAAAACCGCTATAGGTTACAGTTTCATGGCGCTGCTGACAATGGGAGGGGAACGCGTGTTTTCTCTTGTTGCTTTCAGATGCCCTTGCAGCAATGAAAACTTCAGGTATGGTTTGGTATTTCTCTTCTCACCAGCACTTGTTTTACTGGTTATTGGATACTTCTTGAACAGCAAGACCTGGAAACTCTTTACAGGCTGCTGGGTGAATCCTAGGAAAATATTCCCCAGAGGGAATGTCTGCCATTTCTTTTACGTCTTCGGACAAATCACTTTAAATGCTCTGGTAGCCCCAGTGATGTGGCTTTCCGTGGCTTTGCTCAATGGGACTTTTTACGAATGTGCCATGAGTGGCTTGAAAAATCCTGCCTACTTACACGCAGTTTGCCACAGCAAATCGGAGAAGTGCTTTGAAGAGCTACACCAGGTGGCCTGTGACAAAAGCTCCCTGCCCTTTTCAGAGAGTGATGAACTGAAAAGAACACTTCAAGCACAGTCGCAGGTAAGAAAAATGATCAACAAAGAGCATTATCCAGGTGGTACTGCTGCTGGGATTTATCTGTGGAAGATGCTGATGTCAGAGGTTATGTTAATGCCGCTGGCTCCCTGTGAACTTCAATGTTTTGTCAGCCTTGCAAAATACAATCAATCCATCTTTTGGTTCAGTTTGAGCTGTTCCTTATTTCTTAGGGGTCAATAAGACCAGAAAACCTAAAGCTTTCTTCTTGAGTGGAGATTGCTCTAAAGAAGAAGAAAAACCAACACCAACTGGGTTGTTTAGGAAGCTGAATTAACAGATGTCACCTCATTGAAGGGGTCTGTCCTATTAAAAAACTCATGCCACACTCTGCTATTTTATTATTAATAATAATATTTATTATTATTTTATTTAAATCATTGTAATAACTGTAGGGAAATTTTAGGTCACTAACAGCACAACGATACTGGAAAAGAAAATATGTGAAATATCTTTTGATTGCTTACACAATGTGTTTCTATTTGTGTTCCTCATTTTCATGATGCCAATTGTGAGCATGTTTTTGTCCTTCTTGGAGGAAGTGAGAAACAATAAAGCAAGCAGATCATGCAAAGCTGAGATCTTACTACATTTTACAATATTTGTGCAGTACAGTTTTGTGCTCTGCATTGTAACGCAAATAAATTCAGAGGCAAAAAATCAAAACAGTGGAGACAATAAAAAAAGAAGCTGTAGAAAAGGGAAAACACTCTGTTGAGCCAGGAAATTTTTGTCAGGGATTGTATCCATCTGGAACAATTTCCTTTCCAAGAGCTGATTTTATTTTCAAGTCCTCATGCAAATAGGAGAAAGACCATACTGCAGACAAGGGAATTTATTTGATAATTTTAGAAGGCGATAACAGATAGTGCTTAAGACTTTAAGTTTCTATATAGGAAACTATGAAAGACCAGGGATTCAGTTTTAGCATGAGAATATAGGAGTTCATTTTCCAAGCTCCAAGAAAGTAAAAAATTGTTAAAAAGTGTGATTTCTTAAATACCCATAAAAATCGTTCATCAGTACAAAGTGTTTGGGGAAAAGAAAGGAAAGCTCTGATTATTCTTCCATACCAGTCCTAAGAATAGTTGTTTATCAAGCTTCTCTGTTTCACAGACTTCCCTGATGAAACTTCCTATATTCCATCAGCTAAATAAAGATTTTTACTAGTGGTTATTTTTTTAACATCAGTGCAAGAGTTCACATGAGAAAGGATTCAGCTCCCCATATCATGATCATTAAAGCACGGGAAATCACTTCCAGTTCATACAAGCCTCTGAACTCTAGAATATTTTTCCCACACTGAAACATTTCCACTGTTTGAAAACAAGCATTATTTTTTTTTTCTTTTTTTCCGTTTTTTTTTCACATTGCAGTGGAGTAGAGGAGTAAAACTGTGGGCTACGCCAGTGGCACAAGGCAGGAAAAAATTGTGCTCACACTGCTGCTCTTCTTAGAGGAGAACATCCCTCAATAACAATTTCAAGCACACTTTTTTGCTCTCTCCCCTTGCTGAGGAAGTAATTCTGGAAGTAGCTCTTTCTTTTAAAATATTCTTGACAGAATTTTCTCAAAATCTAAAGCTGCTACAGAAAAAAAGAAGTTGAGTGATGCTAGTCAATTAATGTAGTTATTGTGTTGGAGGTTTTTTTCCTAATAAAAAGAAATCAGTAAACAAAGCATCTAACAGTGGTCACGGTTTAAAAGATTGGTTGAGCTGGGACAAAAGTTACTTGCCCTTTTTGGTTTTGTGGTTCTTCATGATTCAAAATTAGTCATTCTTATTGGCTACTTTTATGTAATGGTTTCAGGAGTTAGAAAAGACTTTACCCTTTGTGCCAAGAGACACCGAAAGGAGCACTACTGAGAAGCCTCTGTGCTGATGGATGTACTCTTCTCTTCAGTCCCCATTAATATCGATGCCAGCACCGAATGCAAAGTGTGGCCACTTTGTCAGACATTCCTGATTCAAGTAGCATTTTCACTTGGGTCTTTTTAACTTGAAACTGATTTCTTTTGCCTTCCCAGATTTTAGGCTGGTGCGTGATAGTTACCACAGCTCTCCTCTCCCTGCTAACCACTTGCTGTGCCAGCTGCCAGTCAAAAGTCAGCCATCTCCAGCTGATGTTCTGGAGAGTGTATGAGGGGACAGAGAAGGAGCAACTGGAGCAGATTTTCCAGCTCTATGCCACCAAGCTGAGTGAGAGAAACCTGAAGTGCTTTTTTGAAAATAAGGAACCAGAACCCATTTCTCTGCCAGCTTTCCAGGCATGGGAAGATGCCTCCCAGCTCTACTCTTTCAGCAGCAGCAAACAGCATTATAGCACGATTCACAGGCTAGTTGAAGAAGGCCAGAAAGGAATCAGTGAGGAAAGAGAGACAACGCTGGACCTTTCGGACAGAAGGGAAATACCATAGACCAAGTACATTTTCAACTTTTTTACATCTTGTTAATATGGCATACTTCTAGATGGTTTCATCTCTGTATTTTTTCACAATGGCCTCTTTCCTCTTCAGCATGTTTCCTCCCAGTTAGATACTTGCTCCGAAAGGATGGAATGAAATTATTTCCTTACACAAGTGAAAAGGCTGCAGTACTCCACAGCACCCAGGGTTCATGTCACTGGCTCAGCATCAAGAGCTGACAGCACAAAGAAGTGAATAATGGCTTCTACAAGAGGGTTTTAACAATATGCTATGTAAAATGTGCTATAGTGTGCTTGTCCTATGTAAATCAAGAGTCTATCAAGAAGTAAAGTCATTTAAAGTGTGTGAATATAATAATAAGATATGTGTGGCTTTCTGAACGCCCACAGAAGGTAAAGATTTTCTGTCCAGGTCATTTCCATGCCAATTGCAGGTACAGCCTTGTTTTGAGGCACCAGTGATCCCTCGAGACTTCTCTGATTTTGGATATTTTGCCTCTAGAACATCTCCCTGTTATCTGCTCCCAATCTACACTTGCTCCTTGTATGGATATGAAGTTCTAGGTTTGAGCAATTTTCAGGCACTGGGTGCACCCTGTAGTGCTATGTAATATCGTTGTTTCTGGGCCTGCAGCCAGTGTACAACAGAGGGCCTGGAAGGAAAATCCATTTTTTAAGCCAAGAAAATATTTTTGCAGAAGACTGACTTTCATTTTTTTGAATAACCTAGGAAATCATAGTGTCTGGAGCAAGAAGAACCAGCAGGTGAGGCAACTGCACAGTCAGTGCCTCTGATAAATTAATTTCACCCCAGAGCCCTGTGCTTTACCTCACCCACTTGGAATTCATCACGTGGCTCTCAGGGTGTTCAGAGTATTCGCAAACTCTGTATAAAAGAAGAACAAAGTTACTTTCCCTGGGGTAGCTGGGCAGGCTTTTGTGCAGCATTCTATTGCCAGTCTCTGTGAGTCTGCAAAGAATCACAGTGCTTGAATCATGCCCGTCTCAGCAAACCAGGGTATTCTGCCCAGCTGTTCTCATACTCACTGGGCTCCTTCAGCAGGTAAAAGCATCTATGTACAGACCATTACTCTTTATGAAATAAAACACAAGAGCTAATTCAACTAACTCTCTGTTCAGAATTTTCTCCTTATGTTTTCAAGAACTTGAGACCTTTGAGACAATGTTTTAAAGTTCTTTCATCCCAGATGATCCACTTAGCAGCACACTTACAACATTATATGCTTAAAGGAGCCTGCTGCAGCTGAAAGCACAAATGCAACACTGCCAAAATGAAAGTCACAACAGCAGATGTCTGACACTCTGCCTGGCATATACACCAACCATTTTCTCCCCAGGATCCTCTGCTGGTATAGCATCTACCTACTTCCAGGCTATATGACCCTTCTTATTTGTCTGGTTTTATCTTTCCTTGTGAGAGCTGCCCCAACATCTTCTGTCCAGCTCCATTTCACCTCTTCCCTGCGTACAAGGGGAGACAATACACCCCCAAACAGGACAGCCCCACTGCCTGGGCCAAACTTCCCTTTCCAAAACTGTCTCCCCACCTCCTTCCTCAGAAAATCAAAGCAAGTAGGGATGCAATGGGGAGGACAGCAAGTAGGTTAATGAATTGATCAAAGAACTATGGGGAACAGGTGTGTTGATGTAAAGATAAGGCCTCCAGTGTGATATAATAGCTGGGACACAGAGGCAAAAGCATAGCTGGTAGAAGGAAGGGTAGAACGACAGAGTGATCCCACTTAGAGCTTCTGGTATCTTCTTTTTCCTCAGAAGAAAGCTTAGGGCTCTGCACCTGAGTAGCCTGGGCCATCTGAAATGTCAGCACATCCCAGCCCTGTCTTCTGCTTTATTATGGAGGGGCAAATCCAGGGGGAGTTTCCCTCTCCTCTTCCTTGCCTGCTTCATGTTTGCAGGTAACTCATGTTGAGAGTGTCTCCACCCCCAAGAGCAGCTGCTGAACACTTGGGCTCCTACCAGGCACACATTGCAGCACAATCTCTCACTGATCCTCAGCCTCAGGGCTGTGTGACTCTTTTGTCTTACCAAAATGCCTGTGACTTAATGCAATTTCCATGTGGATCCTAGAATACTTTTATAAAAACAGACTGAAATAACAGCCAGTTTGACCCCATGTTTTCAACTGGAATGTGGGTTTGGCAAATTTAACTTAGTCCTTCAAGGGGCTATTGCAAAAGCTGCTTTCTATCAACATTGTCCCTGAATTCAGCAGCTACCGTGGCAGCTCAGAAAGAGACAGACGATTGTCGACACTGTCCAAAACAAACTGGAGAGAGAGAAAAAAACTCCAACAAGTAAAACCAAACAGCAAGATCAACATTTTCTGCTGGAAAATTTAGATTTTGCATTAATTCTGATAGCCATCAAAATATGAGTATACAAGAAAGCAGGAAACTTCTCTTTATTCTCTGTGCTCTGTCCCTCAGTTTAGTCATTAAAATTCTCTTAGCTCTTTTTTCACTACACATCTGCTGCTCCACCAAACTTGAGGTCTTTGTTATGAGAATAAAGGTTTTTTAACCATGCTAAGCCCTCATATGCTCCCAAATTAGTTTCAGCTGTACTTTGCATTGTGGTATGATGAATCTGTCCAAATTCTATTGTTAAAAATTCCTGTGTAAAAGAGAACTTACACGGAAACTGTGCAAAAGAAGTAGCTGGTTTGCAATGGAACACCAAATTAAGGCCAAGTTGCAAAGCTATAAAGTGAAAATTGTGAAAATGTCTTGGTAGAAACCATAATTTAAGTGCATAGATAAGCAATTAATGAATATAACTGATTTTTCCTTCAAAGCAGGCTATAACTGGACAGCAGCTACTTTAAAATTACCATTTACAGCTTCTCAGAGGATAAAACAAAGATCTTTCAGTCTTTGTGACTCCGAAGAACTAGAGAGTAAACTGAATGAGGTGGTTTAAAACTTGCATCCCTTAAATCTGTCTCATTTTTATCTATGAAATGGAAGAAAAAAGAATACCTGTTTAGACACGTACATAGGCTTGCCACCAAAATGATGCCCATATAAAGCAAAATCTCAATTTTGAAAATATTATTTGCAACTCTATGACATTATATATTGCTTAATGAGAAAATGAGATCTATGCAGTCTGAATTAAAAATGTATTACTGTGCTTTTTCAATGTGTCAACCAGCATTCCATCCCTCTCAAGCAGCAAGGATAAAAATCATTAACATTTTGATGTTGCTCAAACACAGTCTAGAATTACTGAAATACTTAGGAAGCCACTAACTTATCAGTCCCTCTATATACTACTGGGGACTTTTCACTACCAAACTTTTTATGCATAAATCATGCCAAGTAATTAAGTACAGACTGTAAAAAAAATTAAAACCATGATTTCAGACAGATTATAATAATAGCAAGATTAATGAAGAACCAGAATTAATCTGCTTAAAAGGGGAAAGGCAGCCAAAATAATAATTCTGCTAACATACTTTTCATTCTTAGTATTTTTTCAGTCAGTGTTTGGAAAAGGGAAGATATATTAAAGGTCTTGCCATCTGTTGCTGATTCCAAACTTCTCTTCTGAAGTTTTCTTTACCCTCCCCAGTACAGCACTGCAATGTTCTGTTTACTGTCTACCACAGCAGACTGTATTACTTAGCATAGCAACCTACTTATGCATTTCCCCTCTCCCTGCTGAGATCTAAAAACCAACATTTAGCAGCTTCATACAGTCTTCTGTCAGACCTTCCAACGGGCCATAAGTCAATATACAGGGACTTGGTGTGGCAGCACTTTCCATGACAAGGGGAAGGACTTCTCTTGCCCTACAGCTCTGGACAGGGAGACATGGTTGGATAACCCCATCCTTTGCTATCCCCTCCAGGGAGCTCTCTTCAAAGAGCTCCAGAGATGTTCATTTCCTGCATTCATGGGGTACTGAGTGTCCACAATAAAGCTCATCTCTGCAGCCACTGCTTTTCAGGAACAGGATCTATCCTTAGGCACAGCACTGCTAAATCCAGCAGTGGAGCCTGTGAGGCAGCACCAGCTTGCTGAGGACCAGAGCTTCCACCTCTGGCACACACGAACACCTCCTTGGTGCTAGAGAGGGTAGTACAAACATTGGATCTAAAACCAGAAGCTGTTTTTTGCAACTCATTTGATCAGATTGATTACATCAACGTCCTTTGAGAAGAAATTGAATTAAAAATTTGATTTTGCAGGATTACAGAGAAAAATTATCAACCTAATTTCAAAAGTAATTCTCAGTTATACTCAGATCCAAATTCTGAATCCCATCTTGGACACTGCTTCTTCAGCTGGGCTTTGTTCTTACTATCATTCCTCAATTGGTTTCCATTTTTTTACCCCCATTTGCCAGAAATCCTACTTTTACATGTCACATTTCATCTCTTTTTTAATTCAATCCCAACTGTAATCATGCCAAGTCACAGGACCATGTGACCACCATGGGAACACCATGGGAACTCAGTGCAGAAGGGTACACTTTGGCTCCTCATCAAAACCTGTTGGCCCTTCTCCAGGCCACTATAAGGTAGCAGTAAAGCCCAGGCTTTGCAATCTGAACTAGTGGTGGAAGTTTTAAGCTCCCAGTCACTGCCTTTGGTGCACCTTTCCTCCGGTATTTATTTCTTGATCTGGGAAGCTGACTTTGTAGTCCTCATTTTATTTTGTTTTTCTTTTGCTTCATCTCTTTCCATTTCCACAGGGAACACCCACAGCCTGATTTTACAGACTTCTTTGTTTTCCAAAGAACTGCAGGATAACAGCTATGTTAACAGGAGGTTTGGCTCTAACTACTTTAATTGCTTAACTGGCATAATTACTTTAACTTTGAACTGGTTTTACTCATAGTCAAACAGATTTATACCTCTGAAGACTTAGTGTAGTTAAGTATTTAATCACTTTCTCCTGGCTGGGAACACTCCTGCTGAAGAGTTAAGGAGGTTCATGTAAACAGCTTCATGATCCTGAACTAAAAACTTTTAGCAGAGTATTTGCAGTTACTTACTGGGTCACTTTACACAGGTTTTGTTGGTATGTGTCTCAGACAAATGTGCTTGAAGATTTAAAAATTGTTTTGCCAAAGAAATGTGAAAATGCTGTCCATATCACATTTTGCTTCAGAAATGTTATACTCCCACTACAGAACTCCTTTTAGTTTGCTAAATATAGTCTTTCAAAGGGACAGTGCATGCTTTAATGTTTGTTCCAATCTTCCCAAGTAATTTTTTTACTTCTCATAGTAAGTCTCTTTGGAAGTACAAGCTGCAGAGAAATAGCATCTTTTTCCATTGTTAATTTCTCCCTGTGCTTTGCTGTTGAATACCCTGTACTTAAGAATGATGGTTCAACTGTAACAATGCATTTATAAAGAAGGGAACTCTGAGGAATAAGACCCAGAAAACCAGGTATCTGACATATATGTGAAAATAAAGTACCAATACCACCCAAAGAAGAATGTAAAAGTGAACAAAAAAGTGATTTTGCAGCCTGGTATAATTTTTTTTTAATGAGGCAGTGTATTTTAAAACAGTGATTGAAATGCTGCTTGTCCCATCAGTTTCATTCAGCTGTCTTCACCATTTCCAATGGATCATCTACCCCAGCTCAGCTGCTTAACAGGAGGCATTTTGTTATGTATTGTTCTTACTTAAATTTCTCTTTGAAATTCCCTGGAATTCTAACTTGCCAATGGGGGCAAAAGTACATCTTTAGAAACCTGTGTCTTTCTTGTCTGACAGAAGTGTGAAGAGCTACTCAATGAAAGGGAAATTTCCATAAGTAGGCGAAGGTACATGCACTGATTTTATCTTTTTGATTTTATTATTAGATTTGTGGGTAGTCAGGAAAATGCTCCTCTCATTTTCCTTTCTTACAGTTCTTCTTCGCTACCACAGAGACTTTTCTTTCTGCAGAAAATCCTGCAGCTTATTCTTAATATTACCATTTTAAAGTAAAAAGGTATCTAAGATAATTATGGCGATGATGAGAAGAGTCAAATGGCAGAAGTAAAAATATAAAAGCTTAACATCTGTATGAGATGGTTAAGACATGCTCTTAGGAAGAGGAAAAAAGGAAGGGAATATATGATTCTAAGCTGAGACCACTGAATCTGATGAAGATTTAGAAAATGCAAATTTTATTTACCTGTGCAATCATGTCTGCAGTTTCAGAGTAACTACGGCACTTTCTCACAGCTGAACGAGCCAAAAAGTCATCAATCAGTCTTATGCCAATGCTGTATCCCCTAAGGAGGAAACAAGGAAAGGCAACATTTAAAATGGGGAACTTCTTCCCATCTGCCATCTCCCTAATGTGTCTCTTGCACTTCCTCAGCGAAACAGCTGCATGATCCTAACTGAGTGGCCTTAATGACAACACATTTTGCTGGCCTACATTCTTCTTTCTACCACATTTTGCAGCACAGTGGGATTGCTGTTCTTGTAGACATTTAAGGAATCATACTTCTTTAAGCATGATGCTCCTGGCAAGGATGATATGAATTGCGTACACAGTTCGTCTGTACATTGCCTATACATATAGAGACGAAATCCTGGGCACCCTCACTGCAGCATTCAGGTGCCTGGGGAGCCCATAGGAAATGCACTCACACCTGATCTCTTTCACTTTCTCCCCTTACCTCTTCACCTCATTTACCCCTCTTCCTTCTCAATTACCTGTTTGTCTTTTTTTCTAACATGTTATCTCCCTTCCTCTAACTTGTTAATGAAAAAGAATCCAGAAGTTGTTAGTTAATACATGTTACCGATAGGTAAGGCTTTATAAAGGGAAGGCCTTGTAATATGGCTCTGGTCTGTTACTTGGGCTAAATAGAAAGGACCATGGGAGAGTGACTCAGCTGGAATAGGGGTACGGGAGACACGAGAGATGTGACAGACGTGACAGACATGACAGACGTGAGAGACAGACATGCTGTGTGACTGCTGCGTGTCCAAATCATGTCCCTATCGTGGTGGATGGTGGTTGGTTAACTTGGGCTTGTTGTGCCTTAAAACCATGTAAACTGAAAACCAACTAGCTGTGTAAAAAGGGTCAGGTTTTGGCAATAAGGAGCACTCCTTTGCACCTGCCTGGGGTCCCTGTGTCACTCATTACCACAACAAACACTGAGTTTTGGTACACCACCAACTCCATTTTGTATTTAAAATATTAATTAAAAAAAAATAAAAGGAGATGGAAGATAATAGAAATTTTATAAAACAAATATTCATTCGTAGCTCTGACACATTAACAAAGGTCAATAACTTCTTAGTGTGCAAAACAGCTGTGACTCCAAACATTTTCTGAATAATGGAAAGAAATCAACACAAATGTTATATAAGACTGGGTACTCAGCTCAGAAATGTTTTTAGGAAATTTTTCATTCCCAGTTACGTGGATGTTGGCAGTGTCTGCTTGTTTGTCAGAGGCTCTACCCCTTCAGTGAAGCAGCTTGAACTCAGTGGAGTTTCTTAATGGTTTGTGTACAACATCTTTGGCTAGAAGACAAACAGTGAACTGAAGACAAGACCAAAAAGTGAGTTTGGCAGTGTGAAGATTAAAATTGCAGTATGTCACGTATCTAGAAACAATTAAGTATTTATCTGTTGCCTAAGTATATCAATATCAATAACATTGGCAAATGTGTCATCAGCACTTAGCAAGGTATGTATTAGTGACATACGAGACTACTTAGATACATTTTAACTTTTATGCCTTAGATTTGCAAAGTCAAATTAATGACAGACTGGTATGCAGTTACTTGGCAACTGTGCAGTGAAAAACACCCTTCTCACTACAGACTATATATGTACACAGAGAGAGAGATAAGTACACTGTCCCCACCTGTCACCAGTCTCCTGAGATGTGAGGTTTCTTTGTGAAACTGGGCTGTTTCAAAATCACAGAAGTAAAGAACACGTTGTTTTAATGAAACCTGTCATCATATTATCAAATCTTCCTCAAAACAAAAATATTTTATAGAAAAAAACTGCAATAATGAAAACATACGGAGCAAAATCTGTATCTACATCTTCCAAAACTGCTCTCTAGTAATTCCTACTATGGCATCATTGAAGAAGCCTGTGCATTTCTTAAATGTATGATTTTCACCAGAGCTGAATGAGAGATGAATATAGAAAAGTATCTGAGGGACGTTATCCCTTATAAGTTTGTGAATAAATTACTTTTCTTTTTCCCTAACAATGATTTTTTTTTATTTTAGTCTCATGGATAGTTATTGGACTAGAGCTAGTTTGCAAACTTTTGGTTCAACAGTAAAGTGGTCAGGGTATTCTGTCCACTGTGATTGTTGTAAATACATTTTGCATGTCCACTTTGCCCAGAAATGTAAGTCCTACTGTTCTGCCAAAGGCCTTACTGTATGTTCATGTTAACCAGATAAAAAGTTGTTTCTTGCTGATTTTCCATCATATTGTTATTTTATTGATAGTAATGCCTAGAAAGCTCAGTCAGGATGACAGGGTTTGAAAACACTGGATCTTCATTTTCCAATGAGATTATCCATGTAAAAATCCACCTTCACTGAGCTTTTGTGCTATCTCACTCATTGCTTTATGGTCTTTTAAAGGTGAGAGGCTCATTTGCCCCTAACCCAGTGAGGGATATAGGATATGAAATTTAGAAGATCATATTACTAATTAACATAACTAAAGGATAAGCAAGGAACAACGGTAAGCTATGAAAAGAATCCTTCCACTTTTTCTCAGAGAATTAAAAAGCCAATTGTTGATCTTAATTCACAAATTAGTGTTGCTTCTGTTGACAGAATATTGAAACTTTTCCCTGTCTTCTCTGTAACCATAGACAGAATGCTGGAACTTGTGAGATAACAAACAAAAGGCTGAAAGGTAATAGATATGTAAACAAATAGCATTATGGATAAAACTGAGCATTTAAAGCAGTACTTACATTCTATCTAAACAGGCATTGACATCTTCATCTTTTTCATAGTCCTTGCACAGCTGGGCTACCAAAGCCCCATATGTGAGTACAAAAAGTTCTCTGCTCTGTCAGAAAATATGAAAATTGAAAATGAAGTGAACTAAAATCCAGCTTTTTCCATGTTTTTGAGCTACTGCAACCAAAAATAACATTTAAATTAATAAAGAAACTTGTCCACAGATGCATAATCACTGAAATCCACATTTCAAGCATGACAGAATCTATACTGATCCTCACTTGAGTTTGTAAGGGATTTTGCTTCTCAGAAGTACCATGTCTTGGTATACTCAGAGTTAGTATCATCAGTAATTCTAGCTTCTTGAGTGTATGTATGCTAGATTGACATGCTGTCAAGTGCCATCCAAGAATAATAAAAAACAGTGGCAGGAAAAGAGGCAATGAGCTATTAAATCTTTTGCAGTAGGTACAACAGTTCACAAAGGTAGGGTTGCTCTGATGCAAATCATTAGCTGCTTTCTTCAAAAAAAAAAAAAAGTAAAAAGTAGGTAAAAATTTAGCTCAGAATATTGAAAAAATACTACAATTCAGCACAAGTGTAAAGACTAACAAGACGAAGGGGATGGTGAGGATTGCAGCCCCTTGCCCAAGGAATGTGGAGAGCAACTGAAGACTCCCAAGGTGATATCTCTGCACTGATCCTGTCACAAACACTGCTGTGGGGTCTTCAGCTGTGCAACAATTTGGAGGAGAGTTTCTTTCTGTCCCTGCCCTGTCAGATCACATCCATGCACTGCAGAACTCTCTGTATTTAGCAGAAGTAGCAGCTGGCCATTAAGTGAGAAATTAGGTTGACCCTCACTAAACTTCCTGGACAGGAATTAATTAAAGGAAGTGCTACAGCACTTGTGGCATGTGGTCAGACCAGAGCTTTTGTCTCTAGCCTGTGGAAAAATAATAGTGATACCAATAAAAACAATAGAACAAATCACAGTAACAAAGTAAGAACTGCTTGGTGGAAAGATTTCTTCTTGCTTCCTTTGCATCAGAAGTCTGGAGTTTAATCAGTGTTGCTGTTTTAACAAGTCACTATTCAAAATCTTAAGCAGAACAATTTTCCAAACTAATTTTAGTGATAACTCCTGTTAAAAATAATATTGTACTTCTGGCCAAATTCTCAGTAACAAGTTTTCAATGGGTGTCATACAGGTCCTGTATTGTTTTGTTATTATTGTTCAGCAAAAAGTCTCTGTTGCAACAAGAAAATTACCTCAGAGAAACTTAAGCATAATATATCAATGCAATCAAATTTATCAGACATACTTGCAATCCATTGGAATACTTTTTGACCATAAACTTAGATATATTAATTGTAATTATATTACACTCTTCCATTTCTTTTTCAGTGGAGATCTCTGTCCTCTTTTCAGAAATTAATACAACATTGTCCTAAAGCCTTCTGGAAAATTTCCACTGTCCAGTTCCTGTCAAAAATAACCATTCACTCATACAGAAAGCCCTAAGGCTCTAAACTCCTGAAGAAAGGAATCAAACCATTCAAACACAGAACAGAGATCTCCTTCTCTCTGTGTTTCATTGAATGACTACCTAACCACAGATGTACATAAACTTACCTGGCATTTATATCTTAGACCATAAACACATGAAGGACTCAGACTTCTGCTTCTGAACAGATTGCATTCTCAGAAACTTTGTGCTCTTCTTTCCCAAGCCTGTACAGAATCTCAGCATTAGGAATAGCAGCCATAAATGCTGCCAGCAGCTCTGCTCTCATACCACCAATCTTATCCCTATCCTTTCAGTACTTTCAAATTGTTCAGAAATAGGAGTGTATAAAATGCATCAATAAAATAATAGGTTATTCTTACTCCATGCACAATTTTAATAACACATTACCAAAATGCCTTACTATTTTGTGGTTCTCCTGCTTTCTTCCTGGTGACCGAGACATGTTGCTTGTGTAATTCCTGATGTATTGGATTGTCAGTTTATATATTTTCTTCCTCAAGCAGCATAGTTTTCTCTCAATCCCCTTGCTCTTCTCTTTTCTCCTCTCTGCTCGCCTGTCTTTTGCATGAGATGTGTTTGCTGCAGTCTGTAATGCTGCTGATGCTCCTCCTATTCTCTGCGTGCACCGAGCCCCTTGGGAGGATTTTGACTGGCAACAGATCTGCCACTGTCCACAACATAAATAATCACTCTGTCCACAGGAATGGTTTGTAATCAAATGCACAGCTAACAGATATGGGAAGTCAAACAAGACAGTTCTTACATTTTTAGGGACAGTAGATTTATTCTGTTTGTGTTAGACTTTGGTGTTTGGAGAGCTAACAAAAGCAACTGCTCCGAAGAATAAAAACACAATTGCAAGATACTGCTGTACAAGGGAAATAAAAATTGATTGTTTTCAGTCTAAAGAAGCTATAGTCTTCTTCTGCCAGCTCTGACTGCTGTAGTCTGGTGAGTTAACGTCTGCCTAAGCTGGGGAAGTGTGGCTTTTAAGGCACTGCTACCACCATGTTTGTGTAAAGCTGCCAGGGCAGATTGAGAGAACTCAGCCTCCCAGAGGAATAAATTCTGTACCTGTACAGCTGCCAGCTTGTGCAAATGGCACTTTCACTAACAATGTTCCTAGGGGGTATTCTATCATTCTTAACTTTGTATAGCCCCTATTTCTTAATAACCTTGCAACAAACATCCAGGCTTAGTTCCGTTTTCCCCTGTGGTGACTTTGGCCTACATGGTGGCTTTGATTTGCAATGAATTTCAACTATGGTCACTGGTGAATTTAGAAATTAATCAGGTGGTTGTCATCCTTATAGGACTTACCTGCACATACATGCCAACCAAGTCCTCTCAGGAAAAGAAGTAAAAATATATGGCCTCCTCTGAATGCCATTAATTAAAGATCTATTAACTAATAGATCCAGTGCTAGAGTAAAATTACATATGTTTACTACTACAGGTACACAGAAAGCATTCAGACGTGATTCATTTGAGATAAGGAAGATTAATAGTTTAAAGTTATGACACAATTCAACAAGGAAAATTAAGACAGATAAAAGGACTTCTGGCTTTTTCTGTGTAAAGCTCAGTCATCCTAACTGCTTTTATTTTACACAGAATGAACTTGTATTGACAATTTTACAATGTAATAGCCTCTTTCTTTTTTTTTTTTTTTGAGTTCTCTTCTGACCCTGGAAAACCCTATTCCATTTTATAAGCAAAACTATCTAAATGTAAACACATTTTAAAAGCCAGGCATTACAATTCTCTAGATAGTTACATGCATTTCTAAATTGAGTCTGAGATGATTTTTTTTCTCTGATTGTCTCCAACTGGCCACAAGCACCGAATATGCCTCACATTGCAAGAGTAATCCCATATTCCACAGAAAAGTGTACTGCATTACATAAAAAAAACCCCCACAAACAAAAAACTAACAAAAAACCCAAAAAACCTACAACCTGTAAAATACTAGCAATAACATAATTTAACTTCAGTGAACCCACCACAAGGCACTTAAGACTACTCATAAATGAGCACAATCTTATTTATCCGGTTCAGAATATATATGGATGAATTACTTCAGCCTGCATTATTAATGCCATACTCATGAGGGAGGCCTGTGCACCAGACAGTGCAATGCATGGCAAGGACACATCAGCATCCTTTGAAAAACACATACATGCCCACATTTACACAAGTAAATTCACACATATATTGCTATGTATTGAGCAGGATGTACTACATTTTGAAAGGTTTGCACGTTATTGAGAAAATGAAGCTGAAAGTGTGTGTCCAAATAAACTGGGGATTCAGTGACCCCAGTGAGAGAAACAAGTCCTTGGTGGACTATCTTGCAGCCCTGTGAAAAGAGTAGAGATAGGCACATATCTGGTACCTGTTTTAATCCTGAACATATGCTTCTCAGAAGTAATCCAAGGCAATTGGGATAGTGAGAAAGTTAGAATCACCCTCCACCTCCCTTTCTGTCCTGTTTTTCAGGAGAGAAGCTTAGCCTTCAGCCCCAAGGTCAGTCTTCACAGTGCTTGAGCATTAGACTGCACCAGTTCTCTTCATTCCCATCAAACTAGAAAACAAAACAAAACAAAAAAATCACAAAATATATCCTGAAGCTCAAAAGCAGAAATAAAACCATACACCAGCATCCTGTCTCTTGCAATGGACTGGCTATTATGGGAAAGCTGATACCTGTAGAGGTAAGTACATGATAAGTGCAACATAGGAGTAAGTAATAAATTAGAAAATATATATCTAATTAGAAAGCCTAAAAAAAAAAAAAAAAAAAAAGAAAAAGATAAAAAAATTCTTTGACCCAAAACAAGAATGCATTAACCACAAAAGGCAGGTGTCCAAATTAGTAAAATACAGGGTCAAGCTTTTGTTTGTTCTCCATTTTCCAGATGGATAGACCCTGTACTAAATTTTCTCTAATAGAAAATAGAATTATTTCAAATGAGAAGAAAGTAGATGATGAGGGTTTGAAGCTATGTGAAAAAAAGAACTTGAACATAGGTTTCTCATACCACACATGAGTGCTTTTACTAAAAGTCCAGTGTGGCTGCTGCTCTGACCATGTTTCCAAACCAAGCAATGCTATTGCTGTCACCTTGCTGTAGTGCCCTACCTGGGAAGCATTCTCTCTTGAAGTTCCTTGGTTAGGTTATGTTTGTCAAGAGAGTGTTTTGAGATTTAAGTGCCTCCTTTCTTCTCTCTGCAGGAACCTAAAATCTCATAAATTTGCTTATAAAGCACAGCTGAATTCTGAACTGAAATATGTAAGATTAAAAAAAAAATCATTAATAGATTTCTATTCTTCCCTTAACATAAAGCTTTTTTTTTTTTTTTTTTTTTTTCAGTGCTTGTCCTGGTTATGGGGACAGGAACTTCTCCAAAGGCCAAAGAGACCATGGAAATGACTTGGCAGCCTGCATCCAGACTGTGACCTGGCAGATCACAGGACATGGGCAATGCTCCCCTCTACTCCCACGGGAAATCTGTCTGTGCAGGTACTTTCATACCATATTTTCTAATATGCACAGGTGGGCTTGGCATCCATGCAAAACAGAACTCCAAATGCAGCTGGAGGAGCCACAGAACATTGGTCTTTTGACTGCTGACTCAGTGATGAAAACGTGTGCAGGACCAGAGAGACCAGGATTCAAACCAGGATTCCTCCTCCAAACTTCAGATGGAAAATAGAAGATCACTTCCCTCTTCCTCCCTACCTTTCCCTGGCCATTAGATAACAAAATCCTGGTCCTTTTTTTGCTCCAATAAATACCAAAATACTCTCTGTGGCGGAACTAAGTGCAACTGATAGAACTGTGGCAGGGAATCTGGAGAATACAGCTTCTTTGCAGCACAGTCACATCTCATCACTAATAATAGCTGAGCTTTTGGAAGAGAGAGATGAGTCTGAGTTTTTACTAGATCAGGTGGAGAAGGGAGCTGAAACCAATCTCTCTATTCTGCCATGGTTGCTTTATTTCAATAAAAAGGAGAATAAAAACTGTTTGCTGTGTATGGGAAGGTGAAACCTGTATTCCAATAACCATGTTTTAAAAGAAATGACGAATGATTCTCACTCCTTTAAAAAACATAAAAATCTCTCCCTCTCATAAATGAGGTTACTGGCAGTGGGTTCAAGCTGACAGAGCCCTGCAATATGAAAAGCAAAACCATGACTAAGGTTTGTTCATGGATCCTATTTGCCTCAGATGTCAGTTATAAGCATCTTTTTGCCTCACAGGCCAGCCAGCTGTCACCTCAGGTAGTAGTATTTTGGATTGCACCCAGTCCTATCTCTTCCTGGGAATTGGATAAAGAGCCTAAGAGTCTACCTCAGGACCCTGGATGCCTCTGCAAAAGCAAGTACTTGAAGGTTTGATGTGCCACCCAAGCTCTTAATTGGATCCAACCCTGTAATTTGTTCCATAATAGGATGAGCCAGCAGGATCATTTACAGCAGAGCATGAAAGCAAATGCCAAAGAATGAAAATGCAGAAGTACAAAGTTGTATTGATTGTATAAATTGCCTCATTCAACAACCTAGCTAGCTATTAATAATTCAGTGTTTGATACCACTTCAGTTTCACATCTAATGTGTTTTTTGAGTAAACAAGTGATGCTTGGAGGGGGGGCTTCCTCCCTTATAAACAAAATAAGACACAGGTTCCAAAAGAAATCTCAGAAGGAATCAATCAGAAATTTTAAAAAGAACTGAGGCATAATGGAAGACTCTTATAAAATAATTTTGTAATAGCCTGATAGGTTTATTTCGCTGATTCTTTTTTTCTTTTCAAATATAATGTCACTAGTACCAAAAAAAAGTTACTGAAAATCCTGTGATACTGAAAGAAAATGAAGGTTTAAAATGGCAATATTCAGACAGCTCTGGGATTTCATTGTCCAAACAACTAAGAACTTAACAAGTTCTAGAAAAGCTGTGACAAAGTGCTGCTGGATGTTTCTGTACTGCTTTTAATTTTGTGTAGCAGTGTCACGTTGTTTGAGAGCCAGTTACCAGCAAGGGCTTCTTTCTCAGATGATGACTGAGGATGAGACAAGCAGGTGTCCACCTAACAGTCCACTGGAGGAGCAGGGTCCTGCCTAGTGAACAGGCAAGGCATGTATAATATGCCATCCCTGTATAAACAGCTGAGAGAGTGTCTCTGCCATCCAAGCAGACATCATGGGTGCTAAAACTGCTGTTTGACATCAAATTTATTATTAACAACCCTCTCTGCAAGGAGAGAGAAGAGGCTTTGCAGACACTGTTATATCACACAACCAAGTCCACACATGCTGGAGACAGACATCTATAATGGGAAGGCAGATTTCCCCACTGATGCTGTGGTACACAGAGTATGACTTCAGAAGGCTGAAAATAACTATATTTATTTCTGGAGATGTCTCTCTTTTATACTATTCTACACAGAACAATTTGATTGGTGAAACAAAGACAAACTTCTTCAATCACATTGGTCAGACTGGAGGGACATCAAGAAGAAGTCCCTCCTAGGGAAAGGAATTTAAACAAAGTTACAGTTAGAAAAACACGTCTCTTGTTTATAGAAAATTCCCTGGGAAAAGAGTTTCAGAAAACCAAAACATCTCAGGCATGAACCAGGGCTACACCCCATAAAGTTTCTGGCTAACATTTTTTTCTTTTCTTGGTAAGAATGTTTATATGACAGACTGTCATACTTTGCAGAACTTAAACACAAGGATTTGCATAAACAGATCAGCCTAGGTTATGCAATGCATAGAACTACTGGATAGCATGACCATAGAAAAAGTGTGATCCAGAGAAAATCTTCAAAAGTGAAAAGTTTTCAGTATTTCAGACCCCTGCTTAAGGCTTGATTTGTGAGAGATGCTCAGAGCCCAAGTCATACATCCCAATATCCAGAAGCCAGCTGTGGAAATACTTGATTGAAAAATTTTTATCTCTGTCCATGGAATAGGACTGACTATACTTGCAGAAAATCTTAAAACTTGTAATCACAAGCACGCTATATAAATACCAGCTGGTTTGACATTTTGTGAAATGAATAGCAGATTATGAAAGCAAACAAAAAACCTAAAAAACCAAACAACAACCTCCCCCTCAAAAAATAACCAAACAAAAAACCCCAACCAACTTTGCAAAGGAAACATTCAGCACTGTCAGGAAAAGAGACATGCAGACATGCCAGCTTCTTGCCACCTACTGGTCAAACACTAAAATCCCCATGATCAAGCAGCTAACTACTCAGACTCCAGTGTTTAGACAATGAATTGCCCCAGAACTGACATCAAATGCAAACAGCACTGGGATTCCAAACATTGTGCAACTTATGGAATATTTTATAAGTTTATTTTAAAGTGGAAGCATTCTTTTCTTTTTTTAATCAGTCCATTTGCTAAGGATTTGTTCAGATGATATTTTACAAAGAATAGCTGGAAGGCTCCTTTTTTTTTTTTTCCTAGTTTCATGCCCTGTTTCTGCTAATTACTGTTGATTAGCAAACAGCTTGACAATTAGCCCTGACAGGTTAGCCATCAGTTTGATAGCATTGCATGTCATCCAAAAGGTAGGAGGAATTTATTGTTCATTTCACACAATTAGCAAGGGGCTGGCAGAGCTCACAACAGCCTAAAAGCTCAATTTTCCACAACAGCTGAGATAAATTACTGAATCAATTAAAACACATCAGTGTATGTCTGCAAACATACTTAAAGCTAGCAAACAAGCCACTGAAAATTAGTGGGAGGAGAAAGACTAGCAGGGCTTTTTTTGGTGTTGTTTGGTGGTATTTTGTCAAGCTGTTGCTGTTTATTCTGCTCTGCCATTAACAGTAGTTAAATATAACTAAAAGCTAGTGCTGACTTAAATCAAAAGGATCTGGTAAAGAACAGGATCTAAAATGACTTTTCTTCCAAAGTGGTTAACTTTCCTAAAAGGCAAAGAGGTCATTATTGCCAATGCAATAATTGCAATATTGACTATTGGCGGGCAGCAGCTTTTCTCTTTTTTCACGTTCAGCTGTCCCTGTCACATTGGACAGAACCTTATCTATGGGCTGGCTTTCCTAGGAGTGCCTGCACTGATCCTTCTGATTGTTGGCTATGCCCTGAACAACCAGACTTGGAGGCTGGTTATGGGCAAAAGGCCTCATTTTGAGAGGGTGACTTCATCAAACAGGTTGCTGAAATGCAAACTGGTCTGCTTTGTCTTGTGCAGCATCACTGGGAGGGCTCTGGTTGCTCCAGTCACGTGGCTTGCAGTCACCCTGATCAATGGCTCATATTATATCTGTGCTGTGAGCGAGTTTGTCCCTGAGCATTACTATGGAGCTGCTCCTAATGTCACTGCTGGGGAGCGCAGTAGGATACTGGCTGCCTTTCCCTGCAGTCAGCTGGTTCCTCCAGAGCTGGCCCGGGCAAGAGATGAAGTGATTCTCCTCCTCCGGTACCAGTCACAAGTGAGTAACTCCTACTGCTTCTACTGCCTGTAGACCTGATGATGAGAGGTGAAGCTAACTCAGCAGGCAAAGAATTAGGATAAAACAAGGCCAGTGTCCTCTGTCCTGAGTGCTAAATCTCCGTGTGTTTTGAAGCCTGTTCTATTCTTGTAAATGGAACTGAACTTTAGGTATATAAATTACTGTATCTGCTTGTCCCATTTGTTACCTGCTACCTGAGGATAGATTCTTCTTTGTGTAGTATCCTGGAAAGTAATATCAAGTAAGACAAAGGGAAGTTCAAGAGCCAGGGAGGGTGTGAAGTTTCGCCATTAAAGCAGAAGAAATGTGACTAAGAGGCCCAGGCTGTGAGAGCTTCATTTGAGCCCATGTAAAACCTTGGGGTTTAGTTCAGACTCAATTCTAGAAGTTTGCAGACTGCATAAATAATAGGGGAAGCATTAAGTTACCACTTTAGAGAAAACTGTTTTTAAACAGGCTATAAGCTGATATAGTCTAGGACCTAGATGGCTTATCTTATAACAATAGCTGAGAAAGCAATATTCTTAAAACTGCACAACAGAGCTTTCTTGAACTTGAACAAGTGATTTTACTTCATGTCTGCCTCCAGTAGGCATGGACTGGGCTTGGTGGCAACAGATGCTTTCCAGGCTTATACCTTGTTAATAATATTATTTAGGAAAAGCAAGTAAAGATAATCTTATGGATTTTCTGGTGCTCAAAAGTTATCATTGTGAGTATTTTCAGCTCTAACAATTATTTTCTTCTTTTTTTTTTTTTTTTTTTTTTTTTTTTTTTTTTTTTTTTTGGTAAGGTGGCTGGCTGGCTTCTGATTGCTGTGGTAGTCATCACTGTGTTCCTTTCTTACTGCCTGGCAAGCTGCTTCTCCCCGCTCAGCTTTCTCCATTTCAGGTACTGGAGCAGCTATGTCCACAACGAGCAGGAGCTCTTTGATGAGGCAACAGAGCAGCACTCCAGGCTCTACGCCATGCAGCATGTAAGGAAGTTCTTTGGCTTTGTCCCAGGAAGTGAGAATGTAAAGGAAATTCGTATCCCATCTCTCAGGGAGTGGCAGGCCATTTCTGGACTGGCCTTTCTAAAGCGAGTGGATGAGGAGCACTATGATTACAGCCTCCTCCATGACTGGGCACTCAAGGAGCGTGCAAGTGGAAAGTATCTGAGGATTGATGAAGACCCTGGGATCATAACACAGCTCTGAAGATCCAAGCCCCGACAATACTTTGCAGAAAAGCAGGAACCTGTCTAGCTCTGTATCAGAGCTCAGCTAGCCTGGAACTTTCCAATAAGTATTACATTGATGTATAAATTATGCGAGCAAGTGCATCTTGTTAATGTAGTTCTTTAGCACCTGCTTACAGATGCTTTTACTGATGGCATTTTGACTCCTGTGGGATGTTGTGATCTATGCCTAGATTAGGGTGGGCTATTTCAAGCTTCAGCTCTCTGCTTTCTAATAGTTGTGCTAAAAGGATAAGTACATACTGAGAAAGTTATTTATGAATGGTTTTGTTTTTTTCTTTACATTTAGAGGATCTTTAAGAGGTAGACCTTGATTGGATCCTATGAATTGGTCTATTCTGTATGGAGCAAGGGCAGCTATCCAGCTTTTCCTCAGTGATACCTAGCAGAAATTACTTATTTCTCCTCTTACTTTTTTTTTTTTTTTGTATTATATAAGTAATCTACACTGAGCTAACTACTAGTTAAGTCTGGGGCTACAATAGTGTGTAGGAAACACATGGGGAAATTTTATCATCAAAGGCTGAGTTTAGATACAAAGATGAGAGAAGTTTCAATTCAGATAAGGAGATAAATTCCCACTGAGGG
Source organism: Phylloscopus whistleri (assembly GCA_017589585.1). NCBI lineage: Eukaryota > Metazoa > Chordata > Aves > Passeriformes > Phylloscopidae > Phylloscopus > Phylloscopus whistleri. The sequence goes on from JADMLD010000712.1 coordinate 103,889, forward strand.
ACATGGTGGAGGTGTTTAACACATAGCAGCTGTATGAATAAACACTTGACATATGGCAAACTGAGTTGAAATGTATTCTGGCTGAAAGCAATAGCAAGGTCAGTCTCCTGTTTGGAAATACTTCAGAATCTCCCAGGTGTTTGTGTGCTTGCCTACTGTCCAAATAGCAAATGAGGATGGGAAAAATCTCAATCTGTGCAGCAGGGTTTGCTTTGCCTCTGTAAACTTGTAATTTATATATATACTGGGCCCATGAATATTACTGTGATTAAAAACTATTGAATTTTGTGAAATAAGGCCTAATGGTGGTTTTGTGTTAAGTCAGTTTGGTATGATGTGATATTACTCATCTCCTCTCTAACCCTCTCTGCAGATGTTTCTAACTCTAAGGCTGAGGGAAATGCATGCCATTTTTTTTAAATGCTTCCTGCCTTGCCATGCACACATATATGTGGGCTCCAAAGCTACACTATAGGATGCTATCTGCTACTAATAAATGACCCCAGGGGCTTGAAGTGGAAAAATCTAATTATTTAGTACATTTTACTAGAAAATGCAGGAGCCAGAACTGCTCTGTCACTCCCTCCTCATCTGGATAGGGAATATAAGGAAAGGCTCATGGGTTGAGACAAGGACAAGGAGAGATCAGCAATTACTGTCAAGGGAAAAACAGATTCCACTCAGAGAAATTAGTTTATTACCAATGAAATCAGAGTGGGATGATGAGAACTAAACCTCAATCTTAAAGCACCTTTCCCCACCACTTTCCTTCTTTCTGGGCTCAGTTCCACTCACAAATTTTCTACCTCCTCCCCTCCAGTGGTGCAGGAGGCATGGGGGTTGCAGTCAGTTCATCACATTGTCTCTGCTGCTCCTTCCTCCCTGGGGGGAGGGCTCCTCACGCTCTCCCCCTGCTCCAGCACGGGGTAATTTTTCCCAGGAGATAGTCCTCCACCAGCTTCTCCAGTGTTTGTCCTTTACAGAGGCTGCAGTTCATGAATTGCTCCAGTGTGTGTCCCTTCCACGGGGTGCAGCCCTTCAAGAACCATTTGTTCCAGGTAGGTCCCCTGCAGGGTCACAAATCCTGCCAGCAAACCTGTTGCACTGTGGGCTCCTCTCTCCACAGGTCTTGCCAAGAGTGCTCCAGCATAGGCTGCTCTCCTGCAGGCACCCACCTGCTCCAGTGTGGGTTCCTCCAGGGCTGCAGGGGCACAGCTGCCTCACCATGGTCTGCACCAGGGGCTGCAGGGGAATCTTTGCTCCAGAGCCTGCAGCACCTGCTTGCCCTCCTTCCTCACTGAGCTTGGTGTCTGCAGAGCTGATCCTCTCGCTCCTCTCTCTGGCTGTCATTTTTGTTGCTCAGGGTCTTTTCCTACCTTCTTAAATCTGTCATCCCAGAGGTGCTGGCACCATTGCTGATGGTGTTCAGCCTTGCCTGGAGGGTCTATCTTAGAGCTGGCTGGCATCAGCTCTGTGGGACACAGGGGAAGCCTCTGGCAGCTTCTCACAGGGGCACCCCTGCAGTGCTCCTGCTACCAAAATTTGGCCATGCAAATCTAATAAAAGGTAATGGAACTGCACTGTTTATGTGAATTCCTTAACAAAGTACCTCTGGTAGTAAACACAACTTCTGATTTAATTTTAAAAATATTTGTGGGGTTTTTTTTATTTAAGATGGAACATTGTAATCTGGAACACATGCAACTGATTTGTGTATCTGAAGGTTTTGATAGAAAACCCCTATGCTGATGTCTGGATAAAAATGACAAAACCTGCTGTCTTTAGGCCATGTGAATTCTTTCCACTTCTGCTGTTTTACAATACTATTATAAAAGGATGTAATATTTGCAGTTAAGAGTAAACTGTAAAATTCTTTTTATTTCTTGCTCACCTAATTTTTGAATTAGGCTTCATGGTTTCTGATTTTGTCCCGATTACTATTTGCCCATATTTTTCATAATAACAGTGGAAATACTACCTGTCACTGTGAAGTCAGTCTGCCAATATACTAACAGACTATCACCTTGTTAGTATATATTAATCCATAGTACTACAGCAATAGTTTTTTTTTAACTGGTTTGGTGTATTTCGCTTTACTCCTCGGCTCTTTGAAACTACCATGAGGATTGGTAGTGAAGGCACAGCTTTCAAAATAATTCATGATTACAGACAAATCTATGAGTTGGTACAGTCAAACTGTGCCTGCTAAAATGAGTCAGCCAAGAATCCAGTTAGAATTCCAGTTTGCTCACTTGAAAATTCTCTTTATGTCATGGTAAAAGTTACTGGGCTTATAAAATACATCTGTGAGAAAATTGCCAGCCATGGGGCCAGGAACATGATGCACCTTAAAACTACTCTGTGTACCATGTACCCATCAGGGTCTGCTGTTGTTTAACCCCCGACAGTCTTAAATTCATCCTGGCAGGCAACCCCAAGGCACGGCATCCCCCAGTCCCGATAGCCTAGGCGCCTCCTGCCCTGCACTTACATCCCGGTGATGCCGCCGATGTCGATGGGACTCCTGGAATCGCGGTGCACGTTTCCTGGGAAGTTTGCAGGTACTGTTTAACTTCAAGCTGCAAACCAGTAGCTGCATCAAATAAACTTCCAATTTACGGCAGAAATGGCGTTCAGCTGCCTTTACGGTACCTTTAAGCAATACCTGGAGCATCGGGTTTGAATCCCCTTCAATTTGCTGATCCCTGTAAATTTCCAAGGGAAGGACGTGCAATTGGTCCGTGTAACACAGGGACTGCGGACCTCAGCTCTGCCGAGGCCGCCGCTGCCGGGAGGGGCGGGCTTTGCCAGCAGGATCCCTCCTGCACGCCAGGTACGCTCCGTCCTGCCCGGAGCCGAGCGCCAGGCAGCGAGTGCTGGAACCGACTGAGCACCGGGCACCGCAATTGTAAACGCGACGGGAGAGCAGCCAGAGCAGCTCCTCCCCGTGCGCTGCCTCCCTCTCTCTGTCCCCCTCCGTCCCTCCCTCCGCCGGCCCAGCCCGGCCCAGCCCAGAGGCGGCATTCCCGCCTACCGCCAGCGCGAGGCATGCTAGGAAGGGCCGCCACGGCGCCGGGACAACGCAGGCGCGGGCGGCGGGCGGCGGTGGCGGCGGCGTCGCTGTGCGGGCGGCCCATGGCCGTGGGCGGCGGGCCACGATGACCGACTACAGCGAGGAGCAGCGCAACGAGCTGGAGGCGCTGGAGTCCATCTACCCGGACTCGTTCACGGGTGCGGGGCCGCGCCGGGGCCGCGCTCGCAGCCGGCGTGCGGGGGGGAGGAGCGGGAGGCCGCGGCGGGGCTGCCGCGGGTCCCGCGGGGCTTCCCCGCGGCGCGGCTTGGGTGGGTGCTCGGGATGGTGGTTCGCTCTCCCTGGCCGGGGAAAGCAAAGCGCTTGGTGGCCCTTGTGGCCCGGTCCGTGGGCGCTGCCCCTGCCGCGTTTAGCGCCGTGGCACAGCGGCCAGCCCGGCGTGGGCAGCCCGCTCCCCTGTGCTGGAAGGATGCTCTTCGGAGAAGCCTTTCAAAAGATGCGGCCCTAGGTGGGAATCGCGGAATGGGTTTGTGTGCCGACCGGTTTTCCTTTCCGGTAACAAGCTTGTCGTGATCGTGAGGCACGGGATGTTTTGGAGTGCTAAAAGGTGCTGTTTCCTCCGTAAATGTGTCGCCACTACCTGCCTTACTCCATTGCAGGTGAAAAACATTGCAAGCTTTAATTCTGTGTTACAGCATGTTATACTGCCGAAACTTTCGTGCTTGGATACATTTGGTTCATCAGTTTTTCAGGATTTTCAATTTACCATCAAACAGTCAAGAGTATCTACCATGCCAGCTAATCCAACATGATTTTTGGCATTCCGTACCCAAATAATATTAACAGTGGAAAAATCGGGGCATTTTCTGTTTCCTTACGGTACAGTATCTACTCTGCCTAGAGTTCCACAGCATCTTACTTGGCAGTAACTTCACCACACAAATATTTGCCTATTACTTCAATCTGAAAATCTTTTCAGGTCTTCAGTTTTATGTTAAAAATTACTTAAAGGTATATGAATTGATCTCTGGTAGCTGGGGATGCTGGATATCTGATACTGATTTGGAAATCATATTCTTTTGTACAGCCTCTACTCTCATGCTTACTCAGAGTTATTGTTCACTCATGTAATGCTTTTATGCCCAAGAGAAGAGAGGGGAATAAATATCGTAGTAGGACATTAACAATTAGGCTAAATTTAGTTGCTTCTTTGAGAGCATGTACACTAATTTGGGCTTAGGTTGTAACAGTGATGCAGAGCAGTCCTTACATGAGGATGTGGTCTGCAACCCACAATTGGGCAATGAGGTTTTTAGCCTGTGAAACACAGGTCACAGCTCTTGCTCTGTTGTGTTGTCTGTCTTCTACCTGCCTTTTTCACACACTTTCATTCTAGTACATTGCTTGGTTAGTAACATTTCCTGCTTTCAGCTGTTTTAAATATTGGTGTGGGCATACTGTAAAAATAGTCCAGGGTGAAGAGTGCTCTAGATGCTCATCAGACACGTTTAGTGCAGTAAAGCAAATTAGCTTTGGTAACTTTCTGCATGCAGTCAGTGCATTACTGACTGCATGCATTAGAAGCTGTTTGATTTGATTTGCACTTTCTGGAACAGTGAAACTTCCAGAAGAGAAAGTTTTCCAAAAGTGGGAGCCTTTGGTATTAGTTGATGATGTATGGTCTCATTCAAAGAGCTCTCCAGGCATCCCATTATATGGAAAATAGCTGTTAATTGAAAAGTATTACATTAATAAGTTAAAAAGGTCCTTAACACTGTATCAAGAGCTTACTTCATAAGTCCTTGAGAAGTTCAGTTTTAGTGATGTGAAGAAGTAATTGATTTAAGGACTCTCCCTTACTCTTGCTTTTTTTCCTTTGAACAGTATTGTCAGAAAAGCCAACAACTTTCACAATCACTGTGACATCTGAAGCTGGAGAAAATGATGAAAGTAAGTTGATCATGTCTTACTCAGAAACTTCTCCTATATGTATTTAAACCTTATTCTATCACTAACAGCTGTGTATACCTCCACACAGATCCTTGCAGGGGCCTGATGCAGCAAACATTCCTTAGCAAATATAGTTCAAGGATTTGGGTGACCTTGTTTAGTTTGCAGAAATGTTATGCTCTCACTGTAGGACTGCTTTCTGCTGAATCTCAAAGGATTTGTAGTGTAGCTTCAAAAAGTATGGGTTGTCACCATATCCTTGCAGGCATGTTGTGAGGAGATTTTTTTTTTCTGGCAACGGTGTGCATGCCAGCTACATGGGAGGGTTGAGTCTGTGTGCTGTGAATGTGCAGCCCTTAAGGAACAGTTCCAGAGCAGAAGGCTATGGGTCCCAAGTCCCTGTGTATTTGTTAACTACCAACAGTTGCATGGGCATGTTGCAAGCAAGTCTTATTCCAAGCAAGTTTGAAAGCTGCCATTCTGGTTACTATAACAGAAGGAATAAACTGGTGCTGTCCTAGTTTTATAGGAGTAAGTCCTGTGTAGAGCAGGTGTCTGTGTTGAGCAGACTGCTGTCGTGCCAAGAATTGTGAGTCTGGAACTAAAGGGAAAGCTTCTCCCAGGTGTTCTGGGAGGGTAGTAAAAGGAACTTAATTCTCTTTTGCCTTGTTTCCATGTTACCCTGGCTCTGGGCAGCTTCAGATTGAATGCATTTTTCTTAGGCAGTTCTCTGCTTAGTAACTTCTACTGGACATAGTGTGTTTGTCCACAGTGTGGGGCCCTGGAACCCAGCAAAGAGGTTGATACTTCAGCCAGGCACACAGAATCTGAAGTGTTAATATGCTGAGATTTTCTCTAGTTCTGTTATTATGAGTCTTGCTGTTTTCCAGCTTTAAGTAGAATATGAGGGAAATTACTGCTCTATTACCTGTCATATCACTGAAGATTTTTCAGTCTTCCTGAAGACCTTTCAGACATGAGTAGGTTTTAATACTTTGTGCAAGTGTAAACTTTATCACCTTAATTTCTTTGAACTCTTAGGTTATGTTTAAATCTGTTCATATTGTTTTCACGTATGTGTAAGAAGACTGTTCCTTAAAAGCAAGAATATTTTATATTCTATAATCTTTAGGCTGTTGATGCAGTAGGAAAACATACCATTGAACTTATACAGAGTTATCACCATAGGAATATGTGTTTCTTTATCTTGTAGCTGTCCAAACAACCCTTAAATTTACCTATAGAGAAAAATACCCTGATGAAACTCCACTGTATGAAATTGTCTCACAGGAGAATCTTGACGATAATGATGTCATGGACATAATAAAACTGCTAGAGCAGCAGGTAAGGAGAATGGAATATCTTGCTACAACTTGATACCACTTCACACTTTAGCTGGAATTTTTCTCTCAAATCAGTTGTTTTCAGAGGTATCTGCTACTAATCTGAAGTATATACCATACTATAGGAACTTACTTTGAGGTTTGAGTTTGGTGAATGACATCACTGAGGTAAGATACAGGGCTAATTCAGTGTGTGCAGTAATGTAGAATAATGAAATGAAAGTGCACTAGAGCTTCCCCTCTTTTCCACTTCTAGCTTAAGGTGAATTTGTTTAACTCTGTGTGTATATATATATATTTATATATGTATATAGTATTTGTGAAAATAAGGCACCTCAGTTTCATTTGGAAATATTAAAAAATGCCACATTGATTCTTGACTATTTTTGATAACATAACTGTTTGGGAGTGGGGTGGATCTCATCTACCTTTGGGATCAGTGAGAGTGCATTGTGAAGGAAAGAAGGAAGCACTTTGGTTTCAGGAATTTCTGACAAGTCCTCACTGTCTTAAAATTACCATAATATGTTTAGTGGGCATTTTTTTCATTTTCAGTTTACTTCATATAACCTTCCTTCCATCAGCTGTTGTTTTTTGGTTTCCGTGGGAAACTGTCTCACTTCAAAGGAGCCTGTAATAGAATTAAGGAATAAACTGTTCCAGGAGAAGAAAGCTTCTGAGTGACTTGTCTCTTATGATTTATGATAATCAAATTTTAGAGTTGTGTTTCTACTGTAGGTTTTGTTTTATTCATGAAAAAGCCTTTCAGAAGATGTCTATAATGTGTTAATAACCTGAACAAAGACATTAATCTTTGTGTTTTGCTGCACACCCATTTGGGGATAAGTAACTGGATAACTGGCTGATTGAATTTGAATTTTACAGCAAGCTTTTGAAACTTATGCAGAATGTGTCAGCTGTACCCTCTGCATTTGCACAACATCCTGCTTTCTGTAAACATATTCATGCATTCAGGTTCTTCTGTTTGAAGTTGCCTTCTTTTGTGTTGTAGGCAGAAGAAAATTTAGGAATGGTAATGATCTTCACTCTAGTCTCAGCAGTACAGGAGAAATTAAATGAAATAGTGGATCAAATAAAAACACGAAGAGAAGAAGAGAAGAAACAGAAAGAAAGAGAAGCAGAAGAAGAAGAGAAAGTATGTAAAATAACATTTTCAATGAAAAAGTCTTTCAGCTTCTTTAAAATGCATTGGTTTGATGCAGAAGCAGTTCTCAGTTGCAGTGGGAAAGGAACAGCTATCCTAAAGATGATTTAATTTAAACTTAAGAAGATTGTTTAATGAACTTAAGTAATCTTTTTTTCCCCTATTGTCGTAAGCAGTCTTTTTTTAGAGTTTAGCTGCATGTTCACAGTCCCTTCTAGCATTACTTTCTATGGCAGGGATTTTTCCCAAATGAAATCAGATTTGCCGTAGACAGTTTTTTGCTGGAAGAAGGGGGAGCAAGAGGGAATGGGGAGCAAAAAAGGCTAGAATATGTCATGCTGCACCCAGGCTCCATGGTTTGAGGAAGGCTGTCTTCCTTAGTAGGCTGAGTGGATAGGGTGGAAGCAGTGCAACCAGTCTTCAAGACTGGTTTGCCCTCCTGCAGAATAGTTTTACCATTTTACTATTTTGCTGTGGTAAGTCCAGCTAATGAGTCTTCACTCACTTCCTGAGAAATAGCTGAGGATGATGGGACTTAGAAGATTCTGCATTTCTGAAAATTTGCGAAGAAATATCTGAGAAAAAAGAAAATCTGTTTCAGCAATATAAAAGGATTAATGTATTTTAATGGGCAATAGTCTCAGTGTAGATTGCACTTAGGGGTTGATAAGAAGTGCTCTCTACTTATAAATAACCTATATTAGTGGGGAATTGTGAACTATTGCACTCTAGGTCCAAAAGGAGCATGCAGGGTTCTTCCATGAGAGTTTCCACGTCAGTATAGTTCTCTGAGGGGAGAGTCCCATGACAAAAACCACAGGAATGTGTGCTTTATATATTCTCAGGATTAGGATTAATTTCTCAGAATACTTCACAGCAAGCAGTGTATCTGGAGTGTTGTAATTTAATTAATTAAGAGAATGCTTATCTTCACCTATAGCTTTGCAAGTGGTGTTTGCAGCCTTGTTTTCTGTTCTTCCAGCAACGTTTTCATGGCACTCCTGTTACCATTGAGAATTTCCTTAATTGGAAAGCCAAGTTTGATGCAGAGCTTCTAGAAATAAAAAGGAAAAAGATGAAAGAAGAAGAACAAGCAGGCAAAAATAAGCTAAGCGGTATGTTTTAATACTGGTTGTGACATTTCTGCAATGGTACCAGCCTATAAAGACAAGTCTAAAAGTAATTTTTACACAGATGACAGGTCTTGGCATCCTGCTCCATAGTCTGCGTGGCTCAGCTTTGAACTAGTTCTCCTGTGATGCTGTATCTGCTTTTGACCTGATTACCTGAAAAAAACATAACCAGTGTTGTCATGCAGTACCACTGTTTTGTTTTCTCTTCACTTCTGGCTAGTTTTGATGAGATTTGACAGAGATGGAAATTTTAATGATACTAAGTTTCATAAAAAGCTGTACAGGACAGGGGACACACTTGATTCCTCTCTGGAGGGTATGCATTTGGGAATCTGCAAAGATGAGATAACAGAAATCAGGCTTTTAATTTTTCTGTTCTTTAAAATACTGTTAGTATGTGGTGTCTGTTTTCCTCTGTACAAATGTCGTTTATAGAAGCTTCCCTTTACAAAACCAAAACCAGGCTTATACTTGGATGTCATTAGTGTAATTCCAATGTTACCATGGACACCAACCAGTCTTGTTTGTGGAAGCTTGCATGAGCAATGTAGATGGAAGACAGGTGATTTATATGGAAAGAGTCCTGAGCTTTTCTTCTTGTCCCTCCCAGTCAGAAAGGCTTCACTCTTCTGTGATGTTGTCTTCACAACTGTGTCTGTGTAGGAGCTGGTGATTTGTGTAGATCCAGGTTGCTTTTTGAATGGTAGAATATATGATAAAAGGTGGAGTCAGCTGATTTCCTTCCCAGTTCCCACAGAGGATTTCTTGTGGAATGCAAGATGAAGACTAAAGCAATAAGGACTGAACACAGGCTGTGGGTGTAAATTTTTCTGTCCCCCCCATTATTAATGTCTTTATAACATTACAGTGACCCATTTCACGTGTAAGAGGAGGAAGCTTGTTGGCGTGGATGAATCTTGGATGAATTAAAAAAAAAAAACAGAATGGGGCACGTAGGGAAATGAGTAGTTAAAACCACAAAAGACTACTAGAACTGGTTGATTGGAAAAGACTAAAATACATATGCTGACTGTTGCCTTAGGTTGGTAGTTGCTTCAGAACTATACTTGCTTATATACTGGGGTTTTTTTTATTTCTAGGTAAACAGCTATTTGAAATGGATCACAACCTTGACACCTCTGACATCCAGTTCTTGGAGGAAGGTAAATTTCTATTTGATTTCACAGCTGAAAGGCAGTGGCTTAAAATAGGTCAGAATTCTTAAGCAAAATCTGTGTTATATTTCTAATGCAACATCTTACATCAGAATCACTTTTACATGGGAAGAACTTTGTGAGAAGTACTGCTTTGCAGAGTGAACAGAAGTAATTTTAACTTTTCTCAAAACCAAAACCTTTCAAAGATGATAAAGTATATTTATTTGTAGCCTTGTGCTTGAGTTGATCTTATTTATATTGCTTCTATTTAAATGATTGGACTGGGAGCAAAACCAAAAAAAAAAAAGAAAATCAAAAACAAAATAAAAATCCCCAACTCAACCTTGATTTATTTTTTTTTCCTAATAGCCAGCCTTCTAACCCCTAATTTCAAGCACAGGTCTTGAACTTTTTTCACCTTTTCTCTGAACCTCAACACCAATAGTAAACATCTTGCAGGTCAAAATAAATGTTATTTGCTTCTGTGCAACCCAGTTCTTTTTCATAGTTTCTGCAAATGTGCCTGTTACCTGACCTAAAATACTGACCTGGTGCCAGGTGAAAGTTCTGTAAGCCTTTTGTGCTTTTTGTAAGCCTTTTGTGCCAAAAAATAGCAAACTTCAAAACCAGTTGGAATGAAGCATACATAAAAACATATATCCTCACAGTATATACATACCTATTTAATTTGCTGTACCACTTTTTAGTATCCTAGTTTGAAATACCTGAGTTTTGAGGTAAGACAGATCTTTAATATAGCTGCATTATCTACTGGTATCACAAGACACAGGCAGAAGAGAGTCAAGATTCTTCTCTGCAAGTAACAGTTAAAAAAAAGAAATTTATGAATGTCAGTGAGTATAAATTTGAAATGGTAGTAATGGGGAAGTTTAGTTTCTTTTACAGGGAATAATTTAATCTTGTCTTCCTGCAAAGTACCTAAAGTGAAGATGGTTTGTTGATGGCACATTTGGCTGCCTCAGGGGAGGTACAGATTTGGGATTAATGCATTAATTTGTAGTCCTGTTGCTCCCATTCTTATTGCTGCTTGCATTCTATCATAGATGCAACAGATTACTAAGTCTGTTTTAATATTACAGTAGCATGTACTACTAATTTTCAGAAGATAATGGCATATCTTTTATAGGTGCCTTCAAGTCCAGTGAAGTAGTAGAAACTTTATTTGGTGACCAGAAGATGTCACTGTTGATACATAAAAACAAAATAGCAGTCCTCAAGTTTAATCCTTAGAGCAGCAGCATCTCTTTCAAAAGAATATGTGAAAGTAGCCAAAGCTTCATCTTGCTTGTAAAATTTAAATTTGAAAGCAAATATTTGTATGTCAGCATATGGTGTGTAAGGAATTTTTTATGAACGCTGTTCATTTATCTCACTAGGATAGTAGTAACTATTCCAGTTGTGAGGTCCTGAGCTCCTGCTTTGGCTGTCCTGAGGAGAAAGAATCTCTGCTTCTGGCAGATGCAAATGTTAATTTCATGTTCCCAATGAATTCCGAGGTTCTGCGTCACATTTCTTTTGACTGGGTTTTGATACAAAGAAAAGAAACCTTCAGCTGTAAAAAGATAAAATGTGGCATTTACTTTTCTGTATCTATTTCATGTATAAAAAGCCAAGTAAGTTAGCAGCTACCTACATTGAAGAACTAATGCAAAAAAAAAAAAACTTGTATGTTTTGTTGTTAATGTTTTCCTTGTTGCATGAAAATAAAGTATCTTTCTATTCCTTACAGCTGGAAACAATGTGGAGGTTGATGAATCTTTATTCCAAGAAATGGATGATTTAGAACTGGAGGATGAAGAGGATGACCCTGACTACAACCCTGTTAATTTAGATAGTGATTAGACTGACTTGAACTGATTCTGTCATCAGTATGGACATATTTAAGGAGAGAGGGGCAGGCAGGAAAGCCACAGCATCTGTGGTTTTAGTAATGTGTATTGTTTTTCTTTTTTCTTAATTTTTTTCCAAAGAAAAAACCAACATATTTTAAATCCAGGAGAATGGTCTTCTGATGACTTTCACTATAAATAAATTTACTTCAATATTTCAAATGAAAAATTTGAGAAATATTGATCTGTCTGAAAATGCCTTTCTATTTTCTCTATTTTTTTTCCTCCCTACTTCTGTAATTGTCCTTTGAAGAGATGTGGCAACATGCAAGATGGAAAGATTTTACAGCAAGCACTAAGCACACCTGCATCTGAATGCTGAGCAGCTGTTCTGCTGTCTTCCACCTGGGATAAACATGGGCAGCTTTGGTGAATAAAAGGGATCACATACTATGCAGTTATTTTTTTTTTTTTTTGTTTCTTCCTCTGTGGAATTTTTTAATAAGTCAGTTTTGGAGCCCCAATTTATCAGCTGTAGGTAGACAGCACTAGTCACCTTTGTTGTATAGCCTTATTAAAGTCTAGTGGAAACCATTTCCAATTTTTTTGCCATAGTCATGAATAATATTTTCAAAAGGGTGAGTTCAGGTCGGTAGGGAAAAAAAATCAGAATGTGAAGTCCTCTTGAAGTTTGGTTGATTTGTTCAGAGAGAGTTTGGAGTTTTTTTGAATGTGTGCCTCAATGTAACTATGAAAAATCAAAACCCCTCTTAGATCAGTTTGCTTTTGGCAGCAGACTGTATGGAAACACTCTGAGTGGGGTGCACATTACAGCAGCAGGGTTTATAGAGTGCTCTATGGGTTTGAATGTAACTGGTGTAGTGAAAGAAGCATCGTGTTGGCAGCCTGTGAAGGTTAGCACAGAATGCAGTAAAGCTACACATCAACTTGGGGATGTTGCCCATCCTTCGGAATTGTTTCTGGAGCTAACAGCTGTTAGACTCCTCCCTTACCACCTCCAAAAAGCCCAAACACTGCAAGAACTGCAGTGTTTAAATATGCTGTGTTTGAAACTGCAGCGTTAGAAGGATGATGGTGTCAAAAGACAGCTTTCCAAACAGAGAGACAGGCACCTCAGTGATTGAACACTGTGCTGAATTTTAAACACTGTCAGTAGACTGCCTTAACTGTGCCAGCTTCAATCTTTGAAGAAGGTTGCACTAAAGTATCACATTGCTTGGAGGAGTAATAGATTTATGAATTTTAGTATTTGAAAATTCCATATTTGAGAAGTTTAATTATGGAAATAATTTAATGGTTATAAGATTCTCTGCTCATATCACTGGAGAACATCTGTTTAGGATGACCTTTAACCTGTTTTTTTTTTCTTTTTTTTATTCAAGGTGAAAGAATTTCTAGTAGATAGAAATAAGTGTTCAAGTACCCTGTAAATACTTTTATAAATTAACCATGTGCCTTTGTTCCTACTATTGTCCCTGTGTTCTTTTTAATTTTGGCTACTAAGAACTCTAGATAAGCATCTAGATCTCAATGATGTTTTATGTTTCAAAGCAATAAGCAGGATCTGTGCTCCAACAGAGTTACCAGATACATTAAAAAAATTGTGAGCTAATGTGATATTAAATCTTGTCTTTTCCAAAGATGCAGTTGGATTGAAAGCTTCATAGTTACTACATCCAGCTTCCTGTGTAATTGCTAGGATGCTTTAAAATGATCTTCAGCACTGAATTTAATTTATTTCTGGTATGTCTCAACTCAGCTGCATAAAACCCCATTTAATTCTTAAGGCTGCTTTCCATTTCCAGCTATGTATGTTTAAAACTGGTGCTTTTTCATAAAAGGAGTGAATTGGAGCTCTCTAAATTTGGATCAAATCCAAGAATCCTGTGTAGTCTGTGTAAATGTGGTAATCAGAAAATTTTCCAAGTGGATCACTGATATGTCATCTACATATGAAAGGAAGTTTCTCATTAATATTTCTAGAATAATGAAATATTCTAGTCTGTTTTCACACTAACATATTTATTGGTTTTCATGCAGAGAATGTATACCTTAATGTTAAAATTATGTAAAACAAGTTAAAATGTGAAAATGTGTTTTTGCTGTTATGATTTAAAGCAGAGGAAATAATAAGGGTTGAAGTGACAAAAAAAATTGCATAAAGTCTGTTCCTCCAGGTCTTTAGAAAAAGTTTTAGTGACTCAGTCTGAACTGCAGATTTGTTTAGCTTTGTTAGCAATTAACATCTGTGAAATAAAAGGGAATTTGACTGAGAGTAAGCTTGGCTGTGTGTGTGTTAGTTTGCTGAAATGAACTGAGATAAGAGTTTTGTTGCTGGAAAAAGTTTAGCTGGGATATTTGAATTTGCTTATGTACTTTGGATTAGATTGAAAATGAATTGTTATTAATTGAATAAAATCCCATTTATAAACTTTGACAGAGTTACAGTAATTTAAAATCTGGTGCTGACAACCTTTCTTGTATGTTGTTTTAAACTGCCTCAGTCCAAAGCATGCACTGTAATGCATGGAGGCAGTAGTGAATTGCAACACTGCACCTTGACCAGAGCGAATTTAGTTTCGAACAGGCTGAGTTTTGAATATTTGGTGCCAGAGCTCTGTTAAAATTCAGAGGATGGTGCCTACCACATCCAGATGCTGTAGGTAAAATCTCAAGCATGCTGCAAAAGCCTAGGATTTTGCATTATTGGCATTTCTCCTTTTCCTTCCTTCATCTGTTTCACAGCTGCCTCACAGACCAGGGCTAATAAGGGAGCTGATAGTCTCAATTCCCAGAAACTCTCTTCCCTAGTCTGAGCCCCTCTAGTGTCCTAAGTATTTAAACCTTTCACAGCTTATAGGCCACTTCTACATACCTACTGAAATGAATGCATTTTCATAACTGCTTTGTTTCTTTTAATTTCATGTGTATTTCAGAAAAATCAGTGATTTATGGATTGCAGTATCTGTACATGTTCACAGTTCACTGCTTCCAAAAATGACAAGTTCTTATTGCCAGAGCACATGAAACAAGAGAGGAAGAGGTTACTGGTAAGGCTCTTACACCTGTATTTAGGTGTCAGCATAGAAGGGAGTCAAAATGAAAGGGATGTATCTAAACTCCAGTTACAATAGGTGGATGCATGATACAGATGGTAAAGCAAAAACACCCTGTGCTACCTGCAACACATTCCACCACTCCTCCCAGCCTCCAGCTCCCCTCCTGGAGGGGCAGGGCTCTTACATGCAACCAGAGCAGCACATCCTAGGTACAGAAAGTGCCTCAAACACTCAAGATACCTGTTTCCACAGACAGCTCCAGTCTCTTAAATGGAATTAACCCTGCACAACTGAGGCACTAGTCAAAAGGCAGTGTCCTTCTGGGATACACATTATAAAACACAAAAAAATTGAAAATTTAAAAAAAAAGGATGAAGATGGAATAAACACTTTAAAAATATATTCATTTTATTCATTCATGGTACAAAAGGAGCATTCCACTACCCCAAAGGACTGCCTTGCACAGCACCTAAAGCACACACACTTTATTTTGGACACTGCTTTCTTAGACCTCTTAGCCAATGCCAATATGGAAGCACATGTGTTTAAGTGACACATCTAGAGAAAATTGAAAAGCTAACTGAAAAGAAGCTAACTGGAAAGAAGTTTACTAGTAAACTAATCCCTGGTGGAACAGACTGAATCGTGCAGAAATAGAGGACTGGTCACAGTGGCAGCATAAACATGTTTACAGAGGTAAACCATGACCAGGAACTCCAATTAAGTAGCTGCATAAGTATCTTTATCCACTGCTCATTAACAACAGTGCATAATTTGCTACAAGACAGTAGTTACTGCTAATTCTAAGCAACTAAGAAAATAACACATTTTCCAGTAAGACAAGGACTGCAATACTTCAGAGTTGTATTTGTATCAGGATGCCAGAGTTTTGACTGAACACAAAAACCACAGGTTTACTCCAGTGTTTTGTTTCCCCAGAGCTCCCAAGAATTTATGGGGACATAGTTTAAGTTTAAAAATTGAGTTAGGGTCCATGGTCCAGAATTTTAATGTTTTGCACCCAGCAAGTTCCAGAAGCAGGTTACAAAGGTATCCTTTAAGGAATCTTCTCTGATGTTAAGACCTGAGAAGCACGGCAGCGAGCCTGAAAATAGGTGGGGAGAGAAGAAGAGAAAATACTTCAATGAAAAAGCAGCACTTTAAAGAGCTTCTTCCAAATTAGTAGTTTAGTAATCTTAACAAGTGTTAGGGGTTACATTTCATCTTAATTAAATGGGAGCTTCCAAGACAACACGCTAAACATGATATTTTTAAATATAAATCAAATTTTTGAAAAGTGGCAACCAAAACCAAATGAACACCACTACCCTCACCAAATCCCAAACAATACTTTTTTTACACTGTGTCCTGAATTTTAAAGCCTTTTCCAGTAGGAGGAGAGGATGGCCATGTTTCACTGATATTTCTGACGTTCAGAGCCAGAAAACACTTAAGACAATACCTCATTTCAACATAGACAATAAATATAGTTGAGCAAGTGATTCAGTTGCCACTTAAATAAAAGTGTGTCCTGAAGCTTGAACATGCTGAACAGTGCTCTCAAGACACCACAGAATTGGAACATGGGTCCTCAGAATCAATTTGTTAGTGTAGGAAAGAAAAAGCTAAGAAACAAAAGCCATATTTGACAATCTGCTGAAAATTTCTAAGGTCTTAAAAAAGGTAAAATGCCCCAAAGTCAAACACACAGATAGGATTTATAAAAATTTCAACAGCTCAAACCTCTGAATGTAATTTTGCACTATGAGTGTTTGTAAGTAATTTACATGCTCATGGTCAGTTATTTAGAAAACATTGCAAGAAAATGGAAAGTTTCAAAAAGCCTAATTTACATCTGCAAACAGCTGAAAGCTTCATACAAGATCTAGAAGTTGTCAGTTGCATCAAGGCAGCATCTATTTATGTGCAAAATGTTTTTGGTTTTGATATCCTGGGATTATATAAGCAGAAAGCAGGAGAGAAAACGATCAAGGAAAGTGAAAAGATACAAAAAATCCACCATGCAACCATATATGCATATGCATTCAAAGAAGAGATGCAGATGGTCTTCACAAACAGAAACTATTTTCTGAGATACTTACAGCTTTCTCTTCCAAAGAGAGCACCCCATCTACAGCCACTATCTGGTATTGCTTTTCTTTTAGGCTACCCACAAATTTCCGAAGTAGTTTGAGACCAGCTCCATCACTGTTTTGTTTCAGCAGCTTCTGCATTTGTTGGGAAGAACATCCCGGGTCAAACAGTAGCAAACATAAGCTTTTGTTCTTCTTCTCCTCTATTCCAACAACGGTACGACTATGACCTAATATCAAAATAAGAGTTTCAGTAGTTTAGGAACACATAAATACCATTTACTACCTCGTAACACATGACTGATTTTCAGATCAAGGAAGGCATTACTCAAAATTTAAGAAGATAATTATAAGAGTACATGTCAAAAAGCTGAGACCCCAATCACATTCAGCTCTTCTATCATAAAAATACAAACTTACTAAAATAAAATTTTCCTTTTACTAAATAGGAAAATTATGGGAAATAAAACCACACCTTCAGCTCAATGAAGGACTAAAAAATGCTGCTCTGAACTGCAGCACATATAAAGAGACAGAGAATAGTAAGAAACCAGCATATTGTGACACTGACCTTGATGTTGCAAGTAGATAGGTGGTTTGGAAGTACACACCACCTTTGCACCACCTTCATTATCTGTAGAATAGTAATTCAAAATCCACTCAAACAAGCGAGGGTGTGTACCCATAGGGCCAGTGGGTTTGTGGAAGTCAATGATTTGGCACCTACAAAACATTCAGAATGAAAACAACCAATAAAATTTCAAGCAGGTTGCAATTTTTTCACCTCTGAGTCCCTGCCTCCTGCACCCTTACTACTTTCTTATTTTTTAATACAGGACTAGGGGACATATAATTACAAAGCAATGAAACATATACAGTCCCACACTGGAAAATGTATTACATAAGAAAGAAGTGCTTTACTCTGTTCAGTCTAACAAGAACTTGTGAAACTTTGAAAACCCATACAAAATAGCTGAGATTCAGATTCTTCTTGAGAAGAAACTTTCAGAGAAATTAAGTTTTTAATCAATGCTTTAATTTATGCATATGTGGCATAATTCTGCATCAAATCTCAATTATCTAGGCAGTTACTCTGTTTATGTACCTCCTATAAGAAGTTACATGTACCTGTAAGTAGTTACACAGCTTCATGCTGTATTAAATCAGATTTGTTTATATATGGTTAATTTTAGTCACTAAGGTGGCTCTTTATCACAGAGTTGGGAATTCTAACTTTTAAAGGTACAGCACTTAAATCAGCAGTTAAAAATAACAACCACAATAAAAATCAATATTTACTTTATCCTGAGACTGGTTAACAGTGAATAAATTTCACATGCTCCTATCCATGCTTTGGAACCATGTAATCTGTTGTTGAAGTGAGATGCCCCATGAGGATCAAAACCTTCTCTCCAGGCATCTTCAATCATGGACTGAATCTTTGGGATACTAGGAATTAGTGTAGTATCTGGAACAGAAAAGCTTTTGAATTGTTGTTACAGTGACTGAAATAGTCTATTAATTAAAAATACTCAGCTTCTTTTATAACAGGCAGTTGATGTTACAAAGATGCACCAAAAAAGCTAAAGGTAAAACTTCAACCACATCATTTCTTGCCAGTATTCACCTCTGGTTTTTTCACAGTAAGTTCCAGTGGTATAACAACCATTTAATAGGTATCTATTGACCTTGGAAGACTTGCTGTGTAAATGAAAAAGCAAAACATCACTCAGCAGGTTGTCATCCAAGGTACTGGAACACCCAGCATTTTGTTTAATACCTCTCAGGCAGTCATTGTAGAAGCTGTTTTGCAACAGTGAGGAAAGGAGCATTTGGAAATTCCTGTAACCACAACCCCAGCCTCTGTCGCCCAAAGATGAGTGGAAGTGATCTACTCCTGCTGAAAGCCACACACGCCTCACATCTTTGTTCTCATTCTGATAGTACTTGCACAATGCTTCAATGACTCCTAAAGGAAGACAAAATATGAAGTGTATCTGTAAAATGAACTACTAAATTTACCAGAAGATTCCTTCTCCAACTTGGAACAGATACAGATTAATACAATTTAATTTAAAACTTAATTACATTTAGAGCCCAAATCACAAAAGCAGTGGATATTGCCCTTATTTAATTTCAATGGTCTTTACTTTTTCCTGGAGAAACTAAGAGGGAAAAAAAAAAAAGGCAGAAATGGCACAGAACTTGAGAATTATTGTAAATATTTTAAAATAATCCTCCTGCAGGATATTCTAAGTTCTCCTTTGTTACATGAAAGAATATGCTTGGGAATGCTCTCTCCAGTTCATATATGTAAATCCTCAAAGCCCTTTTATGGCCATGCTGTTGTGAAGAGATTATTCCATAGCCACCACAAATTATTTTCTAAGAACCTCTCTGAAATCTGAATCATTACCAAGAATGCAAACTTTAAATGTGTTATTTCAATGCAATCTGTCTGACAGAAGAAATTTTATTTTATTTGTCAAGAACCAAGTGGATATTTTGTAAGCCAGAACCAAGTGGATATTTTGTAAGCCAGAACCACTAGCAATAGGCTCAAAGAACTTTGAATTGTGGTCTTGAAAAGTAAAGACAAGGGAGCCTTTTGAAAGGGACAAGAGACCCATCTGCTTTGTGTTTCTGCACCAACTATAAAACATTTAAAAGAAGATGCAACAAGCAGATGTCTACTCCTTCCAGTTCTCTCTTGGGCTTTGTAATCAGGTGAACACTGTGCTTACCTGCAACCAGCTTATAGAATATAACAATTAACAGAAAAACAAGATAAAAAGCTGCTGTAAATTTGAACAGCTACACTGGATTAGGAACCAATGAGTACTAAGCAGTAACAAGCACAGAGTCAAAGGCAACCAGCTTGTAATAACACATTTGCATCTTCTGATACATTCATGTATTTGTGCCCTTAACCAGACAACTTGGTTCCAAGTTTGACAGCAAAAAAAAACCAACCAAAAAACCAAAAAAAACCACAACAAAATACCCTGCAAGTTAGAATGCAGATTAAAAATATATCAAGACTTAATTTCCTTGTTACTTTAGGACTATAACAATTTGGATTGATCTAGAAAATAACATTTAGAACTAGGACATGACCAATACTAAACAATGAATTACATGTTTTGTTAAAGACTGGTCTGGTCACTACAATCTAAGGTCTAGAAAGTACAGTTTTAGTTGTATAATTTCAGCATCTATACCTGATGTCTTTGTTTTCCCATCATCTATACCAGAAGCCAAACTTTCCATCATGTCAGCTTTTCTCTTATGATATTCAAAGGGCTGCATCCTTCCTCTATCAACTTCTCTTTCCATATTCTTTAGAAATTGCTGCTTGAAGCCACCAGAATTATCCAAGCCATACTGTCTCTGTTAGGGATGGAATGTGCACAATTTAAATCACATTTTTAACATTCATCTTTTGTCCGTGCAGTTTCTCAAAATCACTATCAGTAACTTTGAAAAATTGTGAAACATAAAAACTTCAAAATTACAATTATTTTAGAGCTGAAGACCAAGCTTCATTCCTGAACATGAATGTGGGACTAGGAAAGCCACACCTGGAAGAGCAGACACATCCCTCTGCTCCTGCCTGCCAGAGCCATTGGCACAGAAGCAGTCTGTCTGGCAAGGAGGCAGTGAGAGTGGGAAGTGAGTTACCAGGGCTGTGCGATGGGAGGCAGAGGGAAACAGGACCTGGAGCAGGTGATGGCATCCCAGTAAAGGACAGCCAGGATGCTCAGAGCCTTTGCCACTGGCAGGGAATATGCTCCAGACTACACTGCAAGGCAGAGCACTAGAGCTGGCTGGAGCACAGGCAGCAGGTGTGCTGGGAGAGTAGAACAGGGAGCAGCACAGGGAGCAGCCAGCCCCATCCTGAGCCAGCACCACTCAAAGCTGTAAAGCCAAGTAGCTCAAGGCTGCCATATCCAGCACTCTGCCAGGATCAGCACTGCCAAGAGACTGAATCTGCTTCCAACCCATCCCTGCACCATTACCTCAACACAGACTGTGTGACTTGCACAGTCTGACCTGGTAAGGCCATTCCAGGGCATTACAATTCCAAGATACTCAGCTTCTAAAGGAACAACTGGTTTTAAGTTTACCATTTAGAAACAAGAGTGTACCTGCAGCTTTTTAAATTCCTCCCTCTCTCGCTTCTCTTCTTCTGATCTCTGCCGTTCATCTTCTTCAGTTTGGAGCTGCTGAGCCAGTTCCAGATCTCTAATGTTTCCACCTACCCCAGAACAACATTCCAAAGTGAGGGGACTTGGTCAGGAGGTTAGTAATGCTTTGAGGGATCATTTGTTTATTTTTTAGAGATTCCCTTCTAAGGGGACATATGTAAACACAAGTGGGCATTAATTTTAGGAGATGCACTCCACATTATTTTGAGCTATTAGCAACGAACGCTGAACAGGACTGACTGCATTCAGTCTAGCAAGACTCAGACTCCTGACTTGGACAAAGTTTATGCAGTTACTGGAGCAATTACTTGGCAAATAATGCATGTACCTGTACCACTGAGAAGACAGCTTTTGTTTACTGTGCTTCACTTCACTGTTAGCAAGAAGTCTCAGTTCCTTTA
Source organism: Phylloscopus whistleri (assembly GCA_017589585.1). Classification (NCBI taxonomy): domain Eukaryota; kingdom Metazoa; phylum Chordata; class Aves; order Passeriformes; family Phylloscopidae; genus Phylloscopus; species Phylloscopus whistleri. Next base: position 125,300 of record JADMLD010000712.1, read on the forward strand.
ACACCACTTATTAGCATCTAAGACCACTGCTAGCAGTCTCATAAGGAAGTGACACAAATTTAAAATCAGAGAACTGAATAAGGAATCTCTAAGATTCTGTTAGCCATGTTAGAAAATAAAATTAATTTAGATTTTTTTATTTTAACACTATGAATAATGAATCAACAAAGTATTTGCATATATTCTGAATTGAGAAAAAATGAAGTTTTCATAAGCTATAAATTCTCAACTCACCACAGTGGAACCTGCCCCTGTAAACTCCATTTATGTAAACCTTCTATAGAGCTAGAAAAACAAATGTATCATACTGCAGTCTTTTAAACATTTTTTGCTCTAAGTTTTCCTTTTGGCTAACATACAGTCCATCTACTTAGCAACCATTCATAGACAAAGATTTCTTTATTAGCATGGTAATTAAGTAGAGCACTTGGGCAAGTGATAGGACCTTAGCTATGTTAACTTCATTACACGTGTGTCCAAGTTCCCTTTAAATACAGAAATATTCATTTTAAATTTTATGTGAGATTCTACACTACAACATGCAAGTATTTGCAAAAGCTTTCAAGTATTACCAAGCCTGTACCCTTTCACGTACCTTCTGAAAAGTTATGTTCCTCTAAGTGTAAATCCACATGTTCTTCAAGAATCTTAATGTCTGTACAGGTAAGACTACACATAGGACATTCATACAGCTGTTCACCATTTTCTGTGTCTGAAAAAGAAATGCAGTTTCTTGATTAATGCAATTCCCGTAGTTTTTTGCTAGAATCATCTCCTAACTGATTTTGTGTTGCCACTGCAATTCCCCAGTGAAAGGCAGTGAATTCTAAACAGCTGTTACTCTCTTCACCACTTAAGAATTTGTATCTAAATGCATGAAAATTTTAAGATTTTTTTCCTTCTTTTGATTAAGTTCTGCCCCATTTAACTCACAGATCACAATTTGCTATGATAGTATTTGTATCAAGAAATGCTTAGTCTGAAATATCAAACCATTAATAAGATGTGTTCTAACAGAAAAATTTAACGTTCTTGTAATAACACACCAGTTGTTGGGCTGAAAGACTAAAAAATGCTGTCATTCTTATTTTGTTGGTCTTCCTGCATCTCCTCAAATAAATGTTCTTTCTGCAGTTTCAGCATTATTATTGAGGGTAGCATGTAGTATAGGTAAAGGTCAAAAGGATTTCTGGAGCTCATCTAGTCCTTGGTAGAATGGTGACATTAAATAGGTTAAGTTACACACAGCTTTTCCCAGTCATTTTTTTTTTAATAATTCCAAGTACAGACTCATCACAAACTCCCCAGAGGAACGTATTCTAGTGTTTAACCACTCCCACAGTAAAAAGAAGTGTTCTCCCATTTAAACGGCATTCCTTATATTTTGACTTGTGCACACTGCCTGTTGTTCCGTCACTGGGAATCACAGACAAGTGCCTGACTCCATCCTTACTGCTCTCCTCGAGCCCCTAGATTTTATCTGCACCTTCCTCGGTTCACAAAACAGAAGAATTGATATCCTGTGTTAGCAGTTTCTGGAAGGCATTTGTCCCAACTAGATGTTTATGACTAGTTGGAGGAAAAACTGGTGGTATAATCATCTAAATTCACCAGAAGCATTCAATGGAACACTGCAAAACAGAGTTTTCTGAAACGTGTTAAATACATAAAAAACCAAAACGCCTTAATACAACTATTTTTAAAGCAGAAACTGGCATGCAGGCAAGTAAACTATTCAAGCTCTGCATTATTTGCACACATGGAAGTAAAACGTCGTTCAGTGCTATGACCTGGGGATGGGGTGGGTGTGTTCTTGGGTTTTTGGTTTTTTTTTTTTGTTAAGAAAAACATTTCAATCACAGATTATGCCGTGTAGTTGATTGCTGGCACATTTTGCATACTAACAATCACTTATCTAGTCAGTATATGTACATTGTTACATCACAAACGCTAGTCTTCTAAGGGTATTTACTCACTAGCAGAGATGTCACCTTTAAGTTTCTGAAATAACTACCAGCATTTCGGCCAGTTAGTCAAAACAAAATTTTGATCGCGCCTAGAATAAATTACAGTATCTAAATACATTACTACTTCCTTTGCTCCAACTTTATCCCCGGGCCGGTTCTCCGTCACCACCCCCGATCCCCACGGGGAAATCAATCCTTCCCCTCCCTCCTTCCCTCCCTTCCCGCCGCCGCTCACCCGTGCCCGGGGCGCCCAGCAGGTGCCCGTGCCGCGCCCTGACGTGCTCCTGCAGCTCCCGCCCCGCCGCCTCCCCACAGAGCGGGCACTCGGGCGGCGCCCCGGGGCGGCGGGAGCCCGGCGGGCCCAGCTCCGGGTGGGCCGTCTCCAGGTGCCGCCGGAGCTCGTCGCGGCCCGCGGCGGCGGCGCAGAGCGGGCAGCGGGGCTGGCGGCGGCAGAGGGACGGGCGCCGCAGGTGCCGCCTGGCCGCCGCCTCGGAGGGCAGCGCCTGCCCGCACACGTCGCACAGCACCATGGAGGCGGCGCAGCGGACACGGGACAGGCTCCGGGCTCCCCGCCCGGCGCTCCCCGCGCCCCGCCCCCCGCGCGCGCTTCCCGCTGGGAAGTGCCGGTCCCCGCCCCGGGGCGGGCGCGTGCCGCGCAGAGGCTGCTGGGAGCGGCGGGCCCCGCCCCCCCCGGCCAGTGCGGCGCGCGGCGGGGCGGCGTCCGCCATCTTGCATCGGTGTCTGCCGCCGGTGCGGAGCGCTCCGAGTGGCGATCTCGCGTTTGGACGGCGCCGGGCGCCGGGCGTGTCCGCCGCGATGGGTAAGGAGGGAAAAGCGCTGAGAGCCGGCGGGTAGGGGCGGCAGAGGCTGCAGCGCTTGTGGGGCGGCGTGCCCGGTGCAGTCGGGCTTCCCGGCGCAGGCCGGTCTGCCTCTGGCTCCGGCGGGGCATTGCCCTCATGGCAGCTCGGTAGGGGCTGGGGCGGGATGTCCGCTTCCTCAGGCAGGAGGGCTCTGCCATCCTCCCCCTTCCCTGCCTTGCTGCTGGTGCAGGGGACTTTCCACCCCTTCTGCTGGGGGCGTGTGTGAAGAGCGTCGCTGCTCGCTGTGTGCAGCCGGGCCGGGTGAGTGTCCGGCCTCTCGGGCTGGCGGGGCGCTCATCCTGCCGGTCTCGGACCGCTCGGTCCTGGCGGGCTGGGCCGGCGCCAAGCCTGTGAATGGGTCTGGCTGGGGAGGGGCCGGAGGGACAGCCAAGCGCCGTGTTTAGTGAGCTTTCTATGTATTCAAAAAGGGGGGGAAAAAAAGGTAGTATGATAGGTCTTAGACCATGCACAACAAGTGGGTGCGATGCAGGATGCAGTGGGTGGAGGGATTTGATGTTAAAACGGGTGTAGTTTTGTAGCACAGAAGTGCCGGCTTGCTTGGATCTAAATGCAGAAGGTGTGAAACCAGGGACTGCCAGTCTTCTTGCCCTTATGATGGCTATATTAAAAGCTTTGTGGGGGGACTGAAGCTATAAATTTCTCAGCTTTTCTTTTTAAAAACAGTTCTGGTGAGACTTTCTTCCAGTTGGCCTTCTGTAACTCTTCAGAGAGCTGGTGACTGGGTTACTTTGAATGTGCATTTCTCTTGTTCGGTCCATTTCTCGGCCTGACAGTTTCATTGGCACAACTAAATTTGCAGGGCATGAACGATTAAGAAAAGGGATGGTGTTCTAGGGCTAGATAATCCCGTAGCATTGTTGGGAAAATAAAGCTACATGACTATTGCTAGAAACTTGCCTTAGACAGTGGCACACTTAGCCTTGTTGTGCAGAGATGTCAGTAATTTACTTGGGTTCTTGTGAAGCAAATCCTTTGGTGAAACAGGCTGCCGGGTCCTTGTGGTGTTGTCTTGATGTCAGCCTAAGTCTGCAGTCTGTTTTCCTCTCATAGCTTGTGTTTATTGTTTAGTGGTCCTTGGTACTGCCGATAAAAATATAAAAAACAAAACAAACAACCCTAAAACAAACAAAAACCCCAAAACAATTTGTCTCAGCATGGAAGTTGCCTGAGAATTGTGCACAGCTCAGGAGCTGTAGTTTACATGTTTTCTCCTTGTAGAAGAATTCCAGACGAGTTTATGTAGAGTCCTGTTTTTGACAGTTGTTTCTCAGATGAAGGCTTCAGTTCTAGCTTTAAAAAAGGCACCATGCTATTGACAGCCCTTTCCACTCTGTTTGATCATTCTGGTGACAGAATCATGAACTATCACTTTTATCTTTCCACAGCTGATACACCTGAAATGACAGTCAGATTTTAATCCTCTAAATCCAATAAAAGAACTGGTAATTGAAGTGAGACAATAATTTTTTCGTTTAAAATGAAAAAGAGTATGCCTGTCTGGGTGCTACTGACCCTTAAATTTTTTTCCTGCACACAGTTAAGAAGGAACAGCATAGCCCTTAGATTCTGTTATGTTTGTGAGATGGTGAAAGTAAAGAAACAATGCCAAAAGGTACTAAATGAAGCAGTAATTACTGCAGCTTTTTTGCTTGGGTTTGTCCTTATTTGTAATATGTTTGATGTCATCTTCATGAGAGGAGGAGGGAAAGTTCTTTGCTTGCTTACTGACAGAATCAAAATTTAGCAGGTAATGTCTTTGCTTTTTGTTTTTCAGTTTGCTTGTAGGATGCAGAGTTTCTTTTTACAGTAGCTTATGGCCTTTGGTGCTGTATCTGATCCTTGAGATGAACTGTGGTTTAATCTGCAGTTTGGAAATGCCTGTCTAGACATGGGTTTGCTGTGATTTCTGCATTAAAGGTTTTCATTGATGAACTGGGTATTGCAAACAGGTGCAGAAATATACAGTGCTGCTCTGTAGATATTTTTGTAGTACAGGAGATGGCAGGTTTGGCCTTTTGGAGTAATTTTGTATTTTTTCAATAGACAACATGGCAAGCCCGGGTAAAGATAACTTCAGAATGAAAAGCTACAAGAATAATGCTCTTAATCCCCAAGAGATGCGCAGGAGAAGGGAGGAGGAAGGCATCCAGCTTCGGAAGCAGAAAAGAGAAGAGCAGGTAAGCATCTTGGTGAGCTGTCCACTGTTCAGTGCCTGTGGAGCTGTTCAGGGGCCTGAAAGGACTTGAGCAGCCTCATCCTCTGGAGTGGAGTCCAGGAGTGCCAGGTTGAGTGTCTGTTTTCTGAGCAGTTGTGGGAAGCACCAGGCACCTCTCAATAGCATCATAAAAAAATAAACAGAAGCCCTTTTAAGTTACTAGGGCACACAGAGGAGAGAGCTGTGACTTTTAATTTTAATCCATAGTCTAAGTTTAAACATGTGAGACTAGACAGAAAGAACACTCATATTTCCAGTAAGAATTTGAAACCTTGCATTCTCTGCTAGAGTTGAAGTCAAAGTTTTGTTGTGTGAAGGGAGAGGATTATTTTTGTCTTTGATGCCATGCTTCAAATTGCCTAAGAGCTCTTCTACACTAAGAAGAACTCTGCTACACTAAATGGCTACAAGTTAGTGTCCCTGAACTATAATACAAACATTTGCAGTTGTTCTCATTGAATTTTTAGTGATCACAGTACATGGAACATTGTATTATTTAATAGTTTGTCGTAGCTCCTCTTTGCAAAATGTTTGGTAGTTTCTTGCCAGGAAGGTAAGGAATGTAGTTTGTTTTTCTGTTTGGTCTAAAGTGGATGAGTTTGTCTCCCACAACCTAGAGAGTGTCCCAGGCTCTGACCTACAGTCTGCTCTGAGGTGGGAATGCTTACCCTTCTACTGGGAAAGTGGTACATGGAAAAAGAATTTCAATTATTTGGGCCAGAGGGGTAAGAGTCAGAAGTGGTGTGGTACTGAGGCACTTACCTGTGAATGGGTAACTGCACTGCAGTTCCTGCTGAGAGTTTTGTTTTTATATTTTGTAGTAAATGCTCCCTAGATAAATTATGAAAATAATGGGTGTTTCCTCTCCTGTGCTGACTGTTGTAACAATGGGACTGCTGTTATGCTCTGCTTGGTCTTAGTTTGTTGGACTCTGGTGTTTTTCAGCCCTTACTGACCTGAGAATGAGTTTGTGTAGGGAAATGAGACAGCTTATACTCCAGAGGAAATTGTGACTGGTAGAAAGACCAAACAAGTTTGTAATTTTCAACCAAGACCTTCTGTGTCCTTGTTGAGTGCTAGAAAGAATGGCTGGTCTTCCAAAGGTGGAATGTTGTTTCTTCTTTCTTGGTGGGTTTAAATGGAATTAAGCCTCGTTTGCATTCAGGATTCTGTAGTTGTTTTGTGTCCAGAATTACGCCCAACCCACAAGTGCATTGAACAGGGGAGAGAATCCCTTGGTTTAGGTTCCTGTTGAAATAGAGCTGGATCTAAACATGGAGTTGTTTGACAGTTTTGGACATGTAGAACAGCAGAAACCTAGGTCTGTAGACATCTAGAGGGACAAAACTGTCAGGATTTATGGTTGGTTTCCTTATTATGCTTACAGGTGAAATCTTAGTCAATAGAGAGTCTATAATTTCTTTCTAAAGGTACAAATGTAATAATCTTAGAAATGTTGGTTACACTAGTTGTAAGTGTAGTACTGGAATACAGATAAAAATTTAGGTTTGGTATCTAGAAGAGAACAGGTTGATGTGGATATTTTGCTTGTATGCCAGAAAATGAAGAGGCACTCACTGAATATAATTTATTAAATACTACAGTGCTGGTGTGTATTCTTTGCATAGGCAGTGCATGCAGCCAATTGTAAAGCAATTTTTGGACATAGAGAATGTTTAATGTTGCATGGTTCAGAAGTTCACCATGAAGCTACACTATTTTTTCTCTTCAATATGAAAATGATGTTTCTGGTTTAACCTTTCCTCAGGTGGGTAAAAATACAGGCTCTGATTGGAAGTCTTCTGTTAAGAAGGGAAAAATGCAATGTGCTGAAACAGAAACATTGCCTATGTGTTGATGATTTTAGCCTATAAACTAAGAAAGGGGAAAGAAGCTTGTAGAATACTATTTCTTACTTAAAATGCATTCTAATTATAAGGGATAAAAGACTAAAAGCAAAAAGATCTGTATCTTCTTTTTCTTGTGGAAAGAATTATGGATCTAAGTAACTAATGAGAATTTAGTTCTAAATGTTTATCTGAAATGTTGCTGTGCAGTTTCTCAAGATACAGAAATGATAATTTTTCTCCTTCATTATTTAAACTTTTGTATAGAATTCCCCTTGCATTGGTGAATAGGAGTGTGAGTAGGTAAAGTTCTTTGACTGGTATTGGTGAAAGCATTTCTTCAAGTGTATGTCATCAGTTCCCACACTTTGGAAACTCCTAATGTCTCCCAAAAACTTCCCCGTTGTTCAGCTGTTTAAACGCCGAAATGTGTCTCTCCCGGGAAATGAAGAGTCCATGGTAGAAAGCCCAATCAGGATCCTGATGTCAGCTCTACTGTTCCTATTCCAGAGGTAAATACTCTGTGTGTTTAGAATGTTAGCTATGAGTGTGCATAGTACTACACTATAAGAAATCCTCCTTGCATTTTTAGGAAGAAGTTATTACAGTAGATATGGTACAGATGATTTTTTCAGATGATCCTGATCAACAGCTCACAGCAACTCAGAAGTTCAGAAAATTGCTCTCTAAAGGTAGGTAAACATTGTCTGGTTTTTTCTATTTTCTTCCTTCTGTGTTATTATGAATTATACTTAGAGTCAGTTTACCTTTAGTTTGTTTTATTTTAAAATAGATCTTGCAGAAGCTTGTAGTTCTGTTTATAAATAAACTGTTCCAAATCTTTTCTGATCTAGTAGCTAAATTCAGAAATCTTCATTATTTTGACATTAAGTCTTTCAGACAAAGTAAAAAACAAGGATGTTTTTGATTGAGGTGTCCAGGGCAGTAACTAGCTGGGCACTTACATACTTAGAGTAATTGTCCCAGTGATTCAGCTTCTCATTCCCATTCTCAAGGGGAAAAAAATGACATGGCTGGCAAAGAAGAGTTGTAATTTGTTTTTGTTGGGGCTGTAAAACATGCAATCTTAAGGTGCTACTGGTATGTGTATAGCATGATAGGTAAAGATGTGCTTGATCTTGTAAAATAGTATTCAGTAACCATAATTGCTCTTCAACCAACCTGAGCTATTGGTGGAAGGAACAGTGTTTTGTGATGGGTTGGATAATAGTATGTGTTACTGTTATTATATGTAACAGGGTGTTTACTACATTCTAGCACTTCACAGAGAAGATCCTGCAGTCTTTTCAAGTGAAAAGTTTGTAACTCCTTTTGAAAAGAAATGATTGAATGAAATTATGATCTACAAATTGTATTCATGGGTTTTGTCATACTGAAATAGTAATATATTTGGTCTTTTTACACAGATATGTTTGTTTTTATTCCCTAGAGCCTAATCCACCTATTGATGAAGTAATTCAAAAACCAGGAGTAGTACAGAGATTTGTGAAATTTCTAGAGAGGAGTGAAAATTACACTCTGCAAGTGAGTTTGGCTTGTACTCATTGAGGATTTGGAATGGGATTAGAAACCTTCCAAAAGAGCTTTGGAAGGCACATGTTGTTTTGTTTGGTGGGGGTTTTTAGTAACCAAATATAATTACTTTTCGCCACTGAAGCCATATGTTTTCATTATGCTGCTAAAAATGTGACTTGACTTTGTGAATTTCACAGTAGTCTCTGGGGTCATGTATTCAGCTGGACAAAAACTTGGGTGTTGAAAGCAGGAGGTGTTCAAGAGAATTTATGGACTGGTATATTAAGATCATCAGCAATGATATGTGAGCAGAATCTGTCTTGTGAAGTGTTGAATACACTGTAGTACTTTTCAGCTGAAATCTTAGGAAAGAAAAATTACAAGAAACTGAAAGGCATGTTTGAAACCCTTTTAGAAAATCTCTGAGAAATATCTAATTAATGATAGGACTAACTAGTTCTGTCTACTCCCCCATGGGAATAGCACTTAGTGGACATTTCTTCTAGAAGAATTAACTTAATATTGAGTAAACGAAAGATATTTGTACTGGTTAATAGTGAATCAGAATCTTTTTTAGTTCTGTAGGCCAAAACCTAAAAATAATGTAGTTACTGAAGGTTCTCACTAAATAGAGATTTTGTCAACGCCAGGTATTTTATTTATACAATAAATACTGTAATAGTAATTGCATTTCAATGAAAGGAAAAAAAAATGGAAAATTAACCTCTGAAACTCTTATGTCAGACTTCATGCTATGATTTTAAGTTTTACTGCTCAGTCATTTAACATGGTTATTTTTGTGTTCCTCAACAGTTTGAAGCAGCTTGGGCTTTGACAAACATAGCGTCTGGAACTTTCTTACACACCAAAGTTGTAATTGAAACTGGAGCTGTTCCCATTTTTATTAAGTTGCTTAGTTCAGAACATGAAGATGTACAGGAGCAGGTAACTGTCTTCTTGAGGTGTTTTATAACTACTTAAAAATGAGTTATGAATGTCTCTTTGGGGTATGTGGGGTTAGAGAGGCTTTGAGCCCCATTTGCCTGCTAGCTTGTTGATCTGCCTCCAGGAAAATAAAAATTTACTGTCACTATTTTTTCCCTCATGGATTTTTTTTCCTATTCCATAATATTTGCTGTAAAAAGTATAGATTGTCTGTAAAAGTTGATTTGCAAGCATGTATAAATTCACTTGGATGCTTTGCTTTTTCAGGCAGTGTGGGCTCTTGGAAACATTGCTGGTGATAATGCAGAATGCAGAGACTTTGTTTTGAACTGTGGAATATTGCCACCTCTCTTGGAGTAAGTATTGTAAACTAATAATGTGTTGTGGATGTATAGATAAAGGAAAACTCCTACTAAGAATTTACTTGAACAGAACATAAGTTTTTGTCTAAATTGAGAATCATAATGATATAATAAGAAGCAATTTAATGTTTTGGATTACATGAGCTCCATGCATATCTTTAATTAGTCCATGGCTGGAAGCTTTTCAATGTTTGCAAAAGGAGAGAAGTGTTACTTCACAGGTGTGAAATTTCTGTATTGTGCCAACTCTGTGTTGTCAGATTTCTGAATGTACGGGGTGGGAGACGTGATTTAATTCCTACTTGTATTTGTATGGTTCCGTCTGCCTGGGCAATAGGCTGTTTTCTCCACCTTTGTTCAGTAGCTCCAAGTTCCAGTCTTCCTATTTATCTGTTTGCTTGCTGAGATGAGCTGACAGAGTAGTTGTTACATGGGCTGTGTTCCACTAGAAGATTTCACTAGGAATATCATTCCAGCATTTACTATGTACTTGCCGTAGTATTTTCATCACAGGGAAAAATTTGCACAATAGAAATGTTGCTCAGTTTTTTACCTCTTAAAGTAATAAAAAAAACTTAAAACATTTGTAAAATAGCTTAGAATAGCAGAGGAGAACATGATTACTTTCAGCAAGGGCTTAAAGAATTAATATCTTAAACATTTTGGTATGTATCCGAAAGCGAGCCTGATTTTTCAGGTGTTGAATCTTTAATGTTCTATTTGGCAAAAACCAGAAATAATGTGTTAATTTTTTTACAAGAACTTCCAAGTTACAGCTTTTTATGGAACTATTTTTATTATTATTAATTTCATTCTCTGAATGAAAACATCAAAGTTCGTTCTATGCAGGGTTGCATCTCCTAGCCCCTTCTAAAGACTCTCAGAAAGGCTTAGTTGAATGATTTTTCATATAAGCAGTCGTTTACTTGGTGTGCATGTACATGATTTGGGAATGAGACATCCTCAAATTATGCAAAATAATCTGCTCAGATTCAATTGATTTTAAGAAAATAGTTGCAGCATGTTAGATATGAAGATGAATAAATTTAAGCTAGTGACCAATAATAGAATTTCTCTTCCTTATTTGATGTTCTGTTGGTAACAATAGTCATAAAATTGCCTAAATTTTAATAAGAAATCACTTTTTTGTTATTGTTGCCTCTCGCAGATTGTTAACAAATTCAAATCGTCTTACAACAACCAGAAATGCAGTCTGGGCGCTCTCAAATCTTTGTAGAGGAAAGAACCCACCTCCAGACTTCAGAAAGGTATAATAAAGTAGTAATTTTGAGAAATCAGAAAGCTAAAGAATACTTACGTTTGTAATATTTTATAACAAACAGAATCTTTGAATCTGGATATAGACCTACATTTTATGTTTTTAATGTCATCACACAGTCTTGCCCATCTGTTGTATCTGTGAAAAATCATCTACCACTTAAAAACTTGAGACTACGGTCTTGTGCAAATAGTCACACACTGGTGTGAAGAGATGAACAAATTATACATTCAGCACTAAACCATGTGGGGCTCTATTTTCTCCAGAACTGTTGTAGAGAATGTGAGTTATAGTTGAAGCTTCCTCAATATTTTTTTTTTGTTCTATGATTGTGAGTGCATGCTGCATGAATACAATTTTGAGTTTCCTGCTCTGTCAGATGCAGTTAAATCAGACTATGATGACAGTGAGCAGAGAGGGCCTATATGATCTCCCTTTTTTTTTTTTTTTTCTTTTCTCTAGTGTGTTGCTATAAAGACTGTAGAGACTAGTAGGACTTTTAGCTTATTTTCAGTATGAAATTAATTTCTGGTAAGCTTAATGACTTTAAAAAAGCTGAACACTGGATATTCTGGTAGAAGAGACTGAGGTTAAACGATCATTAAAGATAATCTGGAGAGAGTTTACCTCATGAGTTAGTAATTACTAACTAGTAGCTATTGCTACTTATTAATTCTTGAAGAAATATTAACAAAAGGGGGGATTTCTGGTGTCAGTTAATTGGTCACCTCACAATGACTCTGCCTAACCTATATCCTTTACTAGTGTTTTGTTCTGGTAGTGAAAAAACAAGATTATTTTGCAGCTTGAATAAAAAAAACTTCCCAGGAAAAGGATGCCCTATAGGCAGCTGCTAATAAGAATAGATCCTCTTCTTTTTGCCTTTGGAACAGCAGCAGTTGGACACATAATAGAGACTGAATTTGCATAACCCATGTAAGATAAAGAATTAAGTTCTACAAAGAATATGAAATTCCCAGGCTGTACAGCAGACACCTGTCAGGTTCCAGATGGTGTTAAGATGGTCTGGTTCATTTGGCTCTGTGTGGAAGTTACAGAGGTTAGGGCCAGAGGGTGCAGCAGCAGTGAGAACTGAAATGAGACATCAATTGTTTCACCCGTTCAGTGATGGTGGGTGCTGTGTGGGTTACTCTAGGCTGGTTATTACAAATAACTGCCAGTACTCCTACAAAGCCAGCAATTAAAAAAAACCCCAAACCTTTATTACTTTGAGATTCTGCTCCCTGGATGATTAAAAACGCATCAGTAATTCCTGTAAAAGGAGATTTTTTTTTAAGCTGAACAATTGTATGTTTAATACAATATCTCAATAAATAGGCTGTGAATCAGAATTTATCCAATTTGCTGCTTTGAACTGGATCTGGTTTAATCAGAAAGTGTTCCACCTGGGTCCTCATTCATTAATGACCTCATGTACTTGAGCAGTAAATAGTTTTGCGCATTGATGCCTTTGCAGAGTGTTCTCTGAAACTTGAAAAGTACGGAACAACTAATTTTATGCAATGTTTTTCTTTAACCTAGGTTGCTCCTTGCTTAAATGTTTTATCAAGACTGTTGTTTAGCAGTGACCCGGATGTATTAGCAGATGCTTGCTGGGCCCTCTCTTACCTTTCAGATGGTCCCAATGATAAAATTCAAGCTGTTATTGATTCTGGGGTGTGTCGAAGATTGGTAGAGCTGCTCATGTAAGTCTGCATCTCACCAAATAAATGTCTTATAGTACTGTTAATATTAAAATTGAGCTGTGTTTTCTCATCTGAAGTCTTAATTTATTGTTGTGAAAAGTGATGAACGTGAATTCAGTTTGAAATCTTTTAAGCTGCTTGCTAGGTTGCTTGGCTCCTGCAAGTATTCCTGGCATTGACAGTGAAAAAGTTTTCTCCAAAGTACTCCTTTATATTCCTTAAAATTTAATGTAGGATTTCATATACGTGAAGGAATAGAAGAGCAAAGACTGAAGACCAATGTTGAATTGTAAATTAATTAATCTTATTTATTTATTTATTTATTTCACTGTATTGAAAGTTTCATTGTATTTTCCTTTCTAGGACATATAATTGCTTTACAGACAGTTCTTGGACTCAGTGAAGTCCAGAGGCTGGCTAGAGCCACTTTTAAACTGTTCCAATAGATTTGGGTTATGGTTCATTATTTTCCTGGAAAGGGAGACTAAATCCCTGTGTTCACATGGGACTGCAGAGTAGGTCTGAGGTAGTAGTTCCCAGCACAGACAGCTCAGCAGACTTCCCCATGAAAAGCTCTTTTTTATAGCTGTTAGGAGAGGGAAGGTTGCTTTCTCTTCCATAAAAGCTCCAGGACAACTGTGTCATTTCCTTCCCCCACACATCAGGCAGCTGAGTATGGACTTCATGTGCTGGCTTCTATGATTATTGACTCACCAAAAGGATAATTTTGCTTACAAAACATACTAAGCTTTAGTGTACACCTCGTAACACCTCCTCTGTTTCTGTGGATATTGAATGGCAAATGTTCCAGTATTGTATTTATTAATACTTGAGCTGGGTGAAATGGATCTGCTAAGCAGCTTGCTCTAAGCTGTGTTGTTCTGCAGAGGTGCTCGGTCTTGGAATCAGCAATTCAGTTGTGGGGTTGCAGTAGTCAAATTTGGCTAAACAGGGGAAGTGCAAGAAGTAAAACAGTGGTTTTGATAACTAAATACTTAGCACCTGAAGTAAGCCAGTGTTTGCTGAAAATGCAAAATTATTCTTTTAACACTTGGTAATATCAAGTAATATAATATTTGTCTCCAGGCATAATGATTACAAGGTGGTGTCCCCTGCATTAAGAGCAGTTGGAAATATTGTTACTGGGGATGATATCCAAACACAGGTAAGACTAGTTGATTTAAGAAAAATTATTTGGCAAGACAGAATTTTGTAAAAACTTTGACGAAATACATGTCCAGTACAGGAATCTGCGTATGTCACTGAAACAGGCTTTCTAGAAATCTATGTTGTTGATTTGATAGTTTGGGCTCCAATTTTAAGCATTAAGTTAATGCAAGAATGAACATTTTTTTACAGCACTGTATGTAGTGGATTGCATCATTTCTGTATGGTACTTTGACTGTTGCTTTCTTGGTTTTTTGGGTTTTTTCCCTTCTTTACAAGGGGGTTCATTTATTTATTATGATTCTCCTTTTTTCGGTCTTAAAAGCAGTCAAGTTTTTCACTTCTAAGCTGTGTTTATACTTGATTTGTCCATGAACTTGTATGTGATAGTCTTACTGATGCAATGTATTCTAAAGATCTATTTTATTAATTTTAGGCAATGGTATTGATTTTGAAGCAATGCAGGAAATAGGAAGACAGGTCCTGCTTTAAAAATAATTTGCTCTGAAAGGCTGACAGTACTACAGTAAAAAGAACATAAGGAAAAATGTTAATTGCATAATTTGTGAGCTCTAGAGGAAAGTATTCTGTTAAGGAATTAAATGGAAACCTTATCTCTTAAAAAGTTAACAAATAACTATACAAATTAGATGTGCACTTGTCAATCATTTTGACTTACTCATATTTTAGCCTTCAGCAGCCTTAGTTTTGCTATTGTCAGTCTTTTGGTCTGAACCTAATTGAAGGCAGATTCTTTCAAATTGCTGGATTGTCTGGTCACACACTTCAGCACTGAACACTTTAATTTTGCAGGATATGACAGTATAATATAAATGTGTTGCAAAATCTTGCAAAAACAGAACTCCTCTGTAAAGTGCTTTTATATTTATATGTATACTGCACAAGGCTATATATATGTGTGTATATATATATATATAGTACAACCCAGTTTTCAATTTTTAAATTATTTTAGGTGATTCTAAACTGCTCTGCATTACCATGTCTCTTGCACTTGCTTAGTAGTCCCAAGGAATCTATCAGAAAGGAAGCATGCTGGACTGTTTCTAATATAACTGCAGGAAACAGAGCTCAGATTCAGGTAAAGCCTGGGAATTTGTTACTTGGTTGGTTTTGCTTTCATTTTGCTACTTCACTTGATTTTCCTTCACAAGATGTAAATAGATACTGCTCTGATGCTGTATTATTATTTGTTTTAGTCCTAACTGTCTATAATTTTACCTAACCTAAATGTTTTCTTCTAAACTTTGAGATACTATTTTAAATAGAAATAGCTATCACAATTTGTACTAGATACAAATCTTTTCCAGTGAAAAGTGAACCAGTTTGGTGAATATTTTTTGCTTGGATAAAAGACCGACATGATGTCATCAACACTGAGTTGTATTCTTGTGGAAATTACTGCACCTTCCAGGTGTCTGGAGATATCTGAAAAAAGGTTCTGATCAATAAAAATGAGAATTCTGAATCAGAATATATATTCCAAAATTATTTTTCCCCTTCTACTTCAGAGATGAAAATGTTACTTCCTGATGTAACTTAAAACATGTAATAAAGTCTCTAATTGCAGACATAGTCTCTCGATGGAGACCACAGACCTCAGTAAAATGGAAAATTTTATTCCGAGGTTTGATCTTCAGTTCAAAAACTCAGGATATGTTGTATGGTTTTTAAATGGGCCAGTCCAGCAAGCTGTGGTCTGCCCACCAGAAACAGAAATGAAAAACCCAGGGTATTCTGATGGCCGCTGCAGTGCAATGTTGGAATAGTTCTGAATTTCAGTTTAGCATTTCTAGTTTGTATGGCATCATCTAAACAAAATATTCTTTGCTTTGATATAAGCAGGCATCACTAATTATTGTAGTTAAGGCTATAAGTGGTCTGAAATCTTTATTAATGGTTGTAAGATGTTACAATTTCATCTCTTAGGCTGTTATAGATGCAAATATTTTTCCAATATTGATTGAAATTCTTCAAAAAGCTGAATTTCGCACCAGAAAAGAGGCAGCATGGGCCATAACTAATGCAACATCAGGAGGAACCCCTGAACAGATTAGGTAAGTTTGTGCATGTTACTATTTTCTCTGCCTAGGGATCTTCTATAGGGCATTTGGATTTCTGCATTTGAATCTTGACCATCATAGCAACAAAATCCTAAACATAGCCTCATTTCCTTGAAACTCTGTACAGAGGCTAAATATAGAAATTCAGAAAAATCAAAGAAGTACATGCAACTGACTTAATAAATTATTAGTACTTTGTTTCAGGGGTGTTGCACCTAGGGCTTTCACAGGCTTATCTTCCACAGCTGATATTACATTGCCAAACATAGTTGGAACAGCTGATGAACAGTTTCAGTGTTTGAAAATTGAAAACTGTAGGGGGTTCTTTAGAAAACTTGTGCAGTGGGATTGTATATTTGGGGACAGGCATCAGGGATTTTAGTGGTTTCTTCATGTATTTTAAGCTCACTATCAATATTATTTTAAAGCAGATATCTAAACTCCTTGCTCAGAATTGAGTTTGATTAAACTTTTACTGTTAGTAGCTATTTATCTACTGCAAAGATAGAATTGCTGGAATAAATTACTCTCTGGTTTCTGAATACTGTAGAATAATAATCACTTTGATTCAATAGCTGATAATTTGATTGAAAAGTTATTGTGTTATTTGGAAGCCAGAACTGAAGGCGATGCGATAACTTTTCCAGCATATTTGGGAGATATGTTGAAGAAGTATGTTCTCATTTATTTAGAATGTAACTAATCCTGATTTTCTAATAACCACTAAGTGTTATCAGAGGGATAACAGGGATAACAAAGGAAAATGTCTTTTTTTTTTAAATTTTATTTTAATTGCTTATATAATGTAACATTTCAAAATCTAGCATTTCAAAAACAAATTTTCATTCAGGATCTTCAAATAGTAGATGTGCATATAATACCATAACTATGGCTTCTCATCAAAAATACATTTATGTTATTGGTGTCATGAAGTTTTAGTCCTCCTAATGTCCTCAGGGTGCTACTGCCTAACTGCAGGATACTTTTAGACCACTGAAATTAAACTATATTTAGGCAAACATTGCTGTCTTCATTTTACTTATGTGTTAGAAGCAAAGGTTATGACTTGTGAAAGTTCATGCACATTTTTTTTAAGTTGGGAAAAGGAGTGGGATATCCAGAGTCCTAGTATTTTTGTCTTTGTATTTACAGTTACATCCTTCTCTTTATAGTAGGTGATGCTAATATCTTAATGGACTTCTAGTGTGGACTTTGCTAGCAAAGAACCATGCCCAGTGTTCTTACATGTATCTAATGTGTTTACTTGATATTTTTACCACTAGAAAATTTTAACTGCCTGAGAAAAGAACTTCCTGCTAAGATTTTTTCTCTTATATTCAATTAATCCACTTGAAGATTGTACGTAAAAAGAAGTTAAAAAGACTACAGATTTCATGCTCCAATTAGGAATACACACATTAAAATTTTTATTAGGATAAGTTGCAATATTTATTTCATTTTGGGCTCAGTTTCTTTTTATATTGTTGCATGTTTTAGAAATTTTGTTGTTTCAGCCACTTTCTTTAGCAAAAGTAAGCATCAATAGCAGTAGAGTGGTATGTGAGAATAAATGTGCTGGATTATCAGTTCTTTTCCCCTTCCTCTGTTTTTTTTCTGTTGTAAAGGTATTTGGTAGCACTAGGTTGTACCAAGCCTCTTTGTGACCTCCTGACTGTGATGGATTCAAAAATAGTACAGGTGGCTTTAAATGGACTTGAAAATATTCTGCGTCTTGGAGAGCAGGAGTCAAAGCAAAATGGAATCGGCATTAATCCTTACTGTGCCCTCATAGAGGAAGCCTATGGTAAGAACACACTTCTTGTAAAACTACATACTTGAACTTCCCTAGTCTAGGCTGGAAAAACAAAACCACTGTGAGTCATTTTGAAATCTGCAGGTAAGTTTTAATATAAGAATTACTCCAAGCATAAGTAGACATAAAGTATCACAAATTAAGTAATGTAATATTTAGGGGAATGCAGTTAAATGCAGAAAATGGATGTTAGTCTGTGGTCAGTTTAAATGTCCCTCTAGAGAAGCATTCTCAGAAGGGTTTAACAGAGGTCGTCTATTAGAACCACATTTTGACTTAATTTTTCAGCCATTCCTAAATACAGTTTTTCATACTTTAATACATAGTCCTATCTGCTACAGTTTCATTACCAACAGGGATGTAAGATAAGGGGTTTTTTAATTGATCCCAAAGTTGGATCACTTCCTAATATAGTAAATATCAGTAACAGAAAAATCAACTTCAGATCATAAAACTAAATGTTTTTACTTTTGGAAGTATTTTGTTAAATTTCTTATAAAGGTTTGTGAATTAAGCCACTATATAAAGGCATTCAAGAAAAACTAATTTGTGGAATTTCATGATTGGATTATTTCACAATTGGCTTATAATGAAACTGGCATTCTTTACATGAAGAGTTGCCTTTTTTGTAGCTCTGACAAAACAAAATTGGCAGACATTTGTATTTCTGAAACTGCTAGTAACTAATAAAACTATGGTTCTAATTGACCACATTGTATCTGATTAGATGGTACTAACTTTTCTGAAAAGCAGTCTTTACATCTGAATTCCCTGTTACAGAGTTCAATTTTTTAAATCAAGTGCATGCTTGAAGAACTTAGCAATTAAATGCATAAGAGGAATAAGTACTGAAGACTTTTATGGAATTTATTGTACTGCAGATTTTCTGGCCATTCATAGTTTTAAGTATTGACTCCCTAGGTTCTCTTCTTTCCTTTAGCACTTAAGCATAGGCTGCTAAAGCTGTAGAGTATAAGTTCAAGTAAGGAAAACAGCTGATTATATCACCCTCATTGCTTTGGCCTCTGCAGTCACCAGAAGGGTTCATTTGAGCTATTTCTAATCCAGTCTAAGTGGAAACTACATTACCTTAGAAAGCTAAACAGGAGTTTTATATCAGCCTAACTGACTGCCTAGCACTTAATTCAGCCAAAGGGGCGGAGGTTATGTCCTCCACTTGCAAAATGGCAAGCTTTCCAAAAGGTAGTATCTTTAAATCTTAAAATTAAATTCAAAAAAAGATATCAGACTGTGCCCAGTGATGACTCCATTCGTGGAGGTAGAATTTAGAGTTGGGGAAGACTTAAGAGTAGAACAACAGAAAATGGGGTATTAGTTTAATTGAAACGCTTCTAGCACAGTTTTAAAATGAGTTTGGACAGCAGAAAATAAGGACTAGAAATACATGGGTTAGGAAATTAAGAACCAGTGATACCAAATTAATTGAGGTGACTTGGGATTGCATCTTTTTGTCTTAAGTACTGCTATCCTATAAGCTGTTTCCATTTGAATTCATCATTCATTTAAGCAACTATATTTTTGAAAATGTTTTATTTTGAATTTAGGACTTGATAAAATTGAATTTCTTCAGAGGCATGAAAACCAAGAGATCTACCAAAAGGCTTTTGAACTCATAGAACATTATTTTGGTGTTGAAGAAGAGGACTCTAGTATTGCACCTCAGGTGGATGAAAGTCAGCAGCAGTTTGTGTTTCAACAGCAGGAGGCTCCAATGGAGGGGTTCCAGCTCTAAACTACTGAAGTGAATATAAGCATAAAATTTAAACACTTGTATGGTTTGGGTTTCTTTTTTCTCAGAGGTCTTTTTTTTATGGCCAAAGTTAGAGGAAAAGCTGAATATGTTTTGCAGAAATAGATGAAGAAACAGCTCATGCACTTTTATACATTGTGTTTAGAGACAACTGTTCTCTGTTTTGTATTTGTGTTCTTCATTATCTCTTATGTACAGATAACAACTGTGAGAAATCATGTCTAAAAGCATTAAATGTGATTTAACAAGAACTCTTTAGCTAAGACTTGGTAGGATTCTAGGTAGTAGTTCTGAATTTTTCATGTAGTCTCAAACTTCATATCAGCAATACAGTTACTGACAGTTGAATTTTTTGGCAGTAGGCTTGACTTGCCCAGTCTCTATCAAATCTACCTCTTGTATTGAAGCAGAAACAATTGCTTCAGAACTAAGGCATGAAATAAAGATGAGCTTGTAAGAAGCTGAATTGGAATGTGAAAAATATTTATTTAAATTGTGAAAGTTTTATGCATTACTTACTTTACAACACACTGTTGGAATTTATTTATAAAATGTATTTAAAGACATAATAGATATACATATATAATGCTAATTACCTAATATAATATTGAATATATGGAAAAGCTTTTTCTGAATTATGTGGGAAGAGGACTATTTCAGAGATTTTCAAATTGGAATCAGCAGAGACCTTGCTGGTCATTTGATGTTGGCTCTGTAATGAAAGCTGCTAAATGGCATTACAAGTCAGCCACAACTGCAGAACTTTGCAGTGGAAGCAGCCACTGCAGTTACCACAAGGAAGCTGCAATTAGGAATGACAGAAGGGTGATGTGCACCAATCACCAAACTAATGTTTTACAGCTGTCTTCTGTCAAGATGTGGTAACACCACTGTAGTTTGAGAAACATTGCAATGTTTGCCTTTTAGTACAATAGCTTCCTAAAAGTTTAGACAATAAGTGTTGGTTTTTGACCAAGTATGCTACTGCCACTTGAATTGTTCCTTAGGTTAATGAATTTGGTTTGCTTTTGAGTATAAAGAAATACTGCAGTGAAAAATGAATAGTGAATCACTCCAGTTGAAGGCAAAGTTTGTTGTACTGTAAATAGCATTAACTATGTGGACACCAAAACTAACTAGAAGTTATTGTCATCTAAATATTTAGGCTCTACAGTGTTTGCTGTTAAACACTAAAAGGAATAGAATTCTAATATTTACGTTAACAGTTTTGAGTACAGAAAAATGTATACTCTGCTTTGACTTGCATATATAAGTAGTGTTTCTGGTGTATTAGTAGTATATCTCATTTGGAGAAATTAATACTTTGGGTTAACTCTGAAGTATTGCTATTTTTTATTACCTGTACTTAATGTATTAACATCAAACTCCTGGGTTAAGTGAAATCTGTGACATATGAGAGCATTTCATGCTTCATAAAAAGCTGCAATTCAAACTTCAAATCACTTACCCATGGCACTGTGCTTGTCACTAAATAATATTTTAATGCACTGAAAAATACAGGTTAAAGGTGGTATCATTTACAGTACCATTTTATATTTAGAATTTTTTTTACACGCGAGTTAAGATTCTAAGATGTTTCACTTTGATGTTACAGCAATATATTCTATATTGTAATTGAATGTGGGACTTGAAGTGGATTTTCTAAAATTAATGGTCAGTTTTGACTAAGATATAACTGGGAGGGAAACAACCTCCCTTTGAAGTCTTTTTAGTGGAAGATAGAAGTGTAAGAAGTGTATATAGGAGTGCTGTTACTTTATGAAATCTGAATAACGAGATATTTTAGCAAATGACACTTTAAACCTAGATTTGTACAGCATACAACAGTTTTGAATAGTGTGATAATATTGAGTACAGCTGCCAAATTTTCATATAATGTTAGCTGATTTTACTTACGCCCTTTTTACTCTCACAGTTTTAGGTTTTCCTACATCAACCTTCATTCTTTCCCATCGTCTCCCCACTTCCCATCTATCAAAGAACAGGGTAACAATCATGGAAATCTACTAAGATTACAAGCAGATACTTAATTTCAGTGTTCTAGTGTAAGAAAATTATTCAGGTAACAGGGTATTCCTTTGTTTCTAACGACCTTGTTTTGATAACAACCAGCTGTGCCTGCTTTTTATTTGGAGAACCCTGTAAAACTACATTTATAAACCTCTCTTATTTAAACCAAATCTGAACTATGAAGATCTTAATTGAAAGACTTGAAAATGAAGAAAAGAGGGGACATTTAAAGTATTATATTTGTTTTGAAAGAATGCCTTCAGTTGTGTGGATATATTATTCTATCTTGTGGACGGTTAGTGACTGCACTTTATGCATTTAGACAAACTATTTCATGCCTCTGACACCATTTAAATGAAACAGTTAGAAAGGGAGCTAAAATTCATGGACTTAGGATAATGAAAATCCTTATTTAAACTCAGCATTTGGTTTACCCTGATATTGTTAAAAAATAATAATGAAAATTCTTTAAAGGATATATACACAGGATGGTCTCTCCTGTTTTATCACTGGGTTTATATCATGCTTTGTTAAAAAGCACATAAATGAACAAAATAAAACCAGAGATTATGACTTAAGATCAGCTCTGGTGTACTCATTTGCAGGTACGGGCATGATTATGATGATGTTACCTAAACAGATGAAACCAGTATGGAGAGAGAAGCAAAATAAAAGTGTGATATGAAAATCTCTTTATGTTTGGCATTTTATATGCAATCTGAAGTGCCCCATCAGTTACAAAGTCCGTTTAAAAATACAGAGGTTTGGGTTTAATTAAAAGGGTACCATTTGTTCTGCTTAAATGTGAATACTAACTAGCTAATCTATGCAACTATGCAGAGCATAAGATTTTTTTTTATTAGTTCCCTACTCTGAATCATATCTAATTTTTTCATCATTGCACTTTTGTCTGAGGACTGGTTCATACAGCTTTTTAATTTTCTAGTATTTGCTTTACACACTGTTGCTAGCAGCAATCAAAAAATAGTAATAATGTTGGCACAGAAATGTTTGCTGTAGAACAAGTTTGCAACTGGAAACTTTTTTATTGGGGGGCCTACCTTAAAAAAATAATAAAGATGCACTATTGTCTTTCCTCCGTGGTTAATTCTCAGTTGGTTTAAATTTATTAAATTGTACAGCTGAGGATTTTTGTAATAGGTCTGCACATTGATACATGGACTTAAACTGTGACCTCAAGATTTCACTGAAATCTGGAATGAGAAATTCTAATTACTTATGGCACAATGTCTTCATACGATGCGTGGAAACTAAATTAACCTGTATTAACTTCAGATAGTAATAGTGCATCTTTAAATCCAGGCCAAGGGCCCATTACTGTAACAGAACACATATAAGTAGTATGCAATATTATGGAATGTTAAATCTCAAATACCATACAGAAACCAATAAAACCTATTTTACAGATGTTGGCTGTATTTATTTAGTGATTCAATAAGTGTTGTTTCTTAAAACTAAAAAATGCAAATACCATTTTGAATACAGCTTTGATGCCAATGAGTTTCGAGTGGCAATTTGTGCACTGAAAAACTATGCACTGTCACCAGACACAAAACTTCTTTGGTTTAAATATTTTCTGGTTATCTAACCAAAGATAGCTGACATTCTTAGAAACTACCTCATCTCCTTTAAAACAAATTACTGCTTTTAATCATATGCAAAACATTCTAAATAGTTTTAATTATATGCAACAAGAATCCTAAATATCTACCTAATGAAGGAGACCTTCCCTTTCTTTTTGTGATGCCGTAGCCGCCTTTACTGGCTCTAGGTTGTGCATAATGCAGTTGCCATTTAGGGGTGAAACTCACTAATTGCTCAGCAGCAGTTAATTTTGCTCTTCGAGGACATTTAGCATTTCAGTTGAAGTTACTTTGTCTTCGCCTCAGCGGCCAGCGCAGCCTCCTCCCGCCACTTGGCCTTCTTTGCCAAGTTTAAGCTTGTTAAGGACTCGTGACGTGCAGCAGCCTGAGGAAGCAACAGCGTAGGAGTGAGGATGCACCCAGGGAAAGCTAACCAACCTCAGGAATGGGCAACAGCCACCTAGGGTGGCAGGGGTGACAGAGACGAGGTTAGCTAAAATTTGGGCAGCTGTAAGCTGCTGCTCTTGGTTTAGATTTGTGTGCTTTTCACAGAATTCCGTTATTTTAAAGTGTGCTACACGGTCATACTCCTTCTTAGCTGAAGCAATCACTGCAAAACAGGCAATAATTGAGAGCCCAATCATGATGTAACAGGCTTTCACTCGAGCTTTGTTTCTTGCCTTATCTAGCATCTCTGGCCTGCAATTAAAGTAGTTGAATTGGGTCATTAAAAAAGGCAAAGTATCTCTTCAAAGCATGGCAGACATAACATCACAATTTAAAAATAAATGTAGAATTAGCTTCTGAAACAAGCATCTTCAGCTTGCTGCGGTTAGTTACGTATCAGCCATTTTCTGATCCTAATCCATTTCCCATGGCAAAGCAACATTTAGTGGATTTAGACTGTTTTGGGGGTTTTTAAGCTGGGAAAAAAAAACCGCTCAGGCAATAAATGTTTGCATTTCAATGCTTGGGGTAAGTACACCACAAAGCATACCTTAAACTCTAAACAGAGAAACTTAAGTGAGGTTACCTGTTTAAAACAGATGGGGATGTCTATGTGGTGTCAGATGGATGGAGTAAAAGCAAGCTCCCTTTATTCAAAGTTAACTTTAGAAATCTGTTCAGGAGGTGTTGTAAGGACTTTGCATCCTTGGATTGTCGATTAAAGTCATACAAACTGCTTTGAAAGTAGTGAAAACTGCTGGCCTCTGTTTGGCAGCAGTCGGTGCAAAGGAGGCGTTTGACAGCCCAGCAATCTGCTTTGGTACAGCTCCCATTTCCACCCTCCTCTATTCTGAGCCAGCAGCGTGGCCCTGGGAACCAGCAGTACAGGAAATCATGAAAATTGTCCCAAAACGTTCAGCTAAGTTTTTCCAAGTCAATTATACTTGGGAGTACAGTTTTTAAGATGTTCATAATAATACTGGCTGTGCACCATTTTTCTTTCATAATTTATCATGGGAATGCTTTATATATATAGGTACATAGGTATTTGTAAGATATTAGTACATGTTTTATACATATGTATAAACCCACAACTATATGTGTAAAAATAATAGTTGCATAAAGAATTGATTTTGTGTTCTAAGTAAACGTGGTGTAACGCTCTCTTTCCTTCAAAAACCCTTTAGATTTACTTTAAAGAGTAACGTGGTGGGATGGGGCAGAGCTGGGGATTTGACAGTGCCCAAGAAAGCCTGCTTGCACAGGCTGAGGGCTGCAGTGCTTCGCTCTGAGGTTTAGTGTGGTGGGAGAGTACGGGTCCTGTGAGTGGCAGTGCTGTACCATCCCTTCCTTGCCAGCACACACAGGAGGAACACGTTGTGCACACTCTGTTTCTTGCAGGTGGCTAACAATGCCTGCAGTTCTAAGGAACTGCTGCTGGTTTGTGCAATGATAAAAATCATCTTCAAAACAAACTGCACATCAGACTGGCACGTAGGATCATTAATCCAATAATCCATTTGTGGCAACAAAAGCAAAACCATAAATGTTATTAGTCTGATGTATTAGCCTAATTATATTTCACAGTGCACTAATTGAAACTCCTCTGAGGCAGATTTTCACTTTCTCCCTGCTTTCTTCATCTGCTTTAAGGAAAACAGATCTTACAATGTTCTTCCCTAATTGCATATTAGGGCCTTTGCTATTCAATCCTTAATCAAGACTCCAGGTAAACCTCTCCTGAAGTCAGCAACAGCTGGAGCTTTGCTGTTGCAAAAAAACCAAAGGAACCACAACAACCTTGAATAAAGCCTGCAGATCTGTTTCATAGTACAAACTATCTTCAGCAGTTAGGTTGTGTTCACAGGTAGCAACACCTTGCAGTTCTTTTTTTGAGAAGAGTTAAAACAGTGCCACAGTTCAGCCTCAATGTCTAACAATTAACTACTAGTATATGAGGAGAGGAGAGGAGAGGAGAGGAGAGGAGAGGAGAGGAGAGGAGAGGAGAGGAGAGGAGAGGAGAGGAGAGGAGAGGAGAGGAGAGGAGAGGAGAGGAGAGGAGAGGAGAGGAGAGGAGAGGAGAGGAGATTCCTGCAGTTGTAAAAATACTTTGCTCACCCAGAAAGCACAGTGGTGACACTCACCTGCCAGGCCAGAAAGGAGTGATTTTTGTGCATGTGTCTGTATGACTGGTAAATGCCATGTCTTTATAAACATCTCCTGATGACTTGAATAGCATTTACAGCTCTGTCTGAAACCTTCCTCTAAAGGAAAATGGTGAAACTAGCAGCACAAGAGAGGTTAGATTGTCCAGAAAGCCACTGTCCAGCTCAGCAAACTCCAGTGAAACTGTCAGGAACCAGCAAGAATAGGCAGAGGATGTACCTGTTGCTTTACACAGCTCTGCACACTGTTTACTCTCAACGTGTCACCCAAGACAGGGACATAATGTGATGATAAAAAGAAGTGTCCCAGAGAGATGTCTAACACGCTATCTAGCATCCTAGGAAAAGGAAGCCTTGAACATTAGAGGTGTTTCAGACATTAGAGATGTTTAATGCCTGACTCCCTTAGGGGTTGCTAATTTTCAGCAAGTCAGAGAACTGTCGAGTATGTGTGGTTTGGGTGGGAAGGGACCTTCAAAGATCATCTAGGTCAGTGAGCCAGCAAGAATAGACTAAGGCTATGTCAGGTACTCAGGTTTTCCTTGATGAGGGATTCTCCTCTCATTACCTCCTTCCCTATTTTTCCTCAAATTCTAAAATAATAAAAAATAATTTCTTGTATGTAATCATTCAGTGACAGCTCCCTTAGAACAGTTTATGCAAGCTATAAACAGAAAATATTGTTTACCAATTACATCCTTCTCTGCACGTTAGGAATAAGCAAAACAAACAAGCCTGTACATAAGCGTAACCAAGGCTGTCTACTCAGATGGATCCAGTTCTTAATCCCAGGCTCTAGGGACTCCAGCAAGGAACATTTTCTCATCTTAACCTCTAACCAGGACAGGAAATTCTCTTGCCCTCTAATTTCTTTCCAAGTCTCAGTGTTGTAAAACCGACCATCTTAAACTCTGTGGAAAAGCTTTAAATTTTCCACAGGGTCGGGATCACACCACTGCTTTCCCTTCAGCTCCATGTCACCCTTGGACAATGCCAGCACACTTACGGGATCCTCAGAGGAATCTCTTCTTCTGTCTTGAAACGTCCAGTCCAGAGAAGGATTTTTTTGTCAAACTTCGAAGGTTTGTAACTTGCAACCACCCGGTGAGCCTGCTCAGCTTAAAGAGTAAGAAAAAAAAAAAAAACAACACCCACTTTGTAAACCGTGCACTAAGAGAGAATTTTAGTAACGTCTGGAAGGGGAAAACCCTGCCCATTTTGGTCGTTGGAGGAGTAATTTAGGGATTAGACCTCCAGATCTCGGATACGCAGTCACCCCCGCGCCGTCTCTGCAATATCCCCGCACGCAGCGAGTCTTTCTGTGGGTCTGATTCCACCTCCCCGCCGCCCGCGGGTGCGGGTACCGCAGCGAGCAGGAGAACGCTCGGGACCACCCGAGCTGTGGTGCCACCGCGGGGCCGCCCCACCGGGCAGCCCGGCCCCGCTCCCGAGCCGCCCGCCCGCGCTTCTCCCCGTCAGGCCCGGGACGCCGCCGCGGGGCCGATCCCGGCGCCTCCGCCTTTTTTTGGCACGGAGAGCAGCTCTTTAAGCAGCCCCTTACCGCGGGTGGTGCCCGGGCTCCGGACGGGATCCCCGGCGGCCGCGGCTCCCCGTGGCGCGGGCGTGCGGAGCGGAGCGGCGGACAGCAGCCGCCCCGGGCGGAGGCGCGCCGGCAGCATGGTGAGGATGGAGAGGATGGAGAGGAGCGGCGGGACCCTCTGCCTCGGCCGGACCCCCTGCCTCGGCTGGACCCTCTGCCGCAGCTGGACCTTCTGCCGCAGCTGGACCTTCTGCCGCAGCTGGACCTTCTGCCGCAGCCGGAGCAACCCCGCCCAGCCCAGCCCCGCCCCACCACACCCCGCCCCGCAAACCCTTCCAGCCGCGCCCGGAGGAGAGGCGGGACGGGCGCCGTCACCCGGCGCGGATCGGTCCTCCGGAGAAGGCATCTTGTTCACCTACCGCGCTCACGGATTGCAACTGTGGTGTGGAAAGTTCAGCGTCCGAGACAAAACTCGGCTAAAGAAACAGACGTGGTTGTTCAGCGTCATTTTAGGACGTGCCACCGCTGGAGCGAGTCCTGAGGAGGGCCACAAAAATGACCAGAGACCAGGAGCACCTGTCCCGTGAAGACAGGCTGGGAGCTGGGGTTGTTCAGCCTGGAGAAGATTCCAGGGAGACCTCATGTGTTAGGCCTTCGGGAAAGAACGGGACAGGACTATTGCTAGGCATTCTTTGAGCTTTTATTGTGGCATCAGTCTCTTAACAGAGTTTTACACAATTGAAGGATAGCAACAGGTCACGTCTGCTAGCAGCAGCCAAAGATTTCTTTGTTACAGGGCATTTTAAAAGTTTTCCAGCCAATAGCCATATTGCTAAAGCTTACAGACAATTGTTCTAGCCAATCACTGAAAGCACACGTACACCTGCTTCAAACAATGCTTGCTTGTATGCTTTCTATTAACAATAAACAATACTCCATTATTAAGCTTAAAACTTTCTACTATCTTGCTAAGCATATTTTTCTGCAGCCTTAAGATCTATCTAGCCAAACCTAAGACTCAGACTATTGTTTTATGTCCTTGCTTGCTGTACTATTGTATCTTCTCCTACTTTCACGCTTTGCAGTTACAGCAAATTCTAAGTTCTTCTGCTCTTTCTGTTTCTGGGGCCTGCATCCACAGATTTCTGAGAGCCTCTTTACCTTTAGTATTTCCCACAACCCTACTGCACCTTCCAGTGCCTAAAAGGGGGCTTACAAGAAAGATACAAAAGGGCTTTTTACAAGGGCATGTAGTTATTCCTATACCCCATTACAATGAGTAATGGCTTTAAACTCAATCAGGATGGGTTTAGACTGGGAAGAAATTTTTTCCTGTGAGGTTGGTGAGACACTGGCACGGGTTGCTCAGAGAAGTTGTGGATGCCCCATCCCTGGAGGGTTGGATGGGGCTTTCAGCAACCTGGTCTAGTGGAAGGTTTTTCTGTTCATGGCAACTAGATGATCTTTAAGGTCCCTTACAATCCAAACCATTTTATGACACTCTATGAAGAGTATAAGTTCTGTGACACAAACCTGCCCACATCTGTGTTTCTGTCATTTTACTGCTTTCAGAATGCTCAAATATATTAATTCTCATCATAGGCTTTTCCATCTACTTCACCTGAAAAACTATTTTTTTGTTTTGTTTTTCCTTTCACATCCTGGACAGAGTTTTATTTAAAAAAAAACTCCACACAACAACAACAACAAAAAAAAAAAAACACCACAAAATCAAACAAAAAACAAACCCTGAAAAAATATTCTGAGAAATCAGCACAGAATAGACATTTACTAAGTAGCAGCCTGTGTCAGCATGATATTCATGACAGTGTAAGACTGTCTCAACAGAACTGTGTCTGATGCACCAAGTAGTGGAAGATTTTACATGCATCAGCCAAAGCCAGAATGGCTGCACATGAACAGAGGAAGTCCCACTCCCCAGGGATAGATCATTGTCTGGCAACAGCTTAAGTCCTGTGCTCAGTGTGACAGCACAAAAGAGGAGTTTTGAACTATTTGTAGCCAAAATCTTCAGCTATCTTTTCTTCAGGAGCAGAGCATATCACAAAAAGGAGGAGATGGACCTCTTTGCATGCACACACACTCCTTGAGCAGCTGTGCCCTCTTTCAGAAGGTTGTCAAGGATATGAAGACACATCAACA
Source organism: Phylloscopus whistleri (assembly GCA_017589585.1). NCBI lineage: Eukaryota > Metazoa > Chordata > Aves > Passeriformes > Phylloscopidae > Phylloscopus > Phylloscopus whistleri. The sequence goes on from JADMLD010000712.1 coordinate 154,820, forward strand.
GAAATGACCTAGAGGATTATACTTTGCTCAAAGAGAGTGGCATAGGGTCAAACAGTGCTCCTTGTCCCTGAAGACACAGCTGGGAAGGGGAAGAAGAATCAGCACATCTGGGCTGGGCTCAGTGCTATTCATTAAGAGCAGCATCCCAGACACTGCTGTTAGTTGCCCCTCCTGATGGTCACCCACACGTTTAGAATCACTGTAGTTCCAACAGCCATCAGCAGAACTGCTGGGAGGAAGCCTGGAGCTCACGCAGTTTCCAGCACTCACCCACTAACTGCTCGAAAGGTTGTGGGCAGCTGAAAGGTGTTACACAGCCAGAGCTACTGAAATCTTGAGGGAATTATGCTCTGGAGAAGAGGGATGTCGAACATTTGGTGGCCTCCGTGGTCTTCATTCTCCCTGAAGATATTTTACATTGGATGACAGTGGCTTCAGAATGCATCAGTTAGCATTATTAACAACAGATGACATGAGCCCCAAAAAAAGGTTAAATAATGTTTACATCCAGAGCAGCCTCCTGCTGACCTTAACAAACAGCATTTTCCCATTTGATTTCTCTGTGAACAACACTGTATTTGGAGACATTTGTTCTCTCTGTTGCTCTCAAAGATGGAGAACGTGCCTGTGGGATTTTGAGAAGATAGTGTTTTGAGAAGTGGTTTCAGTATCTTTCCAAAGTAAGCAAGCAGAGTGTGCTCTGGGACTGAAAAAAGTGCTGGTCCCTTTGGCCTCACATGGCCTGACCTATGGGCCATGGCTCCGGGAGCATCAGGATAAGACTTTGCTATGAGGCTGGAAAGTGATTCCTGTTCTGTGCTCTGGGGATGAAAATCTGTCTCAGGCTCATTTAATGTCCCTGTGACTGGCAAGAGAATAGTTAGATTGCTGGAATACTTACTACCCCGGGCAGGAGAGTGTGCACAAAAGCTCCTTTAGCATAATAAACTCCTATTTTAAGGTTTTTTATATCCTCTGTGTAGGGTAGCACAATCCCTTTATGTTCTACCTACATTTGATCACTTGCTTCTTGCAGACAAGGCATTTAAAACTATGTAACATGTCTTGGTGTAATGTCTCTTCTTGGCAGCCAAGTCAAGCTCCCAAACCTGCTACATCCTCCCTGCTCCACCACGGACTGTGCTTTGCACAGGAGACCTGAGTAGCTGGAGAATTAGATGGAGCATGTATGGCTTCTTTGAAATTCTGCCATACGTGATGTCTTTCCTCAGAGGTACCTCAGTAGAGACCTCCACACTGCTGTCACCAGGCCCTATTCATCAAGACATTCTCCTCATTGTCCTGCAGGATGATTCCCCTGCCACAGACAGCTTTCAGTCTAAAGGATGTTTCTAAGCAGGCTGAGGTCCACAGTGGAAACACCTTACAGGTGCATGTATTGCTGTTGTTCAAGGCCAAACAGAAGCTCATGGGGAGAGGTAAGGAAATTAAGTAAGCAAACTCAGTTTTAAATATCAATATGGCTTTAATCATTCCCTTTCATATAGCTTCAAGGCATGCTACACTCAACACTTTTGCAAACAATAAATACAGGTACAACATTCCAGCCAAATTAACTTTTCTCACCAGCTGATTGCTGACAGTTGTGCAATGTAGGCTTTGCTTCTCTCTTTTAGGGAAAGAATTCTTGCTGTATTGGCAGTCAAATTTCATGCATTTTAACCTTATCATGCATAACCTCATATGCAGAAAAGCATTTGCAACAACTGAAGTATAAACAGCATTCAACATATAAATATATACACATAACCCTTCATTCCTACAATCAGCAACAGAGCATATGTATTTGCACAAATCTCTATGTGAATTGCACTCTTGCCTTTCAAATGACTTTAAAGTACCTTCACAGACACACAATGTCAAGGATTTTAGTATTACTTTAACAAGGCACAGAACTTAAAATAGCAAAGTTTCTATGTTCTGGGCTTTATGAATATGAAAAAGTATTTTCCTGTTCCTGTATTGACAATGTAGCTCTGCTGTTTAAGCTCTGTCTGAAAAAGCTCTGTGGTACTGTCTTGGTTTGGATACAAGAGATAAAGAAGAACATTTCCCCAACTGCTTTCAGCAGATGAAATAGAATACACATTTTTGGTTCCATAACCCAAGACAGGTACCATTACCCTGACAGAGAAATTCCTCCTTCTCTGAAGGTGCCCTTTGCCTCTCATAGAGAAGGCACAGCACAGCTGTGCTCATGGAGCTACAGAGCAGAGACTCATTCAGTGCAGATCATGCCAGGTCATCCTTGTGCTATTTCTGTGTATCATAATGATGCATTGTCATGTTCTCATTGAATAGCACATTTTTAAATACATATCAACCCCCTTAAGTTTCCCAGGATGCACTCATGCTGATACTGGTCATTACATTATTTATGCTAATGAGAGGAATCAGTTAGTGGTTTTAAGTTTTGACATTACACATTGACTTTACACTCAAATAAAAGGACACCTGGGGCTCGCTCTCCTCGAGCATCAGAGGAGGTGCATGAGGTGAATTAGTGTGGTTCTTCAGAGTATGGGAAAAAAGGCAGATGGACACATGGATAACTACAGAGCTCCAGAACAATTCTCTGATTTCTTTATAGATCTGTCTCTCGTTCATTACCATGCTGGTAAACACAAGGAACCTTAAATCTTACTACAGCACTCATCTGGAATAAGGTGTGCAATTTTGGGGAGGAAGAAAAACGATTCACCGATACCAGAGTGAAAGAGTTACTTCTGGAAGTTCAGAAGAATGGAAAGCCTATCTTAAAAGTGGAGACTAAAGGACTGGACTTGTTTATCTTGGCAAACAAAGGCTGGGACAAAGTTCTCTTTGATCTGTAAAATGAGGCCAGATGAGAAGAAGAGCTCCTCAAACAACTGAGCATCAAAGAGGCAAAAGAAGTGGGGAAACTCATGTGGTCCCACTTACGTGACTGTGAGAAATAGTAATTTTGTGATGCTTCTGCCTCACTTGAGGAAGGGAGGTTGCAGAATAGGTTCTCACAGGTCTATTTGGGCTGGGTGGGGAAGGAAGGGAGCTGCTGAAGGGGACTGCACATCAGGGAGTCTTCAGGAGCAAGGGAAGGACTCTGTGAATCAGGAAAGCCTTTCAGATCTGGTAATGGATAACTGCCTAAGTACAGGGAAAGGTGTTTTATGTGGCCTGCCCTCCTTGGGGATACCAAAAGAACAGAGATCTGAAAGAGAAATGGCTCCCTAAAATGGCTTTTTAACTTCTGGTACTTTAACACTGGCCAGTCATATGCTGGAGACTCTTTTCCTGACCATCGTCCTTGCAGCAATTTTAGGAAGAACTTTGCCTTTTATTAGTGGCTGCCCAGGCACTTGGAAATGGCAGTTTCCATTCACAGAGTCATTCTCAGTTTTACATGAGTCTCTGATAGTAGCTTGGAGGCTGGAAGATTTTGAATCTAAAGAAACCTGACTAACAGCAACGCTGCCTGCGCTCTTGGAGGAATAATTGTAAACCATTTTGAGAAAAGCAGATTTTGTGTTTGTTTCTTGCTTGTAAATGATGATATAGCATTTTGGAAGAAAAGTGCAGCAGAGGATTCCATAATTAGATATTAAAACAACGATAATTTCCACTGCTGGCAAGTATTTGCCAAATGTAGTTGCGTAGACAGGGATAAATACGATCCATGCTATAAAGTAAATTAGCATGCCAAAAGTGATGAATTTAGCTTCATTGTAATTCTCTGGTAACTTCCTACCTTTAAAGGCAAATATGAAGCAAATAAATGCTAGGGCAGCAATGTAGCCCAACATAATCCCAAAAGCTACAATAGACCCCTCATTGCATTCCAGAATTATTGCTCTTGGGATTGAGAAATTTTGATTTACAAAAGGTGTCCTAAATATTAGCCAGAAGGTGCAAATGATAACTTGAATTCCAGTGCAGGTGACCACAGTGGGAATAGGTTTATACATGCATTTCAGGAAATTTTGAAGCTTGGGATCAAAGCTGAAAGCTAGTAAAATTTTTAGTGACTTTATTAAAATACATGAAATGCAGAGTGTAAAACTTATGCCAAAGAGTGCTTGCCTAGTTTTACATTTGAATTCTGTGGGTACATCTATGAAGAAGACAGTGCTTAAAAAAATTAAGAAGTGGCTGAAGAGGATAATATAGCAGACAGTCAGACCACCAGACGCCTTTACGACAGGCGTGTCCAAGTTTTTGGTGAATATTACACAGATGGACAAAACCAACACAACCCCAAAAGCAGAGAGGAGGAGGAGGAAGATAGCAAACCAGTCAGTCCAGGCAAGGAAATAGATTGTCTTTCTGTAGCACGTGGTGCTGTTGATGGGAGCCCAGTAGGTTTTGTTGTTACATCGGTAGCAGTAATCCATATCTGGAAGCAGAAAAAAAGGAAGATATCTTAGAACTCCAAAGTTAATGAGCTGCAAAGCTGACTGTAGGGACTCGAGATACAGGAGCAGTGTGGGAAAGGATGCTGAAGGGAAAAGATGGGTCTGACTGCTCCTGACTCCGGCTGTCGCTGTCCAGGAGGAGGAGCTGCAGGGCTGCGGTGGCAGTGGCACAACGAGCTGAGGACAAATGCCTGGAGCTCCCTGCCAGCTGGGAGCAAGCCTTGCCTGCAGCCGGGGACAAGGAGGGAAAACGACCAGGGTTCTAAAACTGTCTTGCTTATCACTGACCAGTGAAATGTGGCCAGAGCTCTGGACAGGCAAACTTTTACTTGAAACCTGTACAACTACTCTAGAGTAATCAATTCTCTTGCAAAAATTTGAACTATTTTTCTTTCATTTGTCTATTTTAATAAGAAAACACCCTAATATTCACTTTACAAATAGTTTTTAAAATACAACAGCAAGAAGAAACATTGCTTTAGATTATGATTTGAAAGGTACTTTTGCTTTGCAATGCCTATTCTCTGATATGGAGAAATTTCACAATTAGTTGAATAAGAAGATAAAATTTACTTTTCTTCTGCTCTCAGGATATTAAAAGCATATGCTACCTTAATTTTCTTAATTCCATCTCTCTTCTCCATATTTAATTTTCCTCTTTAAAAGATTTTGCTTAAACCAGTGGTAAAGCATACATCAGATTTCATACTAGAAAATTTTGCTGTACACATATCAAATTACACAGTACTCTGTCGCAAGACACAAAATGTGCTGCTAAACAAAATACATAACCCTTAAACTTCATAGATTCATAGGCTTGTAGGATGGTTTGGGTTGGAAGGGACTTTGAAAGACCATCCAGTTCCAATTCCCGTGCCAGGGGCAAGGGCACCTTTCACTACACCAGGTTGCTCCTTCCAGCCTGGCCTTGAACATTCTAAGAACAGGGCAACACAACAACTTCTCTGGACAACCTATTCCAGTGCCTCACCAGCCTCAAAGTCAAGAAATTGCTCCTTACTGGACTGAATGTACTACGAAAAGACAGGGAGGAAAGGCTCTATTTAATCACAGTAAATTTCAGAGTAAAACAATCCAGAACTTCCATCCTAGCAAAGGGTAATGCTAGTCAGCTAAATCTAATTACTTTAAACTTGGCCTTTTAGGAAGCATTTATACCAAGTTTTACAGGAAACTGGTCATAAGCAAATATTTAAATCCTATTCTAAAATTTAACCCAAGGTTCTCAAGGCACATTATGTCCAAGCAAAACAATTGCATTGATGTATGCAAACCTTAATTTGGATACAATTTTTTTTTACCTGTTTGGTTGCTGTAATGGTTTTCTGGGCAGTAAACACACTCATAGCAGCATGTGTGTGGACTTTCTGTAACCTTTTTCACCTGGCCTGGCCTGCAGTGCTGGGAGCATGTTGACTGAACCTTCTGCAGTGTGCAGAGGGAAAAAAAAGAGATCATCATCTCAGGTACAGCTAATTACAAGGGAACATTAATATAAACCTCCAGGACTTTTTGCAATTTGTATTTTTTTTTTTTTTTTGTATCATACATATTTTAAGGAAATCTGAAAATGATTTTGAAAAATAGACATTGTAGGATCCGTATTTCTTGTATTTTCTCCACACAGTCAATGAGGAATGGAATGGGGCATTATTTTCCTGATAATTTTATTTTTGGGCCCTGGATGCTGATCCCTGGATTTGTGTGTACCTTTAAAATCTAGATCAAAGTCTTTTATTCAGCTTTGAACCTGTGTTTAGACTACAGAGGATCATCTTCAAAGAATGCACAGAAGCATCTGAGAGAGAATTTGAGTGAACTGCTTCACAAATGAGACCCTGATACTCTGCTCAGCCGCTCAGGGCCCAGGAGGGGCACCTTGGCCTGAAGGAGGCACTTTGGAGGGTGCTCTGTACTGCAGCTCTGACACTCCTGATCTTTGCCTCCTGACCCTGAATCATGAAGCTCCACTCCTGAGTATGTGATCAGGGCCTTCTCTTGAGGTCTCACTTCAGGTCCGCCTTCCAAAAACAGTTTTTCGTCAGATGATCTGTCCTGAAGCACACTTGCAATCTCCTCTCTTCCAAGATGGTGTTTACAAGGAGGTGGAGACATTTCTTTGCAGCACCAAGAGTCACAAGGTTTGAGGTTTCCTTTTGTCCTCAGCTGAGTTCACACGTGGAGACTAGAATTCAGCCCACTAGTAAGCAGTCTCTCCCTGTCTCTCCCATTAGCAGGGAATGCCTTGGAGCTCAGACCTCCACCCACACACAGAGGACAGATTGTCCAGCTGGAACCGGCCAGGGCCACCCACTAGTCCCACCTACACCAGAGCTGGGGCTCCGAGTGGCACCACCTACTCATGTCGCTGACCCAGCTCTAACAGGGACAAATAAACAACAAAACTTTTTTTTTTTTAAACAATAAAGGCAACATCTCTGAATCTTAAACAAACAAACAAACAAACAAACAAAAAATAGGTGGTACATAAGTGAGAGCTTTTTTATACACTATCATTTTTCATGTTAAAATCCCTTTGCAAGATTCTGGAATAGCACCCTTGGGACAGACATAACCTTCTAGGGGCATTCTGAAGAAATAAATAAATTTTCTATCACTGAGCTGCTCAGCTACTCACAGGCTAACATGCATCTCAGGATGGGTTGAATAAACTCAGAAAGGATTCTTTGCTCTAAATGGAGAACATTAAACCACACAAGAGATTTCTAGCTGGCACATGCTTCAGTTACAAGTGCTGCAGGGAGAAAAAAATTATCTGAAACAAATTTCACACATTATGTCAACAAATTAAAAGTTACCTTTAAAGCCAGAAAATCTTTTTTCTTCTCTTCATCCACAAAGATAAATCCACCTTTCTCTGCATCGTATTCTGCCATAGTGGTGATTTCCATGTGGCCGTCAACTTCTTTCCAAAGAAGGACATCATAACTGGTGCTCATATCTCCATTGGAGTCAAACTTGACTTCCTTATCATCATCAATGACTGTAACTTTTTTAAGTTCTTCAAGGAGCTGCACATAAGTGTAAGGAATGATGACATACACCAGTAGCATGTCAGTGTGACAAACTGAGTAGTTTAACATACGTATGATAATATCAAGTGAAAAAGTAATGCTTTTAGAACTAAGAGGAACATTACAATTCAAATTAATTTTGTTTACAGAATTACACTGTACAGACAACCCTGTTGGCTTTAAAAATCTATTATTAAAAGGAATCATAATTTCATAAAACCATAATCGTAGGGTTTTTTCCAGCCTTGAAAATTTTGGTGCGATATTCAGAGAGAAAATATTTTTGCTTGCAAAAACTAAGAATCTTTTGGCACTCCCCTTCTTGTAAAGAACAGTGTTGTTCTTTACTGTTGTTTACTGTCAGCAGAGTCGATCTGGACAACATTTTCTTCCAGAGTAAATACCCCTAGCATGTCTGAAAGTATCTAGCACTGTTCCCAGTTGTGACCCTGACTGAAATTGTGTATGGCAAGGTGAGACTCAGACCTGTTAATAATCAATGAACAATATATGCCGATTTGCTCAGATGGGGAGATCAATGGCACAATGGCAATAAACAGCAAGGCCGTATTTGATAGGTCACAGGAAATACCAGACCAAGGATGCATTGTTAAGGCAACTGTCCAGCTTCATATTGCAATCCATTCTGCTCAACAGGAGAAAATTTCTGCTACCCTCATCACAGAGAGATCAAACAAGGTCTGTGTGAATCTAGAAAAGGACAGGTTAAGGTACATTATATATCCCCACTCCCAGTTCATGGGGAGATCATAGAAGTACTCCCATTAGCTGTCATGGTTCTTGCTTGAAACAAAAGCTTTATTATTTTGTAGGCCTAGTGATTTTTGGCAACAGTAATTAACTGACAAGAAAAAAATTCAATTTTTGGTGAAAGGTTGAGTTCAACTGCATTTGAAAAGCATGCTCTTATATGGGTCCATTTGTGATATTCATAGCATTTAACAAATGTGCTGACTAGTATACTACCTTAATAGGCTTTGTCAAATATATGTAACACATCTGATGTATAAACATGCCATTTTGTCATGTAATTTTTGAGCACTTATATAATCTATGAAGGACTGGTGTGTTTCTAACCAATTTGATTGCTGCATTTTATTTAGATGATGCATAGATGCGTGGAACTGAATAGGAATTTTTTTATTGTATAAACTCTGACTAGTCATGTAATTCTTCTCCACTTTTTCAATTTGTCTAACAGTATGAGAACTTTTTGAATATATCTTGTATTCAAAAGCTTCAGACAGAAGGAGCTAATATTTAGCAATATTTTGGTGCAAATGGTTTTTATTTTTGCAACATCTATAACAACAATCACTCTATTGTTTCCTTGTATATGGAGATGCATGATATAGATTATTTGGATCCCGAGATTTCTCTGTACGTATATATCTCCCTTCCTAGAGGGTTGAATTTTCATGTGGAAGAAACATGTTATGAAAACATCACTGCGGAAATAATTATCTTTCAGTTCTCTTCATGACTGCTTAACAACTTAAAAGGAGTTTTAATTTGAATAATTTGGGATTTAGTTCAGTTATGATGTCAATGTAGCTCCGTAAATCTGCATTCCTACAAAGTAGTCCTGAATTTGTCGCATTAGAGTTTACTAATTCATGTAAGAGTCTGATTTTCACTGGGTTATTGGTTGGTTGGTTGGTTTTATTTTCAAATCCCATATCTTGGTTTGACCTGCCCTGACCTAGGATAAGAGGTCAGAGCAAACCAGAGCGCTTGCTTCAGAGGTTGTTTGACTTTTAAATGAACATTTGTTTAATCCTCTGAGTAAAAGTGTGTAAAAGTGAATAGTCCTGAGCAGGTTCTTGGGTAAAAGGTCAGGTCAGGTTTACTTGTCTGATTTTTCCTCTTCTTTTCCCACCCGGTAGTGTGATAACAAGTACCTCACCCATCCTAAAGATTATGTCTTTATATATATGTCAAGATCAGACAGATGTATAACGTATTGCATTTTCAGTTTCAAGTAGAGACCCATTGTAGAGGAAAACACTTGAATTAAGAAAAAACAGATACAATGGTGAGAGAAAGAAAGAGGGGAAAACTGAAACTCTGGTGATTGCTCCTGTCCTGTAGTATCCCCATCCCTCAGGAGCACTCACAGTGTGTATCACAGTGGTTTGCAGCAATGGGAACAGCCACTAGTAGATGAAAAGCTGATAAAAAGTCATTTAGTAAAAGGACCAAGCTTTTATCTCCAGGAATACGGAAGCAAAAATGTGACGAAAGTTAGGCAGAGAGAATGAGACCTGAAGGAATTAGCACCATACCTCCCAGGGAGTGAAGGCAGATGGATCCTTGCAGTCTCTGTCTTTGCATTGCCTTTTAATGGCATGAGCTATAGCATAGACGGCAAGTATAGTACTATGGATAAATCCTGGTTCAATGTTAGCATTCAAAAAATCATCTCTCCAGAACTGGGGTTTACTGCCTTCGTTTTCCAATAGATCATCCTGGGACTGGTTTGCAATGCACGTTTGAAAATCGTGATATTCCAGGTGTGCACAGACTGACGAAAGCATAATATATTCATGTAAAAACTTGTTGTTTTCAGTGGGCTTTTCACGAAGGTTTCTCAAAAACTCTCGGAATGAGGAGATGTCTCCACTTTTAAATCCAAATCCCACAACTGTTCCCAGCTGTCTGATATTGGGAATTGTACTGATCTTGACTGCAGCTGACCAGTTATCACTTGCAATCCAGATTTTATTAACATTCCTCTCAATTGCCTTCTTGAATAGTTTAAGCACATGGAACTGTCTCATAAAGACAACAATAACATTTACTCCCGTTTCCTTGACAATCTTCTCAATTGCATGATCAACTTTGGTGTGAAAGGTGCTGTCAGAGAGATAGGCTGGCAGCATCTCTTTAAAAGCTATGCAAACGTTGTTCACCATGGCCTGGACCCCAAAGCTCTCCAGAGCGAACCGCCCATTGTCATCATCAGTGGCTATTACTCCAATCCAGTTCCACCCAGATTCACAGATCAAGTGAGTCATTGCTCTTGTCTGGTGAAAATCACTGGGGATAGTCCTGAAGAAAGAAGGAAACCTGATTTTGTCACTGAGGATTTCAGCTGATGATGCAGGACTGACCTAGGAAGAGCGAACAATTCAGTTATGGATGTGGTCTCCTCCAAAGGATGCCAAGAGATCTGAAGCTGCCATAATCGGTCTTTCTTCCCACCTGACCTGGGCTCCCTCCTGAGAGTGAGCATCAACAAGTTGCAGCCAAAGGGGGCAGGTTTTTCTCCTTGTTCTTAGGATGCAGACTTGTGCCCAGTACCAGTTACACTTCTTTTTTTCACTCTCTTCCACATAATTTAGTGAAGAGTGAGAACAAAATCTTTCAAAATGAATATGACAGTAATGATGGTATAAAGATTTTGGTTTACTCTCTTCGATACCATCAACATGCTCTTCAAAACAATATTTAAAATATTGGCTACTTTTTGAGTTTCTATTCAAATTGCTAGTACTCTTCTATTTGTATTTTCCTGTCACTGAGTGCATTAGTATGGTTCACACACATATATATGTTTTCTTGCCAATATTTAATTATTATATTTCAAAAGGATCATTAAATCTGTTGTAAAAACCTCACAGACAAACAAACAGTAATCAATAATACAAAATGCTATAGTTCTTTCATACAAGAGATTTATTATCTTTTTCTTGTGAATGTAGCTAGAAAAAACATAAAAAGAACGTTGCTGTTTAAATCTCTTCAGTTTTAATCCTTTCTTATTTTTTGTTGGAACATTTTTCCCCGTTATTACTTGACAATTCTAAAAAAAATAAATTTAGGCTTTCCAAAATTAGAGTCACCCATCCAGAGGGGCTACAAAAATCTTACTGTGTCAGAGCACTGCCCATGCTATTGATAAGAAAGATCTGTTGGGTCCCATTTTCCATCTATGCCCTACTGCAGATTTTTTTTAGTCTCTTGCCTTTTGATTATGTTCAAATGTGGCATTTTAGTTTTCATACTTACTACAGTTCCTGTGGTGGCGTTGGAGGTCAGAATTACTTCCTACCGTTGCAGAGGAGAAGATTCAGTTAGAAGTTATCTTTAGTTTAGATTCTATGGGGTTTTTCCACTCATTTGGCTAATTTATATCTATTGCCAAAACCAAAGTGCAAGACAGGATGATGTGAAAAGTGGATCTGCTTCTTCTTTGTCAGTCCTAGCCCTGGCCCAAATTCTTTTACAAAGGTGACAGTAGGAAGGTAAGCACGGGCCTGAGCACAAATGTGGGACTACTTGTCCTAGAGAGGTCAGAAATAGAAACTGATATTTTGGGAAGGACTACTATGGATCTAAACTGTTGTATTCTTTCACTTCTACAATTGTTTGAAGAGTACCAGCAGTAAATCTTTAATGCAATCTACCTCACTTCCCTGTCCATAGTTTTAACTGAATTCAGCATTTAATTTCTCTTGGGCTGGAGAGAATTCCTGAATTTCTGGTCAGATTTGGTCTGGTCTCTTTTTTTCTTTTTTAGTTTTAGCTTGAGTATTGTCATATTCACCACCAGGCAAACTGGACATGGCAGCTGTAAATTTGCTGCCTGAACAAAGTCCTTGAGTGTAATCCAAGGTACATTGGAGTAACCAGGACTGACTAAAGCCACTGCCAGGCTGACAACAGCCCAGCATGACCCTGAAAAAAAGCTTGGATAAACATGCCTTGAGTATATAAAACATCCCTTACTGCCTTTGTTTGGGCAAGTGAATCAAGACCTCCACTTGGAGCTGAAACCCTCCTGTCCTGATGTTCTTGGATAAACCAAATCCTGCCCTGTAGTACATATGTGGCTTTTGCAATTCCTGTGATCAGAGCCTTTATTCTTAGCATGGTAAATCTGAACCTGTGTCCAAAATAAAATTATTGCCTCAAACCTACCTGTGGGATTAATTGCAAAGCCAACAGCCTTGACACTGCCATCGACACCTCTGAGTAGCTGGCTCCGGTGACTGCCTTGACTCTCGGGATGTAGTCTGAGTAGTTACACTTGAACTCCACAGCATCCTCAGAAGAATTGAATTTAGACAGAAATCTCAGAGCAGATGCCATGGCTTTTGTAACTTCTGCACATGTGTCGTAGATCTCATAGCCCAGAGTCACTCCAGATAGCAGTGTTGAGTTGTTGATGGTTTCAATAGCGTGTATCATGGCAAGTGTCTGAAGAAAAACTTGGATTTCAAAGCTGTCAGAGAACATAAGCGGTATATTTTAGAAAAACTGTGTTGGAAGCAGGGGTGAATAAAAATATGTTTTAAGCATATCCCTTAGAATTTTACAACTGCTGAGAAGAACTGATGGGTAGTAAGTTTTGTGTGATTTGCTTGCATTTAGTATACAAAAGATTAAAAACCACACATATTTTTCTCATTTATTGAGACACTAAGTAAAATAAACACAAAACTTTAATTATACCTGAATAAAAGTGGTTTTTTCTGGAAAAGAAAAAGGTACCAAAAGTTTAATTTTCATGACACATGAAAATTTGCAAGTGGTATCTTCAGAAAGCATCTGTCAGAGTCAGTGAAAATATTCCAGTTTACTACACCTGTCCAGTAAGTTTTTTAAAAAATGTATTTATTTTCACCAAAAGCATGAAGCAAAGAAAAGGAAGTACTAAATATTTCAGAATAGAAAAAAATATTTCAGAGATCAGGGTCTCTAGTGGTTGCACTGGTGTTTCTAAAATACTCTTCAGAATGAAGTTTATGAAGTTAGCCCAGATATTACCCCTCATCTCCAGTGGATGTTATAACAGGTGATTAATTAGAACTCAGCTAGCACAAAATGTCTTCAATACAACCAACCCTTCTCTCAGGCCAGCTTCTCTAAAGATTACAAATTTTCTAAATTAAATTTCAGATGGACTTGAGATAATTTATGTTTCCATAGAAAAATAATGGAGGATAGACAAAATTATCAACTTAATGAACATTTTGACATAAATCAAGATGGATACCTGCATACTTAGCTGATTAGATTCAGATGTGGGATTAAGTTGTAGAAGTCAAATAAAAATTTGTAGATTTGCACCTGTATTTCAAATTTTAAAAATGCATGTTTGGAATTACTGGTCTTAGGAATGGTTTATTATGTACTTAAAACAAAAGTCTTCACCAGGTTTCCTTTTTATGCATTCCAGAAAAATGGGCGTTTCAAGCACAGTAGGATTTGGAGCCAACAGAATAAATACTCTGATGCACAGAATGCATGCATGACAAGCATACATTACATGTAGGGTATCCTATAAGATAAAGCCACAATTATATGTAATAATCATGGTAATTTAGAAAATAACTACAGTTTCACCATCAAGATACTATCGTAGATTATAACTGAGCTTCCCAAGAGATGAGAGGCAGACTTTACTGTGGGCTTGGGTAAAATGGAATAGTCTGCCTGTGTTCAAATCATGGAGGTTCAGCTTCATAACAAATAATGAATGATGCCCAGCTGACTCCTTCAAACCTAAAGCAAATTAGCATTTCCATGGAAATCAGATGATAACACAAACATCCAAGGCTATTTGATTATCTGTGAAGATTGAAATAGGATCAAATGCTCATTCCCTTCTTCAGTAAACTGCAGTATTTTTTATTGTAACTTGGCCATATTTTGTCATCCTGTATTAATTTACATGAAATTCATGTGATGTCCCCGGAGTTTTTAAAGACTGAGCAAAGCAAGAGAACCAGAACTTGTTGACCTTAATAGAAGAGTTACATGCCCTGTGTCTGTGCTCTCTTCTTTGCTATAGGTGTAATTTCCAGTGTTACTCACCCAGCACAGTTCTGAATTACTGGCTTGATGGGCTCCTCTTCTGGGTGCAGCATTTCGCTGTGAACTGCAAACAAGCCCCCAATAACGATGTCCCCCGGAGAGCTGGCACCCACAAAGTCGTCAGCATTCTGGCAGCAGTAAGCGATGTCCGTGATGATCACAAAGCAGGGGATCAAAAAGATAACAAATGCCATGTGTCTGTTTCACTTGCTCGCTCCCAGCTTTGAGTCAATCAAGCTGCAGTGCCAACAAGGGCTCCTGTGTCATTTGTAAAGAGCAGCAAAGGACAAAGGCTGCGCACAAAAGTTGGTCACACCTCATAAGGTGCTGGTATTTGCCTCGCTGGACGAGGCTATTTTATTGAAGGTACTAAAGCAGTGCTGTCACATAAAACGTGAGGGTGCAGGGGTGTGAGAGTGGAGAGGGAAGGAGAAACATAAATAAGTTCAAAAGGAAATGCTGGACATTAAATCTCTTGTGTTGTTCAAAGGTTCTGATACCTTATCTGAAACACGTGGCAAATATTTTGGTATAAATTTGAGTTTGTTTTGAATTCCTTCCAACTGAGTACAGTATGCAAAGAAGTAATCATGTAATATGGTAATAGTGATACTGCTGTGACAATGTTTTAAGAGTCTGGTCCAAAGAATGCTAAAATATAAAAGACCCCCCTGTCACAGCGTGCTTTACACCAGAGTCTGGTTCAAAAATCCCAACTCCAAACTACCAAAAGACTGCTTTTCTCTCAAACCCTTATATGTTTTTAAATCCTTGTATAAAAATTATTTGGATAAGTTAATATTCATAGCTCTGAGGCACATGTCCTAGGGACTTCAGTGGGCTTTGGATCAGGTTCCGTATTTACAAACCAGGCCAAGTCTGCTGCTGGTTAATGTGATAAACACAGAACAGTGGGAAACAATGACATAGTCCTAATTTTTGCTTTCTTCCCCATCTGACTGAGGACACCAGCACACAAACAGCAGCTCCTGTGCTGTGGGAAGAATGGGAAGTGGCTGTTCTCACCGCCACTGTTCCCCTCAGATTCACAGGGATCAGATGCTGTGCCAGAAGGGAACTCGGGGAAAAGAGAAGCAGAAACTGGACTCTCAGCTTTCATAAACCCCAACCTTAGACATCAAAGTGAACCTCCTTAGGACAGAAACATGGCTTATGCTAGTAAACAATACCAATTCGTGTGAGGGACACAGATCTGGCAACAAACCCACTCTGATTCTGACATTGGTTTGTTTCCTGTTCTCTTTTAATGACTTTGTCAGATTTTGCTTCTTTTGGCAGTCTGCCAAAACACTCCCAAAAGAATGAGTTCAGTCATCGTATTTATTGTCTGTGGTTGTATAAAATCTAGGTTTACACAGAAAATTTCAACCAAGGTTGAAATGGCAAAGAAAATTAGAAATGGGATGTCTGTTACGCATTCTTTCTGATAAGCATAATGCATACTGTATAAATTATTCAAATTACTATATTTTGCTTGCTTTCTCAATAGTCTCTTTGTAATAAAATATCTATTTACAACCAAGATATTTCTTGTAAATGCAAATGCAACATACAAAATACTTGCAAGTGCAAATGTTAATCCCTGGTTAACATTTGGGCTCTTTATTTTAATATAACAATTTGTGTTTCTTTCATCTGCCTTCTTTCTTTCCATGTGGCATTCTCCCTGCTGGGTCAGTGCAGATAGCTTTTTCTTTAATGTAACTGACCACATATATTTATGGGCAGATGTTGATACCGGTTTATTCTGCTTCTGCACTGACTCACAAAAATTCCAGCTATTTCAAAGGTATTCCTTTTGACCTATAGAAGTGTTAACCACAGTCAAATGCTGGCCCTGAGTTGACATTCACTTGCAAATATTCATGTACTCATTCCTTGCCAGCCATGTAATGCAACCTAAAGCCTGGTTCCACATACTCTAGTGTTTCCTTTACCTTGTATATAACTCTGTATATAAAACTTGTGTATACTTAGATGTAACTAAAGCATAAGACTGGAGCTAGCCATTTTCTTAACCAAATCACAGTAATACTAGTATAAAATGTAGCTTTTAAAGGCTTAATACTAAGTATTGTAATAAGGACTCAATGGAAATTCAGTACTAATAATTTTCAACTTCAAATTCATTAAGGTTTTTGATTAGAAGCAGAAATTTACTCTGGCCAGTCTCTAAAAACCTATTAATTTCTACAGAAGAGGATTTTACCTATAAATAAAAAAAATCCTTACTTGATCACTTTGGAAAGTGGAAGTTGACAAAATAAACATCACATATAATTGGTGCATAATTTCATGTTATTTATAAAAACACCATAAAAAGAGGTGAGCTTTCAAGTCAACTACCCGGATTTTATGTCACAGTGCTATTTTCAAAAAAAAAAGAGGGGTTATTGTTTTTATTTGTTTTCAAGACCTATCTCTCATAATTACTAGTAGTGATGGGAAGTATGTAATAGTCTTACTGAGATACCTCAGCCTAATCTAGTATTGCAGAACTGACTTGAAGCATTTGCAAATATCCTTTTTCTTCAGCACTTAGATGCAATAGAAATAATTGTGTCATACAAAGTGTTCCTTGTTTCAAATGTAGTGACATATCATGGACACAACACTAGACTTTCACAGTTGTCAGCACATCAGTATTTCCTGGCAGGTGGATTCAAGCGTAAGAGTCAGGGGAATTTTGTGAAGTACCATCATCTCTCGAAAGCTGCCTCTAATAGTCAGTGCAAAGATGGGAAGCAGGACCTAACAATCCCAAAGCTACCATGAGAGCCATAGGTGAATTTTAAGAGGCTTTAGAGGATCTTGTGGGAGACAAAGAGGTCCTGTCAGTGCCTCTGTGTGCCCCAAAGTTACCTGTTGCCATGACAAAATTGTTACATCTTCCACCTGGACTTTGAGAAGGATCAGAATTGGTGGGGTTTGGAGGATGGCCCTGTGAAGCTCTCAGCATTAACCCTTCAGGCAACCTCTTGTAAATTTATGCCTATTAAATTTTTGACAAAGCATTGAGAGGACCCACACTTAAGAATGCGCAAGAGAAGCTGGGTATGACTTGAGTGTGAGACCAACAGAGTTTACCCTCACAGCAGTGGACACCTCGAAATGGACCACTGCTCCTCCTGTCTTTGCAGCCTCTAGACCTGGACAGGTCTTTCTGCTTTTGTGCAGAAGGAAGTTTTGCAACTCTCGGTTGCTTTGACAGCAAAGAGAGACTACACTATACATGAAACAACCAACCAACATTGTGGCTGAACTTCTTATCCTAGCTGTTGTTTCTCATGGAGATGATAATGGCTTAGAGTCCAACAGGAATATCTTTTCTCTGAAGCCCTTTCAGTCAGGTACTGTTAAAGGAGAAAGACATTTTTCATGACTTTCTATTTTAATCTGGTTTTAATTGTGCAGTTTACAAACATACAAGAGATAGCAAAATCCTCTGCTAGACATGCACAATAGCTAAGGGAAGAAGGAAAAAATTTGGATATTCTCACTGTCATTCAAAGGAGTAGGGTAGCCCCCCTCACTCAGACAGGACTTACACTGATAAAACGGAAATTATCCTTTTTGAAGAAGCCAGCAACATTCAAATAAAATCCCATCATTTGCATTAGAGAAGATAAAATATTGGTTAAGATTGCCAGCTTTCTTGATTAATAGAACCAGTGTTTAACACGGTGATTTTGATTTACTAAATTTCTTTTAAGGAAGTTTAAATAGTGGGGGGGAAAAAGAAATTAAGGAGATATTTCACGATTTAATTTCAAGTACCTTCTAAAAATTCTTCTATTTATTGGGACCTACATAGATTAATATTAAATATGAAAATTAAAGAATGGGAAGACAAATACCTATTATTTTGATTTGTGGTCTGTTATACAAAACAAACGAAGATAAAAATTAAAAATACATCAGCAGTGAAATTGAATTTGGATGGAAGCCAACAGCTCACATTAATTCCTGAGAAACAAACTAACTCAATTTTCAAGTTCATTGAGTTTGTCCTCTAGAGGGTGTCAGCTGAGCTGCATGGTGGGAAGGACAAATCCTGTTGTTCTTTATCAGGTCACAATGTTGTAACGTGTCTCCTGATGTTCCTTGAAAGTTAAATTTCCCCTGATGCAAATGACCTTGTTGGAGTACTTCTGGTGGAAAACTGAGATGCTGGGGCATGGCAGAGCCTTCAACCTCCTCCCTGGATTGTCAGGGACATCCTAGGCAGTCTCACAGCAATTTCTTTTACAGCAAGTATTTTAGTTGATAGTCCATGTTGTACATATTCAGTGCATTTCTGCTGTTTATGTTAGAAAAAGGATTTAAGAAAATAAAATAGAGTTGTGAAAGGGTCTACATTTGAACGAATGCCTACATTTTTTTTTAGTTTAGATCAGATATATTTGTTTCACTTTGCTTTTCTCTGATATGTTAATATACTTAGATTAAATTTCAAGTCAAACACAATTAACATGAAAAAATCAAGGGGATTTAAATTTTCTGGTGTTGACGGGAAATATATTTAGCCATTCCAAACTTGAATTTACTTGTAAAGTACCTGGTTGTTTTATTTAAATAATCCAGCAAGCCTAATCCTATCTCATCCAGCCAAGATAGTTGGCTACCTAGCAGGTTGGATGCAGGGCAATTTTTCATAAAAGCCAGCATGGTAGGCATGACCCAACTTATTGAGATGACATTTTCAAAATTTTTCACCAGGTTTTATTTCTCTCCTTTGTTCCATCTCCTCCTCTTTTAATGGAAAACAAAATGTCATTCATCTGTTGATGCATGACCAAATGCAAATATTTGGTCCAACTGTAGTCAAAGGGTCACCCAGAGGGAAAGAAAACCTCTAACTTAGGTATTTGGGCTTTCTCCTGAGAGGCTGGAGGCCAGGGGTCCTTCTGCCAGTGACTGCTCTCAATCCTAGAGTGAGATCTTTGCTACATAAAAGAAGGGGACTCAAACCTTCCTCCTTCCAGTGTCCCATACTTACTGGAATGTCACTGACAATTTGTTTGAGAAAGCCCTTCTTGCCTGAGTTGTAAGAACCCTCCTAAGAGACTCAGCATGTTCAGAAACTCCTGAGGTTGTATTGCCCAGTATATCTGGTATGTTTTGGAAAAGCCTATCAGCAAGAAAGTTGGGCTGGAGATCATCTCACACAAAAATGCCAATGGCAAGCAAGTGTGAAGTTCATGCCAAGCAACTCTCAGTATTATTAATAAGGAACATAGTTCAAAATAAAAATAAGTTTATAGGAAAATGTAAGTGGTTACACTTTTTAGACGTCTCCAAGGGTAATGATTGTGGAGGATCTGAGAGTGTTGGTTTTGAATACAGGCTGTTAAAGGGACAGATAACCACAAAAACCAAGATAGCCATCTAGGTGACTTTGTGCTTATTCTCATTAAATCACTTTTGCAAATAGATCTTAGTGATTTTTTAACTCTTGCAGTGCTTGTCCCACATAAGTTCCTTTAAAACTATTAGCATTTTTCTTCAGTCATTTTGGAGATAAAACAGAACTGCTAATATTAAATAGTAATTTGAATAAGAGAAATGAAAATAGGTTTTGAAGGCAGGGACTGAAAGTCAGGTGGACCCTAATTTTAAGGGAATGCCTTAATGAGTAAAATGTATCATGAAAATACTGACCCAAATGTTCAAGTCTATTCAAATATCAGCATAATAAGAAGAGAGAATTAATTTGATTCCTCCCTCAGCATATTTTAATGAGAACATATTTAGAAAACATGGATTTAAAACTCTTCAGATAGAGAAGAAAATCAAGTCCATGTTTCCCAAATGTGCTGGCTGACAGGACCTGGAATGGCAGGAAAAGAGCAAGTCTTCACTTTCTGATTTCATAAACTGTTATCCTGTCACGTATCTGAGCATGTACAAAGCCTTTCCCTGAATACATAGTTGTCTGACACAGAGAAAGATACCTGGGGATTGGACTGGAGAATTTCCACATGTCCCTTTCAACATCACCTATTGTGCAGTTCTGTGATAATGCCACACTCAGTAGTGTCTGGAAATAGGTGTTCATAGATGCCAAACTGTAGATGACCCAAGTGGGATTTGAGGCTCCTCTCAGGACAAACTACTGTAGGCAGTCCTGAGCTTAGCCAGCAGGTCTTGGGGAACTCTGTTTCTGAGAACCTAAACCACCTTATGTTTGTACAGGAGATAAGCTGTTAGGAGCTCCTTACCCAGCTGTGAGAAGCTCTGCAGGCAAGGAACAAGATTCCTGAAGGCAGATATGTTTCATGCCTTAGCTAGCTCAGTCCAGGTTTGATGCTTATTGATTCAAGGTTGTCATTGTCACCCTTATTCTGGACTTTCTAATTTACTTTGGTTAAGATCTTTTGAGATCTTAAAAGATTTCAGTTCACCTTACAAGATTTAACTGATTGTGTTATAAAAGTAAACATACACCTGCAAAGAGAGTACAGGCAGAACAGGTGACACTCATAAAAATTCCTTTCAGATAAGGAAAAGAATCCAAAATAGCAAATCCATGAGTCACTCTGGAGGCTGACTTCAACCTTCAAATTGAAAACTGAGGAAAAAGAAAAAAGTTTCACACATTAAAATCATTGGGATATTTACTACTAAAAATTCACTGCTATAATATTGTAGAGTAACGTAACATTCTACACACTTCCTACAGAATACTGTACACTATTGTTTAAGGACAGCTTAACAAAATACTGCATTACTGACTCTGACTAACAAGAAAATAGGAAAGAGAATTTTGCTGTAAGTCATTTCTGTTCCCTGAAAAGGATGTCTTTGAAGAAATACCTCCAGGATGGATAAACCCATTAATCTGCAGTTACTCTCAGAAGCATTTGGCTTATACACATTTTTTAGAAATAGAATATGAAATGGCTACCAGCACATAAATGAATTTAATCTTAAGTTTGGTATGAAATCTCTTTGCAATCACCCAGCCTTTAAAGCCAATGGTGATTGAACAACTATCATGGCCTCTATTAATTGGAAGAAGAAACAAATTACATCAGCAGCTATCCAAAAGGCAGCAAAAATTTACTAGGATTAACCAAGGACAGAGCAAAAAATACATTAGCTATGTGATTTTTTCTTTTACTTGTTGCCAGAGATTTGTAGATATTTTCTCCAGTAGATTTTCAGGCATTCAATTTTCTGCAATTTTCAGGGACTTACATTATGACCTACATAGATGAAATGGTTATTGGCACACTGCCAGACAGAAATTTCATGATTTCATAGAAAAGCAAGGAAGTGACATTCATTTGTCTAAGCAGTTGAATAAGGGCAGCAGATTCTTAAGACATATAGAATGGTTTGAGCTGAAAAGGACCATTAAAGATAATCTAGTTCCAAACCTCCTGCCATGGGCAGGGACACTTTGCACTAGACCAGATTGCTGAAAGCCTCATCCAACTTGGCCTTGAACACTTTCAGATATGAGGCATCCACAACTTCCCTGGGCAACCTGTTCCAGTGCCTCACCACCC
Organism: Phylloscopus whistleri; assembly: GCA_017589585.1. Taxonomy (NCBI): domain Eukaryota; kingdom Metazoa; phylum Chordata; class Aves; order Passeriformes; family Phylloscopidae; genus Phylloscopus; species Phylloscopus whistleri. The sequence goes on from JADMLD010000712.1 coordinate 176,666, forward strand.
TCATCATAAAAACGTCTTCCTTGTATACAATGTAAGTCCACCCTCTCTCACTTTTAAGTCATTGTCTCTTGTCCTGTCACTACAGGACTTACTTAAAAGTCTTTCTTCATCTTTCTGGTAAGCCCCTTTCTGTACTGAAAGACTGTAAATATTTTCTTGTTGTTCCTGAGACAGCATCTTGGTTAAAAAAGGTAATGTCATTATTTCCAGATGAATGCATTCACAAATCATCAACAAGGAACAATCAAAACCTGGTGATGATAATAATAATGATGATAATGATGGGAGTTCCCATTAGAGTCTGTGAATATATCTGTAGGTTAATGAAAGGTGATTCGTAATATCATGATTACAAGAAGTGAGGCAGTAAAAAAGGTCTCTGCACAGGTTCACATTTAGTCCTACCTCATTAATGAGAAATTAGGAAACAGAAAACTAAATTATTTTCTGCATTACACCAGAGTAATTTACAGCCCAATTCTGCAGATATGTTTAGGCTACACTCATCTGTACCCCCCAGGACTGAAACATGACAGATCTCCAGATAAGGTGTGAGACTATCATGTTTAGAAATGCCCCAATATGCCTTCCAATTCAAAGCACAAAGTGATCTATTAAGTACCAAGGTCTTTGAAGACAGAAGTTTTAATATGTGACAATGTAGCAAATGCATTGCATTATTGGGAAATAAATGTTAATGGTAATATGAAAGAAAATAAATAGAAAGTGAATTTTCAGAATTGTTTAATCCCATAGATCCAACACAAATATTTTGAAAAAAACCCATAGTCACCAGAGTTTCTCATGAGGAATTTAGTTCCTATGAGAGCTTTCTCTTTTTCCAAAGGTCTAGCCCTTATTCATGTTATTTCCGATTCATAAACTGAGCATTTCCGAATGCCTTTTTCTAAATGAAGTGCTGCGATAGTATTTGAGTGGAATTTAGATAAATGTGGAGATACATCCATGCGTATTTTCTGCAAGCTTATATGTAAATATATGAAAAATTAAAAATGTAGCTAGATAAAGACCACGGGCTGGTCTCTATTGCCATGTGTTATCATTCTTCACCCCAAAATGGAATGTATTATGAGATCTACAAAGTTTCTCTGTGGAATTCCTCTGGCTGTTGAAATAATGTGATGTGGTTTAGTGGTTATGGTGGTATTCAGTCAAAGGTTGGACTTGATAATCTTGGAGGCCTTTTTCAACCTTAATGGTTCTATAATTCTATGAAAATAGTCCAAACGAGGGCAACAGAACTGGTGAAGGGTAGATCCAACATGCTAAAAGCATGGAATAAGCCTGTCTCTTGGAAAACCCTTTACTACCATCATAGTAACCCAGGCATCACTTCAGCATGCCCTTAACTCGAGTTAGTTCAGATTGCAGTGGGATGTACTGCTAAACCCTGCACAAATGTTCTCTGCCCTTAATCACAGAATCCATCTGTTGATAAGAGACACAGCAAAGACCTTCCTGGTGTTTTCAAAACATGTAGCAGGTGGAACAGGTGGCGTTGAAGGTGTTCTGGGTGAAGGAAAGGACTAGCTCAGGCTGGCTGGAGCTGAGGAGATACTCAGCCTCCTTTGGCTTGGTGTTAAACAGAGCAGGAAACAGGCAAGGTGGCTCATTTAATGTCAGTGATTTGGACAGCACCCTGACCACTGGGAGCCTGGCTGTTACTGAGCACATCCAGTATCCCTTTATCAAGGAACCCTTATCAGCTTAGATCCTCTGCATCATGCATGGTTTCATACTGTGCCCTCCCCAGGGCATGCCTGGCTTTCTGTCTCTGTTCTACATGACAGAACTGCATCCCAGCTACCCCAGGGATCTTGTCCTTGGCCAGGATTTATGCTCAGAAGTGCTGAAAACAGTATGATCACTTTGTGGTTGAAGTTAGATCTTTGACAGTAAGCAACATAACTCCTCTTATACAGATATTTGAGTTAATTTTACTCCAGAATGGATTCCAGAATCTGCTACCAGCAAGGAGCCATGATTTTTCTTAGAGCACAATACTTCTGTGACTGTGTGCATGTGACCAAGTGAACTTTTATTGAATGTTTGCTTAGCAAATAAGGACCTAATCAAGAGCCCATTGAAGTCAGTGGGAAGGATACTATTGCCTCTGGATCAGGCACTGAATTGCTCTCACATTGTCATTAAATATAATGTATATATTAAATGCTTGAAAAAATACTGTTCAAATATATTATGAAGAAAAAAAAATCCCAAAGTTTTTCTTGTGTCCCGCAATTTTAAAATAATTGGCTATAACATCTTCATTACTGGGAAACACCATTTCATCAGTGAAAAACGGAACAAGAATAGCAAACATTTGGTTCCTGACCTTAGAAAAAAACCACTTTCCTGAAGTAAGTCACAGGCTCGCAGCATATGAATGTCTCTTCATCCAGGAAACAGCCTCATCCCCTCATCATTCAAAGCCTCACTCCTGCATCTCAAAACAGAGCATATGCTAGAAATGGGAATATGCAAAGGGGCAAACAGTGTTCTTGTTTTCAGATTAATTGAGGGCAGGAGGTGAAGGCACTGTTTGTCCCTGTGGCTTTGTGTAGTGTTGATCTCAAAATAAAAAATATTCTGAAGTAAAAACCAGAATTATTCAAAGTAACAAAACACTAAACACAGATACAGAACACTTAGTAGATTCCTAGTGCAGCACACTTCATGGCTAGCTGGAAGATCATTGGTAATATTCCTTAAAAACAAGGAAGGGAAGGGAAGGGAAGGGAAGGGAAGGGAAGGGAAGGGAAGGGAAGGGAAGGGAAGGGAAGGGAAGGGAAGGGAAGGGAAGGGAAGGGAAGGGAAGGGAAGGGAAGGGAAGGGAAGGGAAGGGAAGGGAAGGGAAGGGAAGGGAAGGGAAGGGAAGGGAAGGGAAGGGAAGGGAAGGGAAGGGAAGGGAAGGGAAGGGAAGGGAAGGGAAGGGAAGGGAAGGGAAGGGAAGGGAAGGGAAGGGAAGGGAAGGGAAGGGAAGGGAAGGGAAAGGGTATGTTCTACATGATGGAATTGTAAAATTGCGTAGTAACTGTGTGAGATTATTTGTTCAAAGGCAGCTGCATTAATCTAAAAAGCACATTTTGCACATCACCCATGGATAGGTCTGTGGTTCCACAGGCAGTTCAGCAGATTTTATTGCTGCAAAAGTGAGGAAATCTTTCTCCTCTCCATTCTTATATATCCTCTCCTTCCTCCATCCTGACCATCCTCCTTCCCTCTTCCCCAGTCCCAGTGGTACCATCCCACCCAAATTCTGACTCTGATCACACTTCTGGGCTGTTTTAGTATTTGAAATACCAGAAAGACCTTCACTGTTTTTTCTTGGCCTTATTTTTTGTTAGTTCAGTAATTAAACTGACACAGAAATGTCTACAAGTGCTGAATGCTAGCAGAGGGAGTGTGTGGCTAGGAACAGGGTGGACAGAGAGACACAGAGGGGAAAAAATTGTTTTGAGATGTGGTGAGCAGTCTGTGAATGCAGCAGTTTAGCGAGTTGCACCCAGCTGGTGGTAGAACATTCAGGACTCAGCTTTGCATAGAGAGAATAGTCCCTTGACTTTAGTGGTTTGCTTCTGTTAACACCTATTTAGAAGTTGTTTGCAGATAGGCTAGTTATACAAGAAGTGCTGCTAATAGAGCTGTTAGGAGTATCTGCAGAAACTCTCAAAATCACTTCTTTAAGGGTGAACATATCCTCTAAGCTCAGCTCTATTCTTGGATCATTCATAGGGGAACACAAGATGTTTGAATAGCTGCCAAGTGGAAAACTTTGCTGGCCTCCTTAATATTTTTTCCTGAATGTGCCCACCAAGGCACAGTGCAAATACATGAATGGTGAAGTGGCTGTTCATGTCTGTTCAAGTCTGTAAGCTTGTAGGAGCATGTACTTATATGAATACAAACATTTTCTCCCAATTTGGCACAGGAAAAAAGAATACATACTGAAAAATGGCATTTCAAAATCAAGATAAGTAACCTGAGAAAACTGTTTAACATTAACTGAAGAGACATGAACAAAGAGTTAAGCATTGAGATTTTTTTGCTTACATGTAGCTACATAAGGTCAGAACCATACAGTTTACCTTGACTACCTACAGAGTGTAGAGTCTCCCTGGGTCTGTAGAGGATAGAGACATGTGAACTGTGAAGGGGTTAGTGTAATATATGGTTTGTTTGTTTTGAAGTTTGTTCTTTTGGGAAGAAAAATAGAAGGGCCCCCTTCTATACAAAACAGAATTGATTTTCATTTAAAGACCATAGGAATAGGCAGTAAGAAAAATACCCAAACGTAAAGCGACAGAGAGAAAGGTCTGGCTTTATCAGCTGGAGACAGAGCAGGAAATACATTATTAAACATCACCATCTACTGGATGCCAGCAATTGTTCCTTATAAGGGAAACCATAAGCTTCTGTGCTGAATTAACTTGTCAGACAAGACCATGCTTTCACAGATCTGGCCCTGCTTGTGAAGTTATTGGCAGGGCAAAGTTTGTGGATCTTTTCCATACCAAGTTGGGAAAAGATTTTCAGCATTATGAAAACTCAGAAAGTTCAGGGTGATACAATTGTCTTGGTTTAGGGCAAATTTGGGGAAAACCTCCGAAGGGGTTCTTCTGGAAGAGTAAACTCAAACGGCCCCTCCCCCCAGCCGGTCTGGGAAAAGAACTTCCTTGGAGAAAAGTGGAAAAAACTATTTATTTAACAAACAAAATGCCCACAAATGCAAAGAATTAATAATATGAAACAATAAAACCTCTGCCCGCTCTGAAGAGAGATGGCAAACAGAGACAGTTCTTGCCGTGGGTGTAGCTCAGCTCACTCAGTCTCTCCGAAGGTCTAGGCCCGGCGGGGCCGCAGGTGCCAGCCCTCGCTGCTCCTCTGGGTTTTTTAGTCTTGAGCAGATTTAAATAGGCACAAGAAAAAAAGGAAAAAAACCCAAAAAAAAAAAACAGGGAGTCTTCTCTGCCTAGCTAGCTAGCTAAAAGCACAGGAGATCTCTGTCCCACCGCTGTCCGTGCCTCGGACAAACACCGGAGAGCAGCAATGTGGGGGAGTCAGGCAGTTTCCTCAAAACAAACTGCGCGCTGTTCTTTCTCCCCCTTCACTCCCAGAACAAGGTTTAAAGGTACAGAACACAATATACAGCACAAACAGAACAGACGATTGGGGATACAAGCAGCATAAAGTCACCCTACCACATTCCACCCCTGTATCTCCATATCGTCAACTTACTACCAAAACTAAAATTCTAACTCTACACACACATACCTTATACATGCATATATATACAGTATACAGCTATATACAGAAAATGGTAGTAACATTCAGTAAATGATATTTACTCATAGTTTTTACCTAACAATCAGATCTCCTTGAGGTACACATTGTGTTGTTCCATCTTTCTGCATTATCCACCATGTGTATCCTGGTCTCTGAGCAAAAACAATCCCACGGATGGGTTTGTCTGTACTTGAGGCAGATTTAATCTAAACTGTCTTCCTTAACAAACTTCTCACATGTACTACTGGAACTTTATCTCTATCTACTGTAGATAGGAGCTCAGACTGGGCAGGGCCTGCTCTGTTGGTGGAACCTCGGGTGTTAACTAACTAGGTGGCTTTTGCTAAGTGTTGCTCCCAATTTTTGAAAGATCCTCCACCTAATGCTTTCAAGGTGGTTTTTAACAGTCCGTTGCATCTTTCCACTTTGCTTGCAGCTGGTGCATGGTAGGGGATATGGTAGACTCACTCAATGCCATGTTTTCTAGCCCAGGTGTTGATAAGGCTATTCTTAAAATGAGTCTCATTGTTTGACTCAATCCTCTCAGGGGTACTATGCTTCTAAAGAACTTGCTTTTCCAGGCTCAGGATGGTATTCCGGGCGGTGGCATGAGGCACAGGATAGGTCTCTAGCCACCCAGTGGTGGCTTCTACCATGGTCAGCACATAGCGCTTGCCTTGGCGGGTTTGGGGCAGGGTGATGTAGTCAATCTGCCAGGCCTTTCCATACTTATATTTGGACCACCGTCTACCGTACCAGAGGGGCTTCACCCGCTTGGCCTGCTTGATGGCAGCACACGTCTCACAGTCATGGATAACCTGAGAAATACTGTCCATGGTTAAATCCACCCCTCGGTCCCGTGCCCACTTATAGGTGGCATCTCTGCCCTGATGACCTGAGGCATCGTGGGCCCACCGAGCTAGGAACAACTCTCCTTTGTGTTGCTAATTTAAGTCTATCTTTGACACTCTTATTTTTGCAGCCTGATCTACTCGCTCGTTGTTTCGGTGTTCTTCATTAGCCTGACTCTTGGGAACGTGAGCGTCTACATGACGAACTTTTACAGATAGTTTCTCTACTCTGGTGGCAATGTCTTTTCACTCATTAGCAGCCCAGATTGGTTTTCCTCTACGCTGCCAGTTGGCTTTTTTCTACCTTTCTAGCCAGCCCCACAGAGCATTAGCTACTATCTACGAATTAGTGTAGAGGTAGAGCTTTGGCCACTTCTCTTTTTCAGCGATGGCAAGGGCCAATTGAACAGCTTTGAGTTCGGCAAGCTGGTTTGACCTACTTTCTCCTTCAGTGGCTTGTGCAACTTGTCTTGTGGGGCTCCATACGGCTGCTTTCTACTTTCGTTTCATTTTTACGATGCGGCAGGAACTATCGGTGAAAAGAGCGTAGCGTGTTTCTTCTGCTGGCAGTTGGTTGGGCTTCTGATTTTATGTTAGTTGGTTTGGCTTCTGATTTTGTGTCCGTCTGTTCGGTTTCTGATTGTGTATCAGTTGGTTCAGCATCTGATTGGGTGTCACTTGGTTGGGTGTTGGGAGGCACTGAGGGTTTTTCACCTGGATTATCATCCACTGGTCGATCAGTTTTGTGTGTGCGCTTCTTTGCTGGGGCGACTGCCAGTGTCTTAGGCTCACTTTCTGGTTTAGCTGCTGTCTGAGTAGCTACGGTATTGGCTGCAGCCTGAGTGACTGGGGTAGCTGCTGATTTATCTCCCTGCCCCCCTGCCTCTACCTGCTGCCCTACAGTATCTAGCAGCGTACGATAAGCATATGCCAGGGCCCAGCTTATTGCAATAAGCTTTTTCTCCTTAGAATCATCATGGCAGTTCTCTTCCAGATATTTCTCCACCTCATCTGGGTTCTGAATTTGTTCATGTGAAAATTCCCAAGCTGGGGGATCAGAAAATTCCTTCAAGGTTTGGCCCATTCTCTCCCATTTTCCACACCATTCAGGATTTTTCACACCTGGGTCTACTTCTAGGTCAGAAATCTCATCAGCCCCTCTGGAGAACTCAGACCTCATTCTAGACAAGCTGTAGAACATATAGAGGAAGCTTACCAGAAAAATGGTTTTTTTAACAGTCAGGGGACATTGAACATTCTCTAAAAGTGATGTAACCGATTTAAAAGAGAAGGAATAAAGGAAAGACTGAAAAGCTTCATCTCCTCTAACAAACTGGGTGCAATTATTAATAAATCCCCAAAATATGCTACTGGAACTAGGATGCAGGGTAGGATGAAGAAGCCATAAACTAAACATACCAGGCACAAACTCTAGTACCTGTATAAACTTCCTATAAATCATGAACATTAAGCTCAGGACAATAACAATCTTAATTCGTGCACCTCTAGTGTAAAAGCTATGTGTTAGAGACAACATCGGAGCTATCTCTGAATAAGAAAACAAACCTAAGGACCAGAGAGGTATTAAAACTTCAAAAAAGCCTAGGGAACAGAAACACAGAAAGGATTCTATCTCAAGAGACATTAGGAATTTAATAAGCAACATGGCTACTGAGTACTTTATTCCCACACAAAGTACAACCAAAAATGCAATCAATGTAAGTTTTTTCCACTCTCTCAGGCCCCACGTTGGGCGCCAAAATAAATATATGTCCTGGTTTAGGGCAAATTTGGGGAAAACCTCCGAAGGGGTTCCTCTGGAAGAGTAAACTCAAACGGCCCCTCCCCCCAGCCGGTCTGGGAAAAGAACTTCCTTGGAGAAAAGTGGAAAAAACTATTTATTTAACAAACAAAATGCCCACAAATGCAAAGAATTAATAATATGAAACAATAAAACCTCTGCCCGCTCCGAAGAGAGATGGCAAACAGAGACAGTCCTTGCCGTGGGTGTAGCTCAGCTCACTCAGTCTCTCCGAAGGTCCAGGCCCGGCGGGGCCGCAGGTGCCAGCCCTCGCTGCTCCTCTGGGTTTTTTAGTCTTGAGCAGATTTAAATAGGCACAAGAAAAAAAGGAAAAAAACCCAAAAAAAAAAAAACAGGGAGTCTTCTCTGCCTAGCTAGCTAGCTAAAAGCACAGGAGATCTCTGTCCCACCGCTGTCCGTGCCTCGGACGAACACCGGAGAGCAGCAATGTGGGGGAGTCAGGCAGTTTCCTCAAAACAAACTGCGCGCTGTTCTTTCTCCTCCTTCACTCCCGGAACAAGGTTTAAAGGTACAGAACACAATATACAGCACAAACAGAACAGACAATTGGAAATACAAGCAGCATAAAGTCACCCTACCACAACAATAGAAGCTATGAAATTGCTAATAAGGCAGAATGAGAACTTACAAAAAGAAGGTGGGAATAGTCAGGCATGGGGCAATAGCATCCTTTGGGTAATCAATTTATTTTCTTGTGGTATTTTTGTGTAGATGCACACACACGTGTACCCACAGGAGTTGAAAGGTTCTACTCCTGGGTAGTTTGTGCTGATTGCAGTTCCATGGTTTTGGATATTAACTTTTCACTCTGTTGGCTACACAGACAAAGCTCAATTTATGTGATATTTATGTGATTTTACAGCATCAGGACTGGCAGTTCACGGAGCTTTCTGGGGTCAAAAGACACCACTGTAGTTTGCACTCCCCTGCTATAGCTGCTAAACTGGACTAGCTGGGCAATGAAAGATCCTCCTTCCCTTCACCACTGAGAGCAGAAGTCCCCAGCCTCACACTGAAGGATGACACTTCCCTTGCCTGGTGCCCTCCCTTCACTTCCACATCTTTCTCCACCTTCTTCGTGTACAAGCACCAGAGAAGCCACAACACAAAGTGGCAGCAGTGGGTGATACAAGTATCCTCCTCTGTGGTAGAAAAGAGATCCAATGGAAAAGTGCTAAAACTTGAGGGCACTTCTCTTCTTTCCCTTTGCTTTCTCTGAAGTTTCACTCGGTTGCATGCACAAAACTGGTGACTCAAGACACCAGAAAGAAGCAAATTTTTTAGAGAAATTAACAAAAATTGCTGATGTATAAGAACCTTGAGAAGGGCTCAGAAAAAAACTGCAAACACAAAGAATTTTCCCTTATCACTGATATTCTCAAGCCATCATTAATTTATCAAAAGAAATAATTGAATAATTATTGTAAACAATAAAACTAAGCTTTTGGATGATGTTTCAATGTTTTGACCTTTTAGTTAATAGATATACTTATCTAAAAAATCTATTCTTGGATGCTTTCAAAAGGTGTTGCTAGTGACAGTGTCAAATGCAGGAGCTCTTAGCTTAGTACACCAACTTTTGCTTTTTTTTTTTTTTTTAATTTTCAAGATCAAAATACTCTTAAAAAGTAAACACCTCTCAAAAAGAGATGTGGAAAGGACCAAAACAAATGGGAAAGCTTTATTGTTTGAATTGGTCGTGATTAAAACTGTTTCCTGCAATGAGTCACAGAAAACCAGAAATGGAGTTTCTGGAGTTTCTCAGGAAGAGCTAAACAGTTTCATGCTATGTCAAAGCAGAGAGAACAACAAACACTGACAATAATGACAAATTAATTTATTATATCCTTGTGGAATTCTGGTATGTACCATACTTTACTTTTATTGTACTATCAGCATATTTGGAAAGAAATAGGTGTTAGAGTCTGCCCAATAGTCCTGGCATCAACCATATCAAGACTTCTGTGTAGTTCATTTGTCTGGGGAGGATATGAGGTGAAACAAGTTTCCAACACTTAAGTAAACATCATGCAGGATTACACAGGACCAGATCAATAACAAATTGCATTTCTATTGCTGCATTTATCTTCCAAACATTTTGCAGTTCAAAACAGGGAACACCTCAGGCGGATCGTTGTTAATGGCAAATCACACTGATGTGAATAAAGTTGAAAAATGTTTTGTTTTAATGTGTTGTGTTGGCAAAAAGAAACGCTGCAGCAAGATGAAACGGTGCAATACCTGAGTGCTGATATAAAAGATATTTCACTTATAAGTGATGGAAACAATTCTGTTGCCCTACAGAGCACATGTGTCTGATCATTTACTCCAGCCTATACAACAAACTGTTGAATTTTGGTGGGACTACATTATTACAACATTCACCTAAAACCAAGTGAGGCTTCCTAGGCTCTCAGTATAGACCTAGAAGGGAAACAGATTTATGAGAAGATGGCCTGTTTCACTGGGTAATGTGCCTGGTATGAATTACCTCTGGGAGACACCTTTCCTTCTCCACTGACTCTAAAGGGAGATGGATGTGAACAGGAAGAAAATAAAGAAAAGAAAACTAACTCTGAGACGAAGTTAGGCAAGAGGTGTTGCATGCTTCAAATACAAATTACAGAACCATAGATTAGTTTGGGTTGGAAGGGGCCTTTGAAGCTCATGTAGTTCAATCTTACTTTGAATGTTTCCAGGGATGATGCATGCACCCACCTTGGCATTCATCTTTGTGCATATGTGTATATATATATATGTATAGGTCTCTGTGTGTGTACGATTTTTGAATAGGAAAATTCTAAAAACCCAAATATACATGGATTTATGCTTTAACAGTTCTGCTTCATAATTAGATTTTATTCAGTAATAAGCAATATGGTTAGGGCCTGATTCTCAACAGACACACCCCAGAATGATATTAAAAATTTCTAGGCACAAGCAATTGGTATTTGTGGTTTCAGCTAGCCCAGTTCTATACCTGCCCCATCCTTTCTGTCTCCCAAAGGCTGAAATCATACATTTGGGCGGATTGATTACTCCAGCAAGAGGGAGCTTAAATGTGGGGAAGGATTGTCCACCTGCCATAGCTTTTGGTGTCTCTCCTTTGCTTCAGCAAAGGAGAGACAACAAATAGTTGCTACAGGGTGGAAACTAGCTTGTCCCTAGGCTGGACCGCTTACTCAGTTAATCCCTGTGTTGATGATGATGGATAGAATTCACTAGTGTCACTGAGAATATTCTGGCACCATAAGAATCCTGCCCTTTAAGAACAAATTTAGCTCCATAATACCAAAATATCCATGTTCAGTGTCACATTTGGTTTTTATCACAAAAGATTCAACACAATAAGCTTCTGAGAGGTTTTATTATACCTTGGAAATACTGGTCATGGTGGACCAAATTGTGAAGTACTCAGGCCAGCCAAAAATCAGAGGGTCAAATGAGATTTTAGTACAATCTCAAAGAAAGCCATTGGAACCAGATGCTGAACTGTCCCAGTGAGTTACAGTACACAGGCACATGCGGTCAAAGCCATCACTTAATGAAGTAAGAAGGGAACATGGAAACAGTGAAGAAATGTTGAATGGAGTAACCACTAACAAAAGAAATATATTTTACACAGTGGAGGGAAGAGGTGTAAGCAGAACAGCAGAAAGTTCGGGCTAAATGCCATTTTTGACTCTGGGACCCTCTCACAGGTCTGGCTCAGGTCTGAAGTCCATCATTTATTCTTATGATGAAATTTTGGGCCTTTCAGCAGATATGGGCACACCTGGGGTTTTGCTAAATATAGATAGACAGATGATAGGTGGTCTGACAACGCATTTCTGCAGGAGTGGAAGTGGTCATATTCTGCTGCTTTGTAGTGCTGGGTGGGATCAATGACTTGAGGTGCAACAGAAGACTGGAAGAGAGTAGAAGGAGAGCAGCTGCTCATGAGCTTTCTGTTTGTGATAGCCCAGCACTACTTGGCCCAAAGAATGCTTCTCAATTCATCCAATATAACATTTCAGGGCTGATTGCCCTGAAAAGTCATACTACAGTTTCCCAGTCCTTATCTGGAACAGCACAACACCGAACATGTTGCTTTAATGAGAATTTATTAGAACAGTGGATGTTGCAGTGATCAGACTAAATTTCCATCCTGCTGACAATTTTGTTCTCCGGCAAAAGCAAGGACCACTTTCTGTGATTCTCTCCTGCCATCTCTCAGTCAGAACGCTGAAATGGAGCAAAGTGAAGACATCTGCCAGATGAACATACAGAATGAAGATGTTTTGTTCCAACACACACAGAATTACAGAGGGAATTAAGGAAATACGGAGAGTGACAGAGTGCCCAGAAGGGTCGCACGACTGGCCCTGCGGCTGTCAGGAGGCAGCTGCGAAGCGCAGAGGGCCCTTCAGTCACCCCTCGCCCTCCGCCGGAGGGGAGAACACGGGGAGATCCGCGGCCGCCTTCTTCCCTGAAGGGACAAGGGGACCCTGCGGCCGCCCCTCGCCTCGGCCGCGGCGGGCCAGGAGCTGCTCCCTGGCACCAGCCGGAGCCACCGCCGGCGGGAGTTAATCATTAAATCCCCGGCAGATCCGCTCCTGGCCGGCTCCCCCGAACTCCTCGGCCTTCACCCGTGCCCTGTCCCCTTCTGGCCTGACCGAGCACGGCGGCAGAAGGGGAAGCGGAGGCAGGGACGGAGCCCCCTCCCCGCCAGCCGGCCTGCGGGCCGCGGTGCGAGGCGGAGCCCCCCGGGCGGGCGGGCCGTCCCTACCGCAGGGGAGCCGTGCAGCCTCCCTGGACGGCGCCGTAGGGGCACACCTGTCCCCCGCTGCCGCCCCCGCATCGCCTCTCCTCCCCTTCACGGCGGCGCTTGGCCGACACCGTCTCCGGGCGCGGTGCAGAGCCCCGGCCCACGCCTCAGCCGCCGCCCCCCGCGCCCTCAGGCCCCGTCCCGCTCCCGTCCCCTCCCGCCGCCCATGGGCGCCGCCCGCGCCGCGCCGGGGCAGAGCCGGCGGCGCTGAGGAGCATGGCCAAGGGACCCGAGCAGGGGGACGCCTTCCTGAACCTCCCGGCCGCGCAGGCGGTGCCCGCCGAGGCGCAGGAGGAGCGCTACGCGGGGCTGCTGGGGCCAGGCTTGCTGCCCTACGCCCGGGAGGCGCTGCCCGAGCCGCCGCTGTCCGCCGGCACCAAGGCAGGTAAAGGCGGGGAGCCGGCTCCTCAGCCCGCGGCGGGGCAGGGGTGCCCAGCCGGGACAGGCAGCGGGAGCCGCCGCTCGGGCTCCGGCGGGGATGCGGCTGCCGGGGCCGGACCTCAGCCCGCGGCGGGCAGGGCGGCAGGCGGGAGGGGGCGGCGTGCTGCGGGACCGTAACGATGCCCTCGGGTCTCTCTTCTTGTCCCCCGCGGCGCTCAGAAACACGCTTCGGCAGCGAAGCCCTCTCCTCGGAAGAAGAGGATGCGGATGCTCGCGACGGCGCGCTGACAGCCGCCGACCACAGCTCGTCTTCGAAGAAGAGCATCGCGCAGATCATGAAGGACAAGAAGAAGCAGACGCAGCTCACCCTGCAATGGTAGGGCTCCAGAGAGCCCCCGCTGCCCGCCCTGGGGGCTCCAGGACCGAGCCGGCGTGTCCGTCACACTCAAAGGGACCTTTAACAGCCGAGCCGGCAAAGAGGGAGACCTCTCACGGTTCTTTTAGAATGAATTTGTAATTTTGGGGATGTTTCGTTAGTTGGTTTTTGTTTTCTGTTTTTGTTTTGAGGGTTTCTTTTGGATGAGCCTCATCTACAAATAAGGACACCCATCCCCAAATTTCTGAGTTTGAAACTATGAATTATTGTCACTTAACAGAAGTCTCAGTCAGATTGTCACACTATGTGGCTATCAATGAAACGTATCATCAAAATGTAGAAATGAAACATTATTTAAGAATTGCATTTGAGAATGGCAACTTTAATTATCCTTCAATGCTGTGACAGTTAGATTTTCACTGTCCTATAATGCATTTCTTTTACATTATGCTCTCCCACCCATTGAGACCCTAACTTTGGTTTATTTTATCTGGGGAAAAAAAGTTAACCAAATAAGAGGTCAAATTCTGCAGACATTAACTGATAAATGTTTATATTGAAGTACAATTGAAATTAGGGAGGAGTGCTGTTGAATTAAATGGGAACTTAATTATGAAATGCAGACTGTCAGTAGAGATATTTTTTTCCTTCTAACTGAAAAATTAGACTAATCCAAATTATTCCATTTCTTTTTCTAGCTTACATCTGATTTCTGTGTAAATAGTTAAGGATTTAAGTCTGGCAAGTCAGTACAAAACTATTCAATGTGCAGCACTCACTACACAGTATTTTCTTACAAATTTGTGTAATTTGAGAAACAAATTTATTGCACATCATCCCAGGAGTAGTGAGCAATGTAACATGATAAAGAAAAGAACCAACAGGACAGAGAAATACCCAGCTGTTACCAAGAGTTCTCTTCAAGTGAGAGAAGTCAGGTTTTTGCTTCAGTTTTAGAAATTTTACTTTAATGACCATCACTCAGCACTTGTATTCTATAAACTGATTGGAAGCTACATAGAATTTCACCTTCTTCAAAAAACACTGGGTTTTTTTGATTGTTTGTTTGTTTTGTTTTCTTTTGTTGTTGTTGGTTTGTTGTTGTTGTTGTTGTTGTTGTTGGTTTTTTTTCACCATGGTTTGAAGCATTTCCACGTCCAGAGTGGAAATTAAAAAGCAAAAGGAGGAAGAAAAGGGGCTTTACCTCAGGTGTTGAGGATATAGTGGGACAGAAGATGCAAGTCCAGGTCCCTGCTCTTAAATCCTTTCAAAGGACTGGCTTAAACCCAAGTCTTTCATAGTCCAGTTAGGGCTCTTATTTTCAGACTAAAGCTGGCTCTTAGGTGATGATAATTTAGTTATTTAAATAAAGAAAAAAAGTCCAGACATTAAAAAAGGCTCATTAAGAACAGGGATCTGGCTCTGGGTTTTCCATATTCTGCAGTTAGCCTAAGCACCAAGTGTGGAGTCTGTCTGTAGTGCCTGTCATGTTCAGGAGAAACTCACCTGTGTGCTCTGATGGAATTCTTCTGTAAAATCAAAAAAATAAGAAGAACAAAAAAAAAAAAGAGAGCAATACCAAAAACTGGAAAATGCAACTGGGAGAAATGCCATGTTGCTTCTTACTCTGGCAGTTTCTTTCTCTACACAGGCTGGAAGAAAACTATATTGTATGTGAAGGAGTTTGTTTACCAAGATGCATCCTTTATGCACATTATTTAGACTTCTGCAGAAAAGAGAAGCTGGAACCTGCCTGTGCTGCAACTTTTGGGAAGGTAATAAGTAAATGCCTTCATAATTTGTTAGATAAGTTGTTTGGAAGAATCACAGTTTAGTACACCTGTGTAAGAATTCTTCTGAAATTCACATGTTTTCTACTACTAATGTACATGGAATCAGACTAACTATAACTGTCTCCTATGAAGGCATTTCTTAACATCACCTTTAGGAGATGGAAGCAGAAATTCCCTTTGATTTATTGTAGATTTTTTACCAAAAAAAAAAAAGGAAAAAAAAAAAGCATTCTGTTTGAGTGCTTTTTTTTCTTTTCTTTTCTTTTTTGTTCATGACATTAATAGGTTCTTTCTACAAAACCAGGTCTGACATAAAAGACACTTATACTAAAGGCAGTGTAAAGTGAGATGTGACACGAGCAATACTGGAAGGGGAAAAGAGTAACACGAGCTCCCAAATGAAAAATTGGTGATTCATTCACTTTTCTACTCTTCCCTACAATTAATCCTGAAGTAATTTAATGGAAAAGAGATGTGAACTCTCCAAATTAAATCCTGAGTATTTAGTGAAACAGGAAACCAAAAATGCTTCAAGGATCGTCTTTATTGAAGCACTACTGATCTAGTAATGGTTTATACATAGCAAAATGCACTAATTTAATTAAATAATAATAATGGATTTAAAATCTGGTTCATAAAATGTTCATTTCCTATTTTATTCCTCTTGAACTGGATATACTAAAAAAGTGGATATCTAATTTTCATACACAGTTTCAGTATAAATGAGAAAGACAGAAAGTTCCATTTAAACATTGTTTTGACAGTGATCTGTCTGTTAGACATATCTATTAGATCTGCTTCTGTTACTGAATTAATTTTTCAAATCACACTTCCAAATAAAAAATCAATTTCTTTCTAGTTGTTTGTCTTTGAAAACAGAATAACTAGAGGGCAGAGTTTTCCCTGTTCTTGTTTAGATCTCTGAAGCAAAATATACAGTTGTACTTAAGGAACTTGAACGTATCAGGATTCTGGTGAAGAAAACTAGATTTTAAAATGTAAAAGTGAAAACAGAAAGGGAGAACAGGTGGGAAGACTAGAGATACAGAGCAAGATGGACAAGAATGGAAGAAAACCTACAGTGTGAAACATGGCCTAGTCAGTTATGTTGTGCCATAAGTATCAAAAATGTTTATGCATGAACTACTTTAGACCACATATTTACACTACGATTTTTTCTATGAACAGATTGCTAAGAAAGTTTGCCGGTGTTAGAAGTTAATGCAGTTATTTTCTCTTTAGACCATTCGCCAGAAATTCCCTCTCCTTACCACAAGGCGGCTTGGAACAAGAGGCCATTCAAAGTAAGGCACAATTACGTGTGTATCTGCTTGTAGAACACATTTTAGGAACCATGTGTATTTCCATGTCTCCTTAACTTGTACTAATTGGCAGGGGACTTTATTCAGATGGTACACTGCAAGTGATAACTTTCATGTACACGGTGAAACTGATAATCAAATTCAAGCATTTAAGTTTGAAAACGTTGTTGCATAATTTTTAAATTAAGCTGATTAAGCTTCTAAACCTTGTCATTGCATTTATAAACCCATGTGTATGTTGCAAATATATGTCAAAATATTACATACAAAAAGCATTTATAGCACATATGTCTTTCTATAGCTGCTCATCTTTCTATAAATAGTGATTTTATTTCTCTTTTGCAAGCCCAACAACTTTCATTGTGTTCTCTATATAACAATATGAGTTTACTTAGATACACCACCAGAAAAAAACATTTTTTAATTGAAGTTAAGGTATACTGCTCTTTGTTGTGGGAATCTTATAAAGCTGAAAAGTATACCATTTATAGTGCAGTCAGTTCAGAAATAATGTTTCTTATTAATTTGTGTATTTGAACTGTGAAACTGTCAACTAGGAAATATTAGGTAGGAAAAGATCATATGCAATTCTATATCACCTGGTGGTAGAATTTTATTAGTTCTGGTTCTGGCATTATGCTTTTGGCCATGAATAATTTAGTGTAAAACTGTTATGACGAGTGGCAACACACATATTCCCTCACATCCATTTTGCTAACGAAAAACATAGAAAACCAGACTAATGATAGAAATAGAAGAAATACAAAACATTCTGTTTCTTTGGGAAAACTCTTTATTTTGAGCTACTTAGCCTTGAAAGACAAAGTTACTCTTGTCCTTCAGTAGTTTATAAGCAAAACTCAAAAGGAGACTGAAAAGAAAAAAAAAACAACCTACAAAGACTCGTTTTCCTAAGTGCTTTGCAGTATGCTAAAAGTGTCTGAAAAATAATTTTTTTTATTTTCATCATTTTGGGGGGTTATTAAATGTTGTTATGCGTGGTTTTCTTCCTGCCTTAGAAATACAAGAAATAGCTGGTTAATTCTGCCTTAGTTTTGCTGAATAATGAATGAGATGTCATTTGTGAATTTTAGGTTTTGTTGCAGAAAAAATGAAGGTGGGGAAGAATTTAAATTCCAAATTTTTACGAAGACATTCTATTTCTTGAGCATGTCTCAAGCATTTATTTTAAATAACCATTAATAAAAATAAAATCCAAAGGAAACAAAGTCTTCATAGAACATTATTCCTCTTTTTTTGGTGTTTTTTTTTTTTTTTGTGTGTGTTTGTTGTTTTTTTTATTGTTGGTTTTAACAGAGGATAGGTCTTGCATAGTGTCTCTCACAGTCTTACAAATTTGTAATCCATTCATCTCTGAGGAGATAGTACACAGTCTGCAATATATAGAGGAAAACTGGAACTGAAGTTCATTTCTCTTTTTGTAGGTGACCTATAGCTGCTGAGTAGATGTGTTTTGAGGGGAGAACTATTAGAAAGGTTATTTATTAGCGAAAAGAGGGATTTTGTGTATTGTCTGCTGTGGTGAACTTAAGCTGTGATTACAGGCATAAGATAATGTAGACGTAGCTTTGCTGCTGGTGTTGTGTTTAAGATTTTAAGAGATCTGGCATTCGCAATCTGTGCAGGAATATTTGACACCATACTAATTCATCAATGCCATGGTAAATTCTTAGTCAGGTTCATAACCCCACATATTTGGTGAACCTCTTAGTTACAATGAATGAGATAATGCAGGGGAGAAGTCTCCCACATGCTCATTTGTTCTGACAAAACTAACAGATTGATAAAAATGATCCAATGAGGATCCAAACATCCAAAACATATCCTGTGTCTGCATGATTTAAGCTCAGTAAGTCAACCTTTATTTAGTAAATGAATATGTTTCAAATATGTATACAGAGACAAAATTAATTGTGTTGGAACATGTTTCACTATATTCCCCTTTTCTCAAAGACATTAAACAATATTATAATAGAAATAATGCGTGCCCAACTGTTCTTTGGCAGATTCCATATCCCTACTGACCTTGTTGGTATTATGTGCCATATTTTCATATGGATTAACTGTTCTTGAACAATTTTCTCAGAGGAATGAGGTATCATCAGGTTTTGTTTGAACATCTGGCACTTGTTTCTCTGTGTTTTTTTCATCAGTTTTCCTCAGAGGCTTTTCCTCTGCAATTCTCATTTCTGCTAAGATGCATTTGCCTTGATCATGCTGTGCTAAAAAGGACCTCACAAAAGGCACAAATGACAATATTTCCAGTTCAGAGACCAAATACAGCAGCAAGTAGTCATAGAGAAGTGTCAATATAAATCATAGGCTCATACAGAATGATAAATGGTTGGGGTTGGAAGGGACCTTAAAGATCATCTAGTTTCAACCCCTGTGCCATGGGCAGAGACACTTTCAACTAGGCCAGCTTGCTCAAAGCCCCATCCAATCTGGCCTTGAACACATGCAGGGAGGAGAAATCCACAGCTGCTCTGAGCAACCTGTGCCAGTGCCTCAACACCCCCACCACAAAGAATTCTTTCCTAATATGTAATCCAAATCTACTTGTTTTCGGTTTAATGGTCTCTGATAATCAATTTTTCTATCTTTGGTGTTGTGGGCCGTGTCCCCCTCAGAACTGCAGACTCACTGAGGAGTAAATGAATTTCTGATTTCACCAGGTAGCAGTTAGTCACACAGATGTTATTTGCAGAAGTATTTCCATTAAAATAATGATAAAGTTAAGGGACTGTTCATCAGTTTCAATAAATTACTAGTTACTGTCTTTTTATGTTAGCATGGACTCTAAATGTTATAAGCTGTTTCTGAGTTACTGGGACTAGTAGGAGAGTTCTTACCAGCAATTAAGTCATATTTTTTAAAGCACAGTAGTGTAGTAACATTGTATTATTTCTACTGCTGCTATCTTTATTACCATATAATGCTAGCAGGAGCAGCATTAGTACTCGCTGTTCCTGGCAGTGATATTTTATATAGCACTATTGCCCCAGAGCTCTGATCATTGTCCAGGACTCTATTAGAGTCAGATGCTTCATGCAAAAGCATAATAAAGAAGAAGGCAATTCTTCTCCAATGGAGCAATTGTTCCTAAATTTAGAGAAAAGTTAATACTCTAGTAAAAAAGTGCCTTCCTGGACGCTGCAAGCATGCACAGTAATCTATTGGTAAAGCCTGGCTATGATCAGAAAAAAGTAAAAAAAGGAATTTTCTTTTCCCACCATCTTCAAGGTGGCAGAAATTGTTTTTCTCCTACCCTGAAACAAGTTGTTTCTGGCATCCTCATGAGCATGAATTGGACTTGAGGAAAAGCTCCTGCACTAACGTATATACAGTTGCTGTTGTAAGGAGTGAGATACACAAATGTTAGTTCCTCCTCTGTTCCCAAACAACAGCATTTGTCATCTCTAGTTCAGGGCAAAGGACAAACTTAAAACTGAGTCTGATGATTCCTAGAATTCAAGTCAGAATCTCTCTCTGTGTTTGCATCCACAACCCATTTGTGCAAAAGTGTCAATACTAAAACTCATTTAAACATTTGGCCAAGAAAGTCCAACGCATTGGACACAATTTTGTTAACAAAATACATTAATCTCTCATGCCCATGCTAAACACTCTACATAGCTGAAAGTAAGGGAAATTTTCTATTTTTACTCTGCTGAGTGAAAGAAGATGCAGCATCATAAATACTGCAAACTGGTCTCTTAGATCAGTATTTCATAAGCAACTGAATCCACCTTTTTGCATTGGTAATTTTGAACATACTGTGGTCAGTGCTAGAACTCAGCTGTAACTTTCACAGTACACAAATCACCTGAAGCAGCTATTTGGGAAAACATACAAGCTGCTCAGTCCATACACATAGAAGACTGTTTGAGCTCAAGTTACAATTTAATTTCTTTGTAGACTTTGATCAATGATGAATCTTAGCTTTTATCCATCATGTCTGAAAACTATTATCTTATTTATTAGGAGTGATTTAGTGGGTTAATAAAACTGATATGGCAGCTGGCCCCGTGATAAGAAGTTATTGCAAGTCCCTGAACAGCTTAAGCCTATCATTTCCTTATCAGCTATCATTTGTGTCAGTGTATGCTAAAATCAGAGCTACAAGTTGTGTAGGAACATATGTTACAACAAACCACTGAAATTAAAAGAGAAAAGTAGTTCAGCTTGTTTTATAAAATGTTTGTTTCAAAAATTGAGAGTAAATTCCTTCTAGTAACTGATTACACTTTGTTAATTACAAAATAGAAATAGTAAATAGTAAAATACAAATACACTGTACATACACATAAAAATATGCACATAAAGAGACAGAAGGAAGGCATTTGAAGATGTAGGTTAAAGATGTCTATGTGTCTGGTATGGATATACTACTCTCAACAGGGACCCCAAAATAAGCTATTCAACTAATGGCTTGTAAGAGAATAATAATCTTCCTACCCTATTACTCAATGGAGTGTGCCAGACAGAGCTTGAAAAGTAAAATTATATTATTTTTAACAGTTTCTGTGTTGTGAATGGAAAACTGTATTTTTTAGCAGTAAAAATTCAACTACACATTACTGAAGAAAAACAGAATGATACTTGTGCCTTTAATACAACAGAATATATACTGAAAATATCTATTCTCTACATAACAAGATGTCTCAGTGATAAATTCTGATATCATGGGACATTCCAGCAGAAAAAGTATATTTCCAACCACAGGATACTTGAGAATCAAAATCATACAACAATTCCTGTTCCTAGCCCAAATATATAAATATAGAATTATATGTTGAATAATCTACATATTGAATCATAACTTTGTAAAGAAGTCATGCTTTTCCTTGCCTCTGGCCCACTCCAACCTTAACTGGAGGGAATGCTAAATTTATGGTGAAAGTGTAAAAGTTTTTATTTTAAAATTTAAAAAGTGGCATGTGATTGAATCTGGAAGATTTGAACTGTTCAATGAGATGTAGGCAACTGCTTGCTTGCATGGCCTATGACAAATGGGCAGATAACATCATTAAAGAAGCAGTCACAACTCTATTTTGTTTTTCATCCTGTTCAGTGGACACCTTTTGCAACGTAAAGACTAAGTACATGCTAGTATTTCAAAGAATCCATACATGTATATATTCAATACCTCTTGTGTCACAGTAAAGAAAGAAGGGAGACACTTCTGGCTCTCCTAGGGGTTGGCAGGTGCCACAGTGTGATCTAGCAGTGTTATGTAGACTCACCAGTTTCAGAAAAGCAGTAAAAGCATTGGTGCCACTTTCTGTCCTGTTTCTTGGCTGTAAAATTCTGAATGCACACAGCAGACTGCCCAGAAACAGAAAAACAATCTCAGCTGAGATTGTCAAAGCTACCCAGGCTAGGCAAATATATCATCCTAATGAACATTTTCTTAGGCATAATTTGTATCTAATGCCTTTAACCAGCTTTGTAAATATAAAGCACGTGAGGGTTTTGTTCTTACCTGTGACAGTTCCGTACAAGAACAAACAAAATATTGTGATTTTTTCTTTTTAATGGTCATCACCAGGAACAGCAGAGATAAGATGAGATTAACTCTTTTGTTAATGTGTTCTATGAACTATTTGCTGGGGTTTGTTTCTTAAGAATGCATTTCTTCAAGCTTTTGGGGAGTTTCAGTGAAATCGGTGCAATGTGTTGCAAAGTGCTACTTTGAAGCAGCTCAGTTAAACCAGCTGCTATGGTACTTTGAAGCTAATTTTAGTAAAAAGCAAATTAACCTTTCTATTCTATCCGTAACATTCTTAGACAAATTTGGTTTAACACAAAGCTTTTTAATCTGTTGAGTAGAATTTATAAGACAGGGCCTTATCAAATTTGATAGATGAGCTCAGGCAAACTTTGCTATGACTGGTAAGGAAAGAGCTGCCCCCAGCTTGCTCTCCTGCCCTTCTCTCAGAGGTCACTTATTTTGTACTGAAATCAGTGTAAAACAGTAGGTAATTACTGCACAGCAAATTTTCTTAGCACCAGCCCAACCTTTTTTGCGTCTTTGGTGTCTTTGGTTAAGGTGTTGGGTGTGAGCACTGCAAAGCCTGAGCAATAGGCATATTTCCTTTTTCAGTCTCTATTTGGGAGCAGTAATCTCCAGAAGAGCAACAAGGGAGACAAATGTGCATGAGAAATGCCTAAATGGCTTAATAATTTAGAGTTAGTCAGCCTACAACCTGACAGAAGAATGAATGAATGACATACTATCATTATTAGTCAGAGGAGACTGAACACTAAGTTATAAGGTGCACTGGCAAGCTATTTTCAACTGAGAAAGGCCCTGAGGGACTGTCTAAATGTAACGGTGGCAAGTGAGATAAAATGAGCCCAACAGATCAAACCCAGCACTCTTTCAAACAAATGAAATAAAGAAACAGAAGGCATGTTAGGGAAAAGAGGTGTAACATGTTCCTGGATTTTCTGTTCTAGCTACATTCTTCTAGTAAGAAAGAAAGTATTTTAATTTTAACCCTTGAATTTTGGATCAAATCATGACAGTACTCTTTTCTATGAGACTAGATTTTGTTCCATGTCAGTGAAAGGAATTGTTAGACCCTGTTTAGAAAAGTTTTCAGAAAACATTTAAAATCAGTCTGACAACTTGCTTTACTTTCAAATTGGCAGCTTGGTTTACTTGACATGTCACTCATAAATGCTCCTCTTTTTTTCATTGCAGGTATCACTATTATGGAATTGGTATTAAAGAAAGCAGTGCATATTACCACTCTGTGTATTCTGGAAAAGGCTTAACCAGGTAAAATAACTCCTGAGACTTAATCAGTGAAGGTATAACTATAACCTTCCCTTAGGAAGGTATATGTAGGACTCTAATTTTTGTTTCTACCAGAACTAGAATTGCTGGTTATCTCAGTGCTCAAAAGGTTGATCTCTATATTTTGCTAGTGTCTTCCAGTTTGACCCCACCACAATCAGTGTAGAACTGTCAACTTTTAACAGCAGAACATTTGTTCAAGTTTCTGTGAGGGAGCAAAATCCCATTTCCAGAACACTTGTCTAGTTTTGTTTGCCTGTGTGTCACCCTGTGAGTTCTTTCCCCAGGACAGCTTTCCATTATGAAAGGTCTGGAGAATGGTGTGAAGCTAGCACCTGTGGGGCAGGAGGGAGGGGTCAGTGTAGATTAATATTTACAGGCTCTTTGACTGGCTAATATCAGCTTAAACCTAACCCAGGAAGCTCTAATTATATTTATTTAAGGGACAGCTAGCAGGATCAATACGTTACGATAGCTGCCTGTTGGTTTGCCAAAGATTAATAGTTCGTAAAACAAATGTCTCTGTTCACATATGGCTTGAATGATGGCTTTCATTGTCTGTGGCAGTATACCTGGATAAGTGGGACTCTGAGAAAGGAAAGGAATAAATGAGTTTATAATCACACATAGAAAATTCGACTGGTGGCAGATTTAGGTTATATCCAAAGAGACCTTTTCCAAACAGTAAGACAAATGTAAAAATTGAGGGTAATGCTGCCAATGATGCTTAAAAAGGAAGGGTTCTCTCCACAGCAACACTTGAGGTGTAATAGATTAGAATATTCTATTTCTTTTTCTGGTATGTATCCAGAGCTGTGGAGGTGTTGCTGGTACACAGTGTATTTTTCTTTCATAACAGAATTATCTTGAACAAATTGTTCATTTTGTTGATTAAAAGACAGTTATTTTCATTTAAAGGAATACACTAATTCTTACTCCTTAGCTTTATATCAAGCAGACACAATCTAGTAGCAATGAGCGCAAAGAAAGTGGAGGTTCTGCAAAATTCCCCAAGGCTGGGTTTCTGAAAGGATATATTCACATAAAGATGGCATAGATATTCTTTAAGATTTTCAGGACTACTCACTAGATTAGGAACCTTTCCTTTTTGTTAGGACCTGTGCTGTCCTGTATGAGATGTTGAATTTTCAAGGTCCAGCAGTTCAACTGCCTCCCTATCTGAATTAAAGCAGAAGCTCAGACACTCATTTTGCACAGTCTGGCCCAACGCAGTAGCTGGATTTTTCTGTGTGAAGAGAATGATGCAGTAGCCCGGGGTTAAGAACAAGCTTCTGGATAATGAAAGAATCAGGCAGTGCAGGATTCAAAACTCCCAATTCCTGGCTGCATACAGTGATCCATAAATCTGTCCTTTATGTCTCTTTCTAGTCGTTGAGGCTCTGGAAGAGCAGCACTAGCAGATACTGCCTCACTTTTTTTGCTGTACATGCAGTGTGCATTTTGCTGAACATGTGGAAATCTGGAGTCCAAAACAAATACATCTAGCCTTGAAGTTAATTAGATCCATGTTGTAATCAGCTGAATGATGCCTTCATTTATAGTTAACTATCAACATGCAAGGGAACTGTCTGGGTAACATACGCTGGATTATCATGTGGTGGGAACTGTCAGGCACCTGTGCCAGGCCTGGGCAGGAGGAATTCCACAACTGCTCAGCCTCTGGATTTCTGAGAACATCTCAGAGAGCAGGAAACAGCCAGAGAGCATCTCAACAGCAGGAAACAATGATATTGCCACTAATAATTACGAGACTTCATATTGCCCACAGTATCTTATCAGTTGGCAGCTAGTGGTACAGGAAATAACAATAATCAAACAACATTTATCATTATACTGATCCATTAGAATTGCTATTATTACACATTCTCTACTTTAGTAGTTATAATTTAAAATGTTCTTTCTGGCTTCTGCGCTGAAGGGTTGTCTGATAGTCCAATGACTTCATTGGGAATCTCTCAACTGGACTCTTAATAGAACATTCACTATACTGCAACACGTTTTTGCCAGTTAAGGAATCTTTTATCTCAGAAATGTATTTCATTGCATCAAAATAGTATTGTAGTGAAAAAGAATAAGAAATCACTATGATTTCCTAGTTTTTCCAAGAAGTGTCAGCTCTATTAATAACTGTCTTTATAAGTAGTTTCTTTATAAAGACATTATGGACTTGCACCTATGCTACCCTTTTGCTGTCTGTGAAGTGGCAAAGATCCAAACAAAAATGTGAAACTGGATTTTATACTCTAGTGTTTAGTCAACGGTCTTAATCTTCATGTTTTATAAGACATCAGTGTGTTTTCAGTTAGTCCCAGGTATTTAAAAACCAATGGAAGAAGTTAAGAAAAAAAAGTTAAAAACCCATAAAAACCTGTAATTGCATTTGGAAAAATATGATGATTTTTCTAATAGATCATACATATATATAATCTCTACAAATGTTCTGCCTAGGAAAAAGTAATCAAATGTGTTTACTTTCAAAGGTTCTCTGGAAGCAAGCTAAAGAATGAGGTAAGTGCTGTAATCTGTTTCCTTTTACTTCTGTTATAATACAAATATTATGTGACACGTGGTTTCCTTCCCATTTATTGCTCTGAACATTGCAACATTATTTTTCATTAAGTATTTCACCACATAACCTTTTTTAACAAAGCTGAGTATTTGCTCCTCTAGAAAAAAAATATTAGAAAACACCTTTTAGGGTTCCCATTACAATCCAGTTATCCATAACCATATTTAAGCAAAGGATCAAGGTCTAGCTTTATTTTTTAACATGTTACTTTTGCAGGAGGGGTTTTTCAGAATCTCGTATGTCTTACTGAAAGCTAGAAAGAATTTTTTTTTTTAATAAACTGTAATTTGTGCCTCCTAGTCAGTGTTGTCTTTCTCTATTTTTTCTCTTCATGACATTTTGTTGTTGTGTCTTTTTGCTGCTTTTGCTCGCTGGATGGGACAAACAGCAGCTCTGAGTAACTTCTTATCAGCCTTATAGCCTTCCACTGTACTTGTTCTGATTTGAATATCTTCAGAGAAAAATAAATCATAAAGTCTTATAAATTGTATGTTTCCAATTCCTATTGGAAATATCCCTTCTAGTGAACCCTAGAACTGGATCTGGTTTGTTGCTTTTTGTTCTCCAGCCCCCCACAAGCAGTATACATTTTCATTACTGTATACGATGATATAGTCACTGTCATTCTGGTCATATTTATAGTAGAAAATTATGGATTATTGTGCATTAAAGGTTATGAGTTGTTCACAGTATTTTTATTTGGTACTGAGTTCAACTGGCATGGAATATCCTGCGTCCATATTATTAAACTCCTGCAAACCTGCAAAAGGGCATAGGGACATCTCTGCCACATTTCCATGAAGAAATGTCTCTAATGTGCAGTACATGTTGAAATATGACTGGAGGTGTTTGGGATACTGCTTATTGGCATGGGCCAAAAGAATGCCAGAGGCCATTCTGAGTAACACTGTTCCAGTATTGCCTGGGAATGTTTCCTGACACCATTTAATTTACTAGACTAAATATACCTTCTGTGATCAACTGATATACAGCAAGCCTTTCCCCTTTTTCGTTTCCAGATAAGCAACTCCTAGCTGATAGCAGACATTTTTATTGGTCCCTGAGAGTGTAGTTTTGCTCTATTGATTTTCATCCCCCTTATTACCATTATCTCAAAGCCATCGATGTCTTTCTACATGACCTCCTGGTCTTCCTCTATTGATGATTTCATTAGCCCATGTCAACCAATTTAATCTATGAAATGTTCAGTCAGATCAGCCCCAATCTGATCTTTGGGAATTTTCACTTCAATCCCTTTTCAACTCAGTAGTTTCCTTGTCAACACAACTTGTTAGCATTTCAGCTAGAGTCAGTTTTTTAAATGTTTTTACATTCTTTTACTAATCCCCACTCTCACCAGCATAACTGATCATTTCCCGTGGTGACACCATGTCAAGTAGTTTAGTGAGGTTCAGATAGATTAGATCTGTTGCATTTTCCCTGTTCAGATAATTGGCTATCTTATCAAAAAAAGATAGTGCTATGCCATGGGATATCCCCAATATATTCATGAGCACTACTGAAACATTCGTTAGTTCAGAATTTTGGGATGAAATATATCTGGTTCCTTTGGCATAACTGGATGCATATTTTCTTCCATCTCTAATGTGGCATTACCAGTCTGCCTTGGAATTGACAATCTCACAAATCTGTCTTGTTTCTGACCCAAAGTTCCTTCGTCCTTCCAGAAAAAATGTTCACAGATAAGTCAGTGGAAATAATTGAGAAAGGGCACATCATTGTGAGTTCTTGATTGTCTGGCTCAGTATTGTCTGAAATTATTCAGGCAGGTCTTAAGAGAAAAAAAGGCTTTCATGGTCAAAACTGAATTATAATGATCTCAGTGTACTGAAATTTTGGCATTATGTTTTCATTAGTCTGAACAGATGATAGATACATCCTTTTTCATTTGCTTGAAATTAGGTATTCCAAAAAGCAATTAGGTATTCCAAAAAGATTTACAACGATTGCATAAGGTGTAATTCTCAGTAGGAACATAAAGACATTGAAAAGATGTTAAAGCACTGATTGTCTAAATATACTGAGTAAATGGCATTTGAATGAACACTTATTGAGTGCCAGGGACACTGTTTACTTCTGGTATGTTTTATCACATTTTCTAGTATTCTCTCTGTAGGGGGAGATATCAGCAAATTCTTTTATCTAAACCAGTTAGTGCACCATTAGAGTCTGCATGGTTAATTAGGCAGATAATATTACTGTCATTATCTTAATGTTAAATGGCCATTAGAAACAGATGGCATTAAATTGAAAGGGCAAGTGGCAGCAGGTTAAAATATTAAGCCTAGAACTGAGGCACAGTCATATAAGTCCATTAGCAAGGTAAAAAACATTGCAGATTATCTTCTTAAACCTCCCACCACCATCACTGCCTTTTTTTTTTTTTTTTAATGAACAAATCCCTTTTAATCAGAGCTTTTAATATATTTCATGGGTAATTGCATAATAAAATCATTAGGATTACTCCTGTTAAAAAAATACCCTCCTTATCCTGATAGGCAATTATAACACTGCAAAAGTATTGACATGAAAAAGTACTAATGTTTCTAAATTTCTGCAATTTCTTTTACCTAGAACTTTATATGTGTTTGAATAGTAGATAGCACAGGCAAAATTCGTTTATATGATGTATGCTTTTGGTTTTTTGCTGCCTGTTTTGTCAGACATATCACCCTATAAAATAGGGCTATATTTATGTTGAATAAGTTGGTTACAGATATGATTTACTGAATTCAGTGTTCGAGAGTATTTCACTTGAAACTGGCCTCCAATTAATGAGTCAACATTTACAGAAAAATAGTCTAATTTGCACACTGTTACACTGTATGATGCACTATATACCTACCATTCCCACTTCAGTGAAATCTACCTATAGGCAGAGGGTTGGGAAAAGGTCACTTCCAGTTCCATTCAAATGTCTTGTGCAAGATCATAAATGTCATCCATTAGTACAGGGGAATCTGCACAGAAGTAGTAAGATTTTCCACAGGAATATGCAGAAGGCCAGGTCGTGGCTTGACATAAGGTCTGGTTAGGCTGAAATAGAACAAAGGGTTTCAGCCAAATAGTCGTCTTTAGGTTTGAATGCAATCCTGTGAGAATAACTACAGGTCAGCCAGTAAGGGCAGAACCATAGCACATTGTATTTCTTCTCTTGAGGATGAGGGTTTCACCTTAATCATAGTATTTGAGACCTTAAGAGTGTTGGTGGAGTTTAGATATAGACACATATTTAACAACCTTCATGAGCTGGGGTCCAGGTCTGCATCAACATCAATATTTTTGAAGGATTATGTAAATGCAAGTATTGCAGAACCTTGAGAGATTCATGAAGTAATATACAAGTTTAGCATGAATTTTTGATTTAGATGTAACATTATTAGCTGTTTCAATGTACCTGTTTGTTCCCTTCCATTTCAGGGTGGTTTTACTCGCAAATATTCTCTGAGCTCCAAAACTGGAACACTCCTCCCAGAGTTTCCAAGTGCTCAACACCTTTTGCTTCAAGGGTGCATTTCTAAAGACAAGGTAAAAGTGAGCTCCTTCTCTTCTGTCTTAGAGATCAAAAATTTGCCACAGAATGTTTCTTCATATCTTAGCCTTTGAGGTATTGACATGAAAGAGACAGAAATATCCATAATCAAACAGAGGTGACTGATTTATAGAGGGGGCAAACCTTTACTAACACCGATTAACCGGCTTTCCAATGGAAAGGTGGTTGAATTATTTACCTATTAACTGACCCAGTATTTTACAAACTGATGGTATGTAAGACGGGGAGAGCAAAACAAACAAATAACTGAGAGTTGTATTCTTTACAAATGCCTTTGGATTTAAGGTAAATTTTGTTCTGATTAGAACAGAACAAATAATTCACAAGAAATAGATGAATTTTACTCTCATTAATTGTTTGAAAAGTGACTGAAAATCTGAACATGTTTGGGTTTCTTAAAAATTATTGAAATCATTCCTCAAATCAATACTTGGTATTACTTATCCTAAGGATAACTCTTCAGTTGGAAGTCTCTCTCATGTTTTATGTCTTTGACTCTTTGCTTGTGTGTTATGTCTGTGTTGTTTCTTGTCACATTACAAGCTGCTACATTGTGCTAGAAATCCTTTGACAGACATTTTGAACTTTTCAATTTAGTCTTCAGTGCAGGTGATAATCCTGACTGTTTTGAGACGTGTTGGTTTAAAACCTTTTGTTTTGCAAGCCCCTCCTCCTAACCTTGTTCTGAGAAGGCACTGAAGCCCAGGATTCCTGTCGGGAGAAGCTAAACAAAAGGAGCCATCTTAGCTGGAAATCTTACCATTCCTAAAGAAATCCCAAAACCTGGTATACTCAGCAGTGTGCACCACTGTGTAGCTATAGTCTCCATCAGTGAGGTGACATCTCTCATATAGATGGCATGCTCATTAAATTTAAACCTGACAAATATTTGAGGTTCCTTGAAGACCCAACACAGCAGTATAAACAAACTGATTTTTACTGCTCCAACAATGGAGAAAAACTTGCAATTCATTCTCTCTTCATTTTTTGGCTCAGCAGCATTGTGCATGACTGTCTGGGGACAGACTTACCAAGTTATGAGGAGACTGTGGGAAAGATGAATTTCTGTGTCTACTTCATTCTCTTTCCTTGCTGCTCTTTCCTTTTTTCTTGTTCTCTTATTTCCTGGTTTCTTTTCATACCGCCTTTTCCCTCCTTCAGCTTATCTGACCAAAGGTTGTTGAAATTAATATATTTAGGTACTCTGTTGAAGACAGCCCATACATGAAGTTTGACTCCTGCATTAAACTCTTAAGGAGTTGCTTGCAACTCAGATGTCTGGAGAGTCCATAAATACAGTAGTCTGTACTAAAATAGATGGGAAATTCCTGCATTTAATGTTTCTGGAGAGAACTTATCCAACCTGTATACTTCCATCACCTCCTTTCAAAAACAATTTTTTAAAATGCTCTTAAGTCTCACACTTTGATATTGCTTTTCAAAGGTATGTAGTTAGAGAAGCAGCTCTGAAAGTCAGAAAGGTCTGTTTTCAAAGAAATCTGCATCCTGAACCTATAAGATGGCATCAGGTTCATTTGAAATCTGATAGTGTTTTGCTGGAGAGGTTTATAAGCTGTGACAAACCTATGAATTCAGGACTGTAAGAACGGTTTTGCTAGCATTTTTCCTTCCTCAAAATACTTTTCATATTTCTTGTCTTAAATTTGCTACAATTTTTAATTTTTTTTTTTTTAAATAAGGGAACACTCCATTCAGATAAAGCAACCTGATGAGATGAAAGGGAGTTCTGCTTTTAAAAGTTCAGTTCATGTGAGGCAGTGATTAAACTTTGACCAAATGACTGGCAGCTATTTTCTCATTTGTCCAACTAGATGATGTTTCAGAACACTCATAGACGCCTATAGTGGCCTAATGATTAACTTGCACTGCTCTTTGGGATTAATCTTAGCTTCAGAAGGGCGAATTTACTTTGCCATCTGACTGACTAATCTAGCTATTGCCTTACTTTATTGTCCACATTTTCACAGTGTATACAGGTTCAGATGCTACATGTCTGACCACAGCATCAGTGCTTGACCTAAATAATGACAGAAATAATGCCTGAATAATAATGACATAAAGCTGTTGATAAAACTAGAGATGAGTGACATCCTCATCACTTCTGAATATACAGGCTGCCTATTTGTAAATATGCATTGCAATACAGTTTATATTATGTGTTTAAATACTAGCTACACAAAGCAGAAACTTAGATACCATAGCAGTAAAAGAAAGAGTTAAGGAACTCTGTTTAATATTTCTTTCTTCCAAAACAGGTAGATACTCTTATCATGATGTACAAAACACACTGTCAGTGTGTCCTTGACAATGCAATTAATGGGAACTTTGAAGAGGTAAGGTTGTTTGAACACACACACTTGGTACATATTCCTGGGAAGGCAAGAAAGTATGATTTATGTCTATGAATCTGGTTCCTATTCCTTTAGATCCAGCATTTCTTATTACATTTTTGGCAAGGAATGCCTGACCATCTTCTTCCTCTGCTTGAAAATCCCATCATCATTGACATTTTCTGTGTCTGTGACTCAATACTGTATAAGGTAAGTTAAGCAATTAGTTACATGAATAATCTCA
The DNA here is from genome assembly GCA_017589585.1 of Phylloscopus whistleri. Classification (NCBI taxonomy): domain Eukaryota; kingdom Metazoa; phylum Chordata; class Aves; order Passeriformes; family Phylloscopidae; genus Phylloscopus; species Phylloscopus whistleri. Next base: position 208,910 of record JADMLD010000712.1, read on the forward strand.
CCCACAGTACAGCTTCTGCATCTGTAAAAGATAGAATCACAGGATGCCATGACTGCTTTCTGCTGTAAATCAGCAAGGAAATAATTGAAATCAGGAAACAAAATGGGCACCTATAAGAGCTGAACTCCAGTCTCAGCTGAACACCTGATGTGTGACCACAGGCAGCACACTAACAGTGAAACCCTGACTTACGTGCTTGAATGTAGCTGAAAGAAATGCTTGTGTGCTCACTGACCGGGCTGACTAAGGTAATCCTGGATGAAAACTGAAGCCTTGTTTTCACTGAAAAGATTACTGCAATTTCTACCAGAAAAGAGAGTCTGTGGCACACCGGAAAGGTGATTCCACAGCCAGTCTGCTGCTCACAGGTTATGTCAGGCCATGGTTTTGTGTTACCAAGCTGGAACAATACTGGGTTAAGACATTCTTGCTCCTCCTGCTGGCTGTCTTTCATTTCTGTTCCCATGCTGCTAGATGTACCAGTAAAAGTGCTACACTCTAAACTGGTCTAGGTTTAAAAAAATTTTGAGGAATACCTGTTTTGTGGAGCTTTTGTACTGTATGAATTCTCTGATCTAACTCTAACATGATCACATAAATAGTTGAAACTAAGTGACCCTTAGGAGTGTTGCAAGGTCAGGAACAAGTTACAGAGCACTGGGAAAAAAACCAAAACAATGCCACCAAAGTTTCCTGAGTTTTTCATTTGGAAAGTCAGATCAGATGATTATTTAGTAGATGCAAAGTACTTTAAATTGCTCTGATAGGACGTGCCATAGAAATACAAAAGGATTCTCATATAAGTATCCCTCAAACAGATTTCACATCACATATTGATAAGAAGAAATAACTGTTGGCTTAATAGTAAACACCAACCAGTCAAAGCAAAAGACTTGAAGCTTTTTAGCTCTGATGCCTTATTGTAATCCATCTTTCTTTACTGTACAACAATATGAGGGGGAAATCCAGAAAAGATGAAAATTTCTTAGAAGCATATAAAGCTGTAAAGTAAGAAGTGTTTCAGTTAGCATAGTAAAGCAAAGGTAATTAGCATCAAGAATCAAATTACTACCCAGGAGATGGGTCATTTACTTGTAGAGGTTATAATGTACATTGAGTTTATGAGGTTTTTCCTGCTCTAAATGTGTTGTCTCAATAGATTCAATATTAACTTTATTTATGATAGATTTAATGTGACAGAAGAAGAAATACTAGAAATACTATTAAATTATAAATTGAATAAGATCGAATTTGTCAAAAGCTCATAAATTTGCTATTGTGCCTCTTCTTTGTCTCTCACTATTTTCTTATCTATAATCATGTTAGATATTTTTGACATCACAGGTGACAGAAGAAAGAAGGAATTGCACTAGATTGTTATCAAACTATTTACATTAACAGAGAAAGGAGATTTCTGGAATATTGTCTAACAACTTTGTCTTCCAGAGTAGCATTTCCTAGGGGGCATGCCAGATGGCACAGTTTTTTTGCCAAAACTGTTCCACACTACACTTAGCTACAGGGAACTCTATGGCTAAACTCTGAATGCCTGCAGTGCCATGTCCAGTTTGATAGAAAGAAGAGTCAACAGCATTCAAGGACTTGGGAGATGCTTGAGCATCTGCTTTACAGAGACTTGGTGATGCTAGAAAAGGCAAAGTGTTTAGGCATCTCACTTCTACTGATTTCCCTACTCTTAGACATGGGGGATAGCATGCCTTGTTTGGTTTTTTTTTTCTCATTTTACTGCTATGAAGATATACAGTAAGATATACAATGGGTGTTATTTAAGTATATAAATATCTCGTATGTTCCTGTCTAATAGTGATTGGAAAAATCCAGGCATATAAATATCTGGACAGTAAGTTGAATGGCTTTATCCTGTGTAAATTTTCTGTACTTATCACTTTGCAATCTAAGTAGACAAGACAGACATGAATGAATGAATAAATGACCAGAGGAAGCATGATGTCATTTTCTGTTAACTCTTTGAAGGTTCTTACAGATGTACTCATCCCTGCAACAATGCAAGAAATGCCAGAAAGGTAAGTATTTGAAAGTAATCATGGTACATTCTGATTTTTAGGCATATTCCAGATAAATACAAACAATTCTATATTCTAGAGAAATTTCCTCACAGTATTCATGCTCATTTTTAGAACAGTAGTATATGTATGGCAAAATAGAGCTCTGAGGGCAGCTATAGAACAGCCTTAAAACATTAAATTGTAAGATATTATAAATTATAAAATATTAAATTATTTTAGAGTCCCAGACACTAAATTTTTCCCAGAGGAGGTATGTATCTATATGTAGTCAATATATAGATCAATGATTGGTCATTTTCTGTGTCTTTTGGTAACACCTGAGGAGGGATTTCCAGATATGTTGAGAAGTCTATTGGCCATAGATTGAAACCCAATTATTTAAACTAATGCCTGACAATTTTTATTGGTGATTCTCTGATTGACTTTTTGTTTCCCTTATAGTTTACTGGCAGATATAAGAAGTTTTGCAAAAAACTGGGAACAGTGGGTTGCTTCCTCGTTGGAAAATCTACCAGAAAGCCTGATAGATAAGAAATTGCCTATTGCACGAAGATTTGTTTCCTCCCTGAAACGACAGACATCATTCCTACACCTAGCACAGGTAAACAGAATAAGATTATACATTCAAAAATGTGTAAGTTGTATTCAGTGTACCTTTCTGGCTATGAGGTACAGTGCATTGTTTGTTCAAGGTTGACCTTCAGAGGTACAAGACTTAAATCTTGTAGTTTTAACTGTGAAATTAGAAAGTGACCATAAATAGATCTGACCAGAACTTCAAACTTTTGAACCAGAAAAGAGAGCAAAGACCATGGTTATAATGAACTGCCATCACAGTAAACTTTTTTAACGAAACGATCAAGTAGAATATATGTGTACTTTGTTTAATACCAAAATGGAAAATACCAGATGATCCTGCTTGCCTAGTAAAGATTCTCTGCCTTGTCCATGTTGTTCTGTTTCTATTTGAGTTTTGAGTGAAAAGAAAAAATGTGAGGGACAGGTAGTTGGAGACTCCAAGGCTATGTTGTCAGGACACAGGTATCTGCAATTAGCAGTCACTTCCATGTGATGGTTTTGTATCTCCTATTTATCCAAAAGGATACAGTGCCTTTCGAGGAACTTCCTTTTGTGCTAGCATCTTGGACTTTGAGGTGGTAGTCCTCATGAATAACTGTAAGCACACCACAGATTTAGCTTGACTCGGTTTTCTCTTTCATAAATGCAAAAGCAGCATATGGGTGATCTTGTGAAGATAATCTAATAGGAAGGCACATTAGAAGAGCATCAGGAGTCTAATGAAAGGGAAATTATCTGATCTGTGATAAACCCAGCCATGACAATAAAATTAAACATAATAAGATTCTCCTCTGAGCAGTTTTTTGGGTGATCCTCAGTATGGGCCTGTACTGGTTTTGGCTGGGATAGAGTTAACTTTGTTCATCATAGTATGGGTCTATATTTTGGATTTGTACTGGAAACTATTGGTAATTCAGGACTACTTTAGTTACTGCTGAGCAGTGTTTACACACAGCCAAGGTCTTTTCTGCTTCTTACACCACCCTGCCAGCAAGTAACTTGGAGGTGCACAAAAAGGTGGCAGGGGACATAGCTGGGACAGCTGGCCCCAGCTGATCACAGGGATATTCCACACCACAGATGAAAAATAAAACTGGGGGAAAGTTTGTCAGGGGACCACTGCTCAGGGACCTGGCTGGACATTGGTCAGTTGATGGTGAGCAATGGTTTTCATTTGCATCACTGATCTTTGTTGGACTGTATTTTTCTCTGTTGTTTTTTGATGTTTCTTTAAAATTTTTAAATTATTGTTGAGGGGGAGGATTTATTATTATTTCTTTTAAAAAATTAATTAACTGTTTTTAACCTAGCCAACTCTTCTTAACCTACTTTTACTCTTTTAATTCTCTCCCCCACCTCTTGGCAGGGTAGGGAGTAAGTGAGTGAGTGAGTGGCTGTGTGGTGCTTAGCTGCCAGCTGGGGCAAAGCCACAACAGGGTCTCAGCATTTTACCTTGCTTTCTCTTGCAGATTGCTCGGCCAGCTCTTTTTGATCAGCATGTGGTGAATTCCATGGTGTCGGATATTGAAAAAGTTGATTTGAATAGTATTGGTTCTCAGGCCCTCCTCGCAGTTTCAGGGAGCACAGACTCCGATGGGGAAGTCTACAGTGAATGTAAGTCCATGGTGATATATTTGTACCATTAAAAGTAATTAATTGTTTCATTCCATGCCACACAAGTCTACTTGGACTGACAGAGACAGGGCACTCATAGACTCTGCATTCTCTAAGCTAGTTCACTGTAAACTTCAGTAGGTTAAGAAAATTGGTTGCCCTAGAGTGTCCTACAAGAACAGAAGCTTGTGCTGGAAAGTCATCCCAGATAGATGACTTTAAATGGTTGCTGAAAAATTCATTTACATGTCAGTGGCAAACCTCTTTGAAACTTGATCCTAATTATATGGGGATATTGAAAGTTGAGCTTTAAAAATATTTAGTGTAGCAGCTATTTTCGTACACAGAATAGAGTCAAGTATAATTTCTGAGGCAGTAAATTTTCATATACATTGTTGAAATATAGATATAGCCATTTTCTGTATTAAAAAGAGAACTTTGTCATAGGAGTCATGTTGATCAGAGTTTCAAGAGCTGAAAGGAATAGCAATGTGTTGTCCTGTAAATATTATTACTTTGATTATGAAAGTTTGTTTGTTTTTTTTTTGATTCACAAGCCTATTCACATTTTCATTTGAGCTGCCTCTTTCCTACTTTTTTTGTGTAGTTATTTTTTATTTTATTCTTTGTCTTCTTTCACACTGGTTAAAAAAGAAAAGAAGAGAAATAACTGGTCATTCAGGCACTTTTTTGAAAATGGGAATTGAAGAAATTAACTTTATATCCTATTGTGAGAAACTTGTAAAATAGAAGGAAAGATAAGACCCTGCAAATCTGCCACAGCACAGAGAAAACTTTACTAGTAAATGTAGTATTAGAAAGGTTTTCAAGATCGAATCTACAAAGGAATGGAAAATAAAATATTCTTCTTTTGCTTTTATTTTCTTATAAAACTTCATTGTCTTACAACCTGCATCGTTGTAATGCTTAAATAATTAAAATATGTGTGTGTGATGGATGTGTGTGTGCTTGCTTTGCTGGGAATTACTTATTTCTTCACTGCTCTAATTCTTTGATTTTCCTTTCCATGCTACAATATTGTCATATGGCTGGTGAGTGGCTTTTTCTCATGTTCAGAGTAGAGTGCGATGATATGTTCTCCTTTTTACATGGTAGATGACTCTATTACAGTGTTCCAAGAACTGAAGGACCTTCTAAAGAAGAATGCCACTGTGGAATCATTTATTGAATGGTTGGATACTGTGGTTGAGCAAAGGGTTATCAAGGTACCTTTCAAATGTTCTGCCTGACTCCAGACCAAATCCTACTCTTCTTACTCCTTATGCAGTCCCACTGATTTTCCACAAGGGATTTTCATCTCTGCTCCTATCTCCTTACTGTGACAGGGAAGTTTGTCATTTGGTGTCAAAGATTCCAGTGATATTAGTTCAAATTAATCATGCTGAGCAGGCTTATGTGTGTGACAAACTAAGAAGTGTTGTAGCTAAAACACTAAAGTCAGCACTTTCACAAACTGTACATGACAGAAACCCTCCCACCTTATGTGTGCCTGCAGAATTGCAGGGGGATTGCTCTGAGTGAGTTGGGAAAAAGTTGTTCCTTAGAGAAGCAATTCTCTCTTCCATGGTATTTGCGTGGTAGTGTGTGTGGTATAAGTTACTGCAGCAGGTGGATTCAGAAGTAGCTATCCTCCTGGAGGATTTCTACATTTCAGGCTGGAAGATACAGTTTTGTAGCTTTGTAAGGTGCTTAACACAGTAATTGATGGTTTTGATGGGATTCCCCTGCCCACCTCCAATTACCAAGATGCATTTTCATCACAAGTATTTTATATGTATGTAGTTGTGTAGGGATTAATAAACTACAGCTCAGAACAAAAGAAAGGATTTTGACTTACAGCTAAGCAAAAGATATTTAGCCAAGGTGTGACTCTAATTGCTGTAAACTAGTAGAATAAGATGTTACATATTGTTGGCTCATAGCTGAACACTGGTCTTCTCATCAGACTTTTTTTTTTTTTTTTAATCTGAAAATACAATATCTTGTTCATCATTTTAGGTAGGATCTTGATATAAATGGATGCAAAAAGGATGACATAGTACAGTTAGCATCAACTGACTGGCAGAAGAGAGATTGCCACTTACAGGAAAACCATAGGCAAACTCTTTTTCCTTTCTTCACCTACTTTCCCAAATTTCAATGGAGGCAGTGATGATTTCTTTCTTTTTAAAGTACTCTGAGTTTCTTAACAAGTGCTGCTGATGTGTGAACAGCACAGTGAGGAGCTTTGGATGAATCAGGGCAGCAGAGCCAAAGCAAGTCCTAACATACACAGAAATTTTCCTAGGCAAAAAAATCCCATTGAAGTTGAGTAATCTCAATTTATTTTAGACTGGAGTGATTATGGTCTAAATTTCATTCCACAATTTCGGAAGACAATTCCTGATAAGCAAGTCAGGCAGAAAAGGTGAAGCAACTTTGCATTCAGCATCTACTATGTGATATCATATTATTAAAGCTAACAGGTATGGTTCCCTAGCATGGTTTTCCTATACTTAAGGGAAGGAGTACCAACAAGTTTTGATATGAAGCTAGATTGACTTGAGCAGAAGCTAATCATTTACAGAACATATAATCCTTCCACTGCTGTCTGCCTTCTGTTCATGCTAAAGTCTGGCTACTGTCAAACTCACACAACAGCTTCTTTCTGCTTGCTGTTTGAGAAAGTAACAGGGCATATGTTACCACAAGAACAAATCACTGCCAGAGCAAAGTGACTGTATGAAATGAGCAGTATTAAAAGCATCGCTTCGATCATCATGATAGTAACATACCATGCTGTAAGAGAAATTAGTCATTCTGTGAAATTCTGATCAGTGTTATACAGATTAAATTAAAGTACGAAGACTAATTTCTATTCCCTGTTTTTATGGAAAAACAGTGCCAGAGGGTGGGACCTTCCTTCCTTCCTTCCTTCCTTCCTTCCTTCCTTCCTTCCTTCCTTCCTTCCTTCCTTCCTTCCTTCCTTCCTTCCTTCCTTCCTTCCTTCCTTCCTTCCTTCCTTCCTTCCTTCCTTCCTTCCTTCCTTCCTTCCCTGTTACAGAACAACCTTTAACACTAGAATATGGAGTAATTTATGTACCATCAGGGCCCAAGCAGTGAGCAGTTTGCTTCATCCGACATTGACAGACAACATTCTATGACTACACTGGAAAGAGGGAAGGCTACTCCATTTTACCAAGTTAGGTCACACAGCAGGGGGATAGTTTGAGTCTGGCAGCTTGATTCACTGCCACATCAGCCTGAGTCCTTGAACTCTCGAGGATATTCAGTTCTTCTTTCCTGTTGGGCAAGTAAGCATATTTAACAGAATTTTACTGTTCTCTTTCAGGCAAGCAAGCAAAATGGGAGGTCTTTAAAGAAGAGAGCTCAGGACTTCCTTCTGAAATGGAGCTTTTTTGGTGCTCGAGTGATGCATAACCTAACTCTAAACAACGCATCAAGTTTTGGTACCTGAGCTTTATAAAAACACTCATATTTTGTACATACATGTTAAGCACTTACCAGCTTTCTACCATTTCTACCTGTGCTGAGGAACCCATCCTAATCTAAAAATTCTTTGATCAAAGCCACAAATACTGTGTGATGTATTTTTCAAACTAATATTTCACAGTAAATGCTAGCAATATTTTGCTGATGACCTGTGTCACAGGTTTGTTTTTAAAAAGTATTTTTCTTTTGAATTGCTGCTTTGACATTTAACTGCTAGAAGCTTCCTTTGTTTTAATATGGCAATGACTGCATATCTCACTATAAGAGGCAAATTATTTAAATTATTGGTTTTACCTCTGGATCAGTTTGGTAAAAAAATACTATTGTATATAAGTTCTTGTGCATGGTATGTTTTAATAAAAGAAAAAGGAATATGGCAGTCACCACACACTTAATTCTGGAATCAGCAGATGATCAATTTAACAGTGTTTGTGGCTTTTAAAAATTAAGGCTCACACATGCATCTTTAGGAATGTTTACATTTTTGGGAACACTCACAAAGAGCATTATACAAGAGAGAAGATAGCAGAACAAGTAAAACAAACTCTAGTATGTAATTTCATAAGTTTAGCCATAGGTACATTGTTATCTAAAATTCAGAGGGTATTTGAATTGACTGTAGGGACACATGCATTTTTTAATGTGATATATCCTTGAAATAAGGTCAAAGACTTTACCAGGTATTCTCTGGTTATTTAGCACAAGGCAAACAGAAATAGAGCAGAGGCATTCTAGTAGACTTCAGCCTTATCTAGTTCCACTGTGTGCTCTCTTCAAGTATAAAGCATGTCTCACTTTCATCAGTATTTTTCTTTGATGTAATTAGTGGTCAAATAGCCTACAGGACAGTAAACAATTGAGCTAGGTGGGCCAGTGCAAAGAGAGATTAGAGCTAGAAGTTAGGCACTATTCCTTGTTGGTCTTGCCAGGTCATTTAAAGTCCACAATTATTTGTTTGTTTCACTGGCTTCTTGTGGAGTGGCGAGAGATGGTCACAAAGATAACTCAGCTACTCTCTCTCTCTCTCCTCCAAAAGGTTCTTTTCATTTGATCCGCATGTTACTAGATGAGTACATCCTGCTTGCCATGGAGACACAGTTCAACAATGACAAAGAACAAGAACTCCAGAATCTACTGGACAAATACATGAAGAATTTAGGTAACTAGAGCTTGGTTCTTTTGCAGGTACTCTGGTATGTTTCAAAATTGTTGTATTTGTTTAAGCAGAAGCAAGTTTACTGTGTTCTCCTGGTGTAGTTATGTGCAACATTGTCAAATTCGCCTGAAAAGTGTGTGACCATTCACTCAGAAATTCATTCCCACCTTCTTGCCACAGTTCATAACATTTTGTTGGAATGTCAATACTAAGGATCACTGATATCATCATGGATGCAGCAAAGTACTTGTAGGTACATCTGAACAGCCATGAACTGAAGTGTGATAAGAGGTATAAGTAGCAGAAAGGGCAGGGATTCCTAATCCAGTTTTCCCCCAAAGCTTAAATATGTAATTACAACTTGAATTAGGAATCTATTAAATGTTACCACAGTGCAAATATCCCTTCAACTTTGGAACACAAGTTTGGAACCCTATATACCATGTGGCTGAAGTATTACTATATGGAAGAGAAATAAAATTATTTGAAAATAGTATCCTTTATATTTTCCATCTACCAGGCTTCTTCAAAGTTAGACAGTTTGAAATTATATGTTCCAGGTCCTTTGCTATAAAAAAAATGAAGATTGATTAGGATCAAGTCCTGGTCAAAGTTAATCCTTAAAAATCCAGTGAAACTTCAGCAACTTGCAGAATTTTTTTCATTAGCATTAGCACTGGCAGTCAATCCTTATCTTTTTGGTTGTTACTCATAATCTGCACTTTGCTGCAAGAAATGTGCACAGAATGTGTCTGACAATAAATGCTGAACTTCTTTTGATTCAGCCTCCAGCAGAAAAACTTGGCTTGTGTGACAGTTGTGTTATCCTTTTATGTTAGGTGAAGTACTTGAAACCATTAGGTAAAATCATGGTTTCCTCTGAAGAACAGCAAAACTGATGTCATCAATAGTCTGCAAAAAGCTGAAGAACTCTTGGGTATAACAAATGCTTTTCTCTAGGTATCAATATGAAAAGAGAGTTCAAGCATTCTAAAGTTGCCATTGTTAATTCTTTAGGATGAAATGTCAATCCTGATTCGCTCTTAATGCACTTTTCTTGACTTCATTATTGACATTTACTTCAAAGGAATGAATCTGATTCATACCTTCACTATGATGGCTTCAGTAAGGAGCCGATACTGTGTGATGCAGATCTGTGGTTAGGGAAAATGATATAAAAAGAATTTATGTGTGGTGAGAATTCATAACAGCCAACAAGGGTTTTCATTTACCCTTCCAGATGCAAGCAAAGCCACCTTTACTGCATCACCAAGCTCTTGCTTCCTAGCAAATCGCAACAAAACTGCTTCTCTGCCCAGTGACACTTCAGTCAAAAATGAGTGCCCAGGAGAGCAAACTTACTTGTCAGCTGGTCAGCCCAGCAGTGCACCTTCTGACCTGAACCCCTTCACCACAGGAGATGGGGAGAGTATGCAGCTGACAGGTGTGTATCAACTCTTCCAGCTTCTCCTTCCCTAATTTGCCTGTTAGTCCTTCAGTTCGTGGTAACATGTTGCTGTAGGAGGAGTGATGACCATGTGCATTTATGAAGACCTCTGGTAAACAACATTTCATCAGCTCATCTTCTGCAGTGATTTACAGAAGTCAGCAATTGTAATTACCCTGCCAGTAAGAGTTCCTCTTGGAAAAATAGTAAAACTATCCTAGAACTCTTAGCTTGATGAGGTTCTTGTGAGGAGAGAATGAACAATAAACCTGGAGCACATAAGGATTGTAACTGTTGGAAATTCCCACTGAACATGGGACCTTGAAGATGGAGTATGAAAGTGGGAAGCTTTATAGCCTGAAGCCCTGAAATAAAAGCTGTGAATTATATAGGTGGAGGCCAGTGCATATCTTTTGTAAAGGTTTCAAATGATGATCTGCGCTTCATTAGAGGGTTTGTGTCTTAACAGCAGTACTGAGGTATGGACACTAATTATGGTAATGTTTATTTATTCCAGATCAAATGGAGCTGTCTGAAAGTACTGGTCACCTCATGACTCCACCCATTTCACCAGCCATGGTCAGCAGAGGAAGTGTTATCAACCAGGGGCCAATGGCTGTGAGACCTCCCAGCACAGGTCCCATGTTATCAACACATTCCCAGTGCTCTTCCTACTCAGAACCGCTTTATCAGACTTTGTCACAGACTAATCAGAATTACTATGGAAACAACTCCAATTACCAGGCTGTGTTCAGGACACAGGCCCATTCCACTGCAGGAGTTTACGACCACAGAGCAGAGCCCAGCCGATTCAATGCCTTGAGTGAACAGCAGTTCTCCAGAGACTACTTCAGCAACAGTTGTGCCATGTCTCCCTACAATGCCAGATCCCCTTCCAGCTATGGTCCCCCCAGCATGTCTCAGGACACACACAATATGCAGTTTCTGAATACCGGGAGTTTCAATTTCTTGAACAACTCAGTGTCTACATGTCCAGGAGCAGCTTATCCTGCTAATGCTTCCAACGGTATTAATACATATTTTCTTCTTCCTTTTGTTTCTCTTTCATTGCTAGAGTAAAATGCTTTTTCTCTGTGGAAGATGTATTTCAGCTTTTATTTATACATTCCCGTTTTCCTCTTCTCTGATAACACACAGAGACTGTAAAGCAGCTTAATAAGCTACTTAAGGGTTTATTTTCCTCTGGTGAATCCTCAGTTGACCTCAAATGCATCTGCTGCCCTATGCTAATCTTCCTTTGGTATCATCACCATATCTTGCACAAGGGAAGCAAAACGAGGATGACCATGTGGTTTAACAATCTCTTGAAAAGCCCCCAAAACATTTGCTATGAAACAGAGCAGATACAAGACAGCTTACCTCTGGGATCAGCATAATGGACCATTCTAGTCACAGGGTGAAAAGAAGTATGAAAATGTGCATTAGCAATAGTTTGGGACTTTGTCCCTCTCATTTCTCATACTTCAAATGTAAAATTACTGCTTCAGAGGTATAGTCGGGAAAACACCTCCCTCTTCTGGAGGAAAGACACAGTGGAAATGTTACTTTTATATGGATTTGTCTATGCAGTGAGTACCCTGCATACTACCCTGCAGATTTTCTTTCCATGTATGCTTTTCTTGGTTGTAAGCTTCAGAAGGAAGCACTGAACTGTGGATAGGACTCCCCATGGTGTCTCTTAAGGTCACTGATTGCAGGCTATGTTTGATTCTGAACTTAGAAGGAAAGAGCAATTTTCTGTACTGAAGGCATGACTAAACCCTTACCATCTTTTGGTTTCCTTGTCATTACTTCTTTTTTGGATCAGTCCTTACATATGCTGCTTATTTTCCTAGGCTGTGTGTGTACATAAATAATCTAATTGTGCAGGGCTTCATCCAGTAACAAGTACTGGTTTTCCAAGATTATCACAGGCTCATACACTACCCAGTAATTTCATTCATCTTTTTTTTTTTTCAATCTTCAATTAGGATATTATGGAAACAGCATAAATTATTCAGAATCTCACAGACTTGGAACAATGGTGGACCAACATGTTTCCGTAATCAGCAGTGTCAGCAGCATTCGGCCACTGCCATCCTACAGTGATATACATGACCCACTGAATATTTTGGATGACAGCAGGAGAAAACAAACAGGCTCATACTACACAGAGTCCTCACCTTCAATTGTCTGCCGGACCCCTATGTGTAAGTACAGCCAGCAACTGAAGAGCAGCTAGGAACTTTTTAGCATCCTGACAAATGCTGAGTATTAAATTGTAGCTCACACACACAAAATATGAAATGCAACACAGAGATGAAGTGGCTCGGTACTTAGGATGTATCATGAGATGTGTTTTCCTTAAAACAGAGTTTAATAAATTTGCTGCCGTAAGGAGGCCTATGATCCATTGTCCATGAGGAGTGGAATGATTGGCCTGAGTTGCATAAAAATATGTATTAGGAAGCATTTTCTAATTATTAAGTAAACTAATAATAGACTGGGCTTTTCTAGGGTCTCTTGGGGACCCTCACTGTCAAAAAGATCAAATGAATCCTGGGTCAGGGGTGTCATAGTATATACTTCCTGTGCTCTGGTCCCCCATCTTATGCTTCAACAACTGTGTGTATTAGGCAAAGCTCCCACTGATGGTGATTTTTAGGTAGAAATACTCAGTCCTGAAGGGTTTGTTTTGGTATATGCCTTGAACAGATAGTAACTGAGTTTGACCTTACATTCCAAAAAGGGTTGCATGGAAAATAGAAACTAGGGCACTTTATTCTACACAAGATTACATCTTCCTACTGCTTACCTTTTAATCTTGCACAGAAGGTCAGACATTTCTGTATTTCAGATGATGTGCCTGGTAGATAGGAGTTTCCATCAAACAAAACAGGATTGTGATTTCTGTTAAATTCAATAAATTGAAAACTTGCAATGATGGTTACCTTTTTTCCCTACAGCTTCAAACTTGCAAACCACATCTTCTTCACAGTGTATGTATGGAGCATCTGGTCAGTTCCCTTCCCAGGAAAATCTGGAGGTCCATGCCCCACCAAGCAGAGATATGGTGCCATCTTTACCACCAATCAACACTGTCTTCATGGGAGCAGCTGCTGGAGGAACCTAACTGGGACAGACATGTCTGTGCCCTAAGCTTACTTTCCAACCCCAGACATTAAGGCTATGATGATAATCCCCTTCCAAGTTGGTGGAAGATAAAAGTATTACATATAGGTATTAAAGGAGCTATTTTAGCAATGTTATCAGCCCTCCACACACAAAAAATAGGTACATTTGGATTGTATATATTCCTGCTTGTGAATCTCTCAGGATTGTTCTCACCATTACAGTTTTTCAGTCAGAAATTCCGGGTAAGCAGAAAGAGCCAGTGATTCTTGCACGCAAGAATAAGTTGTAAAGAAATTATTACATCTATTCCTAATTTATTAAAAAATGCTATTTTAGCCTTTCACTTATATCTTGGTTTTTATATATATAAAATGTTTATTTAATGCCTGTGTTGCTCATTATTTATTAGGACCACAGAGTAACTGTTTACTTTCTCATATTTGACAGATTGTCAAATGTATGTATTCTACCTCCTATGGAAATGTTTACAAGGTCAATTTTTACTGTTTTAAATGAAACTAAGCCAAACTCTTACGTTTTTTACTGTTGTGCTCTGGAAAGTCTATTTCAAGTGTTCAGTGCCTACTTGTGTAAGTGAAAGTCCTCAGGAAATAAATAAAACATATTATGGAGATTTTATTTCTCTTCCTCTTAAAAGAAAACCAACAAAACATGCAAATATTGTAAGCTAACTGCAATAGCCAGCTACTGTAGCCAGATAACTGAAGGAAATGATACTATGCCACTACATTTCCTGGGATTTCAGAATTATGTGTGATATGAGCCCAAAGTTTCCTCTGATGGAAATCCAAAAAAATACATTCATCAGCTTTCATTGGTTTAGGGCAACTGTGTAAACTGAGACCAAAAGTAATAAAGATTGTTAAAAAATATCGCAACCCTTCAGATAGCTCTTTTAATTTTAAAAATGTTTTACAAGTTCCATGATAATCTGTGCACAAATACATATTTATTTATGGTTCTGGAGAAGCCAAGAATATTCACTAGTGGTGTTTCAGAGGACAGAGAAGAGAACACACTTAGAAAACAAACTTTTTGCTATGCATTCCTGAAATAGCAGGTGTTATTTTATAATCAGATTGTCCCAACATCAGATTCAGGTTTGGATTTAAATCCACTCCCATTAAGTCCATTAAATAGATGCTGAGTATTGTGGAATTGAAGAAAAGTGCATTTTTTGGTGGAGGAAAATGGATGATGCCAGGATGAAGCTTTTTTTCTAATTCTCTGTAACTTCCTTCGGTATCTCTCTATCATGAGAAGTCTGACTGCAGAAAAGCAATCAAAAGCATTGACTAGACTAGGTTATGAATAATTCTGGATATGAAACACTTTATGTGGAAAAAAGACACCATAGTTCAGTAATTGAGAAGTGTAAGACTTCAGCTCAATTGCTTCCTAATTCAGGATGGAGATTTATGCTGTGACCAAAAGTACCACAATGGTGCAAGAAAGCTTTGGTTTCTATACAAATTCACAATGAGATATAATGGTAACACATTTTGTTCAATATTTTTTGGACAAAGCTTTGTAGCAAATGAAGTAAGTACTGCAAAAGGGTTTTTTCTTCATGATTGTTCAAGATATATTTTGTCCCAAAATTAGTCCTATAAAAGTCAGGTTCCCTTCCTATGTATGCAGGTCACCTCTATAGTCAGTGACAGGAGAGGAGATACCTTCTGTTCCAAGAAGTTAAGATGGGGAGTACAAAGGTAAGGGATATACCACTAGAGCAAGGGATCTGTCACTATCCTGAAATCCTTGGCTCCCTCAGCTAACAAATGACATGGCACAAATAATCAATTTGAGGTCAAAACTTCCAGACTGTTGAATGTATGTGAGCGGAATACGTAGAACTTAGAGAAAGAAGGCAATCACTAGCAGACAGGGTCTTAGTCCATTAGGCTCTACATAAAAAGAACTCTGTGTACATATTTTCTCATATGGGATGTGGGATTTATATACACCATTTCCAATAATTTTCTTGTTGTTATGTGAACCATTTTGCACTGGGGTTTGTTGGGCGTTTTTGGGTTTCCCCCCTCCCATAAATTACTGTATTTGCACATTATCTGAGATAAGATATGATTGTATGTCATTAAATGTGCAGATTCTCCAGAAGGGTGCAGAACACAAAGCAGTATGATGTGTCACACTGTTGGAAATTGCAGCTCATTGTCAAGAGCAAAGAGCAATAAAAATATTCTAATATTCAAATAGCCAGTTGAGAGAATTCTCTCATAGTGCTGCAGAACAAAACAAACCCATCATAATTGTAATTAGCAAAACCAAATGAGAAATTTCCATTTTATGATCCATTAGTTCAATCAAATAAATGGTTTGACGAATTCAGTAAATTTTGTCTGTATAAAATGAAATAACTCATAGCTTTTGTGAATAGCCCATGGGAAGATTTTTGTCTTTTGTGTTGTAACAGTAAATTATATGAAGAATTAATGCAGTTGCTATTTGGTGGTTTTGTATTAGTCAGTTCACTTGCATTTCTGTGGATGCATTAATACATGGTTTTAATATATATGTCTGGAAATCTGTGTTAAAATTGTACTTATTGAGTACAGTGTCAAATGAATCTTGCCTAAAAGAAAAAAAACAAAGCCTTTTTTTTTCTGAGAAAGAAACATGAAAAATTAAATCCTTTTGATCTATTTGTCAGTATCAATTATTCTGAAATAATGCTAGGAAAGGCAAAAGAGGTGGGTGAGCAAGTCAAATTTTCTTCCACTTTTAAGTAAAATTGATTTTAATACAAATTATACCAATCAAGATGAAACAGTATTGGAGAAGAACCAGTTGTCTTGTGTGCCATGAGTACATGCCTAGCTGTGCAGAATTGTGCTGGAAGAGGGGTGCAGTTCTTTGACCCTGAAGCTAATTAGGACCCTGGGAATATTGCTCCAAACTCAAATTTAGTGAGAAAGTTGGCCTTTACCTTTAAATGTGTAGTGAAAACACAGTGAAATAACTTGTAAAAAGCAGACCTGTGTGTTGTTCCATCATACCACATGCCAAATCACTGGTCAAATCAGCATCCTGTCTGCATCTTGTATATAAGTGATTGTTGGTAATTGAGAGGAAGGGAGTCTTCAGTGCAGAGCCATTTAGCAGGATCTCATACCTGGTGCAGACTATTAGATGGTCACAGATACACAGGGATAGGAACAGATGTTTTGTATGATGCAGTACAGTACTTTTTCCCTCAATATGGGGTCAGGACTTAGTGGACTTCAGGCTTATAGAGCAGGAAACAGTGGTACAAAAAAATCCCCACTCTTAGAGCACTTGGAGAAAACCTGTAGAGATGTTATCAGTCTTAGAAAAGCAGATACTTGACATTAAAGTAACAATACAGGTCATTAATGATGTCTGTAGACAGAGGTGTACTGCTACAGGCTGGGCATCCCACAGCAACCAACATTTCTGTGCTAAAAGTAAAACTGGCCATCAAGCTAAACTTAAAAGCATTGAGGCTGCCTGCTAGTGATTAGATCAGCATCATTCAGGAGGCCAAACCTGCTTTTGAAAACTGAGGATAGATTAGAGTTAGTTTTAGGTTTGATATGCCCCAGCTTGTAAGTAACAGGCTTTTGTATTAATAGTTTTGGGCTATTGTTAACTGGAATCACTAACCTAACTTTAAAGTTTGGATTATATTTGGCATTAGCCATGGGATGTAGTCTGGGCAAGGATGGGCTTGTTGGTAAGGACCTTAGGACTGTTGCAAATAAGGGCTGGTAAAGCTGTGCTGAACTACCTCTCTGAAACAGGTTGTACATTTAGGGTTTTTTTATTATGAACTCTGTTTGTAGGATTTGGGAATAGCTATGACTGGGTTTATGGGCTTGGATTCAGGCTATGATATTGGAGGCTGCATAATGCCTGAGCTTGGCTTGTGGCTTTTGCCATAAAGGTTTGCATGATGTGTTTAACTTAATATGTTTCAATTCTTGAACATTTGATGCTTTCTTCCTAGTGGTGTACTCAGGATGGAGCTTAAATCTGATTTATCTTTGGCATGAGGGTTAACTTTAGAGGTTGGGTCAACATGAAGCTGAGACTGCAAGATAATGTTGGATTTAGAAGTGGCCATCAAGCTTGATTTGATGCTGCCTTTTGGAGGGACCCACAAACTATGCTTAGTTCTAGGAAAAAAAAAAAACAACAAAAAACCCAAACAACAAAAAAACCCCACCAGAACGTAGAGAGAACAGTATAGATTGCTATTGTATTCAGAACTATAATTATGATATACTTAGAACAGGTAAAAGTGAGGTGTTTCTGCATGTTTCTGCATGTTTAATGGGGGCTGTTGAGCTTACACAAAGCTTACTGTTGGACCAGATGATCTAGTTATAATTCCTTCAAGGTCTAGCCTTAAGACTAGACTTAGAACTGATTTGAAATTTACATTTGGAAACAAAAGAAAATAAGCTGTTTAGGATAAAGCCAGATCTAGAAGAAACAAATGAGACTAATTTGGAGTTTTATGTGGTGGAGATCACATTGTCAATCATACTTCTGAGGCTGGCATTGTGACATATGAAGTTATGGTTGGAGTTCAGGCCAGCATGAAATAATAAATCTGAGCTAATTATGGATTTAAGACCTTCAAGGACTTATGGTTATTATTGACATCAATAAGAGTCATTAGTTCTAGATAAGAGTTGAAGTAAAGTCTAGGACTAGGTCACTAATTGTGTATGCAGAATCAATGCATGTCTAGGTAGTCATTAGCTGAAACTTCTTTGATGGAAAGGAGAAGCATCTTTTCCAGCCTAAGACGTGAATGGTATCTCTAATGGAAGGACTGCAGGACCTGTAGCCTCAAGACAGATGCTGCAACGTTACTAATGGTTAGACTTCAAGTAACCAACACTACTGGGATGGTGAAAGATCAGCAAAGCATGAGATCCTACCACAAACTATGCTGCTTCCATGGTCACCAGACTTTTGCAGCACCTACAAGCTCCGGCAGAATTCCTTCTTACAAGGACCTGAGGCCTTATGCCAATGAAGGCACAAGCAGGCAAAACAGGAGGACAGCAGGGCTGGGATCTGAAATATCATGCCCATTGCATAATGAGAGTGACATCAAATACCATTTCTCTACATTTGGATTCTCTGCTATTTGCACAGTTTTTCCCATTTAACAATGGCTACATGTTACAATGGTGCAGGGAGCAATGGTTACACAACTGGGAACACATAAAAGATTATATTAGCAGCTGAACTAGGAAAATCTACTGCCCTTCCTTTTGGCTTAGTTGATTATTATCCTTGATCAAATAAAGGACCACATGTTCGTACTGCCCTTGTGCCCTGGTTGCTACAGTAAAAAGAGACATACAGTGAAATTGTACATTTAGAGTACTATATGCCTTTTTGATTTCTGTCAAGTTTAATTTTCCAATATAATTCAGTTTTGTTCTGACTTTATTGATTAGTCACTTGTTTTGCATCAAAATATGTAGAGATCACTCTAAGTTTAACTAAAATGACATGTTTTTGAAAATGTCCATTACAGTAAAAATACTAACTGTGTCTAATATGGTAATAGGCCTTCCTGTCTTTCTATTATGGTTTTTACCAAGCCTCATCTTCAAAGTATGATCAGCCTTCAAACACTAGGCCAGATGTATGTAATCTTTTAACAGCATCATTCTCTTGTAGGTGAATTTTTTCATTTTTTCCCATGTAGGTGTCCCAATCCTATGACTGACCTACTGGATCTGTGCTCCTCCACACCCAATCCACAACAGCTGTGATTTTCTGACAGTCCCCAACTTTCAGTTCTTGGTGAGCGCTTGCATTTTAGAGGTCACATGGCCAGTGTCCAGACATGCTTCAGATAGCAGTAACCCAACTTCTGGCTCCTGAGAGAGATCTGATTAAACATTTTAGTGCCCTGGACGTAACAGTTCTCTTTCTGAAACTGCCAAAATACTTGGTGTTGTATGATTGATAATATGAGCAATGTCTAAGGAATTTTTGAAGAGAATATAAAGTTTCCTACTGCTAAGTTCCTTCTAGAAATGAAAAGTGAGTTTCATTCTAAGTAAAAAGTATGTAGAAAATTCTTGGGAAATTATTTTTTAAAAGAGTGAAATATTGAGGATGAAACTTAAATGGACTCAGTCCATTGTACTGGGGAAATAACATTTCACTTAAATAAATAAATACTAACTAAGCCGTAGATTAAGTTTGATATTGAGCTATTCCTGCTGATCATGGTGTTTGCTCATTTGGAAGAAAACTGGGTCTCTGATCCTGCTCCAAAGTTTGCATGTAGTGGAATGGTACTAGCAGAGGAAACAAAAAACATCTCTATATAGTCAGCTTGGTTTTCTCCTCCGTTTGCAGAGTGGTCTTTATCTCCTGACTGTACAGTCAATCCTGTACAGTATGCTCAGGCTTCAGTCTTTAGCCAAGCTCTTCCCTTTTGCAGAAAGATCATGAAAAAAGCAATATTTTGTCCACTGCAGGATCCCCATCTACTCTAAATCATCAATGTAATCTCCATCCCTTCACAGTCTTTCAAGAGAAACCTCCCAGACATCCTGCTCCATCCAAAGAGCTGGGAATGAGGTTCACACTACTTCTACCAGCAGTCACTGTTAAGTGATATGTCCCTGAGGACAACTCAGATGCAAGCAAAACTGTACTATTTTGGCTTAGAGCTTTGTCCCTTTCCCATCTATCTCCAGGCAAAATAGTGTTTAGCAGGTGGTGGTCCCCAAGGAATGATTTAGCTCAGGAAATCCCTTTCCTTAGCTCTTGTTGCTCTTAGAGGTTCTTAGAATTGTGGCTCACATGACTTCCATGAGCCTCTCCATGTATCCTGTGGGAATCTTGGATGACTCAGCTGAGACTGAGATGTCTGGTTGGCAACAGGTCATGTCATTGTCATTAGTTAGTACATGACAAGCTTTAAGCCCCTTCATGGCTGGCTTTCCATGACCCTGGAAAGTCTCACTGGAGTCTGCAATGTCAGGATGGACAATGTTTGTCCACCTGCTTGGACTCCTTGGTGAGCCCCAGCCCCAGGCTGGCTGCAGCCCTGCAGATGTAAGATGCAACTCTGACCTCCAAGGAATGCTGGTCACATGGCAGACCAGACTGAAATGGACATCACACAGCCTGTAGGATGAAACCAGATGTTTCAGAGAGTGTGCAGTGGAAAAGATGTGTTTACTAACATCTGGCTATGTGCTGCATGTCCTTGTGAGTAAGATGAGGGTGAGCAGAGAGATAAGCTAGCAAGCGCTTGGATATTTTGGAGTGGCATTTGGAGCTCAGCTTTGTTAACAATGATGGGTGCAGAGAGCTTTTGATACATATGAGGAATTCAGTACTTAAAGATATTTTAGAAAATATCTTCTGAAAATATCTTCTAAAAATCTCTAATTTATAGATATCTTGCTTCTATATCCAAACTTATCTATCTTTAAAGAAACTGATCTTCACCCTTGCAGTGCTAAGAAGAAAAACACATGAAAACATGTAAAGCACCCCCTGAGACTGCTGGTCTCACACTTGAAGGTGCTATCCTCTGTTCATTCATCTTGACAATTCTAAAGGTAAGGCAAGGCTTCCACATCTGCATTCTGTTTCACAAGTAAACAAACAGTTCTTCTAAAGTGTTGCACGCTCAGCAGTTCCTGCTGGCTGGCATTAATGAAATGGCTTTACCAGGAAAGTGCTGGAGAGCCACAGAGATAAAAACATAACTCACAGAGTGGGGATGGGTGGGGGTGGGCACTGCTCTCACTTCATGTCACTGGCCTACAGCAGCACTGGGTCAAATGCTACACTTTTCCATTACTACAGCGTGGTGCAAGGGTCCTGGTTTAGGAAAATAAATAGTTAGAATGGGATTGAAATTAGTGAAACCCAGTGTAATTGATAACTATGGTTATAGCTATCAGATGAGGTTGAATTGAATAGAATTTCTCAGCTACCTACAATCACACTTCATTGACCAGTTTTCTGTTTCAGGCTTCAGGAATTTTGGTGAATTAGTAATTTCCCTGTGAAAGGTTCATGAAGTGAGTCAGTGGGACAGGCAGTCTGAGATACACCAAAGGTTGAACAGCCCTCTATCAGTTTCAGGAGCCCTGGAGTGCTGACACTACTTAAACAGTAAAAATCTGCCTCTCTCAAGTTCTGTTTTATCTACTGTCCCTCAAGAAGAGCTTCCAAAAAGCTGTAGTGCCAAACAAAATTAGGCTGAGATCAAAACACGGGTCTATGCAACCTGTGTGATGGACATGATATGTGGGAGAACATTTGGATCAGATATTTAGGTATATTGAACATTTGCTGCCTGATTTAGCACTTTGATCTGTCCTGAAAGAAAATTATTCTTTGGCAAACTAGAACAGGAGAAAAAAGGAGTGAATTTTGATGAATACAGCTGGGAAGATTCCCTGCCAATTCTCTCTCCCTTCTTTTTTCAATAACTCAGGTTTGTGTGACAAGATGTGAGAGTACGTTTGTCTCTCTCGCATGTTGGTCAAAAGAGCTCTGCCAAGCTGACTGCCAGTAACAGAATGCAGGTGAACACCCCAAACTGGGGCAAGATTAAACAAAACTAAAAGACATATTTAACCAAGGGATGCACAAAAATGCCTGACCTAGTGATTTAAATTCAGAGCAGCAAAGCAGGAAGCAGGAATCCAGCAAAAGCTCTGCTTCATCTCAGCACATATTCAGCGTGCATTTAGATCTGCTGAAACTGCAGACCAAAACAACACATGGAAACAAAACGAAAGAATCCCACACAGCTGGGAGGAAGGAAATTGTTTTACCAAGGCAGAGAAAGATAGCCCAGGTTTTAATATCTGTCATTATTGCTGTCATAACTATTTCAACTAAGATCATCTTCTCTGCAATGACTTTATTACACAGGTTGAGGCCCAGAATTTGGGGTTGTCAAGCGCTGATGCTCATTTTGATGGGAATGCCAGATCATTTTACCCCTGGGACAATTTGCTATGGCTTACTACGTACTAATTAATGCTACTTGTAGAAGTAGACAAATCCTGAGGGACTTGTGCAAAATTATACTGTGCAAAATTACACTGTTTGAGCAGCATTGAGAACTTCAGCTACAAGGTGTTGGATTTCCTCGTCAGCAGGGGACATACCCAGGTAGGCCAACAGACACAAATGGCTTCTCTAAATCTGCTTCTCCCTCTTCTGCCTTAACCTTTCCTTCTATTTTCTTTCCGTAAGCACAAAGAGCTCTGTGGATGGTGCTGTGCTCCATCCCTGGCTACATCCTACATCTCCTGGCTCTCTTGCCAGGCTCTGCCCTGGTTGACCTGGGGCTCCATCCTCTTTTCTTACTTCTCCCAGTGGAGGTTGGTGGCAAGGGCTGAGTAGTCAGTGAGAAAAGGGAGGTGCCCACTCTGAAGCCCTCTGCTTTGCTCCTGGGACAGGAGGAGCCAGGAGTGGAAGTCCTACATGCACCTCCTCTCTCAAGGAGAGCAAATTCCGTGCACTTTTGCAAGTTGTCTCAGAAAAAAGAAATTATCCTCATTTTCCCCTTCTATTCCCTTCCTAAAGGGGAGCTTTGCAATTAAAAGTATGCTGGCGTTTTGTACCCAGGGAGGAGGGGTGGAGTGGGGGGTGGGGAAATTGCCCATGTACCATAACAGATGGTTTAAGTGCGGTGATTACAAAATCCTGAAGTTAAAATAGTTTAATTACAAAGTCAATACTGCCTCCAACCTCTGCTAAGCCCCCAGTGTAAAAACAACAGACGGCATAGTGCAAACGGTAGGACAATATTTAACCAGAACTTTGCATTAGCTACTGCAGCACAGCTCTCCATCAGGCCTTCAGCAAACGGAAGATCAACTGATTTTCCCAGCCTGTATTTGTTAACCATCTCTGCCTCAGTATCAATGGGCAGCTCTGAGAGAGCCACAAACAACCTGAAGGAAATAAACTGCAATACTATACTGCACGCAGAGGCTCAGCAGGGTTGTATGCAAAGTCCAGTATTTCAAGGGGACCTGAGAGAATTATTAGCACCTTGTCAGGAATGGAGGCAGAGGTAAAAAAGATGACAGGCAGAGGTATTCATACATAAAAATAAAAATAAAAACTGAAAATAAAATTCAGTGAAATAAGTATTTTATCCACTGGATTTTATAGGAAAAAAAGAGAAAGAAAAAACTGGGGATAATCTCAAATAGCCCAGACTTGATCTTTCACATGCAGGGAAAGCAGAAGCTCTATAGAGTAAGTTGTAAGGAAATCTCACTAAGCTGTGCTCTTGCAGCTGAGAGCCTTGGTGCTGGTCTTATCCCAGTGTGTACATATGCTGCATATTCTTTAACAGTGACAAACTCTCCCTCTGTTGGCCTGTGTCCCTTAAAAACACCCAGTGAAACATGGAGCTGGGAGGGTCAGAGGAAGGCTAGCTGTACTTTGTTAGCAATATGCTAAAATTGAGTCCCATCTGCCTCCATCAGGACACAGCCTGAGGTGTGCACCACCCCTGCTGCATGTGAAGCACTATGAGGCACTGCTCACCCCCTGTCTGGGTGGGTAAATCAGGGACTGGGCAAGCTGCTGACAGGAGATACGGACCTGTGAATGTAAAAGCCAAAATAGACAAGTGAGAGATCATCTGCAACACTTTTTCTTATCACTGACCCCCGAACAAAATCAAAAAGTGAAGCAAGAGGGAAAATGGGCTCCAAAAGTGACACTACAACATGGAGATCTCATAACTCACAACATCCCCCTTTATAATTTTTTATTGCAGGGTTTGATGAAGTCTAACTTTGGATGTTTGGGGTCATAACTGCAAAGCCAAATAAGAGTTTCTAGTGGCTGATTTGTTTCTCTGGGGTTCTTCATGAGTAACAGCATTTGGATCAGAGAGCTGCACTGGCTAAAATGAGGGAAAAGGACACACCACTGTATCCAAGAGAAGATCCTCTTTAATGATTAAGAGGAAAGAGGAAACATTCCCTCAGGTTGCTGTATATTCCAGTCCAGCTTTTAGTAAGTTAACTTTACATATATGAGTAGATTCATTGACTTTCAATTAAGACTAAGTGCATGTTGAAGTGTTTCTTTTCATTAGAGTGGAAACAATCCTCTTTAATAACAGAAAAAAAGCCCCATAAACTAATGTTCTGGTGGAAATCACAGCATGAATGGCATAGCACTGAGAGCACAAAACAACTTGAATTATATTTATATGTGAATAGAAAATACTTGTATTTTTTCCTAGAATATGATAATAAATGGTTTTGTAATTAGCTAGAATAGCAAGTAGCACTTTGAAGTATATTGTAGAGGACTTGAAAATGTCTAGAAATTTCTTTAATTCTCAGGTTTGCCTCCTTTTTTTACCCTAAGCAGGTACTTGTAATGAGGAAATCAATCCAAGTAAATAAGGCATAGTCACAGCCTTATTTTAAAGATTTTTAAAAAATCTTGGCTTGGGGCAGAACCCATGGGTTTGTATCCAATCTCAGCATCTCCCCATAGTGAGTGTTGGACACAGTTACCATGGCTGCTCTCAGGATAATTCTGTGTTTAAGCCAGTAGCTCTTTAGTGACTTTTGTCACCCAGAACCACAGGGACTGATGCTCTGTGCCCAGTTCTGGGAGCAGGACTATTCACTGTCAGGAGATTAAGTACACCTTGGGCACCTTTTCCTGAACAGTTTCCCTAAGGGAAAAGCTGTGCAAGGAGAGCATGTCCTCTGTCTCCTCCTGAACTCCAACAGGAGCTAAGGATGGAGGCTGTCTTCTGTGAGGAGCTGATTCCTACAGGTGTACATTATGTAGACCCCATAGATAAAAACACATAGGAGTTGGGATACCAAAAGTCCAGCTGGGGTTTGGTACCTAAGAGCTCCTCATCTCTCCTACACTGGCATTTTACATCTGACATTGTTTCTTTGTCTCAGTATCAAAAATATCCACTTTTTGGAAAGGGCCTTGTATCCTGAGGAGGGCACAAGAAAATAGGTAATTTTGAGTGATTTCAGCTTAGTTATGACTAATCAGAGGCATGCTGTGAATACAGCAGTTCGGCTGGGAATTTTGGCTGTCATCATTGCTAGACAAGCACAGCCACAAGAAAAGTGTGCCAGCATCACAGTTATGATGTGTTTCAAGAAACACAGCTCTTTGGGAGAAAGTGTGTCTGGTTATGGATTATAACAGTGCTACTAAACCAGGCTGTCCAATGGTAGCTGTTTCACACAATGCACGTTGAGGATATGCCACATTAAGTGTTGGTTTCTGTAGGAATTTCATGAGTAAATCAGGCAGAATTCAGTCTTAATGACTGGAGTCTTGACTTTCCACGCCCACAGGAGACTACTCCTGCAGATTTCCATCTTTGTGGGATCTCTGCACTCTTAAGACAGCTGATTTCACTCAAAATTCGTTGGTAAATCTTTGGATCCAGAGTGCTGGCACAGGGGCTATCAGTGCTGTCATTGCTGTTATCGATGCTCTCAAAGCGCTTGGCGACGCTGCCGGGGATTACGGCCCTGCTGGTCTGGCAGCACCCGGGGCACAGGGACAAGGAGGAGGAGGAGAAAGACAACTTGTCACCACCCAAAGCTCACCCTCTGAAAGTCTGGAGGTGAAATGGCAGTGCCTGAAGCCTGAAATCTGTGCAGTACGAAGAAGAAGATACATTTTTAAAAACTAAGCAGGAGGAATCCTGTTGTTGTAGACTGACCTTCTTTCCTCCCAACAAACATTTACCCAGGGTTGTCTCATGACTGGTCGACTTTTGTAATCCATTAGAAGGTGATGCTGTTGCATGACATGATCAAACACCAAACACAGCAGAAAGGCCATAACTATATCTAAAAAGCCTTTGCTTTGTCAAAGCCTTTCACTAATGCTAGCAACAAAATTATTGAGGTCTGTAATGAGCTGATCCCTTGTCAAATAAGCCTTCTTATGAGAGTGTTAAGCTTTATATCTGCTTTCAAATTAAACACTTTGGATTTATTAATGTTTCCTTTCCTCTCCAAATTTCTTTGTTGAGAAGAGGTGCCAGAGGAAATGTACTGGCAACAGTAGGATGTGAAGTATAGTTTAAAATACATTAAACATATGTTGATGGGGCCATTAGCAGAGTTTATAGATACCACCACCTGTCTCTTATTCCACCTGCCATTACTTTAGTGACAGAAATCATACTGTAAGAGAGGCAGTGTGCTACCATTAAATCTTTACTCCTGTGTCAGAAGGAACATAGCAGCAAATTCATGCCTTATTGCTAAAAAGCATTTTCAATAACAGTTCACTTATTGAGCCATATACTTCTATTTATAAATAAGCCTGAATAAATAAGCAGAGCAGGGGCTAAAGAATATTTATAATACCAGTCCGAGTTTGGATGCAAAAGAGTCTTTGAATATCTGAGAGGGAAATCCTTTGCCCTTATAAATGTTCGGCGGGGCACCTGATGCTTTACTTGTTCCTTTCAAGCCAGCAAGTGTGATCCTTAGAGCATCGCTGCCAAGGGCGCTCTTGGACCCACCACATGTAGGGTTTATTGCCTTCGGGTAAAAAAAAAGAAATTATTAAAAAACCCACAAAAACCTACTTTAATAATAGAAAAAATTAAGTAATAAAATAAAAATACGATAAAGTAAAGTAAAACGAATCAAGTAAGGTAAGGGAAGGTAAATGAGCGCAGGCGACACCGCCTCGGCCCTGGGGTGCCCCCTGGCGGGCGCGGCACGACGTTGCGGGCCCTCGCAGAGAGCGGTGCGGGGGCAGGGAGAGGGTGTGCTGGGGGGGGCGGGATGTGCGGTGCGGGAGCCGTGCTGGGGCAGGGGGATGTGCACAGCGCTGCCGAGCCGGCCTGGGGGCAGCGCGGTGGAGCGCGGTGCGGGTGCGGTGCGGAGCGCGGTCCAGAGTGCGAGGCTGGCGCACTGCTTGGGGCGGGAGGGGTGCAGAGCAGTGTGGGGAGCGGTGCAGTGCCCGGTGCGCAGTGAGAGACGGGCGCGGTGCAGGGCGCGGTGTGCAGTGAGAGACGGGCGCGGTGCAGGGCGCGGTGCGCAGTGAGAGAAGGGCGCGGTGTGCAGTGAGAGAAGGGTGTGGTGCAGGGCGCGGTGCGCAGTGAGAGAAGGACGCGGTGCGGGCGCGGTGCGGTGCAGGCGCGGTGCGGGAGGAGCGCGCAAGGCCGTCATTCTCGAGGAGGTTCGGGGTGTGGCAGCGCTGCTCCTAAACCCATGGTGAGAACCGTGCCCCCCGTGCTGGGGAGCGTCAATGGCCCCCGGGTGCCGGCGGCTGCCGTCTTCCCGAGGGGACCACCCTCGGGTTTGTGCGGCAGGGGAAGCCCCAAAAGTGCCCTCGGTCTCGTGGTTAAAAGGGACGCAGCAAGGCAGTCACCTCACAGGAAGAAAAGAGGGGCACGAGTGGCAAGAAGGAAGGAGGCTGGTGCAGCCTCATGCAGCCTCAGGGAAAAGAGAACGATGCCAAGCCTCCATGCTGAGGTGGGGGGAGGGGAAGAGACCGGGCAAAGACTTGTAGGTCTCGAAGTTGTCTCATGGATGTAGGCAAATAGTAAGTGCATCAGAAAAGGTGGGACTGGACATTAAAAAAAAAAAAAAAAAAAAAAAAAAAAAAAAAAAAGAGCTTTCCTAAAAGTCAAGGTTGAATTTCACAAAAACTAACATTCAGAAAACGTTACTCATCTTCATTTGCTCCAAGAATCGGCCTTTGCTCAGCCTCTCCTCTGCCTGCTAGGCAGACTGGGGAGAACCCTTCCCTAGAGCAGCTCCCGGCAGCTCTGGTCCTCCTCTGAACCCAGCCTCAGTGCCAGTGCCCCTGGGTGTCCTCTGCACGGGCACTCATGGCAAAGAGAGCAGGTATGAGGAAAGGGATGGGGGTCCTTGCAGCGCACAAATCCTACACAGAGTGGCCGAGGGAGCTGGGATTATTTACCCTGGAGAAAAGAGGGCTTGGGGTGACCTTATGTCTCTACAACCACGTGAAATGAGGTTGCAGCAAGGTAGGTGTTGGTCTCTTCTCCAAAGTAACAAGCAATAGAACAAGTTTATAGTGGTGAACCCGGTGGTGCTGTGTTGGACTCAATGACCTTGGAAGTTTTTTCCAATCTAAATTATTCTCTGATTCTACTCTCCTTTCTAGAAAGAGAAGGGAAAATGTTGCTAGCCTTTGTCCCAGTAGGGTTTCATTAGGGGAAGCCTCACGTTTGATCGAGAGATGGCAGCACAGTTCTGGAAAGCTCGAAAACTCCCCCACCAACTCCCCCTGTTAGCAAAACCTCAGGACTCTCAGGGACACAAAGCACCCTTCTGCTCACTGGAACAAGAATTTAAAAGGGAAACCCGTGCATATGCCCAGTAAGTATTTGAACTGAACTGCTAAGAACCCAGTTAAAGATCTAAACTGAAATTGACGCTGTGCATCAGAGTCCTTAAACATGATGAGGCACACATCTCACTGCAAAGTATGGCAAACTTTCTCAAGAGGAAAAAAAAATCCCTCGAGATGAAGTGGCAAAGATACCAATGGAGCCTTCATTGTTTCAGTCCTTTTAAGAGTATGTATGGACGTGTCCACGTGTCACCGAACACCAACAGAAAGATAAAACTCTGAAATTCCTCTGTCCTGTTTTCCAGCATAAGTTTAAATGGGTAAAAAAAGATGATTTAAAAATTTCTTAGCATGATAAGCAGGGCTTTATGTCAGACCCACAAAGAATCTGCTGCTTGATGCAAACCCAGAACCAAACCTGTAGAAAACATGAAGTACCTGTAATGTCAAACACACCTGAACAAAACTAAAATTACTGCAGGTGAAGTGTTTCTGACTTATTCCTAAATGAGCTTTCATTCAGAAGATGCAGGCAAAGGTATTGATATCAAACCACATATTCCACTCCTCTCTTGCCCCAGACTCTAGGCTTGCTCAATCTATGATTGAGGAATTCCCACAGACCTGCAGGTGTTGCCAGGAAAAAAATTTGTAATTCATTAGGTGGTGCTGGAAGTCTTTGCTGGAAGTGCCATCATGTTGACTGTGTCAGCATTTTCTAGAGCAGCTCTACCTGAGGCCTTATGGGGGGAGATGCTATTGGAAAAGCTGTTTGGAGTTAGTTTGGCACCATCTCTTTCACCCTTGCCAGATTCAAGACCTTCTGGTATTCACTGAATATACAAATCAGTGTGTGTAACCCCTCTTTCTGCACTCCAGCAATAGTCATGGATCAATATAATTTTTGACACTTTATTTAGTATTGGAAACATTCAAGGAACATAACAAATGGAAATTTAAGGTTTAGCCAGATTGTATCAACTGTTGGTATTGGAACATCAGTGAAGCTCAAACAAGTTTCACTTGGCAGGACAATTGCACAAAATCATTTGATGTTGAATCACAAGATATTTTCAAGGTTCATACACACAAAAGGGTTGAAATATAAGCAAATTAAAGCCCAAGTATTAATGAAAAATGTTCTCCTTTCCTTCCCACTTGCCAACTATTTAACCTGGTCAGGAGACAAATTCACGTGGGATTAATTCTGTGGAGCCAGCCTCGGGTTCGTCCTGAGTTTCCTTGAAATAAGGCATCCTCTGCTTCCTATCCTGCACGGTTTGGTAATGCAGCTGCACATTGTTGAAAAATTGCCACAATTCATGGCGGGATGGCTGCGCTTCAGCAATGAGAGAAGTTATTTGGAATACATATGTCTATGTTTGCATGCTTGTGAAGCTTACATGTCTGGCTTGTTAAGCTCCAGGAAGCTCCCTGATGGACGACACCATGATACAGTGGATGGCAATCAAGCCATGAACCTCAGTAAAAAGAGGCTGATTCTCAGCTCTGTGAACTCCAAAGGAACTTTGGGATGCTTTTGCAATTCAAAAGGCTAAAATGTCCTGTAGAGTGGAAAACCATGTAGAAGATGAAGCAGAAGAGGTGAAAAACCCTCTTCGCAGCCAGTGTCCCCTGTGTGCTGTGTGGTGTGGGGATCAAGCCTTAGAGCCTGGTGCCCTCAGGGCACGCCTGTCTTTGCACAGAGCACCAGCAGGAGATGTGGCCATGAGGAGCTCCTGCCACCACTCCTGTTCTGTGCCCCTGGCTGTGCCCTGGCCAGGCTGGGCACTGGTGGGCACAGGGGGCAGCATGCCCACCTGCTGTTACAGGTGTTCTTCTGAGGTTTTAGACTCACTTGCCTCCTCCTTTCTCCTGCCGTGTGATAAGGGGGGAGTGTTTGGCCTTGGCAGTATGAACACCTTCTGTTTTGGAGTAAGATTAGAAACGGGAGGGAAAAGCAGAGGTTTTGGCTGTAATCTCAGTGCTCCAGTCTTTATTGGGAATGAAGGCACTTCCCTGCACAGATATAACACAGGAAAGCAGAGGGCTCAACAGGGTCTGAATGGCACTGCTGTACATAAAGATGTGATGACCAGGACAGGGAAGAGCTGGGGCTCATTCAGATCCGCAGTGAATTAACTAAACCTGTGCAAACCAAACTCACAACTTACGTAGGCTACAACCCAGGAACATGATCAGCACATTTGCTCAGCAGACGTCTAATTGCAAATTGAACAAAATGTCTCCTTACAATGTGTGGTGGCTGGCACTGGCACAGAAAGTGTTTGTCTGAGCTTGTTTCATTTGGCCCTGAAAGAAATGTGTCTGCCTCCCTGGTGCACCCATTCTGTGAGCACCCTTGGTGCCCCTATGCACCAAGGCCGTGAGAATATCATGCAGCAGAAGTCTGATCTTTCTCCATCTTTTAATTTAAACACAAATGATGGGTCCAGGAGCATTTTTAACCTGATACGATGAAGGCCTGCTGCAAGAGGCCAGATGAAGGTGGGCACAAGAGGTCTGACAATGCTCCTGAGCATAAATGCTCCCCAGGATGCCGGATTTGTCCCCAGTGCAGCGGAGGGGCTGCGTAGCACCACTAGCCATCGGCACGGAAGCTGGGAATGGAAAACAATTTTGACATTGGCAGCCTGGAGTCCTGCCCTTCTCAAACACATTTGATGTTCATACATGGTCTTTTGGCTGCTGCTGCTGGGGACCATCTGTTGCGATGGCTTCGTGCCTGATCAAATGGTGGTATGCCAGTTTCACTGGGACATGAAATACATGCCAAACAAAACGCGTCTGGTTTTACTTCTATTACTCTGAATTCAAAGCACATGCTAATACTAATCCCCATTTTAACACCATTGTGGTGCCAGTTAAACCTTCATTTTTTCCCAGTGTCTGCCAGCTTCTACCACGTACTTAGGAACTTAACAAAATCCAGCAGAAATTGTCACTGCTGATTTCACATGGACAAGGGCACTGTTTGCAGGAATTTGGTAAGAGGTGTTAGCCCTAATGGCAGAAGTGAATGCATGAGTTTCCTATACATATAATACAGGATTCTTTAACGAGTTGAACTAGGAGATTTCTTTGAAAATTACCTCTGAAACCCCATCCAACTATCGTAAAATTTTCTGCCCAATAGAAATGTGACTTATCAATTTAAAAATGTTCCTGCGAAGAAAGCATAGTTTAAAAAAAAAAAAAAAGCCTCTGACAACTGTGTGAAGGCTTTGAGCAGTATGTGAGTACTGAGGTGCTCTAAGCACATTTTCTTTTCAAAGTGCTATGAGTTCACCATAGTTCCACCTCTGATGCACAGTAAAATCTTCCGTGCTGCTAGCTGGCTTTGCTGTCTGGGTTTATATGACTAACTCTCTGCGAATGTTCCACATTCAGAGAAGTGTGCTCTGACCTCAGCCAAGATGAATATTATTGTCAGAGCTGCCATCATTGCAGCTACTGTGGGTTTTCAGATTCTTCCGGTGTTTGTGGGGAAAATCCATCTGCTACAGATGTTCCCTTAGATGATGGATTTTCTCCTCTGGTCCCATAATGGGTGAGGAAAACCTGAGGGAACATCCCCTGATGGGATTCCCTTTGCTCCTCATCCTCCTTCTGCAGTGCAATGCTGAGAGGCTGGAGATCTTGGACACATTTTTCCCCATCCTTTTCCTCCACCTGTCCCTGCGGGGGGAGATGATAAAGACTCAGTGCTGGCCTCTTCAGACATATCCCACTCTGTCTGTGCAGGATTCAGGTGTGGCAATTGAAGTTCCCAGTTTTAGGAAGTGCTGGGACTTGAGGGTTTATTTCCTCTGTTCCTAGATTCATTATGATTTAAAGCACTTAATTTTTTTAACTAAAGTCACAAAATTCATTTAGTTAATGAATTAATTTTAGTTAATAAAATTTCTGAGTTATTATAATTTAATAACCTTAATTAACTCCTTAACCACCTTCTTTACATTGTCTTCTTGTATATGCCTGAAATAGAAGTTACTATAGGAATGTGAAAAAAAGACCATAAGCAGTTAAGGAAAGTTGGAAAATGTGCAGGTTTATGAACGTCATTTATCATTGTACTACCAGAAAGAAAAAGAAAAGTTTATTTGAAACTCTCAAGTAATATGGCAGGGCCAAGAGCATAGGCCAACGAGTGGCATGTGGACTGGCCATAAAATTAAAAATAAACTTAAGAGTAAATGTGCAGCTAAATGC
Organism: Phylloscopus whistleri; assembly: GCA_017589585.1. Classification (NCBI taxonomy): domain Eukaryota; kingdom Metazoa; phylum Chordata; class Aves; order Passeriformes; family Phylloscopidae; genus Phylloscopus; species Phylloscopus whistleri. Next base: position 242,016 of record JADMLD010000712.1, read on the forward strand.
AGACTGTGAGGATAGGATGTGAACTTCAGCTATTTCCTGGAGCTAGTGTGGTTCCAAAGTTTAACAGCTTTAGCCTTTGGAGACCTGGAGGCGTGCATACTTGTGTTCAGTTTCTCCTCCTTTCATCTCCCCCCACTCGGAGCCCTACCACCTCCCAGCTGCCCTGCTTGCTCCATCTCTCCCTGCAGAAGGACACTCCTCTTGTCCTCTAACAAACATCTGACATGGCTCTTGGCACTGAGCATCCCTGTGCAGCAGCAGGGCCTCCCTTCCCATCCCTGTGTCCTTCAACCCCTGAGGCCCAGATTCCCATTTGCCCTCAAGACCTACTGGATTGCAAAGGATTCACTGCTACCTGAGGACAATCCAGGGACAGCAGCAGGTAGCTGGCCCAGCAGAGGGGGCCACCTGTTAATGCCTGATAATTAAGCCTTTTATTCTGTGCAACAGTGATGTTTGGGTGCTCCTCTTTCACACAGAAATTGTTATCAAAGTGCTGTTTTTACTAAACAAATGTTTCTCTGTGTCAAAACTTTGGTGCTATGGAATTGTAATTTGTTGAAAATATATTGGCCATTGCAAAAGGCTCAATTCTGGGAAGAACAAGCTCCCAGGGCTGAGACCTCAGTGGACACTTTTTTTTTTTCATGAAAAAAGAGGCAAAACAAATCTTAATATGCTCTTGGGCCACTATTTACCTAACTATAGAGCCTTAAGGTCCTGCTAAGAATTGGGATGATGTAGGAAAAAAAACTGTGTCTGTTCTAGGTGCTACACAGTCCACCTTTACACTAACTTTCTAAACACACTATCCTCCAATTTTATTTTATTCCAAATGTGGTGAATGACATAGTGTTGCATATCAAAAAACCCCAAGAGGAATAGACATGTGCAGTATTTGTAAACGTTTCTAAGAATTTTATTTGTATGAAGGATTTTTAAGTTCCACAAAAATAATTTCCTCTTTGTGCTGTAAGTCAAAAAAGACAGATAAAACAGAGGCTCACACAAGGAACCTGAGATAGGGAGATACCATATTTTGGGCTCTCCTTTCCTTTTTATCTGTCCATGAAGACTTAATTACAGACTGGTTTTTCTGTGTAATGCCTCAATGTTTGTGGATCTTTATCATGCAGCTACTGCTACCGCTGACCCCTTCAGACTTCACCACTGTTTTCAGCTTACAAAACTATCAATCCTGCAAATGATCCTGCATATGATGCCCCTGAGAGAAAAATCCCACTAGTGTTTAAGACCATGTGGTAATAAATGAAGCAGTTCTCAAAACAAAGGCACGAGAAGTAATCCTGTATTTGGACTACTGATTGGAATTTCATCACTTGAAGTAGCTCTTCATCTATGCATTCAATCCTCACAATGTTTCAACAAATGGGGCTAGCTGTCACTTCCAGAAGAACATTATCATCTGTGAAGGAAATGGGACATCTGGGGACAATTTCGCCAGCAATTTAGGGAGAGCTTTCTACCTGGAACTGAAGGGTGGGAGGAGGGAAACGGGGGGTTTAACTGTATATTCAGGTATTTTGTAGATTAATTGTTTGAGGAAGTGTTTTGTAAGTGAACTGTTCCTCTGAGGTTTCCTGTTCTTTTACAGTGTCTTCATGAAATGTTGGTGAAAATAGCAGCATTGCTGAGCATGTTAACACCAGTTTGTACCCTGCAGACCATTTCATGGATCACCAGATAAGATGGAGTTCATTAAAAGATAATTTAAGTTCTTCTGCAGTCTAAGCAAGACTGGGGGAATCCAAGGTAAGCCAATTATTTCATGTTATCAATTAAAACAAAATTGCCTGAACAATCTTAACTCTGCTTTATTGTGCATACACCTTGTGGCACAGCCTTGAAGTACATCCTCATGTGCTGCTTCAACCCCACACCAGCAGGGTTTTCTGCTGATTCTGATGGGATGATGAAGGGGCATTTTCAGTTTTGTACATAGCCTTCAATGCATGGTCTTTTTCATAGTACACTGCAAACTACAGTTCTCCAGCACAGGATTCATCTCATTAACTTTAAAAGTCATAAGGCCTAATTATGTAGCCTCTGTAGGCATTCTGTACTCCTTTCTCCAGAGGGTGATTCATCTGACCTGTTTTAGACAACCACTCAGGGTGAGATGTGTCTCTTGATTTAGACAGTTTTGTTTCATGTGAAATGGTTGAACCCTCAGCTTCAGATCAAACACTAACACGATCTAGGATGATCAATTTTTTTTTGTTTGTTTTCAAAATGTTCTAAATTCCTTGTCTAAAGAAACAACGTCTCTTGAAAACTAGTGAGAGTTTAAGACAATCTATGAAGTTATTAAGTTAATTAAAAAGGTAAGTGGGTGTAAAGAAGATCCCAGGCTTTAACAAGAGGGCTGATGAAATGATGCAGGGAGGTCTTCTGAACACTAGTTCTTGCTATTATTTTTCAAACCTGGATCACTTGTCATAGCTACCTTCTTCAGTAAAAAAAATGCTCAGTTCTTTCACCAACAGACTTGTCCCCAAGGTTTAGCCCAGCCTGCAGCAGACTGACTACCCTTTTTAGGATACCCATCTCAAACTGTGCATGACTCAGCTGCCCATGAGTCGGTATGAACATGGATCCTACCTTCTCAGTAGTTCAGAAGATCACAGTTGCAAAGACATTCTTTTGCTGTCAGTTTTATTCTTTGCATATATAACATATATAAGGCCTGTTCTTCACACACCTGTGTTATAGTACGTGTTGGTTTTGCATTATACAGAGTTATCAACATGTCTGTTAGCACTGGCATTAAAGTGTTTGTACAAGCAATGCTTTGCCATTTCACTCATTTATCTTGAACACACAGAAGTAAATAGTATCTCTTTATTTCACATATTCATCCTTCACCTAATCTATTTATCAAGAAATATTAGCTAAAAACTGTGGAGAAGTACCAGGTGATTCAGCAGAGAAAGTGTATTCTGATCTATATGTTGGCTGGTGTGTCATAAACCCTTGTCTCCAGCACATGCCTCCCAACCTGAGCAGGGCTGTGGGTGCTGAAGTGGTGTAAGCCAACTCCACCATCAGGCGTTACAGGGATTTCTTTCATTGGTGGGAAATATCTGGAAAATCTCCCTGCATTTTTGGCACTGTAAATTTTATGCTTAGCCATAACTTAGAGAGAAGTTATGGTACATTCAGCTGCCATTAATTTTGAATTAGCAGTATCATTTATATTTCTCTTTTTTCTTTTTTCTTTTTTTCATATAAATATCATTAAAGCCACAGATTCCAAAAGTTAGGATATATATTAACAGAGTGTGCTCACTAATCCCAGGAAGATCAGGCCTCCTGTTCCATGGGATTTAGGCTTGTATCCGAATCAAACAGATTTGTGATGTGAAATGCTAAACAGTGCTGCTGGTGACCACTTTTTCATGAGGGCCAGTGCTGGGACCTCATTTTTCTTGCCCTCACACACTCTCCATTGCACTGGAAACTGCAAAAAAAAAAAAAAAAAAAAAAAAAAATTGCACTGGAAACAAAACAAGTGAAAAAAACCACGGTGTTTTCTTCCATGGTTAGATGCCAGCAGTTGGCAAAATAAAAGCCTGGACTGAGAACTGAAGGTTTTTTCCCTTCTCACTCCTTGCCATAGCATAGGGGACTCATGACCAGCAGTGTGCATGGGTGGATTCAGGTGCAGCCCTGCTCCTGGTGTCCTTGACCCTGAGCTGCTGGCTGCAGCCTGTGACACTAGGCCAGAGCAGAGCCCAGTGACAGGATGCTGACACTGCTTTCTGGTGGCCACTGTCAAAAACCATTTAATTTATATGCTTTGCCATATGTGTGCAGCAAGTTCCCTTGGCCCTGTCAAGACTCTGGCAGGGAGAGCCAAGTCATGTCCCCTGGCTTGGCTCATCTTTGGCAATTGTTCAAGCTTTCATCTTGCCTTGGAGTAGATGACATTCACTTACAGCCATCCTTCGTAAATGTTCACCCTTCAGAAGATAGTGAGTGGTCTCTGTTATTTGTATGGGTCCAGTTTGAAGCTGCTAGTTTTGAGGTCTGAGCACTTTCCATGCTTATAGAAAGTATCGTGGGATAAATGGGGAGGTTTACAGGTTCTGCAGAGCATCAGATTTAATGGAAAGCTTTTTCCCATTACAAGAGTTTTCTAAATTACTTCTTTATTTTCCTAGAAGTGAGAGAGACAACCTTATACCTTAGAAGAGAATTGATAATGTTGTTTTGTGCTAGAAAAAATCCTCCTTCAAGGTATAAACAATCAGACATTGAGATTAATTCACCTCAGAGACCAAGCCAGCCAGATAAAAGACAGCACACATATCCCTTGTTAGTGCCAAACTGAGACTGAGGCAACAGATGCTACCTCTCAACAGACCATGCCCAATGGCATGCTGACATAGTTAGATGGTATCCCAGCTTCTTCTGGCCTGCAACAGCTTAGCTCCTTGCAAAGGCAAAGGAGCAGGCAACCACACAAGACCTGTCAGACACACCTACACTCTAGGACTCTGGGTTTGTGAAAGACCTTTAAAAGCATCAGGGTGAGCTGAAAGCTCTGCTGTCCTTTGCACTTTGGAAAAGTCTCCCCCTTGACTGTCACACCAATTCCCTAGGCTGTGGCTCTCTGCATAGCAGACCATTTATTTGTACTGCAGATGGGCTGTTGCTACTGCACATGGACCAAGCACGTGCACTGGACGTCAGGAGATCTCTTCTATAGAGGGGCAGTCATACCACTCAGATACCAGAAGTCAATTGAATGAAAACTGCAGTTTTAACCACTTTGTGCCTTCCTGCTCCCCCATCTGTGTCCCAGACTTGTGTGCCACTTTATGCTGGTGCTTACACCGACACTGCTCTTCTTATGAGACTTGCCTTGTGGGTACCTGCTGTGACTTTCAATGTACCAGTGATAAATTATTGTTTAACTTGTTAATCCCAAATGGTTTTTAACATTTGTTATTGTAGCCAGATCTCATCTTGCAGCAGTAGCTACCCAAAGGTCTGTCATGCATCAAACTGTTCAATAATATTATGACACACAAAATCTAAAAATTAAATAAGGATGTTATGCATGTTTTACCTGATAATGATTGATAATTTAAACTAATGTCTTCAGCATTTTATGGAAGGGTGTTGGATATGATTTAAGATGTGGCATTATTTAAGTGCCCACAGAAGGGCATTTGAGTAATACAGAGAAGATAATCCCAGTACTCCTTTATTTAAATAATTTATCTATTATTAAATTTACTTTTATTTCTTTTATTTTATATTAAACCATTTATACATAAAAAGTCTTGATTTTATGACTTCAGAAAAAAATTCTAAGCACATATCAGTGTTGCTTTGTTTAAAATGACAGCCAGCAAGCCAAAAATACAAGTTCCAAGTGACTAGTCTTCTGGGAAACTAACCTTGAGGTCCAAGTGGTAGCAGTGTAATGGTGACTGCCATTGTAACTGCTTCAGGTGGTACTGCCTATAAGCAGGGCTGGACAAGATAAAAACAAAATGTCTTAAAATTATTCATCTTCTTCCAGCCATTTCTGTTCTTGATCAGTGACTGGTTCTGTTTGAAATAAACCCTTTGCAGATTCTGCCTGTGAAGACTGTTCCAGAGACTAACAGATGCACTTTTCCATACAGATTATTTTTTCCAGTCTAGCCTTTCCCCTGCATTAATTTGTTTTGTTGTTACTTCAAGGTTCTAGTAACCTGCCAGAGAAAATAACATCAGAAATTCTGCAAGCTGGAGAATGGAGAACTAGAGAAAAAGACACAGAGAGAGCTACTGCTTGTAGCAGAACTAGGTAAAGGAAAGATTTTTTTGGTGAAAGCAGCAGTCAAGTGTGCCCTACTTCTTCTGTCACCTTTGCTCTGTGAGTCACAAGTTGTTTTCTTTCTAGAGCTTCACTTCATTTACCTCAACAGTGAGAACAAGCAGCGGCCTAGGACAGTTTGACTCACAGAGCAATGAGATAGTTTCAGACAAGGATTTCCCTGTGTCAGTGAGCATCAAGGAAACCAACACCCAGCTGCAGTTAGCCACCAAGTCAAGGTTTTGGACAAAAATCACCACTCTACCCTACCAGGGGCTGTCTCTACAGGGCCAAGTAGCCAAGAATTGGACTTCATTGTGACTTGTTTTCCTGAACACGAGTCCCAGAAATCAGTTTATTATCTCCAGCTCATTCTTTCAAACTTTATATCTTCCCTAGGCACATGTGATTTCAAAGTACTGTGTTCATTTTTGAGTCATTGAACTTTTACAAGACTAATGCAACAGTATGAGGAAAGGCACGAAAAGCATTGGTTTATATACTGCAATATCACAAACCAGCTGGATGAACTTGATGCAGAACAAGATGTTCTTACTCCTACAGGTCATTTTAAGACACATCTTTACAGGCCCAGTCTTTGACACATGTTTTGTTTGATACACTTTTATGACACGTATGATGACTTCCAAAATGAGCAGTCAGGGTGAAAACCTAGCTGTTGAGATAGTGAATGTAGCATTCATTCCTCAAAGTTGTGAAAACATAGCGTCTAAAGGCAGATGAAGTGACAGTGACCTGAAATAACAGGAAGCTGGCCTCGGTTGTAAATCTGGCAGGGGCTGAGGGTGATGGAAGCTTGGGAGCTGTATCCAAAGCCATGAAATATAGCCCTGACCCTGAATAAACTGGAAGACATATTTCAGTCTACAGCAAGTCAGAGTTCAAGCATCAGTGGCCTTCAGAACCTCCATTCAGACCTTGTTCAGATCCAAATACAGAAGCTTTGGAGTGATCTTTTTACTCTACTGTTAACTTTCACTGGCACCTATGTCTTCCCATCTGTTCAGCTGTGGGCTTTCCCCAAGACAGCCACTAGCATTCATATTTCCCTTGTGCAAAATGGGAATGAGAGAATAAACTCTTGCATTAACTTTAGCCCTCTCTTGGTAGTCTGGAGGAGAGTGCTCGAGAATCCAAACTTTAGCAATTCTTTTTTCTTTGCCTTAGAATATGCAAGGTCTTGTGAAATCTGTTCTGCAAAATGGCTAGCAAAAGATGAAAGACATTCACAAGGAAAAGCAAAGAAACGTGTGAAGTAAACTCAGAGCCATATAAGAAAGCATTTACTTGAACCTGGGAATCCGATTTATTCCATCAGAGAAGCAAAAAGAAAATGAGTGCTCTGTATGGAAAAGTTGCATGCCCTGATGCTTTATGGGGCACGAGCATTTCAGAGATTCACAGATGTCTGCATCCAGCTCAGACCCAATGGCAGCAGTAATGGGGATTAGTCTCCCTTTGCCCAGTGCCTTTTTCCCTTTGCTACCAGTTTCCTTAGTGGAGAATGACTTTCTGGAAGGATCACCGAGGGAGACATTATGCAATACACGTCTGCTCCTCTTCAGAAGCAATATGATTTCCATGTTAAAAGCTGTATCTAAGGAAGCTTGATGGGAAAAAAAAGTGCTAAAAGACAAATACAGTCCAGCAGATTGAGCCAGAAGATCTCCACTAAAATGAACAATTCTTCTAATGGAACCATTATGTGAACTTCTGGCTGCCTTCAGACACGTCACGTACATCACAGTACGTGGGTCCATATGCTGAGGCCAAGCTAGGTGCTGGCTCTCTCCTAGAAGGACACTTCATCCATTTACTGCTTTGCTCTTCACTGCCAGCTTTCAGCCAGAGCAGCCAGCAGAGGTGGCTCAGCCTGGCCAAGCAGCAGCTGGGTACCAGGAACCTGAGGGAGGACACATAACCTGGACAAGGGAGGAGGAGAGCTGGACTCCTTCCTCATCAGTGGCTCACAGTGTCAATTAGTAGTGAAACTGTACTCCAGAAATAACTGTTATAAAGCAATATGGGGAGCTGATGAGTCTGTACTCGGAAATAGAAGACTCCTAATGGGGCTGAGCTGTTGCTCACAGCAGTGGAGTTTGTGACAAGTTTTCTAAAATTTCAAGTGATCATTGTTTTTTGTCTGAATTAGATGATTGCTGGAATTCTTAGTTAAAGATCCTGCCCTGGATCCCCAGTCTTTTGAGGATACTCCATAGGGATTTTAGAGTTCAAGTTCAGTTTCATCATGCCCTGATAGTTCCCTGTGGAGGGACAGTGGCACTAGCAAATGGAAGAGGTTTCATAGTCCTTCCCACTTCACTGCTTAAGCCCTAAGGGTGTTTGTGCTGATAGACAACAACTGGGCAGTTAATGGGTTATGTAACACTATAGAAAAAAAACCCAAAATAAACAAACAAACAAAAAATAAAACAAAACCAAAGCCAAACAAAAACCCCCCAATCTAATCCTGCTCCGTAAGGAGTATTTCTAGTCTTGCCTCTTGGCTCCTATAGCTCTGCTTAGAGAGGAGGACAGGGATTTCTTTACTGGCAGTTCCAAAGATTTCTGCCATGGTCATTGGTAGGAAGTCACACAGCCCTCCAAGATCCTGCTGCCAAAACTGAAACTCTGTTTATGGGCAGGAGGATAAATTTGGGCAGGAGGATAAATTTGGACAGAAGGATAAATTTGCAGTTCCCAGCCAAATTAACTGAGGACCACAGTAGAATCTGCTTTCCTTCAGCAGCTGTGTGCGTTTGGCTGGTGCTTGCTGGTGGCACAGCTGGAGGTGAGAACTGCATGCACACCTGAGATGTCAGGCTGAGACACCAAGTTGACTGACCGTGCCTTCTGGAAAGCATTCTCAACAAGACTGCTATATTCCCACGTTTGCATTTGAAAGACCTTGTGCACACTCACATTTTAAGCATAACCACAGTCACTGCATTAATGTATGAGGGATTTACATGCCACACTTGAAATTCTAGGCTACCCATTTTTTAAAAAGCATATACTAAAAAGAAGCAAAAATTTTTGTAATCTGTGAGCAGATTTGGAATTACATGCAATTTCTGTCTGTGTTTTGATGTAGAGCCCACAGGTTGAACTTTCAGCCTTCTACTTGCAATCCTTCCTAACAGTCATCTGAGAATTATAAAAGCATTGAACCCAGCCGCCTTTGAACCACCAATGCTATTGTGGTGGTTCAGGTTTTCCTTTGAAAATGCTGAAAGAAGACCATTCTCCAGCAGGAGAAAGATGAGACTCAGTATTTTTCCTGTAGGTCTTCACAGGACTCACATATTTGTTTCTGTATTGGTAGTGATTCATATCACAAATGCCTTTGTCCATTTCTCTCTTTCTGCTACAATAGCCCTAGTAATTAACTAAGTGAAGAGGCTGTCAATTAAACACTGATACTAATCTTGGCATAAAAGCTCCCTTAAGAAACACTGAGTTGAAACATATTTTTCAGTGACACCACTGCCTTCATTCAGCTCACTTCTCAGACAATTAAGTGCTCCAAATGTTTGTGTGTCATCCAGGCAACATCAGTAGCACGAACGACCCCTGCTATAGATACAGTCCTGCAAAGAATGCCTGAAAATACAATGCCTATTGTGGCAGCAAGGCTGATTTGATCAACCAAGAGACATTATATAGTTAATTAATGCCAAGATCTTTAATGATAAGATTGTCAAGGACAATTAAGAAGATTATTATAAGTGTCCTTGGTAACAAGAATGCAGCACTGATTTTAGCTTACTTTCACTAAGTGTAGCTTAAAGGTCAGTTTCTCTGAAGTGTGAATACTTAAGCATTCTTTGGATAGATGTCATTATATATTAATCTCAGGAGAAAAACACATTTTTCTAATATAGCTGTGCAGCACATGAAAATTAATGTGAAACTCCTGCTAAGAAATTAAGGTAAAATATTTCAACGAGGAACTGCTAGCCCGTGTCAGATCCTCAGCAACAGCTCTGTGTCCATGTTCTGAAATCAAGCCAATGGAACAACTTCCTCCATCTTCAGCCCATGTGGTTCAGAACCGTGACCATGCAGTCAGTAAATGGTCAGACCCTCCTCAGTGAGCCCTCTCACACTGAGTGAGCTTCTCCTGTTCATCTGCCCAATATCAGACCCAGCTTTACTGTGTCTCACTCGTGCACCACACTAAAGCTTAAAGGACACTAGGCATAAAATCCCTCTGTGAACTGGATAAGCTCATAGAAGAAAAGTGATACTGGTAGCACAGATTGCACCCTGAATGTTGAAATTAAGAGAAAAACTAATTTTGTGTGTTAGAACTGGAGAAAGGTGTACTGCAAGAGGGCATTTCAGCCTCTTACAAAGACATCTTAAATGCAGGGCACTTCATGATTTTAGGTTTTAAGTGATTACATGTAAAATAGAAGTGGTTTTCTTACCACACCATCCCTTACATCTTAATTCAGTATTTGGCCCCTGTCTGATGGCCAAAAATCACCGACTCAAAAATAAATACATTGGGCAAGGTGAGAATATTATGATCTAATGTTCTTCTCTATGGTGGGGACAGACTACAGCAGAGACGAGCATACCTGAAACTTGAATCTTCAAAAACTTTTAGTGGTTCCTAACAAAAAATGGAAATAAGTTTTAAGTATGAGTTGTTTGAGGAATGGGTGACCAGTAGATACAACTCCTTAGATATGAAAGAAATAATTGCTTAGAAAATGTTTTCCTAATTAAAAAAATATATGAACATTTGACATATATATATTGAATTACAACCATTATAAGAAGGGAAGAAAAGGAAATCTTTCAGCTATAAAAAGCAATATACAGTTTTCATTCAGAGAAGTTAAAGGAAAATCTGAAATATCAATAGCCACTTAATTAAAACTAAATATAAGGCATTAAAAATATACAGTAAATAAATTCATGTCAGGCTTCGGGTTAATATAGAAATAGACGTTATAATTATGAATGGGATTCAGTAAAAATTGAGAGATTTAGGAGAGGCTGCTGTGCCACCTTTAAAACAAATGATTTTGTAGTAGTTATAAATGCAAACAATGAAAGCAAGACAATGAAAGTCTACTCAAGAGTACCAAGAAATACTTATGCTCAAGTTGACCAAGACTCAGACAAGCTACATAAATACGGTGAAAGGTAATCAGCATGTTTTCTGGCACATTGGTCTTCTTAAACAGAAAAAGCACTAATGTCACACTAATTTGATCAGTAAGTGCACCTATTTTCTGATAGTATAACTCAGATTAATCCCAGGTATCTGATACAGCACCAAATGCCACACTGATTTTAAACCCCCAGTTCACTCTGAACCAGGGACTGACCCATTCTGTTTGTCAGTGCCTGGTTTAATGGGTTGGGAAGCCTGGCCACCACCATAACGCAAAGAAGGAGTTAACATATATAGCATATGGCCTTGAAAGCTGCTCACATGCAATCTTGCTCACTCACCCTGGAGAAGGCACAGTCTTTTTTTAAAAGAGTTTTTCAGAAGAATCAAGATCGTTTTAACACAAAAAGGCATTTCTCACAGTGTAGAATACCACAATTCTGCAATGTCATCAGATCACAGAAAATAGCTTTTCATTTGTTTCATAACTAATTGTCTCCAGCTGAGACAATTGCTTTCCAGACATGAATCCCACCAATATAAACACATTTACTGGGCATGACTGTCATTCTCTAAGCTGCTGCCAGCAGTGATGCTGTTTCTGCACCTCAGTTTTGGAGAGGTGAAGCCCAGTCATGCACTAGAACGTGGTGACAGCTGAGAGCTCACCTCCTTCCCTCCAGGCATTTAGCAAACACGGCCGCACTCACTCCCACAGCTGCATCCCACCATCAGAAGACTTCTGCTTTGCACGAGGATGTGAAAAGGTGGAAACAACCAAAGGACTCTGTACACAAGCTTGCCGTATGGCCCATTTAACAGCCTCCTTTCCCCTTTCCTTCCTTTCATTCTCTCACACTGCAGAGCCACTGAATGTCTCTCTGTCAGGTCCTAAGCTGATATAAAAATATGATTTAGGTGAATCAAGGCTCCAGACCTGGGGGAAGAAACAGCATTAGGACATGTTGAAAGTCGAAATTGGGAGTTTGATAAATACCCATAAATGTTGATATTTATCCATTACAGTTTCTTCTACTTCTCCTTCTTTCCCATACCTAGTCATTACTTTCATTTGCTTCTGATCTTTCTGCAGCTCATCCCCACACAGAATTCTCTGAAGATTACTTAGGGCTTTCTGTAAAAAAAAGTTGCTTCATGATCTAATTTTTAAGTGGCCAAATGTTTGTTTCACTACATGTACCATCACAACTGTCACTGAGCATCCCTTTTGCCCCACGAGAAGAGATTCATAAAGAGAAAATTAATAATATTGCAGCTCACTGGCCAGTGGCAATCATCACCACAGGGACCAAATTCTCTGCTTCCACGCTTGAGGATGTTTCTGAGTAAAGATGGGACTCGGTGGGTGAAAGGCTGAGCCTGGAAGCATAGCCCCCTGCCGTCTTCCCACCAGAAGCTGCTTTGTATATTCACAATTTCAGAGCCCATCCTTCAATTTATTCCCCACATTTGGAAAATTGCAAGATTCATTTGCCTGTGAGAGATACAGGGAAATTTTGAAGCACCAGCAGCAGAAAAAATATTGCACAGATGCTTTTTTACTACACAGAAATAAATCTGTTTGCAGGAAGGTGGGAGGAGGGTAGTGAATAAAAGCAAAAGTGCTGTGTTTTTGCACAACACTTCATGTTCAGCATCAAAGCTATTTTTCCATCAAGGATATACTTACATAAGCAGCAGCTGCTGCTCAGCAAGTCTGTTTTCCTTAACTACTTTATAATTGCTTTATTATTAATCCATCACATTGCAGTTAAGTGTCAAAGAAATTGCAGTTCTGATTGTCCATTCACACAAGACAGTTTTATTCAGTGGGCTGCTTCCTGACAAACCAGTGGATTGCTTTTGCTGGCTCACAAACTCGAACACACAGCCTTTCTGATGCTGACAGATTCCATCTGCTCCCCTTTAATTAACATCTAATATGTAAACCATCTAATACATGTAACACTGCATAACAAGGGATTAAGAAATAGAAGGTAGCTCTTCATCATAAAGCTGTGTCATCTCGTAGGATCTCATTACGAACAGTAAATGGTACCAAAACGTAATGGGAACTGCACACTGGTAGATACAGCACATGTGGGTAGTCTCACTGAAACAAGTGCAAACATATATGAACACAGAGAAAAATAAAGTGGAAGGTGTGGCAGCTTTCATAGATGGATTCACATTGGTACTGCTCCAGCTCAGACATCAGCTGATTTAATGCAATTACAAGGAAGAATGGGATCTACTCATTTGTGTTCCCAATTATTGCTAGCTAGATAAGAAGCATTGTTTCTATAAGACTCTGGTGCAATCCATTAAACCCATTAAAAGTGCTAATTAGCTCATGTTCTACAAATGAAAGTGTCCAGGCAGCACTTTGTTGTCTAATACCTTCCAGGCAAAAGCTGCAGATGCAAATATACAAAGAATAGCTTCTAGGAAAGCCCTGCAACCAAATTAAGATGTCAAAAGTAAGGGAGATAAAATGCTCTTCTGCATAACAGCAGCTGATGAACAGGCATGAAATTTATGTGGCTGGGGGACAGGGCTTGCCACCATTCATGGCTGGCTAAGTTATGTGAAAGGTCAAGGCTGCTATGTTTTCATGATAACATCTAAGCAGAACACAAGCATTTGGAGAGTCTCATCCACACATCTATCTAGTGAGTTACATTAAACTCATACAGAACAGCTGCAACAAGGCTTGCAATGCTCAACAAAGGGCAGGAAGATTAGACACCTCGATAATAAGACATGAAAGACCCTAATGGGAAGAGGAGAAGGGGGACTGTGCTCGCTAACCTGCAGTAATGACAGAACCATTATTTGAGGCCTCTGAGAAACTGAAAGAGGGGGGAGGGATGAACCAAGGAGACAGTGTGAGATCAGCACCCCCTGGCAGGTTTGGCCTTTGGTTTTCTGCAGCATGTGGGCTACAATCTTGTGATATGAGCTCTTGAGCTAATAATATTGTTCTAAGTTGTGCCAGTTGTTCTCCATTTGCCCAGAATGGATCTGGAAGGCCAGTCTCTGAAAGCGTGCTCACCTGAAACTGCTCTGTGCTGCAGGCTGAGCAGGTCTCGGAGAGGAGAGAGGAAAGAACTGCTCACATGTCTGTCTGTAAGGTTCATACGTATTTATCTGCATTTCCCTCCTTCCTGCTCCCAGTTTCGGGAGGCATGTAAACACTTTGTTCCAACCTATACAAGACAGCACAGGAGCTTATCATCCACAGCATCTTCAGTGGGGGCTGGTCAAAACTTGAGGTGAGGAAGAGGGTTTGTGTGGGATCTGTCCCATCTGGGACCGATTGTTCAGCCACTGAAGTGGAAAAAAAAGGGAATTGCGTTGGAGTTTGTGCAAATACACATGAGCTCACTTCAGCATGTGCCTCACATCCCTCTTTCTTAGAGCCTGGGTACCTGATACTATGCATATTTAAGAATCAGTGAAAATAAATACCGTTCAGGAAGATTGTAGGCAGATGATAACGAAGAGCCTCACAAGACATGCCAATGTTACCAACTACCCCAAAGTGCAGAGATCCAAACTTACAGTTAGCAAATGCCACTGGTCATATTTGCTTTGTTTTCTGTCCACTTATCTCAACTTTTCTGTTTACACCACTGATGTTTTTCAGTGCTGGAAAGGTGTATTTTTTGTCAGGTGTCGGAAATGATCTGTTTGTGCCTGCTATACTCATCCTGTCCTCTTCATTCTGGTTGATGGTCATGTTTACACTCTTTCAAAGGCAGTGTCTGAACATTCCTTTATAAAGCACATCAATATTGTGACAAGGCACACTTGCCTGAGCTATGTGCTGTTTATCAGCCATTACATACTCAGTGCTTATCTGTAGTTTAGTACTGTCTTGAGAAAATACTTAAAAGGTAAGCAAAAATAAAAGCCCTAGTCCTGGTCTTTATTCAGTTCTTCCTGAAATAAGTGGGTTTTCTAGTTGTTTTGTTAATGTGCTAAACATAAAGTGCTTTCCAATTTTATTGTTTTCCCTGAATGTTTTTGGAGAGAATGAACCTGTGCTCATTTATTTTGCTGAGATTTGCTTCATAGTAGCTTTAACATCAGTCTTGGATTTCCTAACCCTTTTCTTTTTCCTTTTTTTCCTGCCACAGGCTAAATCCATTAGATAGATACACAATCATTCAGAAGCCATTAAATCTTACTTTTGAGAAGAGGCCCTCTAGTTAGAGTTTCACTATTATCTCATTTCCAATCAGAGGAGGATGTCCTGTCACAGCCATCCTGCCTTGAAGACTTCCACCGGCATCACGCTCTGCAGGAGAACACCCATCCTCCTCTCCACACCCCTGTGGCATCCAAAGACCCTGCTAAAGCAAGCACTGATTATCTATCTGCCTGATCTCCATGTTTGCTCCCTTGGGAGTGGTCAGCTTGCAGCAAGCAAGCTGAAATCCAGATTTGTTGCAGCAGAGCCCTGCCCCGAACAACATCCCAGCCCAGCACAGGACAATTTCTGGGTTTGAAGCCATGCTCTTAAGGAGAGGAACCTTACACTTGCAGTGGCTAATGGATGATACATTTCAGTAAGACAGGAGAGTAGCAGCTAAAGGAGGGCTTTCACAATGATGAAATAAATTAATTAGAATGATACCATAGACTAGGTAGTGCCAACAGACATGTTTGGGGAGCATCAATCCATAGGTTGTCAAGACCTCCCTTGCTCTCCAATCAGCTGTGCATTCATACTTGCAGCCAGAGGAACCCCTCTGTGAGAGTCCCAGGAGCTGGGGGAGAGGAAGGGAAAGATTTTGTTAAAAAACAACACCTGCAGTGGGGGTAGAGGCTGGAGGAGATGGCCAACCCAACCTCACCATCAGGAGCAGAGGAGGAACAGGCGTTTAAGTGGATAAACCCGTGAGCAGCAGAAGCCATGCAGAGAGGTTTTCTGTGGCTGCCTTGCATGGATTTTCTGCTCCCTCGTAATCTGGTTGATTTTATGCTCAAATTGCAGCATTTGCCTTCAGGGAAAGTGCTAATGTTGGTGTGATTCCTACATTTATCTGGTAGCTTTCTCAAGACTTGGGAGTACAGTTTCATGGAGCTTTCGTAAGAGTCCAATATCACGCCAGCCTCTATTCTTTATTCAGATATTTTTGAAATGGACAGTAGCATGCAAAGAGCCACATACACTGACTAGGCAGAGTTTTCTTACAGAAATCCTACTTCTTAGCAAAACAGGTTGCCCTTGAAATCTAGCAAGTTTCATGGAAGACTGGAATATAGCTTTGGGGAAAGGTCTCACTCAACCCTAAAATCTGACTACTTAACTACTTATTTTCATGTTGATTTAGCCATCTTTTTTTTTTTTTTTTTTTTTTAATCAAGCTTGTCCTGTGAGGCAATTGAACTCATTTGTAGACCTCGGTAATATTACACCAGTGGAAGGGAAAATGTTGTGGTCATATGTCAAAGAAACTTTATTAATTGTTAAACCAAATTAAGAGACCTTTTCCAGGTTTTTAATTGTTTTGGATTTTCCTTGTATTTAAAAAAATCCAACCTTTGCATTTGAGCACAGAGTACAAGCAAGTTGAACTTGCACAGAACAAGTAGCAGGGAAGTTGTCAGCTCCTGTGTTTCAGGCAGGATCACCAGTGGATTTCAGGCATTTCCACCTTATTTAGTCACCTCTAACTGCAGCCTGGAATGCTGACACGATGTGCAGTGAAAGCAGAGAGTGTAAATTGGGCATGATAGAGGTTTCTTAAAGGTGCAGGAAGGAAGTAACATAACACTGAACACAGCTCAAGTTGCACTGTGAGAACTGAACAAATGAGCAAACCAGGTCTCTGTCACAAGATAGCAAAGAAAAAAAAAAGATAATTAAAAAGAGGTGAAGGAAAAGAGTAGTGAAATATCTTCCTTTCACTTACTAAACCAATCTTTTGAAATGCAGAAGAAGGATATAACTTTAAAAACATGTTATGCTTTAGTTAAAAAAGCGAATTAAACAATTGAATTTAGTGAGAAAAATCTTACAATTAAGTGCCAAAACCTTTTTCTAAAAGTTTTTGTGAATTCAACTTCTGTCAGCTCTCAGGAACACTTCTATTCAGAACTTCAGACAGGGATCTTCAAAGGCAGCTGCCAGTTTGCTGAGAACCCAACACACCCAGTGAGCAGGAGTTCAGGGTGTAAGGCCCCACTGAGAAATTAAATGCCTAAACCTTGCTGGCCTAAAGTTTCTGCAGTGTATTTTAATATGGAAAAACCTTCTCGAAGCTCCATCCTCAGGTTTATGACTTTATTGGTTGCTGAGGTTTGAGCAAAATTCTTAGAAGCATGCTTCTCATAAAACCACATCTCGTTATCTTTTTACAGGGGTGTGTAGTGATAGGACAAGGGCAAACAGCTTCAATCTGAAAGAGGTAGATTTAAATTAGGTATTGGAAAGAAATTCTTCATTGTCAGGGTGGTGAGGGACCAGAACAGATTGCACAGAAAGGTTGTGGCTTCCTCATCCCTAGCAGTGTTCAAGGCCAGATTGGGCAGGGCTTTGAGCAACCTAGTCCAGTGGAAGGTGTCCCTGCCCATGGCAGGGGGTTGGAATTAAGTGATCTTTAAGGTCCCTTCCAATCCAAACCATTCTATGATGATGCTATGTACCTTGCACCTCCTCAGTGTACCCCATTCAGAGAGGTAAAAGGGGACTTTGAATGGGCCCTGGTAATGATCTGCTGCTGTTCTTGCATGTCCCAGCAGACCAGCCCTTCCCCCAGCTCTTACACCCTAGTGATACATCCATCCTACCACACAGAGGGTGTACAAGGGATGGATGCATCCCATGGATACAGGTTATTGGTGCAGGGAGCCTTGGGATCCAGCACACCCTGAAATCTCTATGGACCCCAGGAGAAGCTCCATGGTGACACTTTAGGCTGCTGTGAGAAGAACAGACACAGGGAGACTCAGACACCAGGGGAAAGGGGACAACAAGAAGCAGACTGGCATTTCCCCCAGTTTTCTGTGACTGTGATTCTGTTTCTAAACTCAAAGCAATGAACCTTCTTCTCAGAAAAAAATCTGTGGTATCTTACTCTCCACAGGAATTTTATAATTAACCCAGTTTTGCAATTACACTCCACTGAAACCAAGGCACCTAGAGAAAAAGATTTTTTTTATTGTACTCTGGTAAACATTTGTTGCCCTACCAAATACTCTTTCTCTGAAGAGAGAGAAAAACTCCTTAGGCTGACCAGGACCACCTTTGCAACCAGCTAGTTCAGAATTACCCTGACTTAAAAACATAATAAAATACTGACCAGATTTACAGATCATTCTTTAGTCTCACTCACTCTTTTCAGAACAAAAAATACTGTTTAGCTGCTGTGAGATTGACAGCCTTGCTCAGATATTCAGCACCACATGAAGAATACTCCAGAGAAGACTGCCATCACAGCCTGTAATGTATCTCTTAGATGAGCTGTTATATTATAGACTACACATTGTTTGTTGTATTCAGCTACACTATGCTACAAAAGAGCCTCTCCTTTTTGTTACATGTCACCTCATTTTACCTTCATGAAGAAATGTTTAGCTTTCTCTCCTTTTGGATGGGACTGAATAATGTCACTTTTTATTTATGAACATATATTTTGAATTTCAACACAAGGACAGACTCAATGAACAGCTCTATTATACTTAAGAAATTGGGTTTCTATTCATAAAGAGCTGAGTAGTGCCTGTTAGATGGTTTCCCAAACAAAAACCACTGAATACCTCCAATGAGGTTGACTATATCAAAACATTAAAACCTGAATAGGATTTCTTCTCAAAGGAAAGACTGAATCAAAGTACAACTATAGTGATATATCTTCTAATTCAGCTGTTTACAGTCTAAGAAGTACCTTTACCTTGGCTTAGAATCACTCTGATTTCTGCTACAGTGTTTTGTCATAAATATGCACCTTATTATACTGAGGAAGGGCTTCTGTGAACTGTGTAAAGGGCACATTTACACACTAATTCTCCTGAATAGAATGTGGTGTTTGCCATGAAATAAAATACTTGCTATTTTTCAGACTTAGAGTATCTTAACTGTGTCTTCACATTTTTCTCTGCTAATACTTTCAAAAAATATGCCCATGAGCAAAAGTAGCTGTAACAAATCCTTGATAATAATTTTTCAAGAATTATTCAGGAAAAGAAGACTTAATTCCCTGGTTCACTGACAAAAACAGTCTCGAGTGTCTAGTCTTAACCAAAACAACGGAAAATAAAAGGGAGATAATATTGCACTTTTTATAGAAGCCACAGACAACCTTATCTAATTGTACATCAGGTAACAAAACACAACTGTAGGAGAAATTTTCAAAGATGGAAATTTGTCAAGGATGCAAGCACATGTTCCAAGCAATACATATACTTGTCTTTTTCTCAAGGAGAATTTTATCGTTTGCAATGGTTATGCAAAATATTACCACTGACCTGTTAGTGCTTAATATCACATGTGTTCGGTTTGAAGTATTAAACAGTGTGCAGACTAATGGAAAGCCCGGCTCAACAGTTGTAGCAAACCTTTGCTGAAGATGAAGAACGTGAAGCACAGACATTGCTAATTCAGCTGTGTGATGCACAAGAGTTTCCTTATGCCCCAAAAAAGAGGTGATCCTGCCCTTCTGGATCCTGTTGGAGCCAAGTGAGGGTGCAACTGGAATACAGTCTTCATTTTTGTCCTCCTCAGTGCAAGAGAGATGTGGAATTCCTGGAACATGTTCAGCACAGGGCTACAAAGGTGATTAAGGGTCTGGAGCACCTCTTGCATGAGGAGAGGCTGAGGGACCTGGGCCTGTTCAACCTCGAGAAGAGACAACTGAGAGGGGACCTCATCAATGTCCAGCAGTATCTGAAGGGAGGGTGTGAGGAGGATGGAGCCAGGCTCTGCTCAGTGGTGCCAAGCAGCAGCACAAGAGGAAATGGGCAGGTATGAAGAGAAAATTCCACCTGAACGTGAGTCAGAACTTCTCTAATGTGCAGGTGACCGAGCCCTGGAACAGGCTGCCCAGAGAGGCTGTGGAGTTTCCCTCATTGGAGACACTCAAGAACCTGTGAGGCGCCATCCCTGCTCTGTGTACCTTTCATATCCTCTGTGCTCTGGGATGACCCTGCTTGAGCAGGGAGGTTGGAGCAGATGACCCACTGTGGTGCCTTCAAACTTTATCATTCTGTGAAAAAACAGAAAGCAAAATAAAGGGCTGGCATGGTAATAGAAGGTGGGTATTCTGCTGGGTTTTCAAAAAAAATGAAGCCTCAACAATGAAGCCTCAAACCCATCTGTTGCAGCCTCCTGCTTTTCCTCCTCTGCCCGGCTAGCATCTGCAGGAGAAACTGGCAACAAGGTCTTTCTGGGTCTTGAAAGGGAGGTGGGGTACAGGAGCCTTACCAGAGCTTTCAGAGAAGGTTCTTTTAGCAACATGTAGCAGCTAATGGCAGCACACAGGCAGGAAAAACACCACTCAGCTTTCGAGGGTGTTGGTCAGACAGGGTTTATTTGGGGGTCCCACACCAGGAGGGAGTGGCATGGCTCCCACAGGAGAGAGGGAGAGGGGAGAAGGGGGAAAGGAGAGAGAGGGCAAGAGTCCAAGACCCCAAGAGAGCAGGAAAAGAGGGCAAAAAGAGGCCAAGAGACCTGCCCCCTCTCGTCTTTAGCTTAAATACCTTTTTCCAGCCAGGGGGCAGACTCAAGGCTTGGACCAATGGGATACTGAGGGTAGGAGGGGTTGGGTAACAAAGGGATTACAATGAATGACAATTTAGGGGGGTGGTTTACAACAACTTGGTAATGAACCATACATGTTGCAGGAGAACAGAACCATTTAGGAAAAGTGAATCACAACACCCATCCACTTGGTAACAACTGATAGAGCACATATCAGTGAATAGGTTCAGTCTGATATGTAAGTGAAGGATGGGTACTCTATTGTAAAGTGAATATAAGCCCAGAGGAAGGGAAAAAAGCAGTTTTCTTTCCCAAGCTGAAGTTTAAAAGGCAAAGTTCCATCATTTAGTGATGCCACAAACTTTTTTGAAAGTTTCTGTTTTAAAATGTTTAAGATTTTTTACTTAAAAGCAGTAATTTTTGTCATTGTTTCTTTAAAAATCTAAAACTCTCAAGTACAGTGGTATGTGCTTCTACAGCAAAGCCACTTAGAAACAGCAGTATTCCTAAAATGGAAGTACTGTTCAAAGGACAGTTACATTACTCCTTAGTTTTCCTCCACAGCCAGCATTTGCTAGAAGGGAAGAGACATTGACCTCTGGCTTGTGGTGGGTAAATGTTAGATTACATTTAGCAAGTGAAAGTCAAAAGTCCTTTCTAAATTGCTTTTTACTTAATGGCATCTGCTCTGTTAAGACCATGGCTGTTTGTTGTTCCTTCTTCTCTAAAATACATATTTTTGTCACCAGACTGATTCTGCTAGGTTTCTCTGAGTGGGAACATCCCACAGTGAATATCTATGTCCACTTGTTTCACTTAATTTCCGTATATGATTAATAATTTTTCTGATCCATGAAAATTATATAGAATAATTTTAGAAGTTTTATTAGATGCAGAGTAATAGAGGCTGGGATCAGTTACAGGCAGCTAGAAGGGGAGTTACTGCCCACTGTTAATTAATCTTCCAGTGACTACTAAACCCTTGTTATAACCCACAGAAATTTTAATTAACATCCTTGTAAATTACCCATTACCTTGCAGTAATTTTTGTGCAGAAAAACCACAATTTATTTCCTGTGTTTCCTCTCCTCAGATGCAAGGGCATAGCAGGACAGAACTAACTTTTGACTATAGGAGACCTTACTTCAGGTCCTTTATGTGTCAGTACTTTTGACAATTGCAGGTTTAAGATGCATTTTGCTTGAACTAAACACTGCTGATTACACAAAACCCAATGTGAAGTAGCATTTTCATGCGTTGGTTTTACATCCATCACCACAGGTGGTGATTTTGATTCTTCTCAGGCTTCCTTAAGTCAACATCAGCAAGAAATTTCAAAGCTGGTTTCAGTTTCAGATTAGCCAAATTGCATCAGAGAGCTGAGCAAATTTGTAATTCACTCATCTAAAAGCAAAAGTGCATTCCAAGAGCTTAATAAAATAGTGGTTATATGCATTTCAGTCTCATTTTACTAAGCACACAGATTATTTAATAAACTGTGAAAAAACCACTTGCCAATGGAAGTTCCCCAATGGGTAATGTGGCATAAATTAGGTAAAAAACATCCACTGTGTCACTATCTGCCCCTGTGTTTCTGTGGCCCAGGGGAGACCATTATTTCCATATTCAATTATGTCATTAATTAACAGAAGTGTTAAAGAATTTGCACCCTGATGGTGGAATTGTTTCTGTTTGTTCTGTTTGAGCTTTATTGTGATTCTTTAATTATTAAACTTACATCAGCATGTGAAGAACTGTTTTACAGTGGGGTTGTAATTTGATATGATTATTTGGTGGTAAAGGCTTTGAAGTGCGTCCTGCCTCACACTCAGTTGCTTCAGAAAAGAAGGAATTAATTGTCAGCTCTATGGATAGTCAAAGCTCAACTCTGACCTAAGACATGAGCATTTGTGATGAGGCAGGTTTGCATAATCATAACTGCCTGGTGCTGCTTTGAAATTCTCAAAGGTGCTGGAGAAAGCTGTGGCTGGCAGGCACAGGAGCTACAGATACTTTCCTGAAGCACTAGTGGGTCAGGTTGTCAAAACAGTCTTTAGATTAATTTTAGAAAAAAGTTACAGACTAGATGGAATATGCCACTGAGGGAGATGTGTATGTATATTCACTCCTGATGTATATTGCTTAAATAGACTCGGGAGGAGGTAGAGTTGTGATTTTTTTTACTTTCTCTACCATTGTCTTACCATCTGGCAAAGGACCCGGTACCCCAAAATCTTTATCTCCATCCCCTTTCTTCTTTGGATTGGGGTCCCTTCTTCCAGCCCAGGTATCCAAGCTATTTTCTTACCACTGAGTAATCCTATACACAAGAGGGATTTTGGCATTAGCCTGTTTACTTTTTTCTTACTCAGCCCTACACTGGAAGGATTAGTGTGAAAATGAACTGCAAGTGCAAAGTGACAAAACGGGTCTCTGGCTTACAGTTTCAGGCTGTAGCTCAGGCTCAGCACACACAGTGCAGTCCCTTGAGTTTGTTTTTGGTTTCTTTTTCCTTTTTTTTTTTTTTTTTTTTTTTTTTAACTCACGGACAGCACAAGAATTTTAAGAACATGTAGAATGTCAAAATTGGCACCTCTAAGCCTTCTCAGACAAGGGAAATGGTTTTTCTGAAGCTCCCATCCTCCTCTGCCTGGATTAGCCACGGACAAACAAAAGTGGATTTTCTCTGAGGCTGGGTGCCTAAAACAGGGCTGGGTGACATACAAGACAGGCCAGGTGAGTTTAATGTTTTGTCTATTGATGCCACAGTATCTTCAAAGGCACCATGTCACTCAGCCATCCCTCAGAGGGCTTGGTGCTCTAAAAATCTGTAAGTAACTACTTAAGTGAGTTAAAATTAGATCATATTGACAAAGAATATGATTTTAATTTCAAAACAGCCTCAAACCCCCCTCTCCTCTGTCAGAGTATGTGAGAATTTCTGACCTATGTAGCCCTTTTCAAAGAAGTGCCCAACTCAAACTGGACCCTGGGAAGCCTTGCTGTGCCCAAGTTCCAGTCACTTTTTATCTCAGAAGTTCATAACCATAGTTGGGAACCATTATTTCCTATTGCATCTTGTGCTTAGCTGGGGAAACATCAGCTGATACAGCAGCAAACACCACTTGTCAGCCACCTTGACCAACAGGACTCAGCCACGAGTTTCTGTGTCTTCTCTGCATCACATGGAACTTTCCACCTCTTGTGTTCTCGTATAAATAAAATCGGACATTATCATATTCCCAAATATTTTTATTAGAAGGCGTCCTCATTGCAGGTATTCAGCAGCTTCTTTACAGAGTGGACAGAGGACAAGGGCTTGATCCAACAAGGGGAATTTATGTGCCCTCGTTTCCCAAGGCTCAGAGTGGCTGCACTGCCCGAGAGTGATAACAATTAAAGCTGTTATGGAGTAATTAAACTGTCTCATATCTGAGAGACATGCCAACTCACTGTCAGGTCTGCAAGTTGGTGCCAAAACAAAAAAAAAAGCATTTTTTCCTGCCAGTGATATATTTTGGGTGAGTTCAGAAATGGAGAACATTGCTGGTAAATTGTTTACAGGAACTCAGAAATTACTGTGGAAGTACCACCGGGACAGCTGTACACAGCCTCCTGCTCCCAGCTTGGTCATTATAAATCAATATCCCAGAGGTACTACTGCACCAAGACACCACAGAACTGAAACTGGCAAGACATTTAAGGAATTTTAAATCTTTTCTTTTTATTTTTTTTTAACCACTCAAGTTTCAGTGGTTCTATTCTTTTTTGCATACATCAACCAGTTTTAGGACAATTACACAAGTTTTTCTTTGGTAGCCACATCTTAATTGGACATGTATTACTTTTACCTTGACTATCATGACCAAAAAAGAATTGGGTTTTTAAGAGATCTTTAATGAGTCACATTTACCAATGTAAAACAACATTAAAATGTAAAATCAGTTTCCCAGTAAAATATTTTTTCATTAGAATAGAGAGGCAGGAAAAGACAGGACATCTATTAGGTACAGGACTAAACAAACAGAAAAGCTGACTGCATATATATATATGTATAAATATTTTTGTGTATATTTGCATAAATAAAAGACTTCAAAAAGAATAATTATTTATAAAAATCAAACTAATAACTGCACAAAAATTATCGTTTCTCCATTTTTAACTAAAATTCTTCATTATGTTCCTATTAAAAACAGTCACTGATAAGCACATTAACAAGTAAATAGTATGGTCCACTGCCTGTGATGTGAGTGAAAAATCAGTATTTTTTCCTTATTCCTCAAAGACTTTATATGAAGATGATGCATCAGTGTCTGATGTTAAGCTTTTATCATTTTACTGCCTGTCGTGTGTGAAATATTACAACAAGAAGTAGAACTAAACTGCAGTTGTCCAGCTG
The DNA here is from genome assembly GCA_017589585.1 of Phylloscopus whistleri. Taxonomy (NCBI): domain Eukaryota; kingdom Metazoa; phylum Chordata; class Aves; order Passeriformes; family Phylloscopidae; genus Phylloscopus; species Phylloscopus whistleri. The sequence continues at coordinate 267,109 of JADMLD010000712.1, forward strand.
CATCAACATAGGACATTTTGGGATGTGCTATTCTTGCTTTCTAATTATCATAATTGACCAGAAGCCAGAGTTTTACAGGTTGTTAGGCTCTAGTCCTCTGGAAATCCTGGATTTTAGGAACCTGCATCAGTAAAATATGGCAATGACAGAGAGGGCACACGAACACACGTTTTGAAATCTGGAACTAACTGATTTCTAAGTTTTCTCTACACAGTGTCTTCCAAAAGCAGAGAACATCTAAACAGCCAGCACATCAGGGTCTATGCTCAGCAACCTGCCCGTGCACTGGGTCAGTCCCTTTGCAATAACATCCAGGAAAGCCCCAGGAAGGTGCAAGGCTCGCCTCTGTCATACCAGTATCCAAATCAGCCTCACAAGCTGCCTCCTCTTTGGGCATAAGAACGATTCCTGATGAAGGTGGACCAAGTCTGTCTTTGCACTTGGGCACACAAAACTGTCCTTGCTCAAGTCATAGTCACTTAGGCCAGCTTATTTGCACAAAACCAGGGTCAGTGCTCACAGGTAAGCAAAGCACTGAAGATGCTGTTGAAAAGGCTGGAGTGTTGCAATTCGACATGAATGAACGACACCCATGCACTGAGATGTCCAAGGCAAAGAAGGGGCAGTTTATTTACAGACTTCAATATTTATAGAATTCTAACAGTGACCATGGATTGGAGGATGAAATTGTCCTCTCCAACCACACTGGTCAACTCAACAGTCCATCAATTCTCTCCTCCTCCAGAAAGGAATGCAAAACAACCATTATTTACATGAAAAGTGCATGAGAAACTCCACCACAAAAAGTAAACATCAGAAGGCTGAAAAGAACAGGGCGACACTGGAGGGCTTAAGAAGTTGTGGTTAAACCTCTGAACTGTCACAGAGGATATTTGGTTTCGTTTCTTATCATAGACTGACTGAGCTGTTTAAAATCAGATGAGTGACTTTTTTTTGCTATGCATCTACCTGTAAATCAGAAATAACATCCACGGTCTTCAACCCGATCTTAGCCATGATCTTTGCAGAGGCGGGAAAAGCTTTTTGCTGCGTATTTGAATACACACTTGACTTTTTCCAAATGGAAGAGGCAGACTTAATAGGTGGGGCTGGGAAATGATCCAAGACACATCTCACACAGCAGGGGAAACAATTTATCTTCACTTAACTCACTTTCACACCTGTCTCCCCCATTCTTTAGGCTCTGCTTTGTATAAACAGTAAAGTGGGGAAAATCAGAACCAGTAATATTTAACCTTCCATGGCAGAAGTCACTGGCAGTTTGTAAAACAGCTTTCTATGGTGCCACCTCTTGCAGTTCACTCCCTAAAGTGTGCACTTGACAAGTATTTCTTTTGAGGGTTTTTAAACTGTAAAGATGTATGAATACCTGCCATCCACTTAATCTTGCTTGTCAGAGATGGGCTACCAGGCAGGCAGGATCTTGGGCTCTGACCTAGAGCTGCTAGGGCTGGCCACACTTGTAACTTTACTTGAATAGACCCGAAAAATGGAACAATTCTGTCAGCCACATGACACCGTGCATTTAGTCAAAAGAGGAAAAAGACCCAGTAAGAGAGAAAATGTATCCGGCGGTTATGTTTAGGGGAGCAAGGAGCAAAGGAAAGAGACAGGAAAGGGGCAAGTGAAAAGCCATTGCTTCCTTCAGGATGCACAGTAATGTTTGCTGTAGAGGCAGGAACCAAATTCTTCTTTTTATAATCAACATAATCCACCAGAAATAATATGTAGTTCCTTGTAACTGAACGGCTGTCTCACAGATGGATGGTGTAATATGTCCCTTACTTCCCTCGATTCCCTCCCTTCCTTTCTTTCCCTCACTGGAAGTTCCTGTAATTGTCACTTTGTAATGTATATTCCAGCACATGGACATGCAGAATGAAGGCTACATGCTCATTTTGCACCATAAATGATGTGTACTGCCTTGTGTCACAAACAGTAAATCCTTTATACCAAAAGTCTGTTCATTTTCACACCATTCACTTGTTCAGTAACAGTTGTCCAGATTTTTTAATTCAGCTCCTTCCACTAATCCAGCAACTGCTGGTCTTAGACAGGTGCAGGGATCAAACAGGCTCAATAAACTGAAACATCTGGCCTGGAAATGATAATAGGCCCTTTTACTCTCCAGAGCAGAGAAGGAATGCAAAGTTTTCAAATGTTAAATCATGCAATTAGCCTTCGCAATATACTTTCTAAAAATTTGAAACAGTAGTGTTTTCTATTTGGGGTTCCATACATTGCTTAGGTCCCGCTCTCCTTTCTGCTGCAGGAGATGCCAGGCCAAAGAAGTCAAAACATCATCTACTACAAGTAATTTTTTTAAAATCCAGATAAACCAGACCTACCTCTCCTCCTTTACAATCAGTCATATCAAGAGGCCCATCCATGCAATAAGCCAAAAACTAATCCTGTGGCAGTGTTTTGGAAGACCTATGCCCCAGAGAATGGAAAAATCCCTGTACAAGCCCAGGTTGGTAAAACTGAGACATTTCCAGCATGTGAAGGCTGGTAAGAGAACAGAGCTGGTTGCAGACAATCACCCCATTATCTGGATGACAGTGGGAGACGGTTGTCCTCACACTCTTTCTAGTGCAGAGACTATTATCAGAGCTAAACAAAACCTTTCAAACTCTGACAATGCCACAGGAGTATTTCTGTTCAACGTTGTCCAATTTTGGAGCAGCTCTCACCACACTTGTGCCTGGGTTTGGTTAGGCTGAGCCCATGGTAAGAAGGGTCACCATGCTCTCTTCCAGGCATTGTTCCCAGCTATCCCTGGCTTGTACGTGGCTGCCTCTGTGCCCCACAGATCAGAATCAAAACCTTCTGCAGGAAAGAAGAGTTGTCAGAAACTTTTATGATTATGACTAAGGAGATGTTGTCTTCTGGCAGATCATGTATGTGACCAAGTATTAGGGATAGTTCCTTTTCCTGTATTAGAAAATAAGTTTCCCTTCCTTGCTCTGTCTTCTTGATGAAAATGCTCTGGCTTGACTAAATAAAATTATTTTTAAAAAAGTTTCAAGGAGGCCTCACCTTGGCTTTGGCACTCATTAAATCTCCATGTGAAGAGTTGGTGTTTTAATCCAGCATCATTGCCAAAGTAGTCTTGGTAACTTTGCACTGACCAAATTTTCCTTTACACTTGGAGCTTAACATGGCATGCTCTCTTGAGTAAACAGGAATGTTTGTCTTGGGCCAGAGAAACTTGGAAGCCAGTCCTGGGTCTCACTCCAACCTTTGCCTCAAGTTTCCTGTGAGGTCTGAATGCTGGACTTTCAGAAGTGCTGTGAGCCTTGGTAATTGAGCCAATTTGTTTGGCACATTTGGGCCCAGGACTCCAAAGGTATGTTCAGTTCTTCTTACACACTACCTAGCCTTATAAACCCTATTTGTGAATAGACCCCTCTTGAAAATTCTGTCATTAGGCTCTCATAATTTCTGCTTTTCAGGAAAGCTGGAATTGTAACAGAAACAGAGCATACAGGCTCTAGATTGCCTACAATGCTGACAACTTCTATAAGGCAATGGTGTATAAAAGACCAATGTAATGAGAACAAACAAAGTGTTCCTCCTTTATGCAGGAGGAGATATTGCAGTGTTCCTGTGCTACTGGCTGTGGAGGTGCAGCCATAGGGCCAGAGGCTGAATGATTTCACACTCCATGCTATGGTCTGCATTTCACTGCATGACTTTCCCCAAAGGTCATGAGCCTTCAGCTAAAAACACCCTACATCACTGCAATGAGGATGAACATATAGGTTTCCTTCAGTCACTGTATGTTGACAGTCTCTGGCAGCTGTAGCAGATCTGTGTTCTCAATCCTGGAGTCAGTAAAAGGGAGTCCTGAGCCAGGCAATGAGGAACTCAGGGTAACTCCTTCGTTTTCCTGAGTTCTTGCACAAATTTTTCTTAAGGACACAAGGCTGTGACAACATGATCTCTAAACACATGCTAAGTGACTGCTCATCCGTGTTAATGGCACCTGTGTGATGCAAATGAGAGATAGAAACCAAAAAACTTAGAATTAAGTGAGTACCGGCCTTGATAAGCTTCCTGTAAGTAAGTCAAGAATTTTTAACTTGAGACAAGTCTATCAATTCATTTACTTTTACTGCTATGGGGCAATGAAATTCCTCAACACATCCTTTGTTAGTCTCCAGGATCAATCTGCAAGTCATATGCCTGCTTCAAAGAGGCTAAGTGTTCAGAACCAACAGCCTATGGACAAATGCAAATTCTCTGTGAAGGAAGTTTATGCCTCAGGGATGTTAGCACTGGGGACAATGTCAAAGAAAAGTGCAGTAGAACACTACAGCCTGTGCAAAAGCCAGAGGGGGGGGAAATTACTTTTCAGTCATAGGTGAGAACGCAGATGCTCTGCTTCTCTAATCTGGTTAATGGAAGTTGCAAGGTCAAGAAAATTTATCAAAGCTGTAGCAAAGTGTGTTCAAGCATTCTGAAAGAATGTCTCTAGGAAAACATCTTTTCCTACCATAAACAGAGACCAGGCCTAGTGGCCATGGCTCCTAGTGGCATGTACCAGCACTTGTACAGAATTTTGTAATTTGCCACATGAGCACAGCTTATGCACTGAGGATTTACTTGGTTCCACATGTCTTGTGTGGATGCAAAAAACCCACTCACCAAAAATAGCAAGATCAAGGTCATATTTATTATTGACTACTAAGTTTAGGTGTAAAATGAAACCAAGCCAGACATGCTTTTTGTTAGTGTAGGCAAAAAGCAAATAAATTTGAGTGCATTTCATGAATTCTGTATTCTTTTTGACATGTTAGATACTCTGGTTTGTTGAGCTCCACCACTATGTCCTTACAAGTCTTCAGTACACGTGCTCACTTCTAGTACACTAAATCCATCCTATATGTCTGTTATAAACAGAGTACTGCACATACAGCAAATGCAGCCCCCACTACACACCCTTGCATGATCTCTTCAAATAGCAAACATATTCTCACGCTATATTTAGTGCTACATCCACGGTAACATATCACCACATCATTATATACAAAATGTCTTCATAAAAACAAACACCGGAGCAGAGAAACGGGTCTCTTCAGCCTGCATTGAAATCTGTGAAGCCACAAAGTCCTCCCAAAACTTTTATTTTACTTAGTTTAATTCTGATTACATACATTTTTAAAGCTTTTCCTAGTTTGTGAAGCTCACAAACAAATTCAAATGACAATTCTTTGCTGATATTGCTCCAGATAGTGCTTCTATGTGCGAGTCTAACAGCATGTATAAGCTGTTCAGATAATTTTCAATGCTGCATATTGCCTTCTGGCTTGAATTTTAGACTGTATGGATTAACATACTGGCAACTTGTTCAACTAGTAAAGAGGCAGCGCTCCATAAAAATGGAGCAGTAACCTCCTTCCAACTCCCAAGTAAGAAATCTGGACCAAGGTGCTGCTCTTAGATATTGCATCAACATAAATTGAGTATTGAAAAAGATATGAGCATGAGAGGACGTACAGCAATGCTGGCTGACACAGCAGCCTACAGACTGAGCACACCAGCAATTTGTCATCTTTCTCTTTTTTTCCTGTTGTAGGTATCACAGAATAAAGGAATCTTAAGAAGGGGTCTTAGGGAAGATAATCGCAGGGATATGTAGAAGCTTCCCTAATGTGGCTAACTGTGTGGTCAAGGGCATCTTGAAACTGAGGATGTGATGGCAGCAGGGCAAAATGGAGAAGGAAGTTAATACTTTGAGAGTGATTAAGATCTGTTGAGGCAGGGAAAAAAATGTCCAGGAAGGGCCCTGAGTTTGAGGCACTTAATGCAGCAGAAAGCATGGGGAATTGTTGGAGGCTTCATAGAGAAGTGTTGTCCAGGAAATTTGACATGATAAGGAATGGTCATTACACCAACACTGAAGAAACAGGATGGTGTCTCTTCACGACCAGCTGTCCTGGTTCTGGCCAGGACTGGGTTCATTTTTTGCAGTATCCAGGAAGGGGCACGGCCAGGACACAGAGGTTACCCTGTAACACCTCGTGTCATTTTGAGGGGGTTGGAGAAGAGTCACATAGCATGGTAGAAGAAGTAGTCAGCTACTGTCGGTGTTTTCCTTGGGATGTGAGCAATCACCTGCGAGTCATTAACTTTTTTTTTCTTCTACACTCTGTCCTTAGGATTGTTACTGTTACTGCTCATTTTCTTTTCTATTTGCTGTTTCCAGCAAATCATTCTTATCTCAACCCGTGATCTGCACCCTTTGTGCCTCCAGTATTCCTCTCCAGCCCTCTGCAGCGGGAGGGGGGAATGAGTGAGCAGTGCATGGTTTGGAGTGGTTCAGTGGGAATACCAAACTGGGGAATACCATTCCTAAACGAGGACACCAAGTTAATTTTGCAGTAACAAAAGTAGCGTTGTGAACGGGCAGGAGTATAAACATACAGCAAAATGCCATCAGCTAAGGAACCCCACTGTAGCACCCTAACCCAGCTGAAGTCCTGATGCTCTCCTCCCACAGATTGACACTACTGTCCGTGAAGCCTCACACTGAGCTTTTTCAGGGAACCAACACAGCCCAAACCCAAACCTTCCCAAACCATCAGTTTTGTCTTGAAGCAGCATGACTCACTGAAGTGCCTGACACATTGCATCAAGCATGAAGAGAGTAAGAGAGGGAGGAAGAGCATGGGACTGGCATCAGGGTGGGCACAGCAGCTACCAGGAGACTCAGGGTGCATTGTCCTGCATTCACTCCTCTGCCAAAAGTTGGGAGAATGGAAGGCTGAGAATGGTACTGACCACAGGATAATATGGTGGTACAGTGTTAGAAAAAGTAAGAAAGTAAGAGTCATTTTAGCTAGATAAATCCTGAAACAGTGACTAAACATCCATTAAATATTATAGGAGAGAGAAGATAAGGTTTGATCAGGGCAGGAGACAGGTTAGGAATTAAAAGGTAGATCTGTATATTATTGTTTAAGATGTCACTGCCCTGAAAGCAGCAGTTAGAAAAATGGATTTCTTAGCTCCTACCTGCAGCCCCTTGTCTTTATAACCATAATATTACCTTACCATGTCCCATTAGTAATGTTTTCTTTAAAGCCTGTTTTGGAGAACGAGCTGAAAGTCCCAAATTTCCTGTTATTATTGCTGTAATTTCTTCTCTTTGTTTTTTGCAAGAAACCTGTTTTTAAAAATGTTTTCGGCAGCTCCAGAAACAACTTAAACTGGGCTTAAACTCATCCCTTCTGGTAGTTAATTCCACTCAGAGATTTCATCCAGTCATGCTTTTTCCTTAACTACAGCAGTTTTATTAGGCACCATTAGCTTTGTTGGCTTAAAAGAAACTGCTCCAGCTGAGATAGTTTCTAAAATACTCAAAAGGTTTTTCATGGAGGCTGAGATGAGAGCTTTAAATTTGCCTCAGAAACAAGGAAGCAAGTAGTTCTGTGGAATATGCACACACTGTGGTCCCACTAAGAAACCTAGCTATTGGCTGCTGTGCAGATCATTACTTTGAAAAAATCTCAAGTGACTCTCAAAGTAACCCTCCAAACTTAAAAGAACTAAAGAAGAAATTAGATAATAAGGACAGGAAGAAGTGTAGTGAGCAAACATGAGGAATGCTGTCTCATATAATCCAAGATTGAAGCATGATAAATAACTCACATAAACAAGTTTAAACTAAGATAATTGCAATTGCATGGGCTTCAAGATGTTATCTTCCCATCATAGCTGAAGAAGTTTTCACAATGCTAAATTAAAAGAAAAAAAAAAAAAAGAAAACAAAGGCTTTGTAAGTAAAAATCTGGAATTCTATTAACCTTTTGTCTTAGAAGAGACACACACCACAAACCTCTGACAGAGACATGCTGCCACCCTGTCAAAGCACTTCTCAGCCAACTACTCACAGCATAACCCACACACTCAGAGCACCACACTTCTGCAGAGGACAGCAGGGCCACACAGATAAAACCAGTATCAACCTACTTTGGGGTAGAAATCTTCTTTCACATTTCTCTTCAGACCTAGACTTGGCAGCTGCATCACTGACCAGCCGAGTGGGTCTCCAGCAAAAAGCTGGTCTAGAGCAGCTGAAGAAGACAGTAAAGGGAAGCTCTACTGTTGGTCCCTGTATCAGTCTATATGTAGCACAAATCAAACTGTACAAGGTCTTATTTCAGCTTTCTGCAGACCGGCTGCACTAGCACTAAGATGTTATTGCACCCCTGATAATTAGTTGCCATGTCCACTGCTGAGCATCGTCTTGTGAAAAATTTGTTCTCTGTTTCAGGACACATTCAGCACATCCAGTAAGGATGTAATTAGCTCTTACTGGTGTCCTTCTTGCAGGAAGAAGCTTGGGGTGTATGTGGTTAACATACGATTTGGATTTTAAATAAAATAAATAAAATAAAACAATAATAAAAAAATCATGTCCAATAGGAAAAGGGCTGTAAGAATGCTGAGATTTTCACAGTATTTTTTTCAGATACATCTGAAAAATCTTCATGCGATACATCTGTGTTTTACAGACAAAGGTTCTCCTGAACTGTAACAGTTTTTTTCCATAAGTGTGTATTGTCAGACATCTGTACCCTGGTTCAAAAGCTACCGTTGATCATCTGAAAAAGCAATCTCATTCATAACACATCCTAAGAACACAGAAACAGATTTGTATATCAAAAACTGACCTTCAAACCTTCACTCAGGCTATTTTTAGGACAAGGAAAATGCACTATAACTAACCCATTCATACTGTGGGTAAATTCTGAGATTGTTTCTTGTGTCATCTGAAAAGATTTCTTATTTACATGCCTGAAATTGAAAGTAAAAGCTGAGCAGATTTCAGTGTTTAAATCATGTTAAGGAGCTACTCCGTTCTCTTTAATATCTGTAATCAATTTCTCCAAACAAAATGTAGTACAGGCATCACATTTGTAAGCTTGTACTCCAATCTCAGTACTGGACTATCTGGCCACAAGCTCTCATGTATTTCAAGGGCATAATGTGACTTCTTTCCACTTTAGGGTCCCAGTGGACTGGATTATGAACCAGCTGTGCCTGGCAAGCAAGGACCTGGAACAAGACAAGTGGCCTCAGCATCACCCCTCAGCTGTGGAAAGCACACATAAGTGCCTGTGCAGAGAGGTGCTTCCCAGAGTCTCATGTTCAGCTGCAACAATTCCTCACAGCCTCTCTCGTGTCTGTGTGTGTGTGTGTGTGTGTGTGTGTGACCCTTATTCCCATGCAGCAAAAAACCTCTGCAGCCTGACAATACTAAATCTCTGATCTAACAGTGTCTAGATGGAGGTTGCACATGAATCTGGCACATCCTAGGGGTATCCAAGATAGCTATGTGGGGCTATCAGATTAAACACAGGACTGAGGACCTCCCAGGTTCTTCATTCTTTTGTTCAGGCTCCTGAGTATATAGGATACTGACCCAAAACCTCATTGTCAGTAACCCCTGGCACAAATATTTTCTCTGGTTAAAAATTCAAATTCAGACTATTGTTTCACTTTCCTTTTTCTTTTTCTTTTTTTTCTTTTATCCTGAAGACAGGTTGGATGGGGAAGGAGAAGTGCCACGTGAAGAGACAGGCTGCATTATCATCCTGGTGCATACATCAGAACATTCAGCCATGAGAAGCAAAGTTTTATGAAATCAAACTTTATCATGGTGTCAGCTAAACATTTTACTCCAAGACTGAATCTAAAAAGTTTTGTTTTGCACTTGCTATTACTACTCAGTGGGGCAGCATTCCCAATGTAACTAATAATTTCACTTCTTCAATTTCAGGCCTCCAAATCAACCCCTGGAACCCCTTTTAGGGTTTTTCTTGGTATGGACACACGGAGTTTTTCTTCTTGACTGTGATAACAAGCCACAGAACACAGAGGGATGCTTTATGGTCTATGATTTTGGGACCAAAGTGATGTATTCAGACTGCCTGTTGTAGTACTCAGGTTCAAAAGGACTATTTCAGCTGCCAGCTATCTAAAGCTACCAGATGCTGGATGAAGAAAGAAGTAAACATCACACATGAGTTATACATACAGAAAGATGCCCTTCAGGTATAGCCTCTGTCCATTGCCACCAGTAACTGTGGTAGCCAGCCCACAGTGCTGAGGAGCAAGGTTTGTATGCACATATGGTTGTCTCTCCCTGACTGGAGGCACATTTTTGGCCATTCCATTGTCTCTGTTAGGATGTCTACGGACAGCTACAGCAATTTTGGTAAAGTCACTCCTTGTCTCTATCCTGCAACTGCCTCATCCACATAACTCATGTCAAATATTCTTGGAGCTGGAAATGTGTGGTGTTATTAATTAATTAATAAGAGCATCGCAGATCTCCAGATAGAAGGAGCTGAGGGAGTCCAGCAGGATCATTATTATTACCACAAATTCAACATCACATATTCAGCGATGAAAGCCTCTCCGAGGAGTATTGCAAACCTATTGCTGGAATTAACACTCCCGCTCAAATTTGATAGTACCCTTTGTAGAGGATTTTCATTTGTATTCACAGGAAAACATAAATAAGTGCTCAGGCTGGCCAATCTATTTCCTCTGTAACTGGCAGCATTCACAGTCACTTTATTGTATGAAATAATGTCTTGGGTTTTCTCCCTCTATCTTGCTTGTGCCTGACCTTCCATTAAAAGTTGCTTAGAAACTGCTTAGAGAATAGTCAGTGGTGCTTCTTATTGATATCTTCCTTTTGTGATTTCTTTGCTATTCTATTTTTTTGTATTCCTTCCCTGAAGCTTTTTGTGCTAGATGAAGATGAAAAGAAACCAGAGAATCAAAGCCTAACATTTTTCTTTTTAAAAGGAACAGGAAAACCATCCTCCCTGTATACACTTACATGCTAAAGAATAAAGAATTGCTCTTCTAATAAATGCTCCAGCCAGTTTTTAACACACATGTTTTTATCAGGCAGTTTACACACTCTTTTTAGCACCTTGGTAATTAGAAACAGGACATATAAAGTATGTTGTGCCCCTAAATATACCTTGCAATTGTAGAGAAATGATGGGAAGTGGGCACCACTATGACAACCATTTTACCAGGGAGGCTTTGTAGGGGTAGTTAGAGCTGCCTCCTAAAAGAAGGCTGGAGAAGTGACTCAGAGGATTAGCCACTGGACACCAGTGATCATGGCAGACAGTGGGAATTTAAGCAGCAGCCTGGGGAAAGGAACTGTTCCCTTCTCCTCTCTCATGTGTACATATGGAATTGTCAGGGACCTCCTCTGGGACCAGAAGCAGTGAGGGCCCCCCAGGGTAAGGTCGTGGTAGCCAGAGTTGTTCCACAGTGCCAGCCAGGAGCAGAGCAGTCTGAGAGTGGTTGGGTACAGTCAGTCTGCAAATCGTCCAGCAAAGGACTAGCAGAACACTGAGGTGTATGGATTATCCAAGAAAAAAGGAAAAGCTGAGGGAGATGTGTTTTTCTGGCCTGGAGAAGACAAAGAAAGAAGGTGAACCTAACAGCAGTCTTCTAGCAGCGTATCTACAGGCGGCTGTGGAGGTGATAGAGGCAGAAATAAAAATGAAAGGGCAAGAGGCAGCAGTCGCAAGTTGTAGCAACAGAACTGGTGGGTGGAGTTGAGGAAAATATCTTTTATGACAAGCATTGACACACTTGTCCAGAAAAGCTGGTGAACCCCCATCCTTGAAAATTTAGCTTGATAAATCCTGGGAAAGCTATCCACATGTGTGTTTAGTGACAAATCTTCAGAGTCATTTGTGAGGAAGTGATTTTTTTTTGCATAGCAATCTATTTTGCATTCACTGTGCTTTGCATAAACTTTAAGCCTTCAGCTTCTGGCCACATTCTTGCTCAATACTTCTATACTAGGGCACAAAAATATCTTCATACAGGGCTGAAAATACTTTTACAGATCTGATTAGCTAATTTCCTAAATAGTTAGGTAACAGGTCTAGGTAGTTTTTCTCCCATAAATGTTTTGTCTTTATTCACACTGAACTACATCAGATGCAGGTTGGTGTTAGGGCTTGTGACTGTCATAGGCAAGTAGCATGGTACTGGAAAGAAGACAGTAAAGCCTGAATCTCACTTTAATAAAATCCATGGCAAAATTCCACTTTTATGTAAACGTTTTGACCTTGTTCACAAACTTCCACGTATAACTATTACTGAAAAGGATCACCCCAATGAAAATACTTAGACTTTATAAATTAAGAGGAAGTACTTATTCTTGAAGACCTGTTCCAACTTTCTCTATGAAGAGTAGTGATAATATAACTTTGGTTAGTATAGTATTCAAAATCATAGGATTTAAAATTTTTTATTATTTCAATATTTCCTCATTTTTTTCATTTGCAAGGAGAAAGTACCAAATATGACATATTTGTAAGTGACAGTATTTTTTCACATGCTTATGCTTTTTGGAACCACAGATACTGCTTTCTTGAAGATTTCTGACCAGTATACATATTTTAATATGATTTAGCATTTAGAAATAAGACAGTAAATTTAACCAGGAAGCAGTCCTTCTGTAAAGGAGTCTGCAAATACCACTTCAATATATGTGGAGCTTAAGTCAGACTTTTTTTATACTCTTCTTTTTCCCAAATTTAACTCACTGAAACATTTATCTAAGGCTTTTGATCATGTTTCTTTGCTGATCACAGTCTGATCAGCTTGCAAACAAAAGGTTACATCAATTCACAGATGTCAACACGCAGCTCTTATCTGTTTCGATCCAGAAATTCCAGGAAATTATCACATGGAGTTCTCTGCGTGCTCTTCCAGAGCACAATCTTTCAGACTAATCTGTAAGATAGTGGTTGGGGTCAGATCTACATATATTAAAGTGTTTATTTCTCAGGAGAGAAATAGCCCAGCCCCTTCACTCTGGGAAAATTGTATTTTATTTTCTAAGTTTCTCTAGTTTTGCTCTCTTCTATTATCCTCAGGTTTCCATATAGCTGACTGGGGTAACCTGTATGAAGACATTTTTGTGTCCTAGTATAGAAGTATTGAGCAAGAATTAACACCTTATTAATTATTTTAATAAATGGGCACAATGCTGGCAAAAGTTCTTCTCAAAACCACAGTCCAACTCTGACTTGAGTCTGAAGACAGGTTTTTGTTCACAAAGTATTTCAGGGATATTGTTTTGAAAAAACAGACAAGAATGACAGAATATTCTGGAGTTGGAAGGAACCCACAAAGACCATTGAGTCCAACTAGTAAGTGAACAGCCCATAGAGGGATTGAACCTGTGGCCTTGGCATTATTAGATGTTTTCTTTTTCCTATGTATTTGCAGAATATCTTTTCTAATACCTTCAGGTGTAATATTTTGTATATACATCCTTTTCAAAAGCAAAATAGGGATCCTAGATCTACTCCTCTGCACACAGCTGGCAGTAAATTTTGACATTCGCTTTATTTGGTGGAAACAAAGCAAAAGTCTATTGCAATTGAAGAGCACTGACTATTAGGAGACCTTCAAACTTCTAGATTTTTCTTAGTTTGGAAATGAATTTTGTTTTATTTTGTTGCCCTGTATACTCTTAAGTACCTTGTAGGTACGTCCCACCTGGTTCATGACAGTGGCTACACTGAGGTCACCACAGAGACTCAGAGACACTCAGTGCCCAAGTCTCTGGCAGGACAAGCAACTAATATGTGGTAGATGGTAATTCATGTTTTCATTATATTGTTATTATAGTGTATAGAAATGTGGTTTTTCTGAGAAAGCCAAAAAGTACCCCCCCAAGGCAGAGCAGTGGTCGTGGAACTTTAGCAAGAGCTCTCCTCATCTCCAGAGGAGGGAACAAAGGAATTACAATATCAATAGAAGGTGGAGGACGAAGCCCAGACTAGGACATTCAATGTCTGATGAGGCTTAATGGCTCTGAGATGATATCTTATCAGGGCTATTTGGACCACACAGGAACCTTCTCCACCCAGGAAATCCTTCCAGAAAACCGGACCTTGCTTTCGAAATTTCATCAACCACCGAAACGAAGTCACCGAGGGACAAAAGAACTTATGGAATCTTGGACTCACGTAAGCCCAGCCAGAAAAAGTATAAAACTGGCTGGCATGGGCTCAGTCCTTCATGAAAACCCGTGGGTACAGTGCGATAGAGGCTGTACTCGCAATTTCACCCAGTGCCGGCACTGCTTCCTTGATTGTGAGCTTTGACGATTTCGCTGTCTGAAAATTTCTCCGACAAATAAATTGCTTTTGATTAAATTGGCTCTCTAATATTTATTACATACTATAACATGGAAGAATAGGATCTGTGTTGGTAGAAATCATTGACCATCTCCCTTCTGGGATAAAGTCTAACAAGAAAACATGAAAAATTTATGCAGCTAAGCAGGTCCTGCTCCACAGGTCGTGGGACTTGTGTGCTTCCATGTAGCCACCCTTTCCCAGCGGGCAAACATTTCTGCCTCCAGGCCTCGTTTCCTTGGCTTGTACAAGGTTCTCCGAACTTCAGATTTAGGTATCCCTCCTAATTAATGATCATTTCACACTGTCTTCAAAAGCCATTGGATTTTGATTAGCCAGCAAATAAAAATGGCTTCATTTTCTCCTCTGGGTACATAGTTCCTCTGTCTCCTTGGCAATTAATTGAGAAGGCGAATAATAGTCGGTGTGCTTTAACAGTCCGTGTAAGCAAGGCAATGCCAGCCTGGTCACTAGGAGAACTTCACTACCATTAAGCCCTTAGAAAATCTGATCCTCCAAAAGGAGAGGGTAGCTAGATCAGTGCACCCTGTTACATGGAGCCCTCATGGCTCCTGTGCAGCTGGAGCATAGAAAACACAGCATGCAGCCTGCCTTTGTTGTGGATACTCACCCCTCCATGGAGATGTCAGTCTGGAGGCTGCTTTAGGAGGGAAACAGAAAACATATTCTTGTTTGTCCTTAGCCAAATGTGAAAATACTAACCTTTGGAGCAGTCTACACTTATTCCTAGTGGCTCTATAACTTGCAGACTGAAATCTGCAGATCAATGATATATCCTTTCATTTATTTATTAATATACCTAAGATGTTGTGCATTTCAACAGCAACTTTTTTCCAAGGCAGAATGAGGGCAGGAGAAGTCCCACAAATGTTTTGCTATTCTCAGCACAGTGTTTAGGCAACACATATGTGAGAACAGTGAATGAATATGCCAACCATCTCATTGCACAAATCAGGCAAAATGCAGCATGTGAAATCAAATAGGTATTAAATTTGTCCTGTGATGAAGACATCAAGAGCAGGGAGTACTGGATAGCCTCCAGTTCATCTGGATACATTGTGCCTTATTGAAATATTGCTAGCACAGAAAACTTGTTGTCATGCTTCCCAATGAGGTGCTGAGTTCAGAGGAACAAGCTGGAGGAAAGAAACCTTTCAGCAAGTGTCGTTTTTTGAATTCTCTTGGCCTTGGAGTGTATTAACGCACTGTATGTATTAAGTGTAAGCAGATCCATGTGCATATAATCAAATTGACATCGAGAGGTGCTGAACTTGTTTCCACTGCTCTTAAAGCACGCCTTCATCTTTCACAGGGGTGAGAGGGGTTTCTGTCATTATCTTCAGGCAAGACCTGAATACCAAACTCTCTGAATGCAGCAAAGTGTGTGCAGTGCTTCAACAAGCAGAAGTATTTTTAAACACATTCTCGAATCCTTTTTATTGTCCAGTCCTGTTTGTTGGATTGTAATAGAAAACACCTAGAGTTTTCATGGGAAGTCAACAATCAGGCAATGCTTTGTTGCCAGTGATAGTTGTGCATCTCTTCAAATATATCACAATACTAGAAACAAAATACTGTGAAGATTAATGATTCATCATCAATAGCCACCAGGATACAAGGTTAATTGATGCCCACTGGCACATCGTGGGTACAGCCATGAACATTTCCCTTTCACATAGGTTCCCATCTGTACACAGGTGGGCACAAAAATCAACTTGTGTTTTTCCTCTCTTCTGAGCAAGGATCTCTGCAACATAAACTATTTCTCTTCCTCTCTGTAGCAGTATAAAACTAATTAGTAACTGTTAATTTTAAAAGTCTTGCCATTATGAAATTGATCTGGCAACAGTGGTGTGCTCTCTATTTCATTTTTCTTCACAAAAACTGAGTATATAATGAAACTAGAAGGTGACTCTTTAACCTTTTGCAAATTTTAGTTCAGAAGTTTTCCCATGATGAACACAGCCAAGAAAATATGTAATACTCTGATTAAACAAAATGTTTACCTCCTAGAGTTACAGTCTGAGTTGAATTCTTAAATACATTGTGGGCTAAACATGGAAGTGCTGAAAGCTATTCTCAAGATGAAACAAGGCCACAGTGTTGCTATTCAACATCCCAGATCCTACCAAGGCTTTCTTTGGTTCTCAAGCTACTTTATTGTCCCAAGTAACCCAATACTGGTGGGTAGCAAAATAAGTAAAAAATAAAAATTATCACAATAGGTAGAAACTTTTTGTCAAGACCTTTCTTGACAGAGTAGCTGTAGCTGAAAAGTAGACTCATATATATATATATATATATACACTCAAGTAAGTCTCTGTCACTTACATTCATGAAATAAAACCTGCTCATGCGTGTTGTCAGTCTCAGGACCTTGGACTATCAAACCTTCAGGAGAAAGGCAGGCTTCTTTTTGTTTTGTGTTCAGCTCTAGCTGAATTGCCAACAGCAGCAATTCAAACATAACCACACTCTGTACCCAGTGAAGAACAGCTAGGAAAGGTTTCAGCAGACAAATCATTGTTTTGTGCAGTCAACTCACCATGATCCCCACAATTGACATTTGTGCTGGTTTGAAAACAAAACCAGTGAGACTCCCAGTCAGAGATACAATTTAATAAGAGAAGAGAGAGAAAAAAAAGGTAAAATAAAATAAATGGAATAATACAACCTAACACCCTGTTGGTCAGGGTGTTTGAAGCAGTCCAGAAGTAAGTCCTCCTGGAGTGGCAGATGTGGTTCTGTTGGAGCAGGAATGATCCTGAGAGAAAAAGGGTCCAGTGATGGTGAGAAGGGTCCAGTCTTCCTCCAGGAATCCAGTGGAACCAGATACCTTGTGCTCCTGTGTCTCAGTTTTTATCTAGGTAGGAGTGGTTGGCTCCCCCCACTGGGTGGAGCATCTCACAATGGGATGATGGAATGTGTCATGTCCTTAGTGAGCCTTAATGGCCCATTAGCAGAAAATATCCTCCTGGAGGGAGAACGGGCAGTGAAAGAGATAAGAAACACTGCCCCACCCGGTTTTAACAGCTGCCCCATTATCAGAAGGCATCTGCCCCCTCCTCCCAGAGCCACAAGAGATAAAAAAAATACATCTCCCCAACTGCTTTGAGCAGATGAAATAGAATACACATTTTTGGTTCCATAATCCAAGACAACATTTTTCTTCCATATAATTTATTCAGCATCACAAGCTGCTCAATACTGAACAATTCTGGATTTTCACACAGAACTGCTTTTATTTATGTCCCCATAACACTGGAGGACTGAGAAGCTCAAACTGAGACAGAGGCCTCATACCCAGTCGATGGAGGTTGATGAGAAAAGGAAACACACAGAGAAGACTGGAAGTTTAAATTACTTCTTTAGGGATATGCAGATGTCTGGAAGCATAGGCATGTCACAGAGCAAAAATAAAATTAGCTGTCACCTGATGTCATGCTCTAATTTGACAAAGCAATACTGACTTTAAGAGGCAAGAGCAATCCTAGAGCATCATGATTTTGATACTTTTAAGAACCCATTTTCCATTGATTTCAGAACAATGCTAACTCAGTCCAAAAGTTCTGCACAAAGGCAAAAAGCTCAAGTATCAATTCTTTGAGCCCTGTACTTAATCTCAATTGTGTGATCTCACCTGCAGAAATACCATATCTCTACCTTTTTCGACAACTACCATAACTTTTTTTCCCTGAAAAATTTACTCCAGTGGATGGTTCCTTATTTCCGTATTATTGCTAATCTGACAAAGGCAGCTGTAGGTGCTAATAGATCAGTGTGACTAGAACTGCCCTATTTTCCCCAAGGCAATCTGAGACCAACCTTTGCTGACATACCCAGCACTTTTGTCTAACAAAGGCATGGAGCATTCTTGTTGCTCTTCTGTCACTGGGGCAATGCCTTGCTTTGGTTTAAAATGTTTGTTAGCACGGGTGACATATAGATGATCACATTGGCAATGGCTTCATTGCCTCAAGATTTGAGAAGATGCAAGGTGATACTTTTCCAAAGTTTATTGACAGTACTAGTTTTGTGAGTGCTTTCCATTAGGAAAAGACAAGAAGAAAGCAAAATAGTGACATGGCAAGATAAACTTACATCCTGTGGTCCTGTACTAAAGAGTTATCTTTACTTATTCTCATTACTAATGGGCTCTTTCCCATTTCTTTTTCCCTAGTACCATCATGTCTCAGCCCCCACTGATCTCTCCTGCAGCCCTACAATTTCCCCTCCCCACCATGAGGCTGTGCTCCACAGCCCAGCAGGCTGCTCTGTGCCAGTCCCCTGCCTGCCTGCTGGGAGCAGCTGTTGGGCCAGCAGATGCCTCTCAGACCTCTGAAAGCCTTCTCCCAGGCCTCAGCCACCCTGGCCAGGGGCCAGGAGCTGCTGTCACCACCAGACCCATAGGAAAGGAAGTACGTTCCCTGCTCGGCACACTGCCCAGCTCTTCACCAGGTGGGACAACTGGGAAGGAGATGTCACCGAGGCAGGAGTTGGCCATTCACTCTGCCAGCAGCAGAGCAGCCTTCCCCAGAGACAATTTCGTCTGGATTGTCCTATCTCCCTATAAAATGTCACCAGATGAAGGAATGGGCAGAAGGTCTCAAAGCGTGTGTGCCCATAGTCTTACTCCTGCTGTTGCTGCTACCAGCTGAAGAAAGGGACATTGGGTCCTCAACACTGTCAGTTCCCAAAGGGCTGGGAGAGGAAAAGGGCTTGAAGAATACCTGAAAGGAAGGCAAGGAACACACATCCAAGAGACTTGCCAAAACACAGAGTGCATCGCTAGCAGTAGCACCACAGTGGATGATTATGCATTTATTTTGAGATAGAGTATGGGAAGCATTAAATGGGACTGGGATCTTACAAACAAAGTGTTCAGTTTGTATTGTAGAAACAGTGAGCAGCATTTATCTGCAGACTTTTATTAATGAATGGGCAAGACCATCAGCCATACAATACCCAGTTGTTACAAGGAACTTAAAAGATGCCCACCAGAAGACTAGAAGAAAGAAACAAAAGCAGTCTGCTAAAACAAGTAATGGATAATTAAAAAAAAAAAAAAAAAAGAAAAGTGTTCTACTTTGCTGTAATTTAAGTCATCATCCTTAGATCCTACGCCAGCAGAGTAACAGATTTTGCTTGTGCCTCTGAAGACAGCAACCAGATGGTTTGAAAAGGATGCCTGATCAGCTTCTGTTCCATTCACTGCTTTTCTTGCTTTTTATGCTGAGACCTGTCATGCCTGGACCTCACTCCATACCAGGGGTCACACTAGCACTCATGTCCAGCACCCGCAGTTACGGAGCTGTGGTGCTGTGATACTGCAGGTGCAGCTCCCCAGACCTTGGGCACAGCCAGGCATGGATCTTGAAATGGGTCTCAACAGACACCTGGGGCAGGAGCAGACTGAGTAGAGCAGTGGGGTATTGCAGCTTCTCTGATTTGTCCAAGAGTTTCCCTGCAGGTGGATGTAACCTTCATGGTAGGGGTGGTGAGAGGTGTAGGCTGAGAAGCCAGGTTTGGGGAAAAGGAGAACACCTAAGTGCTTTGCTGAATTGAAACTTTAGGACTCTGTCAGCATTTGGAGAACACAAACACTGTCTGAATATCTCCAGTGCACAACGGAAGGAGGAAAACATGTGACTGAATTAGCGCTGTGGTCAAGTATGTGCCAGAGCTGTAACGGTGGGGCTGGGAGGTGGCAAAGGACAGTGACAACTGTGCACAGGATTGCCCATTCATTGTAGAGAGCCTGCTCCCCACTCCTCACTCCCCATCTTGTCTCTGCCAGCTCAGTTCATCCCAGGCACGCAAAGGTGCTGCACAGAACCCAGAGCAGCCCCTTGTTAGCCCATTGGTTTCTCCACCTTTCCCTTGGGGGAAGATCACTGCTGGGGCCATCCCTGGCTCTCACCAGCACAGCCCCATGCCCACTGGCACCAGGCTGGGCCCTGCCCAAGGCCTGCAGTGTAGCTGGCCCCCCGCTGCTGGGGCTCACTGCCTGCTGCTCAGCTGTCCCGTGCAGCAGCCCCAGGGCTTGGGTTACAGGACAGTTTCTAACTTTGTGCCTGTCCCAAGGCATCAGGGCAGAGGCACATGATTTTTAATTTATGAGGACACCCATAGAGCTGTCACTTTCAAGGCAGGTGTTGAGAAACTGGCAGGGGGCCCGAGCAAAGAAAAAGACTGACCTCACCCCGAAATAATGGTGGCCAACATGGTCACAGGACAGAGAGTATTGACATAAGCGGGCTTTAAAAATAACTAGGTCATCCCACTAGACTAGCTCACTGTCTTATACAAAGGAGCCATGAGCTACCAATTTATAGTAAAAGTAGGAGTGTAAACAGCTATTCAAGGGGTTGAACAAATGTGCAGCATTTTGAGTCATTATTTTATTTAGCTTTTTTAATTCTCCCACCCAAATCAAGTGCTAAGTCAGCACTAGACAGCACCAGAACAAGCCAAGCTTTCAAGGTCCATGTGTGGTGATAGCACCAGACACCGGGCAGCTGTGGCTGTAGAGTGGTCACCGCTCTGTGTTGTGGCTGCAGCCACCTCACTTCAGATCCAAGTCAAGGCAAAAATCTAAAATGGCTCTCGGACTGGATAATCCTTGTAGACCTCTTCCAGCTGAACTATTCCAGTCTGAAAATGAAGCAAAGGTCACAAACAAACATTTTGTTGCAGAGGAAAGTCGGCGAATATGTGTTAATAGAACCTGGCCTTAGGAAAAAGGGAGAGGAAATCCAGAGAGGAAATTACTATTTCTTTACCTAATCCAAGCTTTGGAAAAAATCTTAAAGCAGACTGTTCTCCATTCAGATTTGAGGTGGGGCTGAGTGCTTTCAGACAAACGCTGGTTTGCAAAACACACTTCACACCTCCTACGATCAGGGCATTTCACTGCAATTTCTAAGAGGAGAGAAACAAGATTTGGCGTAGATAGAAACCTCAAATTGTTCCAGTAATTATGAGAGTTACAAGGCCAATAGTGACTTAGGTTTTGACAATCTGCATCCACAGTCGCCTGTTCCTGGATTTTTGGCACCCATTTAATTCCAAACACAGTTGAAGAGCGCTTACTGCTGCTCTTGCCCTCTTCAGTTCTGCTTGTCATTGGAGAGAAAGTGTGATTTTCTTGTAGAAAACTCTTTTACAATAACTTTTTTCATGCCACCTGAACAGTGCAAAGGGAGAGGACAAGAACAGAGACTAGATCCTTCCTACTGCAGCTCTGGAGAATACAGACACCGCATGCTCAGGAACACAAAAATTAAAGTCACGTACTCGTTAACACTATTGTTTTTGTCAGCAGTATAAGCTGACAGCAAGCTCTACTCAGTCTTTGCTTCCCAAAGAAAAATTGCTCCTCAACAAGAGTGTAGCACCCTTGTATTCAGCCAAACTGTTTTTCTCAGCCAGGAAAAGAGAAACAAATAATTACAACATGGAAAATGCTTGCTTTTGCTTTGACCAAGCGTGCCTTTGAGTCAGCTGTTAAAGGTTTGTCACATGGTGACCATTCCTCATCTGGGTAACTAACGAACTACCATAAAAAGTCCAGTGTCGTTGGCACTAGGTTGTTTGTCAAGCTTGTAAGGCAGTTTTCTAAATCAAGACATCGTGTTACCAGAGGTCAATAGATTGCTATTTCACGCTTGATTATTTCCATGCTCCTTCTAAAAAGTACTTGTTCATTTTCAATTTCTCAAGTAAGCCTTAAAGATATCAAAAATATCTTGTTCCAGTAAGACATCTATTCTGCTGCTTCTCTTGTTCCACTTTAGCATTCTCAGCTTGTCACCCCTGGAAAGGACAACACCGTGTCCCCCGTACCACGTTCAGTCTAAATCTAATTTTTCCATTGCGACTTACATCATGAGCATAACTCCTATCTTTTCAGTTGCGGAAGTCTTCTGTAGCTCAGCCCTGAAGGCATTGAGGGGAATAGCAAAATTATTTAAATATTAGTGAATATTTAAAATTAACCAAGGGAATAACATCCAACACGTATTTTAATGCCTTTTTATCTTTTCTGGCACCCATTTTATAAGACAGACTGAAAACAGACCCTAAGGAGTTTGCAGCATTTCATGACAAATTGTAATTGACAGGCCAATTAAAGAAGAAATACCCTTAACAAAGCAGATTCTGGGAGCCCAAACATCTTATTAAAGTGACAGACCACCTAATTAGTTTCAAATGGAATTAGGAGCTTGTTCCGTTTTTCTTTTCCAGTAATATGGCCCTCCCAATTATCCATATCCTGTTTCATTCATTTTGACTGTAAACACCTTTCCAATATAACAGGTCCTTTCTTAATCAGTGTACTGCAGATGGGATTTGATGAAGCCATGGTGCTGTTGTTCTAAGTTGGGGCAACCCTCTTTGGTTTTTTCCCTGCTGCAGCACAGCTGAGAATTATGTTGACCAGCCAAATGATTATAATTTCTGGATAAGTAACTGGGAAAAAAATGACCCTATAAAAATGGCATTCCTAGGAATATCAAAGAGCTGTTATAGCCTGCCACAGAGCAACAATAGAGTCTACAAGGTAGAGACAATGTAAACTCTGAGATAATTTGCCAATTTAGCCCTTAAGCCCTATCAGTAGATACTTCTCACAGTATCTGTCCCAGAAAGATATATTTTTCAAGTGATCTTTTAGTTGCTTGGTTTGCATGTGTTATGTTTAAAGAAAGGAAACTAAGCTGGGCTTTGATAGCTCAGCTGAAATAACCCCTGGTAAGTGTTTTTGACCCTGCAGCAAGAAACAATTAAACAAGATATCAGAGTATATTAAAGTCTTGACTCTTCAAGTTACTGACACATTTGCTGGTGATGACAGTCTAGGGACAGGAAGATCAAATCTTGTGCTTAATACCCATTAATCCAAGGCTCCGTGAGAATCTTTTACCAAGCATAAATGACTTCTCTAGATAATATCCATCTGACTGTTAATTATGCTACTTGGTCTGGTATTAACCTTCCAAATATTGGAAAAAACCAGTATTAATGATTTTTAAATTCCAATATTTGGCTTACGTCTGGCTGTGTAGTTTTGCCATGTATGTGCACCTACCTAATAGGTACTATATTCTTAGTTAAAGTAAAAGGACAAGTATCCCTTAACCTTTCTAGACTTGTGCTGTTAAATTGCTTAGCAAAAGGTGAAATTAACTATTTAAAATTTTGGGAGTAAGGAAAATTTTTGAAAATTATTTTACTGAAAATACACAAGGGAGGGATCAGTTAAGTAATTCTCACAATACTGATCTATAACCAGGAAAGCAACCCTGGGAGAGTAGGGACACAGAGTTTCTCCAGACACAACTCCATAATTCACCTGTTAAGTCCTTAAGTAGAGAAGGACTGAATTCAGTGCTTCCAGTACTCAGTGAGCCCTTTACCTCATGTCCAGGGAGAAGAATGGCAGGGGGGTGAAATTTGGTTTGGACTGCTTTCTTAAATGGCAAAAAATGATTTCTGGGCAAATTCACTAAAAAGCCATACAAATAACAGCTCTTTTTTGCTAAACCTGATCACAGTTGTGAGTCATCAATAAACCATCCAGGCAGGTGGAAGCATTCCATGTTGGAGTTTTGTACCAGACTACCTAAACATAAACAAACTCCAAACAACAGCTAGAGTTGCTGGGTAGCCGCTTGATGGTTCATAGTTATTCTCATTATGTTACAGGTTAAGTAGGTTACATGTTTGAAGGAAACCTACCAGCAGACATCTTGATTAGCTATTTCCAGGATGAAATCACCCACACAGTTCACTTCTTGATAATTAATTCTATACAGCACATGTATTGTAGCAGTCACAGAAAACTGTTGTTATGATCCTGACACACTTGTTAAGATTTCATCAAAATTTGCATGAAAGAAAGGATTCCATCTCTTTCTATTTTTATTGACAATATGCACTTGCTACTCAAAAAATAAGAGATTTAATTTTGGAAGGGCATAATATTCTCAAGCAAAGATGATCATAGAAGTAAATGGTTTTTGGTGGAAACACTAATATACCTCCAAGACTGTGTCAGGCAGAAGATCATCTGAATTATTTTACATGTCTGCCACTTTCTAACTATATGCTGATATAATGTTTATATACTGCGGATAATTTGATTAAAATCTGTTGTACAAAAGTGAAAACATACTGTAGTCCATGCTTATTTTTCCCTTCCATTTGACTGGCAACGTCAGTGGAGAGATGAGAACCATGCTACCAATTTAAAAGAAATTTCCCTACCTGTTCTTAAACATCTTTCCTTGCTATGAATGCAGTCAATGAAACAGTAATTCTGGGTACAGGCTGCAAGTGCTCTGCTTAGAACCACAGCTCCAGCTTCCCTAGTAACGCTCCCAATTTGCATTTGACTTCCCAGTATATCCAGTTCCCTGGTTACTCCTCTAGTCACTGAAGCAACTCAGTCACTAAAGAAGAATTTTATGGGAGTGCTTTTCATAGCAAAAATTCCTTTGCTGGCCTATCATATTTTTTTCTATACTCTTTCATTGCAAACGGGGATATTTTCAGCTCAGATCATTATGAGGAGAAGAATACAACATAAACATCAAAGGTGCTGTTCACCAAACCAGGTCCAGAAGATTTCTCACTACCATGACAGACATCTTCCAGCCAGTTGGGTGGCCAAGAAAATAATAAATCTGATCCATGCAGAGCAGATGGCCTGGAATTCCTCATTACTCACAGGTGAACATGGGATTCACAAAATCCTCGTGGCATCCCAGGAAACTGCTTTTCTCCATAGTCTTCACTCAGAAAAGTTTGTAGTTTTTCATGGCTGCATGAAGAGACTACATTTTTTTTTTCTCCAGTACTCTGAAGTAAAAATATTTTCTTTTTGCCAGCCTGGGGAATTCCTTTGTCCTGTCTGGTTTGTAAGGTTATTTTTTCCTTTTTAGTACATTCAGGGTCCTCTGCATCTGGAGCCACAGGGTGCTCAGTAACCTGAATTAGGCTGCCGTTGTTGCTGTGCATGCTCATCCTGACCTTGACAAAAAAGGTTACACTGGAACTAACAAAGTAATGAAGTTATTTACAATTTTTAGAGGTGGCTGATTACACCAATCTCAAAATTTGAATTTTGACCAGGAAGAACATACAGAACTGTTTCTACTTGATATCCCCAATACATAAAATGTTCAGATGTTCAAAGTGTTCATATGGTATAGTGTTCAATGTCCAATACAGAATTATTTCAGATGGTCAGAATTAGAAACCTGCAGTGCATGCTCATCTGCAGATATTTTGCTTCATTACAATATCCTCTCTTTCATTGACTGCAGTAATCTGTGCTGTTCTTTTGCAGAAAGGTTTACCCAAGGTGCTCTTACTCTTTAATACCTCATATATCCCTAAGGATTATGTAAACTGTTATCAATTCTAATACAACAAACTTCAATTATTAAATTTTTTTTCATTGAGGAACCATAAAAAGTTGGTGGGGTTTTTTTTCTGTGGGAATCAAGTCAAGGTTAGAGACCCATTCACTACATTGGGTAGCAAGAAGAAACAACATGCTGCCTCAGAAAGTCAGCAGCCTAAAGTGCTGTTAGAAACTCTATTTGGAAACTCTATTTCTGGGATTTCAAGAAATATTTTTAAAAAGAAATCACTGTGGTACTGCTCTTTCTCATAAGCATGTGAATTGATTGGGAAAAAAAGAAAAAGCAGCATACATCTCTGGGAAGTAAGGCTTGGGAGGACAAAGTGGAATGGATACCTCTCAGTGGACATCTTGTAGGCTCACGTTTCACAACTCTGTCTGTTCCCATCAGTTCCAGTTGCTAGATTAGCTCCTATTAAGTGTTCCACTTAACTCCCTATTAAGTGTTCCATTTAACTCCCTCCCCTGTACCTTTTGCACCACACTGCTCCTCAGAGGACAACTTGATCTGAAACATATATGACTTGCATACAAGATTGTGTTTTGACATAGCCACATGATTGCACATTTCAATAAGACCAGTGGTGAAGGTCTCACAAATTAGTACCATCCACAAGATAAACACACAAAGATGTTAATAAAACTTCATTTGGGGAATTAGTATGACAGCTGTTTCAAAATAGGAAGAGCTATAGATGTGGAATAACATATATGGAAGTACTTATTATTTCTTTAAATTAAAGTGTAAGTGGCTTTTTTATTTGGTGAAATACATTTTAAACATTTAAAATGTTTTGCACCATTTAAATAAGGGCACAAAGTTGCACATTCCCTGGCTCTGTGCACTACAATCTTCACTGCTAGAAGCATTCAACTAAGTGTTCAGGTCCCTACATATTCAAGGGCCCTTCCTTAAATGCAGGTGTATCTAGTAATACTAGATGTGGTTAGGCATGTGGTTAGGTCCTTTCCTCAACTGCCATTCAGCTTTCCAAATTTAAAATACCTGCTCATTTTGTGCAGAAGCAATTAGTTGTCATCATTTCTTGTGACCTAATGAAAAGGTAGGGTTCAGTTTGGTTGAGGCCAAAGCTGCTAAGGGCAACCAGCCTGGCACATTCTGGTAGGGAATAAACCATCCTGGTCTCAGCTTTTCCCTGGAAGCCTTTCACCTGTAAATCCCAGGTATAAGTGAGGTCAGCCTTGGCAGCAGTACACAGTCGCTGCCTCTCTGGACTGCAGCCCAGCAGGGAAAATGAGTCGGTGGTCTCAGCCTAGGTGGTTGTGCATGGCAAAAATCCCCAGCATATCCTTGTGATATCCTTGATGGCAAAAGTCCCATCAGAAGGAGCCAGGACAAAAGTAAGCAGGAAAACACATTGTGCCAGCACAGGACTTCACTATCCTCTAAACAGGAGGGAGAGGAGTGAAGGGAAAAGTTTCTGTAGCAAGTCATACAAACGAGTCAGCATGGCAGGAATGAGTGACACTGTCCAGGCTGTATGTTTTAGATGCACAATGTCCAAAGAAAACCTGAGAGACTGCACTAGGCAGAGTTAAATTAGAAACAGAACACAGCACACTACATGGGCACTCTGGAAATATTAAACATTCTCTAACTAATTCTGGGGTACAGTTGCAAAAGAAAAAACTGGTCCTTTGTTCCTGTGGGACAGATGGGGAGCTAGCGACTTCATAACATGTCCCTACATCACCTAGAAAATCTTCATCACAAATTAAAGCAAAAGTTCAGGACTACTAACTTTCACCCCCACTGAAGTCTTGTCATCAAATGCATAAGTACTGCAAAGGCTAACACAGTCAATTTTTCTTTAATTCATGAGATTGCAAAGATATGGAAGGAAGAAGCAGCAGAAAATTTCCTTTTCCCACCACTGAGGGAGAAGGGAAACTGGTTTCTTTTATCAGAAAGAAACAAAATGGTTATGGCTGATTATCCAGGGACAGTCAAAAAATGTAAACCACCAGCTATTAGATAACCCTCCAGCTCCTCTCCTCTAGCTGAAGCACATGTTCCCACATCATCTCATGCACATTCCCAGCCACCAATAACTAATTACTTTCAGACCTGCCTCCTTTCCCTAAACATGACAGATGACATGGTCTAGCACAGGCCTGCCCAGATTCACCTCCCTGCTGCCCCAGCCTCTGCCTGGCTGTCCCTGCAGGAGGCTGGCCGGCGTGGTGAGTTAAGCCTAAGATTCTCAGGATTCCCCACAACATAACAGCAATGCTTCAGAGAGTTTCTGCAGCTTGTTATGGGGGATGCCGTGCATGGTTACGCGAGGGTATCTTTTCATTTAGTCTGAATGCTTGGCACCCTCGGACCGTAAACAGAAGCCTAGGTAGAAATAGATGGAATTATTTACTTACTCTTCCAGTGATGAAAATGATTAGTCAATTAACTTTATTAATATACAGTATCTTGTGAGAAGATAAGATGTCAACAGGCAAAACTAGCCTCCAGGTCGTGTCAAAAAGAACAAGCCCTCTGGTATATACATTGATTTATGGTGAACTATGGCAAGTATGTAAATGATGAGAGTTCCCTTTTATGTTTACATTTGTGCATTTTTCTTCGGCTATTTCTGATGATAAATATATTAGTGCAGCTACTTATAATTTGATATCATTGACAGGAAAGCATTCAGCCTGGAGAGATATCTCTCAGGCCCAACTTCCTGTACTACAAGAGGCTGAGGGCACCGTGTTGGTAAATATCTTCAAGGGGAAAATGGAAGCTAAACTTGGCCACAATGGTATTACAGGGATGTAATGAAAAAAAAGAAAAAAAAGGAAAAATCCAGATGAAAAAAATTTATAACATGAGATAGGTTCAACTAATTATACAGTTCATTTAAGTAGTCCAGCTGGACAATTATAGATGGCTACCAATTCCATTACATAACCATGAAGCAATGTGTTCCTGAGCTTCTATTTGTGCATCATTGTATCCACCCAGGATGTCTAAATCTCTTTTCAGTTCACTTGTACACGAGAGTTACTGGGCTATGGTCCTGCATGTGTTATACACACCACACAACACCATTTCTTGGTGTCTCAAACCATGTAGGTGCTTCAAGGTGCCTCCAACTGAATGGCCAGCTCAGGAAGGGAACAGGGTATGAACATAGACATCCTTGACCAGAGGTTTACTTTCATTTTATGCAAATGCAACTTCACCCTCTCACTGTGCACTTCCACCATCCTTAGTCTAATCAGCTGCTCTAATTCTACCAATAGAAATAGAGCCCTAGAGATTACAATCAAGCAACAGGATTCCCTCACACACATCTCAGTGAAAATGTTTAAAGAATTAATTTTACAAATGCTCTTTGTATCAAAACTGTCCCACATTCTCAGTTTGGCAAAAATCATGTGAAGGGTTCTGCCACAGGAACTCTGTGAACTCTCCACATCTTTGATTTCAGTGGGCTGTTTTGGTGAAGACTAAATTCAAGTGTTATGTTCTCCAGAGATCATCCTTTAGAGATTTCATCTGAACATTCATATTCCATCTCTGGTGAGAACCACCCAAATCAATTTGGATTCTCTAGAATATCAAGAATCCTTTCAGAAACCAAGGTGATTCACTCCATCTGATGGCCAACATAGTCCAGAACATGAGGAGCAATATGAGGAGCAACATGCCTATGCTTGTCCATACAAGCACAAAACCAAAACCTGCCTGCACCTTTCTGGCCAGTTCTGTGCATCCAGACGTCTTTTTTGCTGTAGTAACAACAACTCTGGCCTAGAATCAGCAGCAAGCACATTACTTGGATCTGATTCCACCCTGAACTTCTCTCACATGTCTGTAAAAAAGGTACAAAGGTTAAAAGCAGAGTCTACCTTAGCACAGGCAGAGCAGTCATCTGCAGTTTAATTATTTCCATTGGAGGCCACTTACAAAGCTATCCAGTCCCTGGCATCCCCAGATATCAGCTGTGAAGAAAACAGCACACCTCAACATAAAGCAATCAATAATCTATCAATAAAATTAAGCCTTCCACGTGACATTACTCCACTGAAAAACTTGCACCTTTGAGTTATTAAAATTTCTCTATTCCTTAGGCCAAATGGCTTAGTACTGTGTAGTGTTAGCAATACAAAAACATCTCCACATACATGTTCATGAAGTAAAGCTGAGTATTGGGTATTAGATCAATTTTCATTATTTAAACCAAAAGAACACATACACAAACACAAAGTTCTTAGGAAGAGGTGATGTAGTTAGACAAGCACATAAAAGAGATTACTATTCTTGCAAAACTTTAATCTCTTGTACTCTTAAGCCAGCCAGGATTAGGCACTTGTGTTTCCACTACTTCCAGCAGAAACATAGACTTGTTCTTCTAACCAAACAGTATAATTCACATTCTCAAATTTAAGAAAATTATTTTTTTGGTAACAAGTAAGTAGCCCACATTTGTATTTCAACCTTCACCCACATTTGTATTTCAACCTTCACTTATTAGAAAATAAAGAGCTGCAAGAAAACCTGAAAAACCTTGTGGAGGAATGCTGCTTCCTGGGGCTTCAAAACTTTTGGAAACTTTGCACCTCCAACTATAACTAGAAGCCAGAAGAAATTACCCAGGGCATAAAAAAATAGATTTAATAAGCTGCTGAACAGATAAGCTATTTTGACCTCTTTGTTTAACCATGTATATAAGAGGGAGATAATGTCTTATTTTATTAAAGAGAGGTTATCTGAGAAGTTGAAATTAAAGAGAAATCAAAGATTCCTGTTCTGTAAGAAAAACAGCCATTGCCAGGACAATAAAACTTAGAAATTTCTCTCCTTTTCTTGATAGAAAGCAAGAAAGCAAGACTTAAGCCACTGATTTCAAGAAGCAGTAGGCCTTCTCTGTTGTCAGGATTATCTACACAAATCACCTGGAGGCAGGTTGTTGTGTTCTGCCAAATTGCAAGTAACAGAAATAATGTAAAATAAAAAAGTGAGATCATCATATGAGCTCCTATTATCCTACTGGGTCCTGAGAGCAGGAGTGGGAATGGGAGTACCCATCACTGGGTACTGTCACAGTCTTATTAAACACCCAGTTCTCAACCCCTCCATGGATAAGTCACACACAAGAAGTTATGGGGTCAAAATCTTCAAGAGTCAGTAAGGTATGTTTGTCTCAAAACCAGTTTGGAGGAAGCCTAATGGCAGAAACTGCAGGAGTCAGTCTTTGGAGATGGGAAGAGTCTAAGCAATAACAGGAGTGAGATCTTCCACAGAAGGCAGACTGTGCAACTTCCCCCAATAACTGCCCACCAACACTAAATGGAGAGTCTCTGCTCTGAGTACACAGCTCACTTCATACACACTCAGTTATGTGTAGTGTGAGTTCATGCATATTGCTTTTAAGATATCAAAACAACCCCCCTCAAATGCACATATCCTTCTGGAGGAAAAGATGAGAGAATAGATGTGGGCCAAGTGTCGACTGCATTGCACAGAGCAATACTGTTAGATACTCAGTCTAATGATGAACAAAGTAGCTGAATATGTTGGGAGAAGGAATGATTTTTAGCATAAAACCTCCAAACTGGAATTTGTGTAATTAAACTCTGTAAAACATGTCTAGACTTGCCCGCTGCTGAAAACGGCACCAATATGAACGTAAAGCAAACAATATTAATTCCTTCACATATTGTGGTAGAGACCAGATTGATAGTTATTCATTTTAAAAGCCAAAGTATGGCAGGTAATCTTATGTTTTACAGATCCAGCTCGGCAAAATACCTTATCTTTAAACACAGGCTTCAACCCCCAGAAACAGTTTGCTGATTGAACGCCTGGCACGATTAGTGGCAGAAATGAGAGAGTTTCAGCAGCGCGAGATACACACTACTATAAAAGTGTAACTTTGCAGGACAGCAACAGGCACATCTCCTCTTACAGAGGCAGCTGCTCCAGAAATACTCCCTTGTTTACTGCCGGCAGCGCGCGCACAAAGAGCGCACGCCTCCGCTCCTGCGCCGCGTGTAACGAGGGAGTGCGTGCCTGCCCAATCCTCCTGTCAGCAGATCTTCTCGGTTTTCACTTCTTCTTTGCTACTTTGCAAACTCTCAGCTATTTTTTCCCAAGCCGTAACACGGGGGCTCTAGAGATTATTGCCATTCTCCCCCTGCCTGTCATACACCTTGTTTCCAAGTATGGTCACTATGAGGGGACTGTCGCTTGGAGCCTTTGTGGAAAATTAATGGCAGACAGGAAAGGGCAAAAAAGACAGGACAGATGGCTCTGTCACCACCACCAGCCTGATGCCATGAGAGCTCTTCAGTGCCTTTGCAAATGCCACTCTGTTCTACAGACTTACTCTGAAGTTGATCCAATTGCACCCTTGGCAGCTGTCTTTCTTCTTTTTTATAAGATTTTTCCTTGTCCTTTGACTTCCCAGGCTCATCCACGTGGTGAATTCAAAAGGTCAGTTTTTAAATTAGTGACCAGGTGCTGATGGTCTGAAACACTGTTTAACTATAAACCTATTGGCATCTTGCTAGAAGTAGTGTTGAATAGTGTTGTTAATAGGGCTTGTTTACTTGTTGGTTAAAATCCAAATCGAGTCAGCTGAGACTCGAAGATGCAGTGAGTAATCTTCTAATTCAAGTAAGCAAATGGAGTGATGTCACCTCACTTTATTCTTTAAATGGCATTCTGTCTAGTTTCACTTTCACAGTGAAACACACACCCGTAGTATATTGGGTGCACATTGGAAGCACAAAGAGATGCCTCTCCTTATGTGAGTGGTGCCAGACAAATCGTGGTTTGGTTTATGCACATATTGAGGAAAGATATGCTTAGGATTTTATGTGTTTAAAACACGATGAACAGGGTGAATAAATTGCAACGTGGCGCCTGGACACACAGTCAGAGTCTGCAGAGAGAAAGCTAATCCCTCTGAAAAACTGGGGTTATAATCTCTAGTTATGTAATTTCAACCTATACAATTGTATTTATAGGAGGAGTTCTACATTGGGTACATCCCAACATGGCTTGCTGTTAGACAAGAACAATTCATGTGTTTGCAAAGCCTGGGATGTTTGTATGATTTTGTTAATTTGGGGAAAACATTTACAGGTTTGGTCAAAATTTTAAAAAAGGAGAGTTAGCCTGATGACCAGAAGAGCAAGTGCCATGGTGTGATTCAGGGTGGAACCATTTGTCTAAATGTGGAAATGTGTAACAGTCCCAAATTTACAGACAGTATTTCACTGTGGCCACTGGATATGAGGGTATACCTGAGATCTTGAATGTTGCAGGAACATTAATGGGAAGTCTGAGGCAGAAGCAAACAGACCATCTCTCACAAGGGATGCTTGCCATTCCTCTGTCTCTGAAGGAGCAGGCAGTTTCCCTAATATCAGGTAGAGCCCCTGCTTGATGCCAGCTTTTTCCATGATAGTTTTGTGTTGCACACCAACACTACTGAGTACTGGAATGTTCTTTGCTGGAAACCTAGTGACAGATTGCTTTCAGGAAGTCAGCTGACACCCACCTACTGCAGTGGAAAGAGCTTTCTCTATTACTGTGAGTCTGGAGGGTGGGGGACTACCATCATACCGCTCTATCATGCACAGTCAATTATGTCATTCCTCATGGGGAAGCCTGCTATTTCACATGCTCAAATTTTGTTTGCCTAATCAAACTCATCTCAAGACTGAAGTGAAAGGTTACAATGTTGAAATTTTAATAAAATGAAGCTCCAATCTGTGCAAAAAAATTACTCATTCTGTAGCAAATGAGTAACCTACTCATAGTTGTAGGTTACAACTATGCCTGAATATAAAGTAGTAAAAGAATCTATATGATCTGCCTTGAAAAAGGACCTGAAATAACTGAGCTTGCTATGTTGTAGTACAGCTGCTAGCACCAAGCTTTATGACTTTAATGCACATATCAAAGACCACTTTGTAGTAGTCTGCAGCAGGAGAAAACCCTGTTTTTATGAAAATAGAAGCTGAGCAAGGTATGTAGCAGCAGGATTTCAGGACTATTAAGGATGAAGCACACTTCCTATCATAAAGATGTTATTGATTACTTTTCTAGATCCACCTGAATCATTCAGTATTCCTCCTGGTTTTTGAGCAAGATGAAGATGTAGCTGAGTTACACTGTTTTCAGCAGACTTCATGTCTGCTTTGTGCTCAGATTAGAATGAGAGCAAATTTTGTCATTTGCGTTTTACAAGGCAAGAAGATGTACAATGACAATGCCACTTATGATGTTAAACGAGGAAAGCTGCAAGTCATTGTATGCCAACATGTCTGTTTAACAAAAGATGGTCCTATCTCATCTGGGCTTCACTGATATATCAGTGCTCAATACCATGAACAATAAACACTCTGCTCAGGCAAAGCATGTTGTAGACATTGCTATTGAATCTGTTGTCCCATAGTCATCCACTTCATCAAAACAGGGTCCCATAGTCATCCACTTCCAGACCTGGAAACACCTCTTTGTGTATTCTGCATCCTGTCCTAACTTTAGTCAAAGTCTGAAGGCAAAAAAAGATTGCTGAGAAGAGTCATCATTCACTCTTGGTAGTGGATGTGCTGAGTATGGGAAGTGCCCTGCCACAGTCCTTCATGAAAGAACTTCGAACTGTGAGTGTAGGTGTAATTTCACATCTTATATTGATGAAGCAGGCAGCTTCCACACACCCTGAATTCACTGAGGGTCATCATCTTTCTCTTTTCCATGAT
Organism: Phylloscopus whistleri; assembly: GCA_017589585.1. Taxonomy (NCBI): domain Eukaryota; kingdom Metazoa; phylum Chordata; class Aves; order Passeriformes; family Phylloscopidae; genus Phylloscopus; species Phylloscopus whistleri. The sequence continues at coordinate 301,528 of JADMLD010000712.1, forward strand.
GGAACAGTATATCTACTGTCCTTTCCTGATATGTCTCATGATCTCTGTTCCTCTTCCTTCTCATTTTTCTTGAAACTTTCCCCAACACATTACCCCTACTCCCCCTCTTTGACTGCTTAAGTAGTCTGTCCTTCCTTTGTTGAGCTGTATAACTTGGTTTTCTCAACCCTGGCCTAGATTTGGCGTTTCTAGTTGTTGTCCCTGCAGAATATAAATAATAAAGTGTTGTCAACAGAAGGCAACCATGGGAGTTCTGTTTTTGTACGTGGAGGCTTTGTTCATGTTTCCACCTGCTAGATATCACTTAGACATATCAAAATGCATCAGATAATTTCCTACTAATACATTTACTTGTCAACAAATGCTATAATCCCTGCAGGAAAGTTATGTCATGATGAATGGGAGGGAAGATCCTCTGTAATCTTCATGGGAGGACAGACACTGTGCCATTCCTTAGCTTCTCTTTCACATCTCAGAGGCACAGCCTCCTTGTCAGTGTTTAATTCTTATTTTGTGTTCCCTTTTTATATGGCAACAATTATATTTCACCACTGTGATATCTTATGAGAAGGCTGCAGAAGGAGTTTAGGAATATCAGGTTCTTAGGCAATCCACAAAGCCTGACATGAGGTTACATTTTCCAGGCTGAAAGCCTGAGTCAGGTGGTTGATGGAGGCATCATCAAGCACCTGACATCATCAGGCTAACCAAATAGCATCTGCCAACTTAGAGAGCACTTTTGAAAAACAAAGGTGTTGTTAGAGTAAGCCCAGAATTATTTGCACAAAACTGGACTGCAGTTCTACCTCTTGGCAGCAAGCCTTGGTTCTGTGAAGAGCTTACATGAGATCTAATGAAAGAGCAGGGCAAAAACAAAGTATTTGTGATTTTAATAATTTCATTTATCCATCATTTATTTGAGGTATTAGGGTGTGTTGGTTTAGGATAAATTAGGGGGAGAACCTCTAAAAGGGAGTCCCCTAAAACAAACCTCCACCACCCCTTCCCCCCAGCCCTGGATTGGGAAGGAAATTCTTTGGAGGAGAAAAGTGGAAAAAAACCGGTTTTATTGACAAATGAAAAACTCTCCCCATCCCGAGTGGAAGGAAAAGCTCAGGTTACTCAGGAGGGAGGGCGCAGAGCTTCTTCCACGGGTCCTGGAGATTCCCAGACTTCTCAGGTCAGGTCAGGCTCCAGAGCTGGTCCAAATCTTCGGGGTGGGGGGACGGGGGGGAGAAGGGAAAAGGAAGGGAAAAGAGGGGGAAAAAAGAAACGGAAACAGCGGAACACAGGCAGCAGAAGCAGCAGCAGAAGCAGCCAAGCAGCAGCAGCCAAGCAGCAGCAGCCAAGCAGCAGCAGCAGAAGCAGCAGCCAGCCAAAGCAGCAGCAGTCAAGCCTGAGCAGCAAAAGCCCCGCGAGCAAAACAGCCGCTGCTAGACATAGCAAATGCAGTTCACGACATGGGATGGAGGGCACCGTCAACCCAGAACATAGGGCATGGGTTGGACTTGATGATCCTGATGGTCTCTTCCAACCTAGCCATTCTGTGAATTTACCAGACATATGAGGAAAGAACATTTTTACAGAAAAACTCTGAAATCTGACGGTGAGGTTTGAATTTTGGTGGTGATTCCTCAGTGGCAATGTGTGGATGATAAGCTCAGGATCAAGACTGTCTGCTTCAGGAAAAGACAACTCCATTGTGAAGAGGGAGGTGGAGACCCTCTACTTAAACAGATTCAGCTGGGAATAAAAGTATGTGCTCCCTGAACAGCAGGCTAGAAAGGAGAGTGTTGCCTGGAGGTATAGCCAAAGTGGACCAAGAAGAGCTCCAGAAACACATGAGGGTAGACACAGTGCCTCTTCCCCTCAGCCGTGTCTCCTGTTTTCACCTATTTCCTACCCCACTCAACATCCTGGAAGAACAATGCAAGTACTGCCAATGTTTTGGTCAGAGAAAACAAAGTGCAGATTAAAAAATGGATAAAGTCTCTCCATGTTTACTACTCCAAAATTTAAAAGTAACACTAATGAGCTACTACTGCAGATTAATTGGAGAGAGAATGAGATCACACCATCCCTCTTTTCTACTAACAAAAAGTCTGTATTGATAAGCAGAGACCAAGACCCTGCCTTTCACAGAGTGCCATCCTGTGGATCAAAAGTGATGTGAAGGCAAGGACAGTCATGTCACATGACAGTGGACCCATTCCTGTGCCTACCTGACAAACAACTAACTCATTGTAGTCTGGGGAACACAGAAAGACAAGGGTTGCTCAACCTAGTGCCTTCCCAGACATCTCATCAGGTACTCTGTGTTGCAGCAAGAGCTGAACATAAGGTCATGCACAGTGACTCAGAAGTCACGTTCAGGGTAAGCAAGTATTAGAGGGGAGGGGGAGAAGAATGGGGCTGCTACATGGGCCTGGCAGAGAAAGTGTTAGACATGAGGGCTATAAGAACACAACATGCATGTGCCATTAGGAATAGGGGAAGCTTAGAATAGACAGGATACCTAGGAGGACAGAAGCAAGGTGTTAGATAACAAGTTATTAAATGTCAAGTGAATGAAAGTGTCTTCTACACCAGGTCAGGTGAGTGGTAATTAATTCTGTCTGTGTCAGCAAAAGGGGTAAGAATTTACAGTTCCTCTTGGAAAGCAGTTACAAGAGGTTGAACATGGTGACCCTATTGCCTGGACACTTAGAGCAAGAGACATGGTTTGCATGATGTGATGGTTACAATGCCTTTCTGAGGCACATTTAAGCCTTACGAACAACAAACAGGGAAAACTTCCCCAAAGTGCCCCTGTCCATGGTGGGGGGTTGGGAATGCTGGAAATTGTTGACCTTTAATATCCTTTGCAATCCAAACCATTCAATTCTATGATTCTAAAACCATGGAGTTTGTTACTGAAATTGCAGAATAGGAAATCAATATAGTCATCAATAGTCTGTAGTCAGACTCTTGACTGAATGACTTCTGTAATAGAAGAAAACTTATCAAAAGGCAAAGCTGATGTAAAATGTAGTGTGTGAGTGCAGTCTAAGGAAAAAAGGGTGGTGAAACACCATTTCTCCCCTAAGGCAAAATACAACCAAGGGTATGATTACCTCTAGACTTGCCTTCCTGCTCACTAGAGCATTGTATTGTTTCTTCATTCCTCTTTCCCTGTTCTCTAACACCAAAGGTGCACTGCTCTAATATTCCATCAAAAAGCCTGCATTACCATGGTAAGCTCATGGATAACCAACACCTCTCACCATACAATTGGCTCTTGTTTTCCAAAAGAAATGTTCTAAAAGGGAAGGCAGCTGATCCCAATTTGATTTAACTCAATGACCTTAGAGGTCTTTTCCAACCTTTAGGATTCTATGATTCTAAGAATTTATTAATCCGTTTGAAAATACTGTTCTGCTACCTATCCGTGGATTTGTTTTTGGAAGAGCTCAAGAACCAGAAAAATCACGTTTACATTTCAGGCCTGCAGAGTAAAGTCCCGAAAAGGTTCACCAACAGTTCTGAACATGAAGTTCCTCTGGTCAACCTAAACTTGTCACCTCTTGAGAACAGTTCCTTGAGAAGTGGGCAAGGTGAAGAATTGATTAAAGATCTCCACTCAGCACAAGATTTAAGCAAGAACTGAACCATGATAATAGTTCACAGCAGATTGTAGGTGCTGTATTAAAATTCCTTTTCTTTCCTCCATTTCACCAGCTCCCTTTGTCAGGAATTATGCAGGGAAGGGTTTTTTTCAGGAAAGGGTTCTCTTGATGGCATGTTTGCGGGAACAAATGTAGATAATGAGCATATCTTTAAAACATTGCCTCCATGATAAGTATAACACTGTTCTATCAAACCAATGGAAATAATTTCTCCATATTTCAAAGTGGCTCTAGGGGTTCAGAGTATCACTTGGCCACCACCAACTTTTATTATTCGATCCAACTCTTAAAACCCTGGCAGTTGCAATTAGTCAATATATGTATCCAGAAAGATGAGCGTCAATAATGTCAGCCAAAAGAGATATGTGAGTAGCTTCTGTATATAGATGACATTTGTTACTACTGTGGAGACTGAGATGAATAGCTGTGTGTGAGCAGGATCTTCATGTCTGCATAAGAGCACCTTAGTGACAGTTTGGCCATCTACACTGGTAGACATTTTTTAACATTTCAGGAAGCCACAATCAGGGTGCTGCTTAATTCACTGAGCAGACTCAGCCTACATTAAACTCTTGCCATAGGAAGGACAAAAGAAAGCAGGAAACAACTCAGAGGCATCAGGAAATAGCAGCTGGGCCAACACTACTCAGTAATAGAAAATGGGAAAAGTGAGACCCAAAAGCAACAAGAATGGATAAAAAAAATTGTACAAAGCCCTCCTACTCAATTAAACCCTCTGTGTTTGAAATTTTAGCACCTCAAATCAAACACTTAATGTAGAGGCTATAGTATTTAAGGAAAAATTAATCTTAGTTGGGAAACAAAGGATAATGTGGATCCACTGCTAAATAGAGGGGAGACCCCAGCTATGAGGATGCTGAGTAGCAGTTACTGACATTTTCTATGCATCGATCTTCACTGGCAAGACCAGCCCTTGGGCATCTCTGACCCAGGAAACCAGAGTAAAAGAATGTTGGAAGGAAGACTTTCCCTTGATCAAGAAGGATTGGTTTGGAGAACATCTAGGCAAACTAGATGTAGTCCATGGAACCTGATGGGATTCATCCACAAGTGCTGAGAGAGCTGGCAGACCACAGCCAGGCCATGCACAATCTTTGAGGAGTCAGAGTTCAGGAGAGGTGCTTGAGTAATGGAAGAAAGGAAATGTAATCCCAGTCTTCAGAAAGGGCAAGGAGGATGACCCAGGGAGCTACTGACCCATCAGCCTCACCTCAGTCCCTGGAAAGGTGATGGAGAACCTCATTTTAGAGTCCATCTCTATCCACATGGATAACAAGGAGTTGATCAGAGTAGTCAGCATTGGTTCTCTAAGGGTAAATCCTGCTTGACCAACCCCATCGCCTTCTGTGATGTGGCAGCTACCTGGATGGAAGAGGGAGAGCAGTGGACATTGTGTACCTCGACTTTAGCAGGGCTTTTGACACTGTCACAACATTCCTGCAGGCAAACTCAGGAGGTGTGGTCTGGATGAGTGGACAGTGAGGTGGATTGAGAACTGGCTGAACAGCAGATCCCAGAGGTTGTAATCAGTGGCACAGGGTCTGGTTGGAAGCCTGTCACTGGTGGTACCCCAAGGGTCGATATTGGGCCCAGTATTGTTTAACTCATCCATCCATTACTTGGATGAAGGGGAGATGCCTCCTCAGCAAGTTCTCTGAAGACACAAACCTGGAACAGCTGATATTCCAGGGTGCTGTGCAGCCCTTCAGCAGGACCTCAAGAGGTTGGAGAGATGGGCAGAGAGGAACTGTCTGAAACTCAACGAAGACAAATGCAGGGTCCTGCACATGGGAAAAACAACCCCATGCACCAGTACAAGTTGGGGGCTGACCTGCTGGAAAGCAGCTTTGCAGAGAAGGACCTGGGGATCCTGTTGGACAACAAGCTGTTCATGAGCCAGCAGTGTGTCCTTGTGGCCAAGAAGGCCAATGGCATCCTGGGCTGCATTATGAAGAGCATTCCCAGCAGGTCAAGGGAGGTGAACCTACCCCTCTACTCAGCCCTGGTGACGCCACCTCTGTAGTGCTGTGTCCAGTTCTGGGCCCCTTAGTATGAGAGAGACATAGAGTTCCTGGGGCTGGTCCAGCAGAGAGCTACAAAAGGGACTAAAACACCTCTCTTATGAGGAAAGGCTGAGACAGTTGGGCCTGTTGAGTTTCGAGATGAGGTGACTGAGAGGGACCTCATCAATGTCTGTCAGTATCTGCAGGGAGGGTACCAAGAGGATGGAGCCAGGCTCTGCTGGATGGTGCCAAGCAACAGGACAAGAGGCAATGGGCAAAAACTGATGCACAGGAAGTTCCATGTGAATGTGAGGAAGAACTTCTTTACTGTGCAAGTAACTGTGCATCAGAACAAGTTGCCCAAAGAGGTTATGGAATCTTTCTCATTGGACATATTCAAGCATCACCTAGACACAATCCAGCTACATGTGCTCTAGGATGACTCTACTTGAACAGGGAGGTTGGACCAGATGATTACTGTAGTCCATTTCAACCATACCCATTTGTACACACTTTTTGAAACTCTATATTCTATTCTATTAAAACATTTCATATTACTTGACTGAAACAAGAATGCAGAGCAAAATATTTAAATATTAAAATTTTACATCTCACCAATGAGGGTGTAATTATAATCATAAACTGGGTGCAACTCTGTCAGTCCTCTAACCCTGCTCCACTTGATCACAGTCCCTTTGCCAACTGGATAGGTTGCTTCTGCCTTGCCTGGAATTTTCTTGATCGTCTCTCCTGAGTGACAGCTGTTGGCACCCTACAAGCATGGGAATTTGCTGGCATATTGTGGGTCAGACAGACAAGATGATGGAGAAGAGCAGAAAAGCCAGGTGAGACCCTGCTAACTGAGAGTGAAGAGCACTGTAAAGAGAAAGAAAAGGGAGGAGGTTTTTCCACCAGACCTGAAGGTTTAATGTTTTATTTTCTGTCAAAATAGTAACCAAACCATGAGCCATTTTCTGCCTGCACCATATTGATGAACCTGACTGCAGTGGCAAGGTGTTAAAACACCCACACATGTGCTTACACTCAGCAATACATAAATTCGAGTGCCAACAATCACAGCCACCTTCTCCATGGTGCCAAGTGGAAGGCAGGAATATCGCTGATAATCAAAAAAACTAAATCACTTCCTTGGGGTTGTGGCTAGTACTTTAGTCCTCAGATCCTTCCATCTGGCTCTGCCTAGACTTAGTTAGCATGAGAATCACACTGGTGCAGACCTGGAGTCAGCTGCACCTCACTGTGCCCTGAGCCCAAGATAGGGCTGGGAACACTGTGCTGAAATGTCTGACATAGATCTGCCTTGGCATGCTCCCATCAAAAGGGTAGCACACATTGTCACACCTGGGTTGGCACCTGGAGTCCCTCTGCCCCTGCAACATCTGTTATACCCACAAAGAGTAAGCAGCCCATGAGTAACAGATGCACTTCCTGTGGCTTCAAAGCTTTTGTTAGACTGGAATAATTTAAAATACCAGACTGTTAATAACAGCAAATATTTGCAAAAGCACATTTTGTTACTGCTCCATTGTTTAGTGAGTGTATTTCTTATTAGGTTCAAGTATCCTGCTTTGTGCTATAACTGAAGATCTCTTGGAAATTTCTGCTTGAGCAATGTATCTCAGGGAGAGAGGAGAGGAGAGGAGAGGAGAGGAGAGGAGAGGAGAGGAGAGGAGAGGAGAGGAGAGGAGAGGAGAGGAGAGGAGAGGAGAGGAGAGGAGAGGAGAGGAGAGGAGAGGAGAGGAGAGGAGAGGAGAGGAGAGGAGAGGAGAGGAGAAGGTGTTAAACTGGCCTATTAAAAGGTTTAAAAGGCTGACGATTGCTTAGTTGTGCAATGCAAGGGCCCATTACATGACAGAAGGGATCAGTTTGCAGGACATCAACATCAGACTCCTTGGTTCAACATTGTTATTGTGCAACACAGATGTCAAGGATGATGAAGGAAGGCTACCGTGCCTATGTGAAAATGCATGTTCATTTCTTAAGGTCTCTACAAGAGAGTTACAATGTCTTCAATTATTAAGACATCAACCACTACCACAGCCTGCTCACCTGGGCTAATATTCACTGGATGATTTCTTGGACATACCTCAACATATAGAAAAGGCTTAGGAAGGGATTTCAAGGACAGCCAATGGTCTTCATTAATGGATGGAAGGAGGACATCTCAGGCTCTAGGGAAGTACAACAAAGCCCAGATAACTGTATGAGATCTTGACAGACAGGCTGCCATGACTAGGGTCACTGACTAAGCAGATGAAGGTAGGTGTGATAACAGCCTATTACTACAGCAGAAAGAAGTATAATGGCTATAAGAGTACTGCATTCAAGAAAGTCATCCAAATGTGCACAAACATTTTGACTGATTTGTTTTTGACAAATGGAAAATGCCTCCTTGTTAACCACCTAGTCTCTTGCTGTTTCAATTGGAAATAAACTTTCCCAACAAAAGTATAGCTCTGTGTAAACCAGATGTCCTGGTTTGTTATTCTCAGAAATTTTCCATCATACAACTACATCGTGACAGGGTGAGGAGCGAGGGCTGTGGATTTCTACCATAAAAACGAATAATGGCATAATCTTCTCTTTAGCAATCGTTATAGGAAGTCTTTGGTCAGAAGGAAGCCAGAAAATCCTGCTAAGTCTTCTCCATGAAGTAGATCAGCTGCTATCTGAATTATAGTAGCCCAAACTGATGAATTACATATGGCACTGACATTAAATCTCAGTGTGTCTAGCTTTTTTCTGGTTTTTAAAAATGTCTACCCTCTGTTGGAGAGTCAACATGTGTTGTCACAGGTCAGTTGCCTAATTTTAACCACTAGTGGGGCTTGCTTGTCCTGGGCCAGAAATAGGAAGCCGAGTGATGGTCATATGTCTGACAAGGAGCCGGGCAGTGGGCCAAAACACATTTGAGCTGGATGGAATTTCTTGCCACTGTGAAAATGCAGTGCTAAATCTTCCTCCCCCACTCGCCTCTTTACACACAAGTGGATCCCTCTAGTACAGTGAACTGTCACCCGAAACTAACAAGGAGGATGTGTCTCCCAGCAATCTGAGCTTAGGTCAAAAGTTCACCACTTGCCAGCCCCCTATGCCAACTTGGACCAAGATTTCTGGAATGGTTAGAAAAATATTTTAATGTAATTCACCTTGCTATGCTATTTCATTAATAACCTCTAAAAATGCGAAGAGTGCGGCCTCAAAATTCCTTGACATCCTCAGCATATGACTAATAATAATGAAACTTTCTTGCTGTGGGCAGAGCCACTCTGTGAATGCTCTGTTTTCCCTGGAGTTTCACGGAGCCTTTAGCAAATGCAGTACATTTGCCATGTCCATTTTTTACAGCATAGTAACCGCTGTTCAGCCAGGCTTGCCTGAGCTGGCTCTTTGTCCACCCCACCACACTGCACTCTCCTTTCTCCCTGCACTGTGCTTTTTTTCTCACAAGAATGTTTTTTACAGGCGTAATTTGGACGTGCGTGAAATACTCTTTTACACGTTACGTCTTTCTTATTTTCTCTATATTAGTTCTGAGTCCAGCCTCTCACTCTCTTCCAAAATATGTCATCCATGCAAAGCATGGAGTTGTTACCAGCTCAAGACTGTGTGTGCTGAGTGAAAAGGGCTCAGTCCTCAGACTGGGACAGACCATGTCTGACATGCCATTATATAACACGAAACCAATGTATACAAGTCTGTCTTTGAGAGTACATTTTACAGAGATCCTCATCTCTATGTCTTGCTTCAAGCATTTCTTTCTAAAATAGTCTTTGGGGAGTCAGTGGATGAGACTCTGCTTACTGGGGGTAAACCCAGGGCTACAGGATTGCTTTCCAAGTCATGTCTGCATACAGGCTCCTAGGACCAGGACTTCATAAAATATGGGATGGTATCTAGAATTAAAGTAAATCTAGATTAATTTTTTTTCTCTTTACTCCTGATTTTGGCCCAATGGCAAAAGCAGAGCAAAGAGTAAAAATGTTTTTATTCTCAACTCCTCCAAACTAATAATGAAACAGAAATCCCCCCATCATAACTATTTTAAAAGCCTGTAGCAAGGCACAGTTATGGCCCATGCAGTGTACTCCCTATCAATCCTTGATAGGTCTGTCTCTACTGCATATCCAAATCTAACAGGATCATGTTCCACATCTCCAGTTGACATGCGAGTATTTGGAGATGCCATACTGGATGACTGGAATAGCTCCCTTTACCCTCTGAGCCTCCTTTGGACCTGGGAGGTTTGCAAAAACATAGTTTTTCTTTGGATCTGATGGTTTTCCCACCCTGAGAAGCAGTTGAGATCAAATCAAGAGTGCTACCATAAACCATGAGAGGTTGTAATCCAAACATGTTCTCTCCAACAAGCTTAGCCAGAGGAACAGTTCCCTGAGGGATCTCCCTGCCGGGACCAATTGTCCAGCCACTCTATTTTTTTTATCCAGAGACCTGTTCCTACAACACTCACACCACACCAGAGACAAACAGGCAGGTTCAGAAAAGTGTAGAAAGGAGAAGTGACTAAAAACTATTTTTATAGCTGGATGACCTTCCACTGCATTAATTACAAATTATCCCTTTCCCAATGAATCCCATTTCTTTCCTAAACCAGCCCTGTGCCTGTCTCAATTAACAGTTCATTTTTAGGTTAAGGTTGTGCCTTATGCACTGAGAGTTTATTTCCAAAAACTTCACACACTAACAGATGCAATCTTCTAGCACAGGTGAGACTGATCAGTGAAAGAGTTTTCCAGAGGTGAAATGAGAGTGGAATATTTTTTCCACAGTATTTCCATATTTGCTCAATATTTTCCTGTTTGTTCAAAAGTTTGTCCCAGGAAAAAACTGAAGCATTCCAACCTGCTCTAGAGGTAAGCAAAAACTAAAGAAAGAGAAACGAAAATTTATCACGATGGATTAATGACATTTTAAAGTCCAGAATATTCATGAACAGATGCAAATATTTCTAGCCCCAGTTGCCTTGGATTTTGTAATAACAAAATAGTGGATTTTGGAAGTGAATTTTTCATGGCATAGATATTTGATTTGATTTGTAGAAAATGGAGACCAGGTTTCCTCTAAACTATGTGCCACTGTTACACTTCCACCATGTGTTGCCACAGAAACATGAGCAGCATTTTTGGGTTTTTCCACACAGGATTTGGCCAAAGTATCCAATCATCCAGTTGTATGTAGTGCAGGAGCAGCTGCATTCTAGGGGATTGGAAGAGTTCTCTTTCAGGGGTTTTCTGGGGCCATGACCTCTAGGAGAGAAAGAAAGACCTGCTTCTGGCATCTTTTGGTTTCAGAGAAGCGTCAGCAGCTGGCCTGAGTGTGCATGAACATGCATGCACTTTTTAACCACTTTTACTGCCTCCTTCACGTTCAACATGTCAGAATATGTTCGTCTGGCATTACATCCCGTGTGACTGATACACCAGTGGTGTGCCATTCTGAGCAGTCACAAGCCCCATTTACCCAGAAAAGCCAAATGTGCATGTATTGTATACAAGCTGGTCAGTGGAAAGTAGTCAATACATGTAAACTAATCAGTAAAAAACCCACCATTTTAAAAGAGCTATGCATATAACAGGTGTTTCTTTAGGCTCATTCTTACTGCACTTGCTGTTGGCCCACAGTGCCAACCCTCAATCAGCATGCTTCTGGAAACTTCTGTTCTTCTGAAAACCAAGCCTGTTCCTGCACTCATTTTCTTCTCCCTTCCCTGCCTATAGCAAAGCATTTCCTTGTTTCCAGCACTGTTGCTCACTGGGGGTCAGCGAGTCTGTGAAGCTGGAAACCTCAGTGTACATGGGAGCAGGCTGTTAGAAGCATTTTTCACACATCAACAAGACCTGCCCTGTGTAGTTTTACATAGCATGGTGTGAAAAAAGGTTGTAACAGCCAGCTGGCCATCCACACCAGGAATGCTGCTTATGCAGGGCTGAGATGAGGGTGCAGCTTCCTAGGAAATTGTCCAAATCCAAACTGGCCTGCAGAAGTGAAGGACACCTGCTGAAGGCACACACAGACTGAGGTCTCACCAGAGAAACCGAAGGAATCACACAGAGATTGCCAGCTGGCTCCAGCAAAAAAAGGTGGCAATGAGGACTCTGGCAGAGAAGGGAGGCATAAGCTGAAGGTTCCCCCCTGTGACATCACCAGAAAGCAACAACATCAGGGAAAGCTCTGTAAAAACTATCAAACACAACAGAACTAAATGGTGATCAGTTATAGTGCTTATAGTATTTAACATGTGATAGGAATTTTTAAAGGTGTTCCAAAAGTTCCAAGCTCAGGTAGATTTCCAGTCCTTCTTGAAAATGAATTCTTAAAAAATGAGTGAAAAATATTAACTCAGTAGGGCTGTGGGAAATAAGTGTTTTAGGTTTTGATCAAGTGTTTCTACAAAAGACAACAGCAACCTGGAAACATTATGAGTCCCTCAAGGAGACTGGAGGTTTTGTCCATGGAATTTTGTCCATGAAACTGCTGCATGTTAGCTTTCAGGCTACCCGACACCCCCAAAAGACAAAGTGCTCTTTCCAGTCCTTGGTTCAGAAGTTCCCTCATCATATCCCTTAGATCTGAAGGTTTGGCTTATAGATATTAGTTGCTCAGTCTTCTCTTTCTGTTATATCCCTCTCAAATTGTCTCTGCTTAGGTATTTGATAATTTTGAGAAAATTGTATAATAGGCTAGTAGGTAGGTAGGTAGATACTAAATGGATAAATAATGTTGGTAGGGACGATCTAGCAGACATGTAAACTACACCTTTCAAAATATTTGGAGCTCTTCAGTGTGAAAAACACTGTACATATTTTGGGCATATTTCCACACATACTTTAAATATTTTTTATTCTTTCTTAAAAGCTATTGACTCTTTTTCTGGATAAAGAAACTTGTAGCCAATCTGTTTTAGGACAAATTGTGAGTACAGAAGAACACAGTTGAAGAAACAAGTGTGTTGGTAAAGCAGTAATTGCCTTTTTACTAAGTCAGTGAGGATGGTAATTTTTTCTGCTTAGTTTCATGTATGTGTGAAATCACTATTTTATCATGTGCTGTCTGAATGCAGAAGAAAACATAGTTCTGGCTAAAGCACATATAACTAGTTGGATAAAAGATGCAGTGTCAGGATGAATACCCTCTGAAAAATTCATTTTACCCTCGTGCCAGCTTTCTCTCATCTATGCAAAAGCTGTGAGGCAGCATTACTGATTTAGGAGATTAGCACATACAATTCATGGAGTAGGAGTCATCTTGCTTTTCTCAAATAAGAGGAGTATACAGAAGGGTGCCACAAGGCAGTTGCTTTTAGGATCCTAGTGGAAGGATCCCTGAGCAGGGCAAACTGGCGAACACTGAACTGATGGACCCTATTTCTCTGGGGCAGCTGACTTTTGACACTGTTCCAGGGTGATGCACAGAAGTAACATGAGAGAGAATTTGCAACCAACTTCTGAAGCTCCAGTGAAGAGCAGGACACACACCTCAACCTGGCTGCAAGCAGAAAAGAAGTGTAAAGCAGTGTAAGCATAATTCTGCACATGCAGAATGCGGGGCAAGAGAGAACATAGCAGCAAATATGTTCATATGACATCTTTTCTGACACTGTAACTGCACTTGCATGTCATTGGCGTGTGGCACCTGGTGTGTTTCGCTGAATGATAAAATTTGTCCTCCACCATGAGAACACACTCACCTGGGAAAGAGCACAACACTCAATAATCAGCGTGTGGTTTCCCCCGGAGCATGGCAGCAAGCTGTGCTCCATGTGGGAAGAGGCATGAGCGGGGTGTCCCATGCGGCAGGAATGCGAGGACTGTGGAGTTTGCTTGGTGCTGGAAGGCGAGAGACTGAAATATGGTTTGGCACGTGCTGGCTGGAGTGACACGCTGAAAGACAAACTTCTGTCCTTGGGAGTGCAGGGGGCTGGGACACACAGCATCTGAGGGAGAAAAGAGCTGTAGGGGGTTCCTGAGTGTCCTGGTCCTCCTCTGGAGCACGGAGCTGATGGCAGGCTTTCCCCAACAGCTTCTTCTTGAGTGTTTCTGATTTCCCTGGAAATCACCCTCAGCCCCTGCTTCAGCTGCCTGGCCAGCAACTGCCTGCCTGCCCCAGGAAGGTGCACAAGGGCTCCTGGAGGCAGCAGCATCCCTGCACAGAAAAACCAGTAAAACCAGGTCCCAGCCTGTTCCCAGGCTGGAAGTAAAGAGACAAATCAGGACAAGAGACACACAGACTGGTAAAATTGTCCCTGTGATCAGCAATAGACAGTGTAACAAAAATTGATGCCTTAATGGTGGGCAAGACAATTTATTTAATGCAGTGGCTGTATTATTTCAACAGACAGGGACACAGAAATAGCTTTGGGCTACCTTCCTGTTGCCCTCTGCATTTGGCCAGCTCTTCAGCTTTCATACTCTCCTTTACAATAAACCATGCTCCCATCTCACCAGAGAACTGTCTCTACCAATTTCTGAAAAATGTCATTCAAAAATTATGCCAAATTCTGAGGCTAAATGAGCCCTGTCTATTAATTTCTTGTGAAGCAGTAACTCCTAGTATGTGCCAAACCATGTGCTTGGTACCAGCTATATACAGAACTTCAACAAAAATGGAAGGTTAATTTGTAATGTTTGCCTCAATTGGGTTATCTTTCTGAAATGAATATTGCATTCTGTTACCTTGCTGTAAAAACTAGATCTGCATTTCAAAAACTTGGTTTGTTAGAATAGGATCTCCATCAACTTAACTCAGTAGACAAGAAGTTCTTTAATGCACACAAGCCTTCTTCAGCAGAGGTGTAAGAATGGCTTACTTTCCCTAAGCCCATGGTTTTTACCTGCTGTACTAGCTCACTGACTGATTCATAGGCACATGTAAAACTCTGCTGTTCAGGGAAGTGCCCACCTCAGCCTGAGAAGAGGTTATTCTTTAAAAGGTACAACCATCCTGCATGAAGATCCCAGCACATGAGCCCTGATATGAGCATTATGATTTGCCTTTGAGGGTGTGCTTTTTGCGTGGGATTTCATTTCATTTGTCCTTATTCTAATAATTTTGTGTACAAGCAAGGGCATGGGGCACAAACTACATGTCCCCAATAGAGTCTGGAGCATTGTTATTTATTACAAATAAGTCATCAGCATATTGGTATCTTATCTTTCCATATTAAAAGAGGTAAATTTATGCAAATACCAGTACAAAACGAAGTCAGAATTCCCATCTGGGCTACGATACTATTATGTATATACTGTTTTTCAGTGGAGTGGACTGCAATATATAGATATTATGGAAATCAAATGACATATTCTTTTGTCCCCTTCTCCCTCACACAGTGCATAACTGTAGTGTCAATATGTTTGCTCATTCTTTTCTTATTGTCTTCTTCTCTCCTTGTTTGTTTTCCACCCTCATTTCTGAAGATGGAGTTGGATTTTGCAGCTGTGAGGACTAAGTTCTCTATTAAATATAAACATTTAAAAAAATTAAATGTAGGCTCTGTTCAGTTTCATAAAGTCAGGATATTTTGCAGGCCCTGAAATCACCCCTATTTACACTTAACCCAGGAGCTACATTATTTGGGTCAATTCTAGGCAATGAGAACACAATTCCCTGTAGCATGGCTCCACCTCCAGTATTTTGCTATGAATTTTCTTTTTATTTTACTTTGTAATTTTGTTGCTTAAAACATACTCTGTTACCATTTTCTAGTGGCATTCTCCCAAAGCTTAGCCAAATACACACTGAATAAAACAGAAGTGAAGCAGTGAGCCCCTTCTGTATGATATAATATTGCCCACTCTGAACAGTTTCCGTTTGAAGAAGACTTGATCAAGGAAGTTAAGTGATAGCCTTTCTTTTCTTCATCCCAGCCTCATATTGTTGGTGGTATACTAAAGTCTGTACAGACATTAAAGACACATACCTTACCTGTTTGTGCTCTGCTGAAAATCTGATTTTCTTGTTGTTTCCTTGCATTGAGCCACTTACTCTCTCAAGCTGCAGTCTTCCTCTGCCACCTACCTCTCTCTGCCTGAAATATTGTCTAAAAAAGTGAAAAGAAAGATGCTTCTAAAATGAAAGCATTTACAGGAATTAAAACCTTTGTATAAAACCACTTTCTTTTTCAAAACAAAATGTGCAGAGGTACGACTGTGCAATCAAAATTACTGAGACTGAACATTGCAGAGGATCTATATATCGCAATTACATCAGGAGTTTAGTGCCTGTATT
Organism: Phylloscopus whistleri; assembly: GCA_017589585.1. Classification (NCBI taxonomy): domain Eukaryota; kingdom Metazoa; phylum Chordata; class Aves; order Passeriformes; family Phylloscopidae; genus Phylloscopus; species Phylloscopus whistleri. Next base: position 317,483 of record JADMLD010000712.1, read on the forward strand.
AATAGGTCTGGTGCTTAAGAAACCTCAAATGAGTGCAGATGCAGCTTTTTTCTGCTTTCACATGAAAGCAATTTAAAAAAAAGTAAAATAAAACATAAATCCCCCTATTTTGTGCATGGAGGTGATTGTTAAGGAAAAAATTCACTGAAATTATCTTTCTGCTCTGAGCACAGAAGAAATATGTACCGTAGATATTATATACAAATACAAAAGATATATCTTGGTGAACGAATCTCAGAACAAGCCAGATTCATCTTCTGGTGGCTCAGTGCTGAGAAGGGGAAAGAGGTGCACACTGATTCAGCTCAGATCTGAGTGTGCCAAAACATCTGCATCAGAAAAGCTGCTGGATCTGCCTCTGGGGGCAAAACTGAGTCTGTTCCTATCCTGACTCGGGAAAAAACTTCCACGAACTTTCCTATTGCGAAACCAAGCCCTAAACTCAATGCATTCGGTGTGTTCTCACGCGTGTGGATGTATTCCCTCACCACAGCTCTGGGTTTCCCTCCCAGCCCTGCACAACGATCTCTTCATCTGCCGCCATCAGTAGAGGAGAGACAGGTGATGCCTCTGGCCCGTCAGGGCTGGGCAGGACGGGTGAGTGACACACGCCAGATGCTGCACCCTGAGCTGGGCTGCAGCTCCCCTGGAAATACATCACGGAGCAAAAATCGCCGCGCGCATTCCAGCTGCTGCACGGCACGGCACTGCTGCTGCCACATGGACAAATGCACACCCAACATACGCGGTTAATTAGCAGCTAACAGTTGGTGCTCTGAGATGTAACGGGGAAAAGGAAAAGGGGAAAAACGGTCATACCTTCAAAATTAACTCTACAAGCTCTCTGAGATTGAAACACAGGTTTTTCAGGACAGTGAAGGAGACAATTAAGTCAGTGATATGTGTCCCCTGATTTTTACTTTGTATTTTACTATATTTATAATATTGATTTTTTATCTTTAATGTCAGTTAATTCAGTATCCACAAAAGCTACCAAGCCAGAAGCTCTTGAGCCTAAGTGTTTGGCATTAATACAGACCCAGAGGCTGGACCTCAAAAACATCCCTGAGAACACCATGGTAACAGTTGCCAAGCCCTAAAAAACAATCAGCTTTTAGGGATGTGGAGCACAAAGACTGACAAGATAAGAGGAACAGCATTATCTATCTTGATTCATTTCAGCCAAATTTGACCCATGTAAACTCACAAATGGTGCATTCAGTTATAAGTTAAGTATGTGCTGAGTCCTATAGGCAGATTGAGGCATCAGAAAGTAAAGTAGAGAGCAGGAACGGGAAGACTAGTGAAACTGAATTTATCCTCTCGTGGAGGAGGCACTGCACAATATAAGTGATACACACAGTAAACAGACAAAAATACAAGAAACAAGTCAACACACAATCTTCAGTATTTAGAAATATGACTACTGCCACATAGGAGTGTAGTATATGAAAATTGTGTAGGAATATTTGTATTAGTTGATTTGTGGACTGTGCAAGATGATCATCAGTAACTTGAAAGTTGATATGAAATCACACCAATAAATTTAGTAGGTAACATAGTAACAAGAAGACTGGTGAGTAAAGTGAGAATTGGGACATCTGGCAATACCTGAGTCCATTGCTGAGTCTCTTGTCATTCTCAAGAACAAACAGCACATGAATGGAGCTGTTTGAAGAGTTGCACATCTGTGACCAAGGAAGACAAGTGATGGAAAATGTCTTAGAAAGGATGACTGTACAAGGCATCATGAAGAGGTGCCATAAGCTCATATGGGATCAGCAGTTTTCAGCCTAGTTACTTGCAATTTCAGTCAGATATGTAAGAGTTTAGAAGAAATTCCACAAGGTTAACAATACCATCAACTCCTCACCACCAAGCAGTCCATGTCTTTTATGTACTTGTAGTATCAAAACTGAAAATACAGTGGTCATCCAATGGGAGAGCACATCAGTATGATGCCTTTAAAATTGAGTTATGGCAAAAAACCCCAACTGTTATAAGCATCAGTAGCAAAGAAGGCATTTTACTCTGTGTATACCTTCAGCAAGAGAAATGTTAGAAAAATAACAAATTCTTGCCTCAATATTTTTTAAACAACGTTGAAAAATTACATAGGTTGCAAATGAATGGTACAAAAACTATTAGAGGAATTGCAGTAGAAAGTGAAGGAGCTCCATGTATTTTGGCAGGAAAAAAAATTATATGGTATAAAATCAATTTCATAAGAGAAAATATTACATACAAAAGGACTGTTTAGATAAGTGAACTAACCAACAGCTGGAGGCTAAAGCCAAGCCAGCCCAAGCTGGAAGAGGAACACACTGAGGCTGCTAAGCAGCGTGGCAAACGGCTGCACCGAGAGCTGGATTCCCCACCCACCTCATGGTATCTTCTATTTGGAAAAGTATGCCTTACTGAAAGTCTCCCTGAGCTTCTAAAGAAGAATATTATGAACAGCAAGAATGATGTATGTAGTGCGATTGGAAAACCAGAAATGTCCCTTCTGGATGATAAACACTCAATCCTTTAATTGAACGGGATACTCGGTGCTCAAACCTTCACACACCAGAGGCTGTCAGGCTAGCACTGGATGGAGATTTTCAGGGAAAAAGTGGTCAGTGTTAACGTGTTTTTGTCCCAGTCTTTCTGAATGTTGATGTTTAGTTTCATGATCTGTTTGCTTGTCTGGTGAACCATTTGCAGTAGTACCCAATTCTTGTTTTGTAAAATGTTCCAGCTTAGTTAGAAGATAACACTGACTTGCTTTATAGGAATGTTTTCTGAGGCAAGTTGTAACTTTCTGCATCTCGCTGTTTATCAGAACCTATCATTCTTTATTCCTAACAAGACTTTCTTTTCATATTACTGCTGTGAAATATTTACCAGTGTATGGCTTAGGAGTAGGCCCATGCCAGTGCTGTGATGGTACACAGCCAGTTCTTAACCCATGTCCTTTCTAAAATTGTGCTTTCCTTTACTGCTGTCATAATTTTCTCTCTGAGGTAACTCAGCTGTTTCTTTCCAAGTTTTTGTAATTCCTTATGTGACTCAATCCACCTAAAATTCTTTAGTTAACACCAAGGAAGACTGTTTTTATATAATTGTAAATACACAGTGAGATCATTAGTGAATATAGTTTCTGACCCTTGGTTTCCAGGATAATTTCCTATACCAGAGCTAATTTCACAGATGCACCAAAGAGGCAAAATACTGCCAGCATTTTTGCATGAATGTTTGTACTGCTCTGCATTAAGACACTGAAGTTTACTTGTCTCTTAACTACACAGTTTTACAGTTGAGTAACTGTCTATAAAAGAGACCTGGTTCATACCAAGCCACATCAGACCAGATTTCCCTAGCATATACTTGAGTGTGAGGTAAAACCCCTGAATTCAACCCTCAAGGAGAGATTCTCCAGGGCACACAAGCTAGACCACCTGCCACATCACAGCACCAGTCACAGATGTTGCTGTTACACCTTGGGTTTTTCCACACAAGTGAAGGCTCAGCCTTGGCCAGTGTCAGGTCCTACCTTTGCTGTGCCACAGAGTCCTGGTGAAGGGCTGGTCCGAAGAGCAGGAAGGCATGCTGTGTCTTTGGAGCAGGTGTTCTTGGACTTACCCTCTGAGAAATGGGCTTTTTCTGGTACCTTGCCCAGCACACTATTACCTTTGAAACAGGCACAGGAATGTGTGTGCTGGGAAACATCCCCACCTCTCACAAGCAGGACACAGAGGAGAAGTGAGATCCCGCTGTCCCAAGTGAGATCCCTCAGTCTCTCACCGTGAGGAGTGAAGGGCTGTTCTTTAGCTGACTGCTTTAATTTGGAAACCAGCCACGGAGGGAGTCCTTCCCTCTGCTGTGACTATTTGCTTACTGTTCAGGAGAAATAAATTTATAGAGTGTAAGTTACATTTCTTATTTTGAAGCCTAATACCTGTAGGTCATCCCCTCATTTTCTTGAGCATCAACACAAAATTGGCTCTGATGGGGGAAGGAGCAAGACTGAGGCAGAGCCCACAGCCACAGTGTCTCAGGCTGCACTGTAGTATGAAAAACGTATTTCCCAAACTAGAATAGGGAAAAAGAGATTTGTTTAAATGCGAATGTTGAAACTTGCACCTGGTGCAGAAAACATTGAAACATGCTCATTAGGCACTGAAGTATGATTTTGGTGAATGACAGGCATTCAAAACAATTCCTAGCACTTGGAATATAAAAATTGCACTTTGAAGAAAATAAAACAGAGTCAATGTTTAGTTTTAAATATGAGATTTTTCTGCTAAAATTAGTTTAAATATTTCCAGGTCTTCAAAATTCAAAGTGTTCATTCTTTACAGGTTTTCCCCAATAATTTTGTAACCACTCAGCAATTGAAAATTGAGTCATATTCTTTCTCTTGTATTTTCTATATTTTTTTCTGATTTATTACAGGTCCTTAAAACAAAACTAAATGGGTCTCTTCTCACAGTAGTTGTTACCCGTACCATGGAGTTGAACATTTCAAGGAGTTGAACATTTCAAAGAGTTGATATTGAAATGAGAACTTACATCTCTGTTAAAAAAGAATTTGCCGCCTGTGCAACTCCTTTAAAATGAGTAGTGAAGATACATTCACCTATTTACAGCTTTGCGTGTCGTACTCAGCAGAAAGCCGGGGAGTAAATCCAGTTTGCCTTCATGATAATTTGTTGTTTTGACATGACTTTGCCCTCGGCGTTGTTTTAGTTTCTATTAAACGCAAAAGCATCGCCGTTCCCGGGATTTGTAATGATTTAAAAGTTTCTGGGGAGATTCCTCCTTGGGAGCAACTGGTTTTTCCTCCTTCGCTTTATCAGACTTCTCAACTCCTGTGGCTTTGGTGATGGCATTTTCCGGCGGACTCCAGTCTTGGTGGGATTTGGATGGGTCGCTCAGATCCCTGCCTTTCCCGGAGCTCCACTTCGCCCTGGCCAGAAGCGGGGGCCGACGAGGTGGGGGGCGGCAGGGGCATCCTCCCGGGGGCAGCGGGGCAGCACCGGGCACAGGAGGCAGGTGGAGTGTAATGAAACAAATGAAAGAAAATAAAAAGCAGCGGGAGATGGGTTGACTCTCTGGGTGAACCCCATCTTCCGCCGAGCCCCGGTTCCCCCCGCACCCCGCCAGCCTCCCGCGTGGCCGGAGCTCCCCCTGCGCCTCCCGCCCCGCTCTCCCGGGCAGTCCCGGCTGCGGAACGGGGGTCTGTCTCCCTTCTCCCTGCTGCCCCCGCCCCTGCCACCCGCCGGGCCCGCGGCTGAAATTCCCCCGGCGGCCGGGGAGCTCCTCCAGTCCCGGCGATTTTGCGGGAGGGAGCCACGCTATAGGAAGGGCAGAAGGCAGGGAAGGAAGGCAGGGAGGGGGTGTCAGCACAGCCCAGCGCGGCCTCATCCCCCCTCACTCCTCCCACCAGTGCGTGGTGCCTCTTAACCCCCGGGAACCTCCCTCCCCCGAAGCATTACTCCACTTTGCAGAACACGAGTTGATGAGAAAAAAAATACTTCTCGGCCGCGGCCAGCCATGAGCTGTTTGGATGTTATGTACCAAGTTTACGGTCCTCCCCAGCCCTACTTCGCAGCAGCCTACAGCCCCTACCACCAGGTACGTGTGGGGGACAGCGGTGAAGAGGCAGAAGGTGGGAGGGGTATCGTCTGGAGGATGGCCGTCTGGGGCCTCACCAAAGGGAAAAAGGGAAAAGGAGAAGGGGAGGGGAAAGGGGGGGCGGGAGGGGGGGAGATCTGGGAGCCTGCGATGGTGAGCGGAGCAGAACCGCATCCCACCTTGGCGCGGGGCTCGGCAGGGTACGTACCCCGGCGGCAAACGACGGGCGAAGGGATGCCTTAGGAGAGAGGGCGCGATTTTAACCTTCTGGGGAATTTTTAGGGGGGGTTGTTTGCTTGTTTGTTTGTTTCAAAAAATGTTTGCTTGTTTGTTTTCTTTGCCGGGACGGGCTACTTCCGAGCGCGGCGGGTCGGGACAGCGATGTCCACGGCGTGTGGGCACCGTCGGAAGCTGCGAGGCCGGGCTTCCCGGGGCATCGCTCACCCCTGAGCGCCGGCATCCCGGCCGCTGCCACACAAGCCGCTTGGTGCAGGGATTTTACAGCCGCCTGGAAAGGGTGCTCCGGAGTTACGCTCCGGAGTGGAGGAGAGAGACGGGAGGTTGCGGGGCTTCCCCGGTTTGGCGCTGGCCGAGGAAAACGCGGCCGCGAAGGGGAGCAAGGGGCTACAGGATGCTCCCCTCTCCTGGGGCGCTCTCGGCGGCGGCGGGACCCCGGGACGTCCCCAGGCTCCCCGGCTGCCGGCGGCGGCCGTCACTGCGGGACCTGCGGGTGCTTCCTGAGCTGGAGCCACGTCCCGCCGCCTCACGGCGTGTAGCTCCGCCCGGGCGGTCGCGGGCATCGGCTAACCCCGAGGTTTCGCGAAAAGGATCGCTCCGGCCGCGGGGATGTTCCGGGCACGGCTCGTGGTGCGCGGGGATCTGCCGGCGCCGGGACGCGCACGGTCCCGCGTGGGTCAGGCTCGGCTCACCTGCTGCGCACACCCCGCTTTCCTTTTAACCCCTCTGCGCTCCCAGTTTTTCCCTCGGCCTTATCCCTTCCAGAAATTAATTCCTTCCTCCCGCAGCATAACGAAAAAGGGGATGGACACAGAGAACTGCGCCCCTGGCCCCGGGCGGGTGCAGCGCCGGGCCCGGGCCAGCGGCGTGGCGGGCCCTGTGCCGCCTCCAGCGCCCGGCAGCGGGGCCCAGCAGCCGTCACAAATAGCAGATGATGTCTTCCTCCACCTTGCCTTCCCTCCCACCACCCCCTCAGCCCCCGGCTTATGACATTATTAAGGGGGATGATCATTACCTCAATGGCCGAACAGGCAGCCAAGCGGAAAGGCGGTCGTCGCGACGAGTGACATTATCAAATATATCGCGTGTCTTGGCCCAAGACTCTGCCCCGTCCCCTCGGTTCTTCCCCCGCCGGCCGCCCTAAAGCTCTGTCCGCAGCGGCCAAGCCCGGGCTCCGCGTCCCGGCGCTTATTGCTAAGAAACTCAGCAGCTGCAGACACGCTAACGCGCATAAAGACGGGAAACATCCGGCAAACTTCCCCGGCAAACAACGCCCGCTGGTTTCCCACTCGACGGAGCCCAGTAAAAGGAGATTAATCTTGTAGTAAATACCTGGAGCCTCTTGGTGTCCAGGGAAATGCTGAGTTTTGCTCTGAAGTGTGTTTGAGATTGTCAGTCTTCTTTCCCCCTCTTTCTTTCTACCTCGCCGCCGCGGGTTACGGGACACTCTTTGCACCAGGGCAGGTTTTCGGAGCCGGGGACCGAGCGGCTCTCGCCTTCTCCCACCTGCCGGCGCTGTTCCGTGGGTGCTCGGCCGTCGCCCGCCCGTGCCCCGCATTGCAGCCCCTTGGCGGCCGCCGTCCGCCCCGGAGCCAGCTGCAAAGAGCCTTTTTTTGCGGGGCTTGGTGCGGGGCACCCGGCGGTGTGACCCCCACCCGGCGGCTGTCCTGCTCCATCCCGTTCGGCACCTGTGGGTCCCCCACTCCTATTTGCAGCCCCTTCGCTGCCCCCGCACTACCGAGGGCGAGATGGGGGTGTGGGGGTTGTGGTGTATGCGGAGGGAACGGCGGGCTGCCGAGGACCAGACTTCGGCATCCTCTCGGAAAGACTGCGGGAGAGAGGCAGGTGCTGCGCTCTGGATAGCAGCACAGGGCGGGCCAGCGCACCTTGGTGTGCTGCGTGACCGGCTCCGTTTTCTTTCCTTCCCTGCAGAAACTCGCCTTTTACTCCAAAATGCAGGAAGCCCCGGAGAGCGGCAGCAGCGCCAGCGCCGGCAGCTCCTTCTCCAGCCACCCCGCGGCCAGCATCAAGGAGGAGGACTGCAGCCCCGAGAAGGAGCGACCCCCCGAGGCCGAGTACATCAGCTCCCGCTGTGTCCTCTTCACCTACTTCCAGGGGGACATCAGCGCCGTGGTGGATGAGCACTTCAGCCGGGCGCTCAGCCAGCCCAGCAGCTTCTCCCTGGGCAGCGCGAAGGCGGCGCGGAGCGCGGGCTCCTGGCGGGGTGAGCGCCGGGCGCGGGGGGCGCGGGGGGTGCGGGGGATGCGGGGGATGCAGGGGATGCAGGGGATGCGGGGGATGAGGGGGATGCGGGAGCCCCCTCTGGGCCGGCACCTCGTCCCCGCCTCGGCCGCGCATCCCGGCTCTCTCCTCCCTCCCACCAGCGGCTGGTGCCCGGCCGGCATCCCCTGGGACCCCAGGCTAGGAGCTGCCAGCTGCTTGGCCCTTCTAGGGTAAAAAAAAGAAAGAACAAAGCCCTTCAGATTATGCAGGGTGGGGCATGGCCCAGGGGGAAAGCAGCCTGAGAGGCGGTCGGGGAAAAAAAAATGTCTTTTCACTGTAAGTGCTTTACCTAGAGGGGGCTACCGCCCAGCTAGCGGCAGAGTGACTCCTAAACTGTGACTGTGGCCAGTGCGTTCCCCGTTAACCCCAGCTTTCAGTTTAGCGTGGTCATAGGGATGGGAGCGAAGCAAAAAGCAAATGTGGGAACCATCTCGTCATCTTCCCACCTCTAAAAAAAATGATTGTGTGTGTCCCTGTGTCTTGCACTGCATGTATCAGCACCCTGATTGCTGCTGGAGCACTGATGAGGACTCTTAAGTTTCTGAAAAGAAGGGCTTCCAGAGCTGCCCATGGCCATGTGGAAGGCTGTGGCTTATGCACAGCTCTCTGTATCCATGCCTGATTTGCGCTGGACAGGCCCACGAGGGTACTCAGGGCAGAGGGAAATAACTTTCCCCACACTCCATCTGCCAGAGAGTTAGGGCTGGCACTTCCTTGTGGGCAATCTTAGTAACCCTCCCTCACAGGGCCACCTGCTCGGCCAGGGCTGCTTTCCCAAACCCTGCATGGATTGCTGTCTGTAGTGTCTAAGAATATTTCACGGGTGAGAGATATTCAGTGCTGGAATTGATGGCAGTAGAGGAGATTTTTTTGCTCATCATGAACTGCTCCCCCTTCTCCCAAGCAATGCCAAGGCTCAGAGCTGACATACTTCCCTGGCAAAGAAGTATTAGGAACATGGTTTTATTTCTTTCAGGAACAGTGTGCATTCCCAGTTAATCATGCATGACATCTATTTGTGCTATTAATAATCACCAGTCCATCTTGCATGTTGCTAACTGGTCCTTTTCCTTTGCCCTGCCGATCTCCAAAGTTCTGCTCAGGGCTTCCCAAACCCATTGACAATATACCTAAGAAACAGACCGTAATAGATGGAGAATTGCCCTCAGATATTTGAGAAATTCAAACTTGCCTTTAGTCACATGTCCCACTGTTCCTGCCCACTTTGCAACTGCATTGAGGCAGCAGCCGCTTTCCAGGAGGTGTTGAGCATAAATGTTTAGACAAGGAGATTATTACAAAAGCAGACAAGAAAAATCCAATCTTGAAAATTTAAGTGGTGTATAGTAGCTCTCAGTCAGTTTCCACTACTGAAGAAAAGAGATGTTTCTCTTGCCTTAGCTAACAACCTTGTGCCCATCTACATATTAACAGGAAGCTGGAGGATATAGTTGCAGTTTCACGGATAAGTCATAGGCTAGGTGTGTTGGATGTTTAGTTGGAGAGGAATCTGTACTTGTTTGGAGCAAGTTCTCATGTTTGCAGTTTTTCATGAAATAAGGGAATGAAAGGACTGATTTGGGTGGATCAGGGAGGGACAGAGCCCTAGGGAAAGGATATCAAGGCTTGTGGGGTGTGCTCATTGCTGACTTTCTTTCCCACTTCCGTCATCCAGATGGTTCCTTCCCAATGAGCCAGCGCATCTTCCCGCCGTCCTTCTGGAACAGCACGTACCAGCCCTCCTCGGTCCCAGCCAGCCTGAGCAGCCCCCTGGCAGCTGCTGCCCACAGCGAGCTGCCCTTCGCCGCTGCCACCGACCCCTACGCGCCCACCTCTCTGCACGGCCACCTGCACCAGGGTGGCCCCGAGCCCTGGCACCACGCCCACCACCACCACCACCACCACCACCACCCCTACATTGGGACACAGAGCACCGCCTACCCCCGCCCCGCCGCCATGCACGAGGTCTATGGGCCCCACTTCGACCCTCGCTACGGCTCCCTCCTGGTGCCCACCGCCTCCGTCCGCCCCCACCGCCTCACGCCCGCCGCCGTGTCCACGCCAGTCAGCCCCCCCTGCGAACTGGGCAAGAGCGAAGCGGGTGCTGCTGCGGCCTGGACGACACCGGGCCCCTTCCCCAATGCAACAGGAGACATGGCACAGGGCATTGGCCTCAATGTGGACACAGGTAATGAGCTGCCCTCAGTCCCTCCAGGTCCCCCGGCTCAGCTGCGCCCCTGCTCCCTGATTCCACACTGTCCATAGCAGCAGGGAAGGACTTAGGGGAGGTGGCTGAGGTTCTGCTGTGGGGGAATCAATGAGGGTGGAAGCCCCATGTGTGATACCTGAGCTCTGCCCTGGGTGCTCTTCTTGGGGCTCTCAGGCCAGACAAATGAGGAAGGGAGAGGAAGGATAGGACAGGCCAACGCATCGCATCTCCACAACATTATTTGTATTTCTGATGCCCTCAAATATGCCCTGAGGCTACAGGTTGCTTTGAGGCATTTTTGTTCTGGCCCTGGTCTTGCTCCTACATTGAGCAACAAGAGCTGGGAGCAGAACAGAGCAGCTCAAAGGTCAGTTCTTGTCCCCATCCATGTGCTGCCCTGAGGGGGTCACTTGACACAGGTTAATGAACTAACTCCTCTCCTTATTTACCTTTTCCTTCCATTTTTTGAGATGAAAGCACAATTGCGTTTACTGAGCAAAAATGGCAGTGGTCTTCCCCTGGTAGCAGCCCCAGGGTGTTTGGAACCAAGGCTGTGGCTGTAGTGCTGATAAAAATGGGTTACACAGGCACAGTCAGCAGTGACAGATCCTGAGTCAGCAGTTGTGAAGGGCAGGAAAGTCTGCTCCATGCTGGTTTAATTATTGCAGCCACTAATGGCTCCTTATGGTGTCCTCACTTTAAGCAGGAGGGTCGTGTGCCTTTCTCCAGTCTGGCTTGGGCTCTTCTTGTTTCACAGCCTTCTGGGGCTCTGAAGATCCCATGCTTTAGACTGATCTCAGCTGGCAAGAAATGCAATTTGTTTTCCTCTGTTCTCAAATGCTTGTACCTATTTTTCTTCTTCCTTTTTTTTTTTTTCTTCTCTTCGTTCTCAGGTTTGCAACCTCAGGATAAAAGCAAGGATCTGTACTGGTTTTAGAGCTGTCCTTCACTCTTCTTCCCCTGGCTCTCCCCTGTAGCTCTCTACCCGTTAGACATGGTGGCATTCAGAGCTGAAATCGGGTCAGTTTGTAACGGCTTCTGATCTTGGTTTGCAGCTCGCCGTTACTCCTTCTGTGGTGGATCCCTTCTGAGCTGATGTGCTGACTCAAAGACTCTCAGATCCCCCCTTGCCCTTTTCCAAGCCCACCGTGGCCCTGCTGCTCGGGGAAAGACAACGGGATTTAAAAGGACCTGGCATTGCAAGGGTGATACTTTAGACGTATTTCAGAAAGGAAAGTCGTTCCTGTTGCAAGAGGAGAGCCAAAGACATTGAACTTCTATTTAAGCAGACCCCACACCCAGACCTGCAGCCAGACTACTCTGAAAGAGTCAAATGACATCTTGGATGGTGATGCAAAACCACTGGCCTTCATACAGGCAACAGAGGAAATTGTGGGAGGGGGTTTAGTGGTGTGAATATTTTTTTTTTTTTATCACAGTGAAAGTTATTTCTTGAATGCAACCACGGGAAAGCTACTAAGCAGTTTTGAACTGGATTTTTATTTTGCATTATAGAAAAGTAAAAGGAGAAGAAATTGGAACTCATGAACATTTTCGGACTATCAGGGAACTGGTCAGATTTTTCAGCTTTGTGTTTGTGAGTGGCAAGTGTCTGACTGGGGCCACCTGCCCTGGACTTACAGATATGCAGCTGTTCCTCGCACAACTGCTTAAATCCCAGAAAGACAAAAACCAAGGTGGCACTTCTCAGAGTTTGGCACATTTACATTGGCTGTATAACAGTTGTTTGGTTGGGGGTGGGGTTGTTTGGTTGGTTTTGGTTGTTTTTTGGGGTTTTTTTTTGTTTGTTTGTTTGTTTTTCTTTTTTCTTAATTTTCTTTTTTTTTTTTTTCTTTTCTTTCTTTTTACAATAAACATTTTCTGGTGAAAGTTAAACCCTCTTAAAGCAGGGGGAGAAAAGAATCTGATGAAGAGCAGCTCACCTCCAACCCAACAGCTTTAAAGGGAAAACCAGAACGAAAAGCACATGATGGACATTAGTTCTGACTTGCCTCTAACGCTTCCCTTTGTCTACTTGTTGCAGTCATTTTGCCACTTTAGTAGTTGTTTTGTTTGGGGTTTTTTGAAAGGGGGATTAGATATTTAACAGTAGCAAAGCTGTATTAAAGGTATCTCCTTCTTTCACACTGTGTACTTTAATGAAGAATTAAAGCTTGGTGAGTAAAATGCACAGAGATAAATACAAAATATAAGAAAATATGAGACCATTGCAGTGCTACATTTTAGAGTATGGTGTGTCTGTAAGACTGGTTAAAGTAAGGGAACTACTCCGTATTTCTTCTGCTAGAATAGGGGACTGTAGCATATAGAATTGCTATTGCAGTGGTAAATTAAAATGTTACTGATGAATAATTAATGAAACAGGGCAGAAATGGCACTTACACTTAAAAGCTGACTTTTTTTATAGACAAAATATCTAATCCCAATACTACTGTATTTTGGATTTTTTAAATTTTTTTTTTCATAATGTAATGTCTTTGAAGCTGACAGATTTTAAAGTATATAGTAGGAAATTCCTAACATTACCCCCTGACACTGGGAGAAGCAGTAGAAAATGAACTTTTGTGCTGTGATGAGAGTTTTTACTTTCCAAACTCTCACTTAATTTGGCACAATGTTCATTGTGTGTCAGAAGTTATGAATAACCCAAACTCGCTTCTGCCAGGTTTGGTGATAACTCAGTTATTGAGAAAGAATAGGAATCCTAACAGAAAAAGTTTGACCAAGCAGCATGAGTACATACTGTGAGAAGCTGACCAGGAGCACCCCTGGCCAGAACTGACCAAATGGCAGGGGGTGGCTTGCCATGATTCCTTCAGCCAGAAAAACCGATGTGCCTCCAAATTTTTCCCTCAGCCTCCAAATAGCCAGAGCCCAGACAAGCTGCAAAGGGCAAGGGAATGACCCCAGAATTTTCATTATATGTTAAACCAAAACCATTCCAAGGTGTTTCTCAAGGAAGTAGGCACCAGCTTTTTGCAGGAGAAAAGTAACTAAAAATGGTATTTAACTGCCAAAGATTAAAGTTAGCAAGGTCATTTTGTGAGCATTTTCTGAGGGCTTTTTCAGGCTGATTTTCCAAGGGTTTTTTTTTGTTGTTGTTGTTGGTTGTTTTGTTTGTTTGTTTGTTTGTTTGTTTTTTTAAGATAAATCTGAGTCTATGATTCGTTGTACTTCACCACAATTATTTCTTTTTTCTTTCTTTTTTTGTCCTCTCTTCCCTGCAATTCTTAATGAGGAGGGCTGAGTGACAAAGCCCAAATACATTTGGAAATATTCATGTAAGCATAAACAAGTCATTTACTACATTGGCATTTACAGTTCATTCTGACTGTGAATGCATGAGAATTTATGCAATGAATCCATGAATATTGGTTTTGGCATTTGTTCTGAGGGTACATTTTTTGCTGTTTTATCATGAAAGCATCTAAATACAAAAGCCAAGACAGTGGCCCAAGGTGCTAAAAGTACAAACAACTTTTTAAAAATGCTCCTACACTGGGTGGACTGTAGTCTGAAAGCCCACATGCCCTGTTTTGGCTAATCCTTGCAGTTTTGCTCACTCTGGGTTATTCTGACTCCTAAAGGACCACTCACAGCACCCACATTTAAGGCTTGGGTGTTACTCTTTGCAGGACTGGGGTCACAGCTCCTAATGCAGTAACAGTGCACTTAAGCTCCATGCCATTTCTCAAGTCTGTTTTATTCCTCTTTGCATCATAGGTTATTGCTCCCTTAGTCATGAATGCTTGCAGAAAATCTTTCTACAAAAGAAACCCTTCTTAGATGTTATGTAAATATTATTATCTGTCACATGTTTGTCATGCATTGAAACGGATGTGAGTCCCCATCTCTGCAGTCTCTCTTGCTGTCCCTTTCTGAATGTCATGCACCACACTGTGCTCTCTAGCTGCCCACCTGACAAACAGACTATCCCAGCTGGGACAGACAAACAGACACAAACAGTTTCAAACCCATTCGTGCAGAGTCCAGCAAAGGAGACAGAGGGACAGCATCTGCTGCAAAGTGTGACAGTGCTGGACATAGCAAGGGTATCTGCTGCTGCCCAATAGCAAGAGTGTCCTCTCCACAAGGAGTTTCCAAAATGAGCTCTGGATGTATTCACCACAGATATTTATTTCCCTTTCTGAAAATAGCTGAAAATTAGCAAAGCATGAAGGAATAATGTTTTAATGATCTCTGAGGTTAAAAGTGATCTGTCAAGGGAAGGATGGAGATAGGGATAGGGCACAGTATTTGTGGGTGCAGTCTTCACTTTATTTTAAAGAGGTTTTTGCTTCAGTACGGTTGCAGTTGCAAGATTGAAGCATAAAAATCTTAAATGCGTATGCGTGCCCCTACACTTACAGTTTAATGTTGGAGAGCTTTAGGGCAATGTTGCTTACTTTTTGTCTCCTTTTCCAGTTTGTTTGCTGTAGAAGCCCCCAGCAGAGGAGGAGGAAGGGAGGGACAGAGGGTGAATAATCCCTTCTGCGTCCCCCAGACTGTGCTGCCGCCTCTGGGGAAATGTATCTGCCCTGTCTCCTCCTTGGGTCAGGAGCTGCCGACCCTTCTCGCCTTCCCTTTGATGTCATATTTAGGTTCACAAGACAAGCTCTAGCTAGGGCTTAAATGTTGGGCCCTTCTTGGAAGGGAGGAAAGTGCTGCTGGTGGCTTTGGATGCAGCAGCGTTCTCTAACTGGCAGTTGCTGTGCATCTTTTTCTGGGCAAGTGTTGTAATTAACGTGCCCTTTTGATTACAGAAGGATGAGCCAGCTCCTGTGGAGGATTGTAGTGTCCTGGCTGTCTTCCCGGGCCTGCCACCCAGAGGAGCAGTTGAAGCAGGGAAAGGAGAGAGTCCTATGGTTATTTTCAGGAGTGAAACATTGATTTTGTATGCTAGGCAATTTTGCATAGGGAAATGCAAGTAGGAGATCACAAAAAAAAAAGGAAAAGGGGAAAAAGAAGACAAAAAAGAAAAAGGAAAAAGTAAAAAGAAAAAAGAAAAAAGAAAAAGGAAAAAGGAAAGAAAAAGAAAAAGAAAAAGAAAAAGAAAAAGAAAAAGAAAAAGAAAAAGAAAAAGAAAAAGAAAAAGAAAAAGAAAAAGAAAAAAAAAGAGAAAAAAAAAAGTTTTCCTTCAGTCAGTTCCCAAGCTTTGGGACTACAGCCTAGGGAAGCATACAGTTGATTTAGTTCCCAGCATGGTAACACTATTATCTAATTTGTATTGTAATGCAGTGACAAGTGACTCAGCCTGGGTTCTTCATGTCCATTTCTAATCGTAGAGAAGGAGCTGCTTTTGCAGTGCACCTTCTACTGCCACCTTAGCCAGGTATAACTAACTGCACTATAAATGTGCATCAGGGCTGTAAGTGCAGATTGCAGCAGAGAGGCCCTGGGGTGCTATGCCCCCACCCTCTTGCTCCTGCCCCCTCTGCATCAGGTCCCGCAAGAGATGGGGAAGGTGCTGGAAGAGCCCGTTCAGGAGTGCAGGAGTGTAGGAATGCAGGGATGTAGAGAGTACAAATGCAGATATGCAGGAGTGCAGGGGTGCAGGGGTGCAGAGGCGCAGGGGTGCAGGGGTATTGGTCTGCAGGGTGCAGGTGTGCACTCTCCTGAACCCCAGTCTCATGCATGGGTGCTTCCATTTGCCATACTGGGCTGCAGCCCACAAAAGCACAGGCTGGCCAATGACAGGAGCATTTCTTTAGACATGTGCCAGTTGCTTATTCATGGTAAAGGCAGGATAAACACCTGGCAGGAGTGCTGTCCCATTAGGAGATGTAATACCACATTGGATATTACTGAGGGTACTCCATCTGCCTGTGGCATGGCACATTTCCTTCTGCCCTACCTGGCCCGAGTACAGCTGCAAGGTGCCCCTCCTCCCTCATCATACCCACCCCAACATCTCCATTTCTCCTTTCCTTGACTTCTGTCCTCAGCCCGGACCCTTGCATCTCATCCTCTCTCTGCTCTCCTGCCTCACCGAGGCTCTTCCCTCCTGCATTTAAGTACTCTGGCCCCACACTGCAGGAGCAAAGAGCAAAGAAACAGTGTTAGGAGGGACACAAACTTTCCTGCCAATGTTGTTTGCATGGAGCCTGTGTTTACATGATAAACAGAGTTGGACAAGCATGGGCCTTTTCAGGTGTAACCAGTGCATTGGTCTCAATCCTGCACCAAACCTCTGTGGTAGAAACCAAGCCTTAACCCCTGATTCTGATCCAGTGGAACAACTCCTTTTTTCCAGAACCTGGGTCCTAAAGAACTGTGACAGCCCCAGTTGCACAGAGACACAAATGATTATTCTCTCTTGACAGACCTACACAGCTCCCTCCTTGTATTTAACTGCAGTCCAAGTGAGCTGGATCAGGAAAGAGACACTTGATAGCTGCTGTTTCCGTGGTTGAAATATTTGTGAAGTTAGCGCATAATCTGAAAGCAGAAGCTAATAAATTATAGGGTGCTAATTGGGGCCGGAGTGGAGCCGTCAATCATATTATCCTAAACACACAGAGACCCTCATAACCTAAAAAGGCAAGAAAGCCTCCAGGAACAGCTCCCAGTTGTCACTAGCCATGACCTCCACTTCAGTGAGTGCACAGAGAGTCAAGGCAGAGAGTTTATTCTGCTAAGAAAATGCAAATCCTGTATTTAAGAATTTAATCTATTTGATTTTGTTTACAGTCTCTGGGAGTGTATTTCCAAGAGAATGTTATTGTTTTCCTCTGCCACTTAACTTGACACTTCTGCAATTAAAAGAAAAAGTAGATCAGAAAAGAATTTGCAATTTTTGTATTTGCACAGTCCTTAGAGTAACAGTCATAAGACTTTATTGACAGTCCAACCTCCTTGCACATAGTCTTGTTTTTTTAAAAGCCATCCTATAACTCATATATCTTTTATTGCTTCTCACGCCCCAGAAACATATATTCCACTTAGGGCCTGCAGGATTCTGTGATCTGAGACAAAACACAACTGTGCAAACATGGTAACTATGGGGCATTCGTAGCTACAGTCACCTTGTCACTACTTTTTCTTATATTGCTTCCATCAAGATTAAGTATTTTACTCATAATATAAAACTGAATCAAAGAATTCTGAAGAGATTTTTAGTAACGCTTTTCCCCAGAAATTTATTTGTGTTTGGAGATAGGTAGGCGTTCCAGAAAGCATTCCCTGAAGAAAAGATCTGAATGGATCAGATCACCTTGAGGGCCATCACACAGCATATGCAGGACAATCAGGGGATCAGGCTCAGGCAGCATGGGCTTACAAAAGGCAGATCTTGCTTGACTAACCTGATCTCCTTCCATGGCAAAATGTCCCACTTAGTGGATGAGGAAAAGGGTGTGGATGTTGTCTCTCTGGACTTTAGTAGAATCTTTTCCCACTGTATTTTCTGATGAATCTGGCTGCTCGTGGCTTGGCCGGGGTTTTACCCAGCTCACTGGGTAAAAAAGCTGGCTGGATGGCCGGGCCCAGAGAGCAGTGGTTCATGGGGTTACATCCAGTGGGCAGCAGTCACAAGTGGTGTCCCAAAAGGCTCAGTATTGGGACCAGTCCTGTTTAATATCTGTGTCAGTGATATAGATGAGGGAATTGAGTGTTGCCTCAGACACTGCAGACAATACCAAGCTGAGTGGGAATGTTGATCTGCTGGAGGGCAGGAAGGCTCTGTGGAGGGATCTGGATAGGCCAAATCCATGGGCCAAGGCCAATCATGTGAGGTTCAACAGGGCCAAGTTACAGATCCTGCCCCTGGATCACAACAACCCCAGGCAGTGCTACAGGCTGGGGGAAGAGTGGCTGGAAAACCGCCCAGAGGAAAAGACCTGGGGATGCTGCTTAGCATCCAGCTGAACATGATCCAGCTGTGCCCAGGTGGCTAAGAAGGTCAGTGACATCTGGCTTGTGTCAGAAATTGTGTGGCCAGCAGCACCAGGGAAGAGATTGTCCCTCTGTACTCAGCACTGATGAGGCCACACCTGGAATCCTCTGTCCGTTCTGGGCCCCTCACAGCTAGAAGGGCATTGAAGTCCTGGAGCATGACCAGAGAAGGCAACAGAGCTGGTGAAGGGTCTGGAGCACAAATCTTACAAGGAGCAGCTGAGGGAGCTGGGATTGCTTAGACTGGAGTAAAGGAGATTCAGAGGAGACTTTATCACTCTCTACAATTGCCTGAAAGGAAGCTGTAGTGAGGTGCCGGGCAACAAGTGGCAGGACAAGGGGATATATCTTCAGGCTGTGCCAGGGGAGGTTCAGATTGGATATTAGGAAGAATTTCTTCATGGAAAGGGTTGTCAAGAACTGTAATGGATTGCTGAGGCGGCAGAGTCACTGCCCCTGGAGATGACCGGACATGGTACTTAGTGCTATGGTTTACCTGACAAAGTGGTCAAAAGTTGAACTCCATGATTTTGGAGGTCATTTCCAACCTTGATTCTGTTAATCTGTGAAGGGCATCAGAGCTGGTGAAGGGTCTGGAGCACAAATCTTATGAGGGAACTGGGGTTGTTAAGCCCATAGAAAAGGAGGCTCAAGAGTAATCTTATCACTCTCTATGATACCTGAAAGGAGGTTGTAAGAAGGTGCGGGTCTGTTTCTTCTCCTAAATAACAAGTGACAGACTGAGAGGAAACAGCCTCAAGTTGCACCAGGGGAGGTTTAGATTGGGTTTTACGGGACAATTCTTCTCAGAAAAGGCTGTCAAGGTTTGGAACAGGCTGCCCAGGGAAGTGGTGGAGTCGCCATCCCTGGAAGTATTTAAAAGACAGTGTAGATGTGGTGGCTTAGGGACATGGTTTACTGGTGCACTTGGAAGTGCTGGGTTGATGGTTGAACTCAGTGATCTTAGAAGTCTTCTCCAACCTAAATAATTCTATTCTATTCCAGAAAGAAAATCCAGCTATGTCAACAGAATTACAAAAGGAATTAATATCCAAACAGGGAGTGGTTATTTTACAGCTCTGTTCTTACAGTAAAAGATAGAAGGCAGCTATGAACATCCTCCAAATGGAAGATGTCACACAAAGACGTTAACACATCATAAAAAAGGTTATTTATACAGCAGTATCAGTTATGTCAGTAGCAATAACAAAAATATTTTGGCATCTTCACTTGGCTTTGATACCCTGGATTTCTGTCTATTTTTTAGAGTTAAAACATAATCTCAGTTAGAATTGCTAAGTGTCATTATAGATAGAGGCATGATTGTTTGAAAAATCCAGCTGGTATGCAAGCTTCTGCAAGTAGAAGTGTGTGTGTAACAAAAATTTTCAAGAATTAATTAAATAAAAGTGAGTTAGAATTTTTAAACCATTAACAGACCTGCCAGGGCTATTTTACAGGCATTCTTTCCTGCAATATCCTTTTTCAGGTCTAGCTGAATTAATATCAGCTTTGTGTAGAAAGAGGTAAATTTGAATCTAGAACAAAGCTTGACTTCACAGCTACCTTACAAATACATAGTCCTAAACCCAGATTACAGAGGATCAATTTCACCTTTTTATGCTCAGTAAAGCTACACCTGAGGACTCAAATCATCACAGACAAATACCACAGACAGATACCACAAATGTCAAAGAAAATTTTAAAAAATTTGGAGACATTAGTCAACTCAAATAGATGGTAAAACTTTCTTTGCTGGAAACCATTGTGGAAAGCAAGGGTGCAGTGACTCTGCTGTCAGGATCTCTGTGCCCTTCTATACAAGTGGCGAGAGAAGCAAATTTTGAGGGATGTTGTGATGTAGAGGGTGTTACGAGGCTCTGTTATCTAGGGTACCAGGAAAGCTGAGGAACAACTTTAGTCTCAGTGCTGGATCCTGGCTTGAGGTTCTCAGATAAGTTAGGCTGAGATGAACTTAGTCCCTTGCCATTCTTGTCCTCACCACTTATCAGTTTCTGCAGGTAACAAAGATTAAGAGAAAAAAACTTACTAGCAGTGTAGCTATACAACCTTTGCTTTTCTGGTGGTCATTTTTAAGTTTCCCAAATCTTGTGGTATGCCACTGAATGAATGACAGTAGAGTGTCCCAGAGAAGATGAAACCTGAATGTTAAATATAAAAAAGGCAAAGAAATCATCTTGCCACCCCAAGTTTTTCTGTCCAATGTGATAAAACCAAAGATGTCTTTTGCCTTTCATATCTCAACAAGTCATCCTTTCAAGCCTTTATAATTTTTTCCTTCAGAGCTCTTGACTGCCACATTCCCACAATTTATGTCACTGGGCACTCCCTCTGTGGCACATGGGGATCAGAGAATGATCCTGCTAGAGCCTGGCATATCTCTCCCTACATGCACATTTCTATAATTTTTTCTTGGATCAAATAAGAACTCAATATTCTTGTCATAAAACATTGGGTTTTTTTCTTTCATAGTATCCCGATCACAGATCCCAAATAGAAAGCATGAGGTTTTGGATAGCTCTGGTCATCAGTATGTGCCAGCTCAAAAATTCTTGCAAGCAACCCTGAAAAACAGAAATGCACTGATGGCTGGGTGCTACCACCTGCTGTAGATCTGAGATAGAAGACTTAGATCTGATGCCACTGAAAATGCTGCCTTAGTAAATCAGTAACATCTACCGTGGCCCTTCACATTTACAAAATAGTTTACAAACATTAATTAATCACCACAGCATTTGTGTTGGTTCATAGGAAATTCTAATCACAGGCAGAAGTAGAATATTTTTCACCCATTCACATGAATGTCAGGTCTGTAGTTGAAGGACTAGACAAACCAGCTACAGACACACCATATATCCATGTCTATCCAAGTACAGCTCAGAGTTCAGCCATGGCTGTTTGGGAGCCCAGCACTTGTGGATTGTGTGTGGCATCACGTGTGCAGTGTGCTCACCATTGTTGCTCAGTGTTTGTACTGGCATCAAGGAACACCAAAGAGCCTGAGACAGGAGCTGCCTATAGCCCAGAGATTCACCTGGGACATTTCCTGATCAGGGCCCAAGCACATGTCTCTTCTCCCCAGCAGCTTAGAGATTGCACTGGGTTGGAGTTTATTCACAGCAGCTCATCTTCTGTTGCATTTTAGATTTGCAACCAAAACAATACTGATAACACAGTAATATTTTAGATATTGCTGAAAAGTGCCTGCCCAGAATCAAAGCCTTCTCTGCTTCTCACTCTGTGTCCCCTCCCTAGTGAATAGACTGAGGGTGCACAAGACATTGGGAGGGGACACAAACAGGCAGATGACTCATATTAACCAAAGAGATATTCCACGCCATGTAATGTCATGCTCAGCAACAAAGTGGAGAAAAGGAGACTTAAAGAGATTAGTCCTCTTTTTTTCAGAAACTGGCTAGGCACAGGTCTACCTGTCTCAGGACAAATTTATGCTAAACACTTGAAGACAGTTTTTATAACACCGTACATCAGTTTATCTATCTAATATGTACAAATCTAACCTGTACATATCTAGCCTGATTTACAGCAGCTGGAAATTGGGTCTACATACATGACTTATATCTATCTATACTTAAAATCTGTAGCATGGAAGTCAAGACATTTGAACTCAAGGGTTTCTTGACTCTTTCCCTTGATCTGTGATAGGAGGAGGTAAAAACAGAGGCAAACGCAGGCCAGGTAGTACCCATTTCCCTGCCCAAGAGAGAATGTGCTTAAGAGGTCTCCCATTCTCATCACCTCTTATATCTATGTCTTCCCTACTATGTTGAAAAGTAGCATGAAAACTGCCACCAGGCCCGTCTGCTGGAAGGCAAGTGGTGACCTCCTGATAGTGAGTAAGTGTTGTTGAGAAAAACATGAATCATCAAGAGGAGTTTGAATGAAAAGAGGAAGCAACACTTCAATAAGGCAGAGAAGGTGAAATCATGAAGATGTGTAGATAGGTGATACAGAAATATGAGGGATTAAGAAACTCTCTTCAAGTTGAATCATGAGTGGATGCAAGTGAGGCTAAGTTTGCCTGCATCAAATTCAGCTTTACCATAACTCAGTGGAATAGTTCATTTGCATGCTTACTTTTCTAAGACAGGAAAATGAGGGAGGGACAATGGAGTTTTGGTCAGTATATGAGTAGGGCCATATATGAGTAGTCATATATTTGGTCAGTATATGAGTAGGCTCAGAGCTCACACTGAGCATGACTCAGATGACTGTGATTACTGGGAAGGATAGGTATTGTGTCTTCCACTGAACTCAATAAGTTACAGATCAGCATCCTCAAATTTGGATCAATAAGTTAATTTTTAATCCTGTCCAATACATTTTTCATACTATCAGGTACAAAAGGCATAGATCACTGGTCAATATCCTAAGGCTTCATTTATTGTCAGTGTATTAAACTTGACACTTTTTTTTAATCATGCTGTGCTAAATTTTTCATTGAAGCTAGGCTTGTCTCGTCACAAGAATTACAAAATGTGAACACAACAAGAATTACCTTCCCCTTTTTCCTTCTGTGCTGCCTTGTATATTTGTGACTGCTTCAAGACCTGGAGGGTATTACTCCTGACTGCTCTCTGTCACTGATGCTCATCTTGCCCACTAACCCAGTTTACACATGTTGGTTAGGCTCTTCCATGATTCTTTTCTAATGCAGACTTACACAAAACTGAATTGACTTGGGATATCACATCACATCACAGGTGCTCACCAGGCCTGTGAAAGGTATTGCCTTGACAAAATATTTGGGAGGATTGAAGGTTTCTCCTGCTAAAGGAAGAGCTATTGTATGGAGTCCTGTTGTTCCAACCCTTTGTCTGTGGCTTGCTGACAGAGCAATCTTCTTGACTTAAATGAAACTATGCACACAGAACGCATTCAGGTGTGGTGCCTACAGAACAGGGACTGTCCTGGTTTCTGCCCAGCACATGCCATAGGTTAGCAAACATTAGTAATTTTGAAATTACTGGAATGGAAGGAATCACTGTACAATCAATCAAGCAGCACTTGAAGAGAAAGGAAACATAATACAGTATTTATTTGTTTATCCATTGCTTACGGCCTGGTGAGCATAATGAGTGCTGCTATTGTATTTATAGCAAATCTGTCTTTTACACTGGTTTGTAGATGAAGAAAAATATTTATATAATGCTTGAAAGGGCTGTTTCAGGGACTCTGAAGAATCTTAATTCAAAATATCTCAATTTCTGTATCATTTTAGTAAAATATTCAGACTCCAATTTTTTTTATCTCCATTTAAGAAACTTTTGAAGCTTGATTGCAGTGGAGCTGCTTCTTACAAATGCATACCTTCTGATATCAGACTGAACCTTTACTGCTTTCCACTGTGCCCCATTATCAAATATTTACATCAAATTATAGCACGTTTATAGCTTCCTGAAAGATGTCAGTGAATAGCTCTGTATAACCTGCAAACTACTACTCATGATGAAAGGTTAAGAAAAGCTTATTGCTGTCTTTTACTCACTAATTCTTTGTATAAAATCTCATTATATACTTCGAGTTGATCTCCAAACACAGCAAGGAAGAGTACCTCCCTTCACCTAGTCCAGATAAAAAATAAATGAGGATGATGAACATTCAAAAAGGAAAGGAGAAGAAATGTAAGAAAACAAGACTGTCCAGTCTCACAGATCAATTGCTCTGCAACTTAATATGCAAGATGATTGCAAACCTTGGTTTAAATTAAGTAGGGAAACAGACCACCCGCAGCAGTGGACAACCTGGTTGCCCTTCTTCAACTGCTTCCTGATCTGGAGTTTGGTATTTATGTTGTTTTTTTCAGTTTGTAAAATCCTGTTTGTGTACAGTGAAGCTAGACTTCAACTGTTTGGTTTTATTCATGAACGAGCTGGTCTGTCCTTTGAAGCAGCATACCATTACTCCCTTTTTGGAAGGGGGCTGCCTTGTGCCTGAGACATATGTGATTGCATAAACTTAACCAATACAACAGTAAAATCCCTTACTGTCTGATACGTGGTGGTTTTTTACTTTAAACTATCTCCTGTGAAGCACCCGAACCATAAAATGTAGAAAATCAAAGGCTGTGTAATTGCTGTCTTATCCTGATACACACCATTGTGGACCTTATGATGTTTTCTGGTAGTTTTATTAAAGAGTTGTTTTGGGTTTTTTTCAAACACTTCTATAAGTATGATGACATGCAGAATATTTTCCTTGGCTCATGTCTTCTTTGAAGAGTTTTTTCTCTTCTTTCACTCTCTTAAACAGCAGTAACCAGACTTAACTAATTTCAGTAGAATTGATGCATTCTTCATCTGGGTTGCCTTCTTTGACTAGCACCAAATAATTTAAGCCCTCTTGATTCCTTGTTTCCATTAGTGTGGCTGAAAGAACACTGTCTGAGTCTGCACATGGGCTATCATTATCTGCATTAAAAGAAAAAAAATAAGAAAACAAAAGAGAAAAATATTTTAAAAATTCCAGGAAAAAAAAAAAAAAAGGAAATACAATAGCCCAGTAATATACATGTAGTATTAGAAAGCAAACCAAATCAGACAGCTGTTGGAGAAAGTTGGTCTAGTGACCTCACAAGAATGATGATTCAAATTTATTTTCTGCTATTTTCTGCGTGGACCAGAACTTTAGGCAAATCACTCGGAGAAGGTTGCTTATCAGTGTTCATACCTCCAGAGGCAGCAATACTGTCATGAATACATGACTTACTTCTTTTTTTGTAAAGAAGCATGAAGCTAAAGTGATTTTAATCTGAACCTTTGTAGTAATCCTACTAATAATGCTGCTAAAGAGTCCTGTAACATTGGCAGTTTTCTATCTACAAAATCATTATATACTGTCTCTCTAGAGGACTAGTCTAGACTTTTGTCTCTCTAATATTCTGCCATTCTAGAAGCTCAAAATTTGCAATCTACTGTGTTTTTCACATTTTTAAAAACATTCTACTTTCCCCTAATTTGATGCAGTTCATATATACATAGTTGTTTGAAATCTATTGGAGGGGATACAATTTTTTTAAAATATAAAAATGGTTAACTAAATGCCCAAGTTATAACTGCTACTATTTTTTGCATTTATTTTTGTAACATGTACCTTCTTTTATAACACTCCCTCCTTATTTTACTCTTTCATAACTGAAATATTAAGCACGTGACATTCAGCGTTATCTGTTCAAAGGAATCACAAGCATTGTGCTATTCCACCAGGGAACACACAATTTATTATGTCACTATAATCACACGTCTCCCCAGGCTATAAAGTCGGAAATTTATTCCACATGCTGGAGTCCATTAGCATAGGAAACATTGTCAGGAAAAGTCTGAATGAGAATTTTCATTTTAGAAACCTGTTAGCAAGATGGGGTTTGGGCCACAGAGCAAACTGTGGTCACATACCACAGTGACTGACAGCAATGAGAAATCATTTGATACTCACTTTCTCAGTTCAGGGCTATTATGGCCATATTTAGTAATTCAGCTCCAACTAAGCCTTTACCAACCAATGTAGCTCTTCTTTGTAGTTGTTTTTTTTTTTGGTGTTTGTTTAATTTAAAGACAACCTTCAGGGACAAGTTGCTTTGGACAAGGCACACAGGCGAATGCTGAGGAGACGTTTGCAGCAAACTCTTAAGAGGGAAACCTTAAAATAAGGGCCCAAGTAAAACTGGGTATTTAGAGACCAGACATATGCCGGCTGACCTGCCTAAGTATAGAACACTAGAGGAGCATTCAGATTTGTTTCCTGTATAAGTATCTGGAACTGATGAGGTGATGTTTACACAAATGTGAGTATGAGGTCACTGAGATATTTTTACCAGATATATAGATACATTACTAATTCTTTCCCCAACAGGTCTGAAGAACTACTACAGAATATATAAAATTTTATAATCCTTTTTCAGCTTATTCGCCACTGTGTTTCTCATTACAGAAAAAAAAGAGCTAAAAAATCAAATACCTTGCCTTGGGTTTAGTTTTTGAGCTGTGGGAATGCAATAAGGAGGAAATACTATTTTTGCAGAATATTCTTATCGCATCCAACAATGGAGGAAGAATATAATATTGATGACCTTTCTCCTATGACATGTGTAAGATACATTGCCACTTTCACAGTGACATTTTTGACTATAAGTGCCCTTTCCTTCACTTTTGAGTCACCTCTTTGTGCAGTGTTCAGCGCTGATGAAAGTTTAGCACCATTCTTCTGTACAAGGCAAAGCTACACAGAGATCTCAAGTTATATAGTACAATGCTTGACTGTTATGTAAGTCAGCAAAGCAAGCAAATTATTTTTGCTCATTTAGTTGGAGCAGAAGAATGGATGGAGACAGAAAATACTAAAAATGAGCGAGTGAAGGAAAAATTAATGGTATGTTGTGAAATTCCCCCGGAAATGTGAGGACTACAAGCACCACCAGCACCCTGGGAAGGCATAAGTAAATTCAGAGA
Organism: Phylloscopus whistleri; assembly: GCA_017589585.1. Taxonomy (NCBI): domain Eukaryota; kingdom Metazoa; phylum Chordata; class Aves; order Passeriformes; family Phylloscopidae; genus Phylloscopus; species Phylloscopus whistleri. The sequence goes on from JADMLD010000712.1 coordinate 344,234, forward strand.
ATTATGAATAATCTTCGGAAGGCCCTCCCAAAAAATGTTAAGAAATTGAAGGAAGACAGACAGAAAGTGGAGTGGAGAAGCAGGTTGGTATATTTATGAGATATCATTATTTTCTTTTCAGTTTTAACATCGCTAAAATTAGTTGATTGATGTACAGTCATGCTGGGTTATACGTGAGTAAATGCAGGATAAACCATGTGATGTGATCCCCTCAGATTTCACAAGCAAAGCTGGACTGAGTCAACAAAACACCCCAAGAGGAGACGTCCGAGGAGCACCTTCATGAAATCTGAAGTCATGCTGGAGACTCAGCTCTACAGGCTTACATTCTGAGGGGCCGTCTACACTGTGAACTGCTGCATAGTGTAGAGTTACCCACATTTGCTTTAAACAACCTACCTCAGGGCACAAGGCAGGCTTGCTCTGTCAGTCCAGAGCTTTGTACAGCCTGAAGAGTACCCCACTGAGAAGCAGGATCCCACTGAGCTCTCTGCTGTCCCAGGCAGACTGCTTCCAATAGCTAAAATGGCAAGTTCAAAGCTCAACATTGCACTTGCACAGACACATGTCTCAGGTCCTAAATGCATGTGGCTTTGACCTTGCTGGACACTTTTCCAAGTAGAGCTGTGCTGAAAGCTTAAAGCTGGTGCTTAGAACTTGTGCTCAAAGCACATCTGAGCCAAACTGCAGGTAAATTAATTACAACACCTCTCTCCAGGGAGAAGCAGAAGCTTACTCTAGAGAGCCCCATATTAATTGACACGAGAAACAATGATCCCCTGACTCATACTAATGAGGAATAGAGTTTGCTTGCTTAGCCTCCTCTGAGAAGACCAGCCCTGACCTGATAAAATCTGTGCTTTCCCCTTCCCTAGCCCAGCATCTCAGTCGGCTGCTTCCTGCGGCAGGGCAGCCACAGCGCCGAGCCGGGCCGTGGATCCTGCCTCACGATCACAGAGTGCCTTTCCTTGCCTGCTTGGTAAACTCTGGGGGCTCACAGCATGGTTTGAAGTCCTGCCTGGAAGGGTGCAAATTTTTGTGATGTCTTGATAAGCAGATGAGGGGGTTTTGGTGTTTAAATTCAAGAAGGTGACAACACTTAAGAAGAGAAAGAATGTCAGTAGAAAAGCTGATTGGTTGAGACTGAATAAACTGATCTAGAGATGCTGATCTTATATTACAGCTATTTCAGGGCCAGACCCCCTCAGCTAGCATAAATTAATGAAGTTCCATTGAAACCTGTGGGGTGCCACCAATTTACACCAGCTAAGCAGCCAGCCTGAGACGTTACTAATTCCGGGTGACATGATCCCGTATGACGCTTAGCACCTTCAGTATGGTAAGGTATTTAGAAGTCCAGCCACATTTGCTGTTTCTCAGTGATACCCTCCTCTTTTTCTCGGACATACTCCTCCCTTTGTCACTGCTGCACAATCTATGTGGCAGTAAACAAGAGACTGGCTGACTTACTGGCATGGATGAAAGATATACCCCCACAGAGAACACATTTGAGAGAAACACTTGATGACATTTCTTTGTTAAGGGTGAAAAAGGTGGCTATTGAACCTTGACTTCTTTACCTCAGCTATGTTGTTAGCTCAAGGAGACAGCTCCTGTGTAGAGAGTATTTTCCTGATACCTGATGGCCACCTGGAGCTGGAGGGGCTGTGTTTCAGTTTCTGCACATAGATAGCCAGTAAGAATATAAATAGAACAAATATATATCCGTTTTAATACTCCACTCTGTATTATGTATCAGTGGAGATATATCTGTGTTTCCTGCCTAATGAAGCATATGATCTTGCATGGTTTGAGGGTGACTCACTGAGCTTTGCTATTCTGTCAGACACTAGAAGTGCTAAAAGTGAGAATTTTGTTCACCCTACATTTCCCATGCACTAATCTGCTTGAAGCAGTGCCTTTCTTTTTATTTTAATATATTTTTTAGAGAACTGTGTACTGAAATCTCTGTGCGCAAGAGTTACTGTCCTAGTAATTACAAAGATAAACATGCTTCTTACCTAGTTTATTAAAATTTATAATATAAATGCACAAAAAACCAAACCAAACCAAACCAAAAAAACCAAAAAAACCAACAAAACAAAACAAAACAAAAACAGTTCCACATTTGCTGCAATGCAGTAAGGCTATACAAATAGGAAAGCACTCCCTTTCTCCAGGTTACAAAACAGCATTCATTTTACCAAGTTTTAACCACCCAGGTCTTACATGTCCAATTTAAGCTCCTTGCTGAGGCTGTCTTTACAGTTAACAGAGAAAGAAGAAGAAAATTGTTTTGTGGAGATGCTTAATCCACATCCTTGCCTTTACACATTAACATCTCCCGAATATGTCTACAAGTCTCTGGTGACTGTCAAACAGCCTAGATACCCAGTGTAAATGCAGTTTTTATGTTTTAGTTGCCTGTATCTATCCACATCTGTCTACACAAATGTCAGCTCTTACAGTCTTATACCATCTGATTTTTTCCCTTGGTCTACAGAAAAGTATTGGCATGAGTTCACCTGCAGCATCATATGGCTCATGTGCACTCTCTGGAATCAAACACCATTTGTCTGGAGTACAAAAAAGAAATGATTACACCACCAATTCCCCTTTTCTTGCAGTGTTGTAACCACTCACTCTCTTTTGGAAGCAGCCTTTTCTCTGACCTCTGCAGGCTTTGGGTCAGCCACTCGCTAAGCTAAGTGAGGAAGAGGATTACTAAATTTCAGAAAAATACAAAGGAGACTAGATACAAGGTTCTAAAAATGTCTCTTATCAACACATCTGCTTTAGAGCAGCTTCCGTTTGCCCAAGTGATTACTTTACGTTCAGAGAGGTGTGTGGAGTAGTTTTTAAAAGGCAGTTTGGTTTAGGAAAATAAACCGATGACTCTTACATGGGGAAGAGAAAACAGGCACTCAGCCAGTACAGAGTGCAAACATAATTGATGATGAAATTGCTGATTCTAGCTTTAATATCAAGTCCTTTCAGTGCAACATTTTGCACAGAGACTTAAATATATACAAATGACAGTTTTAGCAAGTACCTGAACTGCTGAAGAAATAAATACACTGGTTTTGGAAAGAAGAATGAAAAAAGCAACATTCTAAACGGTAACTCTTGTATCTTCCCACATTTTTCAAGCAATATCTCCAGTTTAGGAATTTAAAAATCATGGGTTTGAGGCCAAATATGTTTCCTTTCAGTCTTTAGTCTTTTATCCTGGATTTTCTCCAACTGCCTGGCATTTCCACTTGCCAGAGGAACCTCTTTTCTTGAGCAATTAGACATCTTTTCCATATAGGTCCAAAAGGCACTGTGAGGAGCAGCCCTGATAAGAATAGTCCTTCTAGGTCACAAAGGCAAGAAGTCGCTCCAGCTGCTTAATGCCCAGTTGTCTGATGTCAGGAAAAGTGTTTGCCAAATCAAACAGGTGTTTCCATCTGTAAAGGGGCACTCACAGGACCTGAAAAGCTATAGTGCTGTCTTATATGTGCAAATGTAAAAAACCGATGCCTGAAAATAGAAGGTCCAGTTATTTTTACAGCAATGCAGGGCCATCCCTCTAGCACGCTGAGCTTCTTGGAAGTGGGGGAAGAGCAGACTATCTTTCAGCAATGAATGGAACTCTGGTGACAGGGCCTGTGCTCAGTAAATTCCCATTGAATCCAAAATCCACTGGTGTCTCGGTCCCCCAGCTAGACAGTATTGCCCTCCCTCAGATAAATATTTTCACTGGTACTTTAAGCCCACAGACAGTGTCTTGGGAAAGCCTGTCAGAACAAGAAGGAAAAACTCTGAACTGGTAGACCCTGGTCCTGAGTTTGCTTCCTTCCCTTCCAGTGCAGAAGTGCCAGGAGGTGCCGGTATTGCTCAGGCCTGTTTATTGACACTTGATGCCTGCTTTAGAAGGCAACTCCTGCAATAACACAGCATGTGCCCCTTTTGCCATCCCCACACTATCCTGTTAGCATGCTGCCCACTACAGACTGTCTGTATTGGTTTACCCACACTTGCCATCTCTGTGTCATACTTAATGCACTAGCATTACGGTTATTGAGAAAATCTAATGCTCTTCAGCTCTCCCACCTATGAAATCACCAACAGCAAGTATGAGCCTGCCAGAAGTGTGGCTACCCATGGGTAGGTAAGACTCAACAGAATTTGGAAGGTGTATGATTCCCTGTAAGGCTAAGTATCTTAGCTATTTTGAGGCGTGTAATTTCACTTTGCTTGACATTTGTCTCTTTCTTTTGGAACTAGGTCACCTGGTGAGAGCAAGCATTTCTTGGCTGGAGGCTCATGACTGGAGTTTCATTTCCCACAAAGGCCAATGACCGTGTAGCATTTTTGGAAAATGTTGTCGAGGACAATCCATCATGGAACAGACTTTTGGATTATTTGTTTGGGCTGTCATCTTTCTATTACTACTAAAAACACAAGAAATACTTCACTTCGTCCCAGCTAGAAATGAACACAAATTTTAAAATCACTAAGTTATTATACAACGTGCTGCAAATTACGGTCTGAGACACATCCCAGGTCCCAAACTGTTTTCGACGGGGTCATAGTGGAGCATACATTTTAGTCTGGAAACTCAAGGAGAACCTGAATGGCCTTTTCTTGCTTAAATCAATCTCACTTCTGGAGCCCACATCTCACTGAATTACACTATATGAGATTTACATGGCAAGCAGAACAACAATCAAATTAATTCAAAGCTGGAGAGCTACAGAAAACTGACATGCATGTGTCCCTGATCAGACAAGCCAGCAACATCAAGACATCATGAAGACTCTGGGGCTTCAGTCAAGTAAACAGCATAACATTTTAATGGGTTTATTAAGACTGTGCACGGGGAAAGAGGAAGATAACCTACAGGTGAACTATAAATATACAGGAAAATATGTATGTGCATTGTAGAGACATGTAAAGAACTAGTCAAGTCTGTAGTGTTTTAATATACAAATGTATTTAAAGAGGAAGATATATGTAGATAAATAAAATTCAAGCTACCCTCTTGCCTGATGGGTATTTCCTATACAAGAATCACCAAATGAACCTGAGGAGAAGTTAAGAAGGAATTTTGAGAATTGAATGGAATCATGAAAACAGTTGCATTGACTTCTCCTCCCAATGCAGATCCAGCAATGGGTCTGTGGTAACAGCAGCTGGGCAGAACCTATGGAAAGGGAAGAATAGGGGGAAGCGGAAGAGGGAACACTGCAGCTGGTGGGGAAAGGTATGAGGCTCAGGAAGAGAGTGTGCCAAGTAGAAGTTCTGAGGACCAAAGCTCTGCCTACACTGAATTGCCCTGCTTACCACAGTGGGCCAGATTTTACCAACTAAGTCATTATAAACAGGTTTATTGGAATATGATTTTAAAAGTGACTGCTGTCAACAGATGCTCTGACTAAAATGTGCAACATGGAGTACTGATATTATTAAGACCACCCTTAAAGTCCATTATACTATCATATTTTATGCACTAAACTGATTTTTTTTTCAAATTTTTATCCTCCGAACTGACACTTTTCATGGAAGCCTCAAACCATGTTTTCCTTTGCAACTTGGTAATTTCCAAGCATACATCTTTTGTTCTTGGCAAATAAACAAAAAAATTTGGCTTTTTCTTTGTGACTTCTGCTGTGTGGCAAAACCTGAAATTTTGGCAAAATAATGTTTCTTACATTAAGATCAAGTATTTGTCATCCCAGTGAAAGTAATTATTTGCTTAGATTGAGCAAGTTAACAGCTGGAGAAAGATCAGGCTTATCTGACACATGCTAAGCAGAGACTTGCACTGAAACTAAAACTCTTTCAAGTTACATCTGTGCCAGGCCTGCTCCACCACAAACACAGTAACCAATATTCCAGCCCCTTTCCCCAACTCCAAGCAGCAGAAAGGCAGGTTTCTCTAGGAATTTCAGCCCTGCTAAAGATTTTGACAGATATTGATGTAATGCATCAAGAACTTCTTAACTCCATGAGACTTCATGTCTCTGTTGCCTGTGGAGTTAGGGAACACAGAGAAGAGATGTCTAAGCTAGGAAACCAAACTAGTTCAGGAGTGGGTCAGTACAGCCCTGTGTCCAGTGGATGTTGTGCTCCTGTAGCCATCTGAAAATACAACATCTAGTCTGACATACTATAGCTGAGATGTTTTATTTCGGACACTATCCTGAGTCACGTGTTTGGGGGGACCCTGCTTGAGCAGGGATGTTGGACTGGGTGACTTCCAGTGGTCCTTTCCAGTCTCACCCACCCTGTGATTCTGTGTGAAGCAAATTACATATGGCAAGCCACCTGGATGCCAGACCTCATCAGTGAAGAGCAAGGCAAAAGTTGACCCCATTCCTGCTATGATATATGCCCAAAAAACAGGAGTGGTCACTTTCTGCTTCTGATTACAGAGCTACCTAGAAGAGTATCCTAGATGAGACTCCTAGCCTGCAGACAGCTGGGTTTAGGTGAGATAAAGTCCATCCAAAATGTAAGGCCTATTAGCTTGGGCAGAGTGCCCAATTAATTGGCTGTAGTCCTTTCCTGAGCTAATGCCAGGCTTACATTTGTGCCAGACTAAGTATCTCTTTCCTGAATGTCATTATTGAGAGCTAAGATACCCTTAAAGAAACAAAAGAATTACACTATATGCTAATTGTTTTTTCTTATAGCATAAGGGTGCAAAATCAGCTGTTAAAAAGCATGAAATGATAGATTATCTGTGCTGGTCCCTTCATGTCTTTCTAAAGTTTTTAGTCTTTTAATGTAAACATGCCATGAACAGACTGGATTTGACATAAAGAGAAACCACAATGGAAATAAGCTGACATTTGTAAAGCTTCACCAAATGATAAAGATGAGCAAAATATCAAATTAAGTGACAATTGGACATTGCCAGTGAATTGAATATAGATAGTATCCTGAAGACAAATGTCTATGCAGAGTGTGTGATTGAGTACTGTGTAATTGCTGGGATGGATCAGGAAGTTTATAGGAAAACATGATGTACTGAAGTACCAAAACTGTCTGTGAATCAGGGTGAGTTCCCAGTTCAGTAAAAATTTGTGAAGGGGGAAAAAGTCCTGCAAAAAATCACCTCCAAAACGAAGCCTTTAGATATTTTAGAAAAAGTCAGGTTTTATTTTTCTAGAAGGGACAGTAGTTCTTTTACCTTTCAGTATTTTTCATTATAAAACCATAGCATGTGAACAGATTAAATGAAAAAATTAATCTGTGAAACAAAAGTGAAATATTTCAACTGATAAAAACTTTCTTTTTGTAGAATTCAGATCACGTTGTTTACTAATATTGTTCACTTTTTCTCAATATTTAGTTAGTCAGGAGTTACTGCAGGATGTGAATAGATTGCTGTTCTGGCGCAGACAGGATGTCATTTCCATATTTAGACGACTTACATTCCCAGTTGCACAGACAACTTCAAATTTACCTCTTTTCTTAATTCCTGTCTTCACAACCTTAATAATGTTCTCATATAATTGAGCTTTGTTGTGTCCCATATCTTAAGTATGTCTTCCCTAACACCACTTAGTTTATTCATTCACAGTGTGCAGAGAATAGGCAAAACCAGAATCGATCAGGGTTTGGGCTTGGATAAATGCTACTTTACCAGGGTGCCTAAATTATGCCTCACTTTCAGGTGGCTGCTGATTCAGTACTCCTAGAGGGAGTGGCCATATTTAACTCACGTTGAGGGTGCAGATGTCTTCGAAATTGGGACAGATTTCCACACAGAAGCCTACTAAGGCTCTCCTGGCTCTGCAAGGACCTTAGGCATCGATTTTAGTGGAACAGGGTTGTGAACTACCAAGAATTTAGATGCAAATTGGATGTTTCTGTGAGTAAGGCTTAATTACAACCTCATTTGGGCCTTCTTTTTTGCTTGGTAATCTTACACATCCTGTGTCTAATTCCTTGTACCTGGCAGGCACATAATGAATCTTTACAAGTTCAGCATGATAGAGGTAAATCTTTGCTGTTTCCATTTAACAGCCAGAGAATTTGAGGCAGTGACTAATGCAATGAAAAGCACTTTGCTTACAGGGCAGAGGACACAAGAATAGTGGGTGCTGGCCCAGACTCACCTTCAAAAGCTTCATTGATGACTCCAGTTGATGCCTCTTTGTCTTCAAGACAAGGTATGAAGGACAGTGGAGAGTGTCTTATCTCTTGCAGTTTGTCAAGAATATAAGAGAAAGTAGGTCTGTTGTGAGGTTCTTGGGACCAGCATCTTGTCATTAAATCACATCTGGAAAAAAATTTAAATGCAAACAAAAATGGTAATAGAATCATTCGTTTCAACACTTACCATTAAACATCTGAGGAGCAAGTTTGGACTGAAAACTTTCTGTGTGGTACAAAGATTACCATCAGCTGCTGAGGCAGTGAAATACAAATTAAAGATCAAATTAAAGTCAGGAATAATTAATGTGAAACATTTTAATTTTTTGAAGATGGGTATTTTTGAGATTGGAAGCAGATACAACATTAAAAAAAAGACATATTTGTCATGAACATCTTCTCTCACTGAAGAAGTCAGGAATACTTTCTAAGAAAGCAGACAAGAAGGATATTCTCCCAGAAAAATAATTTTTTTAAAAAGGAAGTGTAAAATCAGAAATGAACCTGAAGTTTTCAACTTATTTAATCCTCCTTCAACTCATTTAATCCTCCTTCAACTCAAGCTACCTCACATTCAGGAGAGGTTCAAGGCAAACCCTCCAGCACTGAGAGAGTTAATTTTGACTTCTACCTCCAGATCAAAACAAATAGGAATCAGTTTTCCAAAGGCAATAAATGGTGTGAATTTCCTCTGGGTGCAGGGATTCCAGCCCACCTTGTACAACACTATTGTTACCATTTAGTGGAAAATTTACCTCCTGTTTGTCTAAATGATAGGGTTGGGTTTTATTCCTTACCAAGGGTGAGTTTATGCTACACAAAACCAAATCCTACAAAAGCCAGGGAGAGACAGGCTGAAAACCAAAACACAGCCAACACCTGGACAAGCTAAGTGTTGGGAGTGGAAAGAGGTCTTAGAGTCTCAAAACCAGAGAGCAGCCAGTGAAAGACTGGTTCAGGAAGCTGCATCTGGAATGTGGAGCATTTACCTCTAAGCTTAAGTTCAAAACCTCCCCTGACACACATCTTCCCAGACCTGCTGCTATGTGATACCAGGCGTTAATCTGCTATGTGAAATGAATTGGCTTGCTCAGATCCTTGCTTATCCATCTTAAAAAGATGACTTTTTAAAGATGGGCTGCCCTTCACCACAACTGGGCATCTTAAAAAGCCCTTAGTGACAGCTGGGAGGGATCGCTGGACTTCTGATTTTTCAATTCTATTTTTCATTAAAATACTGGTGTCAAGTGAGAATATGAGTAGAAAAATCATATTTCAAAACCACTTTTCATCAACCTGCGTTCTTGTGGTTTTCAAGTTGAACAGAGTAATTCTGTTTTTTTCAAAAATTTCAAAATTTTGATAATCCATGTTAAGAATCTAGAAAGTGGTAGTGGCTTCCTAACACTCTGAATCACTTCATCTGCTTACTTTCACATGTACTGGTTATTGATGACACTGGAAATAGAGAAGGAAAAGGACTGAATAGGACTCAAAATAAGGCTAAATAACTGGTTTTCCTTCTGCTGCCAACAAAGTGTCTGTCACACTGAATTCTAGCCTTGGATGCTAGAAGCCAAACTATCTTCTTTCTGGGTAGGATATCCAGGCAAAAAACATGAGTTCAGGTGCTGTGCTTCCTCAGGTTCACATTTGGGCTCTCATGATCAGAGCCTTGAGGAAGAAAGAGCCAGCCACTGACCAAGAAAGAAACCGGAAATGATACATAAGTCACAGACTCCTAGAATGTTTTGGGCTGGAAGGGACCTTCAAGGATCACCAGCCATGTGCAGGGACATCTTCCACTACTTCAGGTTACTCAAAGCCCCACCCAACCTGGCCTCTAACAGTTCCAGGGATGGAGTATCCAAAACTTCTCTGGGCAATCTTTTTCAGTGTTTCACCACCCTTATTGTAAAATATTTCTTTCTTATATATAATCTAAATTTACCCTTTTTTCATTTATGAAAAAAGAACATCAAGAGTATGGATTATGAATATTTTTGTTTTGTTTCCTATGACCAATCTCTGTCTTTCTAAATAAATACTTTCTATTGGACAGTCTGCTTTATAAAGCCATTCAGTTTTGCTATGGAGTAAGAATATTAACTTCTGCCAAAACTGTAATTCAGTACTGTAATTTTCTCATTTCAATTCCATATTTTTATTTCCTACATCAAATTACTTGGTAATTGGCTTAAAATATCAGTACTGGTATTTTTCACTAAGTCTTTAATTCAGATAGGCTTTAGGTTTCTAATGACAAAAGCTTTCATGCTGTCTCAGAATATATCTGAACATTTTACATGTACAGCTATTTGTGGCATGACATTTAGCTTTTGAGGCACTCCGTGGCATCCAAAATTTTAAGTCATATGGCACAAACTTTCATAACCTCAGAAATGCATGAGATCAGTCAAGAGGGTGAACGACAGCTTAACATACATGTAAGTGAGAGATTGAACATATTCCTATTATTTTTGGGGAGCCAAACATGGACTAGCAAATAGTGCATCACTTCAGCATGAGAAAGAGACCCAGAGGACTCCCCTACTTCATGGGGAAAGCCTGTCAGGAAAAAATGAAAAATGACAGCTCCAAACACAACACTAGCTAAAGGTTTATGTAAGGTTTAAGAACTAACCTTTACACTAGATGTACACCTACACACCTACACTTCACAGCTGTGTTTTATCTGGGGGTGACAAGCAAATGTCCAACAGAGCTGCTTCTGTGGGTCTAGTTAGAATTTGAGAGCCTGGAAAAAAACTAATATTCAGTATTTGATATTGGAGGCAGAAAGTGAACATTCCTGAAATGCACTATAGTGCACAGAAGCTACAAGCATTACCCATTTTTTTTTCTCACATGCAATGGGAAATACAGTTGATGTGTGATTTTCTTAGAAAAGGAGAAAATTTGTCATGATGAGGAGCCCCTGATTTCATCTGATGCATTCTGTGCAAGGCCTTCTTCTCCCTCACTCTCTTAATCCCTCCAGGGGATCATTCCCAGAAACAAATAGCAAAAAGCTTCAGTTACCAAACTGAAATTTCTTATCAAAGTCATTTGTGTAAGTTTGCACGGGACTGAGCATTCAGTGAAACTGCAGCTTCAAGTCAGCAAATGTCCTGGTTCTTCTATAACTTCTCTAGACTGTAATCCACAGCCTTTGAGGATCTATGTGAAATTAGTTCAGTTCATCCAAACCTTGTCATTCTCTTGCATGCAGGCCTCATACCCAGGTGGCTATGCCAGACGTGGATCTCTGACTGCAAATGCAGTTACATTCATAGATCTAATTCATGCTTCAATAGATGCGTCTCATTTATACATCCCCAAGCCCCTTTTTCAATTCATTACCAAGCTTTACCTAGCCACAGTTCTCTGGGTGATTAGTCCCTGGAGTAACAACTTGTGGAGGCAAGGGGAAGAATTTCTCCCCCTTCCAAATAAAAAACCACCAAACAAACAACCCACTTCCTTCATACTTTTACACCCCAAGGTTTCTGTGCCAGCCCTACTTGCACTTGCAGCGTGAGCCTACCACAGATTCCTAAACACTTCTCAGCTGAAGTACTTTGGCCTTTGAACTCTCTTCCTATCACTGATGGTTTGTTTTGTCAAATGACAATGAGCAAGCCAAAGTGCCGAGGAGACAATTACTGACTGCTGATGTCCTGATACAGGTTCAAAACCACAAGGAAGGAAGCAGGAATGTCAAGAATTCCGGCATGCCATTAATGACCTAGCAAAGCAACAAAAAGCTGTTTACGCTGCTGACAGAAGCTGCATGCAGGTGCTGAGTGTTCACCAAATGAGATAAAGGATGGTACAAGAGTCTAAGCTCATCAGCTCTTTGGCTTTCAAAAACTACTATTAGGCACTGATCCTACAAGTTACAACAGGCAGATTGGTAATTAAGATCTATCAGCTATGCTAAATTCAAGATCTGGGACCTTAAAATTATTTCAAGCAAAGTTTTCTTGATTTTTCCGAAGATCTTGTTGCTCATTTTAACGCAATTTATGAGCCTTTGCTTAAGTTTGAATGTCAGACTAATACGTGGATATAGCTGCCTTCTGTGCTTTTTTATTCACAGGACAGCTGCCAGAAATTTTTGAGGAAACCTTTCTCAGCGGAAAATATTGCAATTAAAATTTCTTCGGGCTTTCATTTGTTTTGTGACTTCCAGTTCTCCCTCTGTTATTAAAATAAAATTCTAATCTCTTCACTTCTTCTGTTCCTCCAAGTGCTAAAGCTTGGTTTGGGGTTTTTTGTGTGTTTTTTATTGCTAACATGGTGTTTCAGCTATATCTACACAATGATAAATGATCACCTTCTCTTAAACTCAGAACATGGTAATTGGTGTAAGATCTATCATGGAGATACTGGCTTGCCAATCACAGAATTATTCTCAAGTCTTTTCCTCAACTATGGGAGTAAGAATTGTTCACTTTCAGTAGCCTCTCCTATTTGTAGGACCAGCTGTCATGTGCATTGCTGTGACTGCTTTTGCTGAGTGGCTGATAAAGAAATTGAGACATGAAATTAGACAATACTGAGTGATTGTTAAGCTCATGTTCTGCTTCCTCCTTTATACACCTCTGGTCATATGGGTTTGATCCACTTGATGTATTAATTTTATTCTGTTAATTGCAAGGATTTTGAAATTAAACCTGAGTTTTATGCTCAAGACACAAACAGAAATTGAAGGATTTACTTATCCAGTCCAGCTAAAGACTAACCAGAAGTGCAGGGTTCCCTTTTCCTGTACTGCTTCAGCTTTTCTTATTGGCTTTTTTGAGTTTTTGCTATGAAGGACAGAGTCTATTTTTCTAATATGTTCTAATATTAGAAATATTCCTGCACCTACCATTAAGAAAGAGAGTTTTATCCACAGTCAAGGACACATGATGTACAGAGCCCTAGGTAAAATCTTTCTTAGAGCCATCTTAACTTCTAACCAATACCTTCAGGTACTCTCAGCCTGTTCTCACAGTACTGCCAGATCCATGCCTTAAATTCTTATTCACAGGCTGCACTACTGGATGAATTAATAGCAGGTCGGCCAGTTTTATGGGAAACAAAGGTGGAAGATGTTGGGCTCTCCATGGGCATGACTAACCTTCATAATGATGACCAACTGGCAAAAAGCCTCTTGTTTCTTATAAATATTATCAACAACATTAACACAAAATTAACTTACAGGTCATCAGGACAATTGCTGGGAGATTCCAGCCTTCCTCCTGATCGTACATGGTGTAAAACTTCTGTATTGGAGAAACCTGGGTATGGTTGTTGACCCAAAGTCAATGTTTCCCACACTAGTACTCCAAAAGCCCTGAGAAATTAAAAAAAAATAAATTAATAAACATAGTCATGAAATCTCCCTATTAACATTTAGATTGTGTCTAACCTAAGAATAATACTAAGAAAAATTAGGAGTAAGAAGACTTAATTCAGTTTTGCCCCTAAGCCAGCCTCGGGAATAGCTAAAATAAATGTGTAGAACTGAGATGCTTTCCCAGGATCACTGAGATGCAGCTCAGAAGACACTGAGTGCCCACATCTTCCCTGGGCAACACTCAGGTTGAGCATGTCCTCATATAAACAAGTGTTTTGAAATCTCTGAAGGTGTGGTTTAAAATGGAGAAAGACAAGTCTTCTAAGCACCACTTGTGGAGCAATCAGCACCTCATTTGGTTTGGCACAGAGTACTAAACTACTTTCTTAGATAAGTGCAAGAGTAGCAGTCAAATAGATGGGTGCAGGCTCTGGGGACTTGGACCCATGGGCTGACCATGTGTGGCCACCAAAATCTAAACTTGTGTGAATATCAGGTTTCATGGACCTGGTTTAGTCTGGGGGTTTATTTTCCCATGTCTCCTGACAGCGAGTCTCTGCATCTTCACAATAAACTCAAAGCCACTCAAATACACACTTTTAGCAAACCTCCACAAAAAAGGTACTGTGACCCTGATGATGCTGCAAAATCTGGTCTCCGAAATGAAGAAGCCACTAGAAGAGGGTGAAACTGTAAGGACAAAGTATTTGGCTATTGGAAGGAAATGTCAATAAAGCTAATGGAAAACAAAATGGAACAGCATGCAAGCAGTCAATTCACTGCCCAATCAAGCAGAAACCAACCATATTGTGGGCCTGGTACAACTGTAATACTGTTTGAGTGACACTAGTTCCTTCCAGCCAAAATCCAAAGAGCTCAAAGAATAAAGAAATACATCCATGAAATATACTGTCGTGCTGTCAAATATTTCATTAGATCCTTAAAATTTCACTTAGGAGGAAATCTGCCCTAGCCTAAAAATTATTAGAGATGACAATATAGAACCCTGTAATTGCTCCTCTAAACCAATATTTTCTTGCTGCAGAATTTAGGATGGTTATCCCCACAGGTTTGTGGCTGCTGTGACTCACCAGACATCAGAGCGACTTGTAAAGACACCATCAATAAGGCTTTCAGGAGCCATCCACCTCACAGGGAGTAGACCTTCTCCTCTTTTCCTGTAATAATCATTTTTATAGACATCTCTGGCAAGTCCAAAATCACCAATCTTTACTATCCGGGATGAATGCTTATATTCCCTCTCAGACACGAGGCAGTTGCGAGCAGCCAAGTCCCTGATTTGTAAGGCAGAGGAAAGAGGATGGAGTTAGCATCGTAGAAAAACCCAGGTCTGTAAGCCAACTGGCTCAACATTCTGTTCAGAGCAGTGCCAGCCCCAAGGTTGGATCAAGTGATTTAAGGCTTCACCCAGTTAAGTCTGGCATATCTTCAAGTCTGGAGATGACACAGCCCTTCTAGACAACCTGTTTCAGTGATTGATCTGGGATGTTGTGAACAAGATTATCTCATTTCCTTTGCTGTAAATTGTGCCTGTTGCTTCTCATCTTTTCCCTGTACCTCTCTGAGAAAAGTCAGCCCTGTGTCCTCTGAAGCTACCCATTAGGCAAACAAAGTACATGGATCTTCCACTTGTCCTTCTCTCTGTTGAACCAGATATGATTCTTGCCCAGGGTGCAGTAAGCTCTTGGTTCAGATCTTAGAGCAGCCCACCATTTTGGGAGAGAACTGTGAGTGATATTTAGCAGAAAAGCATAGCCTTAGATTTTACTCCAGTGCTCTCTCCTGTCCTGTTACATTGTGACATCTTCCTAGACATTTTTTCCTGGGTAAGATAATGAGTCTCAATACTGTGGGTAAACCTGGGAAGACTCAGGAAGTAAGTTCTGTACCTGTGTATAAAATGCATCTTCTCTAAATAGACACAGCCTTTGCAGACATCCAAACATATATCCAAGAGGTCAGTGACTCTCAGTAAAGGGCTCTGGAGCTACAAGAAACAAAGACAGAAGTTAGCTATTTCTTCCAGCTTTACCAACTCAGAATGAGAAACTCCCCATGCAAGATTTCCTCATTGAAATGTATTTTCCCACTTGAAATGTATAGGATTTTTCCAAAAGAGTCAAAGCACAGGTGCAAAATCTCTGTACATCAATTGCATGAATGCTAATTTGAAGGAGGATAAATTTTCAAACCACTGCACTCTAAGGAAGGTGAAAACATTCTGTTTGATTTGCAGCCCAGAACACCCTTGGATCTTCAGAGCAGTAGAAGAAATAGGACCCTGAAAATTTCCTCTCACTATCAGATCAGGTTTGTTTGTTGCTGTATTAATCAGTGTAATGTATTTTTCTAGTAGAACACGTGTATATGCATTTCGGTAGAATTCGACACTGACTGTGGATTTGATCTGATCGTGTAAATGTATTATAGAATTGCTATAAATGCTATAAAATTTCATTTTGACCTCCAGTCATACCATCCATATTCATAATCAGCACACTAACTGGAGAAAAATTTCCTAGAAATTGTTTATTCTTTATTTTTTTCTTTCCTTCTAAAGAATTTGAGGACACAGGCACAGGAACAGTATATTCTTATATGCTTGGACAATGCCTCTCACATTAAGGATACTGTTGTTATTCACAGACAAAAAAAAAAACC
The DNA here is from genome assembly GCA_017589585.1 of Phylloscopus whistleri. Classification (NCBI taxonomy): domain Eukaryota; kingdom Metazoa; phylum Chordata; class Aves; order Passeriformes; family Phylloscopidae; genus Phylloscopus; species Phylloscopus whistleri. Next base: position 360,411 of record JADMLD010000712.1, read on the forward strand.
CTCTATGATTCCTACTAGACCACAAACGTGACCACCATTATTTATTACCACTTTCAAAAGGACCGTTTATGATTTTCACACTGAGAAATCCAGCAGACACCTCATGACTGAAAGCACAATTTTGGTCAGTGATCTAATGACATTCAATCTTCTTCACAGCATCACTGATTGCAAGATCAGCACTGAACACTGAGGTCCCAGGGTGCTAAGGAAAAGCCAGGTCAGACCTTGCAAGTACAGAAACAGCTGAGCACTAGCATGGACTTTTAGAAAAGGGAAAACTGAGAAACTGTGGGCAGTTACAGGTTAAAAATAAGAGTCTCATGGTCTTTACCTTTTTCTTTCTGGCTCCTCGTAAATAGCTAAGCAAATCCCCTCCTTCCATCAGCTCCAGTATAAGATACTGAGGTTCATTTAACAGACACACACCAAGTAACTTCAGAATGTGGGGATGATCAAATTTGCTAAACAGAAAGAAACGACTGTAAGATTACATATGAGAAATCCAGCTGGTTGATAGCTAACAGAGTGTTTATAGTCACAAGCAGTGAATGAGCAGTTTGGCCTTTACAATCCTGCTTCTACAAACAACATGATTCAGTAGCTCTCACTGCCCAAATTTGCTCAGTCATGGGGAGAGTTCAGGGACATTCTTCCAAAACACAGGCTTACACTGTCTTTGACAGGCACTAATGTATGCACACATACTAAAAAGCACACTTCATTGTATTTCCAGCAAGCAAAGAAAAGTAGCCAAATGGCAATTTCTTCTAGGAATAAGATGATTCATCACCTGTACATTAAAGGTATCTACATTATTTTAGTAGAGTATTTTTACTACTGTATACACAGTAGAACTGCTGATTCAGAGAAATACACAAAAGTAAAAGTACAAGGTGCTATATATTATTTTCACAGTGGGACAGTTTTTCACAGTACATTTGCAAGAGGAACAAAATATACATGAGGAATACTTCTACGTATACTAGCAATTGTTTGTGTGTGTTTATGACAGGGATTACCACAGAGCAATCAGTACTTGCAGTACTGCAAGTATTCTTCAAAGAATGGATATTTATTGCCTCTGTCAATGCTTGTGTTTTTTCTATCACTTTACTTGTGTTAGAAAATGCTTCTCCCCTCTCACTGCTGCATGAAAGCACTTGCACACGCAGTCAGAGAAACTTGACTCTGTTGGGAGAATTGATGGTGTCCAAAATGCTGTCAAATGCAGCAGTGTAAACAAACAAATAAGAGAGGGGCATTTTCCTTCTAATCTCTTTCAATTCACCTAATCTCAGGTGTGGGCAAAGACTCTAGCAAAAAGTGCAATTTAGAATTTGACAGTTCCCCCTGGCCCCTAGCACATATCTCTCAATCAGACAAACTCTGGCACTTTCAGGAACAAAAAGAGGGGGAGGAACACCTGGCCCTTTCCTTTGCACCCAATGAAGACCTTTCTCCACTGAACTGTCATTCCTTACTTCCCGAGGAATGGGACAGACACAAGAATTTCCTACGTGTATTTGCACACAAATGACTCACCAATAACCAACATCAAATGACTTTTTGAAATAGAGGCTACTGAACTTTCCTTTTGCTGCATAGTAATAAAAAGGAACAAATAATTCTGGCTTAACTGAGTCAGCATGCATAACATTACCAGCCAAATTTTACTGAACATCCAAAAAGGCAAGCAAAACAAAAGTTGCACTTAGATATCTTGCAACTTGCATCTTATATACCTTATATGTTTGTAAGCACTCAGATGCACTTATTTTTCCTTTCTACCCTTGATTTCATTTATGAGACCTTACAGATGAAAGTCAATAAAGTCCTTAAACCCTCCATGATGGAATTAAATATTTTTATATTAAAAAATGAAATATTCAAATAATATAAAATACACATTATTATTATTGTTGTCGTTGTTGCTGCTGCTGGTGGTGTTTTTAATGACTATGGGGACTATATAATACTTAGAGTTTTCTATTCTCTTCATTTCTGATTCATTGTATTGATGTACAGTATGGGCCCATGTCAATGTTTACATTTAAATGCAAAAAAAATTCAATTATATACTCTTCCAGGATTTCTGGGTTTGGATTATTATTTGCAGCAAGAATTGGGAGAGCCTCAGAAACTTTAATTATGGGTTCATATAATTTCCATACTACAAAGAAAAAAATACCTTAACTGTGTTTATGACTGCTAGGTAGACTGAAGATGGATTACAAGGAATTTACACACAACTCTTACTCTTTATCATAAATTTGCACTTTAATGACATGGTTGAATTTTGGTTTTAACAAGCCTTTTACCTCATTCAGTTACAGTGTGTCATAAAAGGCAAAGAATGCAAGATATATTTTTTAAGTGTGTAAGCACAAAAAAATTTTGAATGTTGTGAAAAGCAGTTTCCAGTTTAATAACACCATATTTTCTGTGCAGAAAAAAAATCTTTCCTTCTTAAAAAATTGTCTTTACTTCTGCACATATGAAATAGAAGTCAAAGTGTGAAAGTGCACCTGAAAATGAAACTACATTCACAGTCTTATACTACCAGCTGAAAACTTCAGTTGTACTTCGTGTTTCTGGGGACACTCTAGAAAACAAGACTTCTAGATGAAACACAAACCTTGTTATGTGAAATTCTTGCAGTGGTGACAGATGCATAATTTGACACTACTTCAATAGAAGGGGTATGTGGCAGCCCCTAGTGGCACATTTTTAAAAAATATTTTCCACTGTAAATTACAGCTTAAGGCATTGGTTCATTCTGATTTGTTTCTTTCAGTAAAATGGGATTAGCCAAATTCTGACCAATTGCCTTTAGCAACTGACTTGGTTTAGGGGAGCAAAGATACTGAAACACACCAGTACAATCCCAAATAAATCCGTGATATGAGCATATTGAATCTTAAATTTTGCTTATCAGATTTATAGCTTTAGTTCCATGATATTCATCAGTAGTGATTTACTTGTTTAGCAGAAACACGAGAACACCCCAAAAATGCCACAATAATCTGTTTAGAGGGAAGCGCTGCTTTCATTCCTCTGGAAAGCCACCACCCTTAGAGGACACCAGCCTTGAAGGGTGCCCAGGGACAAAGCTGTCCCTACCTCATTAAGTGTGCCTCCTTCAAGAATTCACTCTTCTCGTGGTCTGTGGCACCCTTCTTCAATGTCTACTCAAGAGAAAGCAGAAGTGTAGTAACATTTGGTCATCATCACCGTTATCACATGGTGCTTAAGTAAAACAAACATACATAGATGTGGCCTTAAATACACACTGTTTTCCAGAAATCATTACAAGGCTGAGCTTTAAGAGATTTGCAAGAAACTGTGAAAGGAAATACCCATATCAGCCCAACACCCATTTCTCAGGTAAAACCTCTGAGACAGATCTCTCTGCCCATCCCACTCTGTTGCCAGAGAAATACACAGCTGTGATTACCTTGACTGCTACTTTGGATTCTCCACTTCCATCTGCCAGGATATCTACTGCAGTCCCTTCATATACTTCTCCAAATGCTCCACTTCCTAGCAATTTGTGTAAGTTGAGTTTGTCCCGAGGGAAAGCTGGCAGTGATTCAATCTCTGCTTGAGAAGGAAGAGTGCTACAAAACAGCAATACCAGTCACTTGTTCATACCTAAGGATGCCTGAAATTCTATTAAAATTCAAATGAAGCTGGTACTATTTGTCTCATCAGGTATATTTAAGGGGAGCTCAGGTGAGGCCTGGATGTTTTGGAAGTTACTGGAAAACACCAGGTCTTCTTCTTTCCCTGTGCACTTGTGATTCTTGCCAGAGTGACACAAAGGATGGGCTGGGGGGGACCCAGGCTGGGCTGTGTGCCAGAGGGGCAACATGGCAGGGCACCCTTCAGAGCTGACCTGCCCTGCAGCAAACATGCAGCTCTTAACTACACCTTGAGGTTTCAGGGATGAGTGCCCTGATGAAATGTGGTCCAGGGAAGGCCTCTTAGATGTTTTTGTCATGAAAATGTATTTGCTCTGAGGACATACCGTACAGCATAACAGGCATTGGTCAGTCCCACTGTCTCAGCCATTCCCCTGAGTTGAGCTAGTTCTTTATCTTCCTTGATGAGCACTATCTGTCCAGGCAAGGCCTGCTTTCTGGATTTCAATCTTTGCTTCCATACTGGAATAGAAAAGGAGATCATAAGGTGTTTCACTCTGAGAGTATCCCAGTGTGTGAGCACGTTGAAAGGCTAAAGGTTTTATGTTATTTACTTCAACATCACCCCTCAACAGCTCATGTAAACAAGTCATTTCTATCTGGCCTTTTCTTTTTTTTCCACAAAATACAGACAAGTGCTCATTGAGCTGACAACTCAGTCAGGTATCCATTTCTCTGTGTGACAAGACCCCAGGGAAAAGATGAGGATCGAGAGGACAGGACCATCACATGTGGACATCTGCATCTCAGGGTAATCATTACATCCCTTCTTCAGGGATAAAGCTTAAGAGAAAGAAAATGGGACCCTTTGGTGAATAAACTTGAGAACTGTAAGGCACAAGTTTTTATAAGCATTAGAGTTCCTTAAGCACTCCTGTGCTCTCCCTGCAGGTAATCAACAGCAAGAAATGCCTGAGGATGGAGTGAATTTCTATCCTGTTCTTGATACCAAAAATATAATTAGCCATTTCTAGGGCATCAAGGAACGAGAACTACAAATTCCTGCCATCTCCAATCCTAGGGAGGGAACATTTCCCTAAATCTGGAGGCCAATAACTTCCCACCATCTGAACTGCCTTTCACTGAGGCCTGGCAAACCAAGGATAAAAGTAAAACTCCATCACATACCAAAACCAAATAGCATGACCACAGCCAAACACAGCACAACTCCAATCACAGAAGCAATGGCAATGATGGTGCCCGTGGAGATCATATTATCTGTTAAAGAGAAAGGGAAATTTGCTTAATTACTGTGTGTGCATGCAATGTCAATCCCATGGAGCAGAGCACACCTGAGAGAACCCTTCAGCTGCCTGTAAGTCTTCCACTGCACAAAGCTCTCTTGTAGGCTGTATGTGGATGTGCATTTGGTCAGACTAAGCCTTCTCCTCCATTGGGCCATTCCTGTGACCTAATGTATATGCAGAAATAGAAAATGCTGAACTGTTTGACTTCTCAAGGTGGGATTTCCAAAACACCCACAAAGTGTAAGTCTAACATTCTGGCTGCAGGCAAGAAGCAATTCTGATATCTTCACCCAGTGTGTGAGCTTGTCTTTTTTCAAGAATTGCATCATAAAGCAGAGTGGCAGAGCCACAGAGACAAAGTGGTGTAAATGAGCAGAAGCACTTTTCAGGCCCACTGTTCTGAGCAAAAGAGCCTGGATGAGCACTAGAAGCAGGGGTCACCATATAAACATCACCATTTATTACATATTAGAGATATTACTTTACCTTGGAAGGAATATTGCTATTAAAATAGTCAGTCTCTGTTCCTAAATTGGTATGATTACTTAGAATAAATTAAAAAAAAAAAAAAATACCAGAATACAGTACAAGACATACCTTCACTCAAAATTATATCCATGCTAATGTCACTGTATTCACCAAGCCCCAGCACGTTTGCAGCTGCTGCTCTGAACTGGAAAGTTCCTTCTAAGTTCTGGGCCTTCCATGTGCAAATACTGCCACAGGAGCCATTGTAAACCACCTCCCATGTGGACTTCATGTCGCTGCTGTTGCCAGACTGTTTCCTGCAACATGCACAGCACCACACAGGAATGTCATTAATGCCACCAGGGCAGTTTACTGCTCCACCCCCAGCCCAGTTCTTTGCTTCAGTTCCATGGTTTTCACAGCATTTCTCTGCCTGTGTAAAAGCTCAATCTGGTCGTGGGGTTTTGGCTACAGAGAAGAAAATTGTGCCATGCCATTTCAGCAGTGCTAAGAACCAAACATCTTTATCTTGGCACTGGAAATGAAATACTAGAACACTTAAGCTACAAAAAACTGTTCAGTATACGCCTGATTTATCTGTTTCAGTATATGTCTCACAGCCAAGACTTCAAAAAGTTCATATTTAGATTTCTGGGGAAAAAAATACATTTTTTTCTACTGTGCTAGAGCTTTTTGCTCTTCCAGACCACTCAGAGTAATTCAGTGTCTCTTGTGCATCAGGTTTCACAAGCTAAATAGGAAGCAAGTCATTGGCAGTGAAGATACCATTCTTTAGCTAGCCACATAGTGTCTGCTGACTGCTGGGTGTACTTCTTCTTTTCCCCATTGGACTGAGATTGATTGCTCACAATAAATTCAGAGCTGATTATTCACCAACCAAAAGAAGACCACGTCCTTAAACTCGAAAGGCCATATCTGAAATATCATTTCATGTCACACAACACCGTAATACACCATGAGAAATGACCTTCATGAGCAAGTCACTCTTTCTCCCAACACACTAATTAAGAAAAAAGACCAAATGCTTCTAAACCAGAAAGACACGAGAAAACTATATGTTCATGCCCTCAGTGTGTACATGTTGCCAACAGACCTGTATGGCAAACAGAGGTTGCTCAAAAGGGCTAGGCAAAACTTTTCTAGAATGCTATGCAACTGACCTAACATTTTTCTACCTGATGTGAAATTCAGCCAAAAACATCAGCATGTGTACATTCAAACTGCAAGAGAAAAGCTTATTTCATTAAAAGACCACCTCAGTGTTGCATTAGGATTCCAGAGAAGAATAAGAAGCTGGAGTCTGGAGAACACAGCTAATGCACAGCCCTGGCACAGACCAAGGGACTGACTTTTCCTTACTCATCTGCAGCAAGTCAGGTACAGATTGTCTCCTGGCATATCAAAATTATTGTTTCCTCAGAGCATGCAGGTCAGTGGTCCTGCATGCTCACAGAACTGTAGGAAGCTTACAGCACCAGGAAAATATGTCTGGGTGAAAACGTATATAAGTAAAGCATTTCCAGCTCCAGAGTGCTGTCAGTCCTTAGCTTTCATAAGCACAGAGAAAGAAATAATGGCTGAGTTTAGAAAACTGCTTCCTTCCATCATTAATGACTTTAAACAATCGCTGGAATATTTCAGAAGATGGACTCTCCCAATTTTAAAATAATGCATGAATTAAAGTTTGCACTGACTGCTTTAAAGAAATCTCTCCAGAGTCACGGTCAAAAAATTAGAAGTTCAAAGTCACTGCCCACAGCAATACACTCTAACCTGCCCAATCAGCCCTTCCAAGGCCAGTGCAGGAGTAAGAGTGAGCTGGCACTGTAGTGCAACATCAATAGCCCAGGCAATCAGTATTTGATGACAGAGCACTTTAAAAGTTATACAGTCATCCCACGTGGGAGGGAATACTTTATTTCTGGCAATATTACAACACCTTCTTTGAGTCCTCTGAACACTAATATATTTACACATATATTTTAGCCAAAAATACGTACTACATGTAATTTGAGATTTGTGATTTGAAATTATCTCCAAATCTTCTAATTCACTGACATAGATCCAAATATATAACTGTATCCCAAGATTGCTCTGAAAATGTTGCTAGTGTTTATTTTTCCCTCTGTGTTTTCCAGAATTTCTGGAAATCATGGGTGCTTGGTTTATCTAAGAAAGAGATCCCAATAGGAAGGGCCTTTTGCATCATACACATTTCATTCTTCCCATAGGAGCCAACCTGAAAAACGCTGCACACCCAGATTTGTTCTGGGGTGCTACCTATGGAAAAGTGCCTCATGCACCACTTACCTGCTTTCTAAGATGTAGTAGGTCAGTTTGCTTCCATTGTCATCAGCCTTTTCCCACTGTACAGAGTTTTTGGAATCTTCTGCTCTTTTAGGAACTCCTGGCTTACTGGGAACACCAGCTTAAGGCAACAGGGGAGGAAACAGAACCCTTAAAATGTGTTTGTAGCATGACAAAGGGCTAAAGGCACAGAGAAAATCTGATGCACACGTGGGTGTTTAGACATACAAAAGGAAGGAGGATCTATATTAATAATCCTCACAGAGAATGAATCCTTGGCCTTCTTGTGATGGATAAATTCCAAAACTTTTACTCACGTGCAGCCTTTCACCACTAATGAGTTCACTTGCGTTACAGGCATTTCATTTCAGTTCCCCTCACTCTTCCCTCTGCTCCACTTGGAAATGAACCTCATTTATTTCCCACTATTGCTTCTGAAGGTGTGGCATTGTGTTATTCATTTTTCAAACACACAGAACTATTGGGTCTTAGTATAAGAAAATTGACTGCTAAATTTTTGAAAACATTATGTTTAATATTCACATCCTGCAAAGAGTCTTAAAAACTTGTTATCCTGTGTTAAGTGCTTACCTGTAGTTTTGAAGCTTGTTGAAGAGGAAGTGCTTTTCACTCCTGTGACATAAACTACTGTTACCCTTAAAAAGTAGTTGGTCCAAGGAAGAGTTCCTGTGAGGTTGCACGTGTAAACAAGATTTCCTGTGCATGTAGTGCTCGCAGGAGAAAACCAGTCACTTTTTGTTGGCCACTAGAGAAATAAAATGTCATTATGGTCAACTTTCTTGCTCTGCTGAAAGTGTGTCACAGTTCTATTCCTGGGCAGATTAACTACCTTGCCACCTCTTAATATCATAGTGGAAATATGACGCAGGTGCTCTTTTGACCATGGGACTTTGTCCTCTCAGAGACCAAGGACACAAACCCTAATTTTCTTCTTTGTTTTCAGGAAATCTGCAAGTCTTGGCAGCAACAAAGAACAACAGATTAAGTGCCTGCTTTACACAGCCAAAAGGAGCCTTCCCCTTATATTTCTGGATCATTGTGACATGCCCATGAGTTCAGCTTGCAATGATGCAGCTGAAAGGAGGTGGGTTAGTGGAATTGTGATGTGGCATTTATTTTGGGGCAGGGAAATGTCTGGTGTAAGTCTATTGAATCTGCTTCTCTATCGTAAATAATCTGCATGATCCAATTTAGGACATGACTTTTTCTGTATCCAGTGGTTCAGGTGTTGAAGTCTGAAGTTTCCATGCATGCTGCTCTCACTGCAGCACTTCTTACTCCTTGGATTTGATCTCCTCTCTGGCATTTTCTCCTAATCTCTATCACAGGAAAATAAAATCCAGATACTAGATTGTAGCTAATATTTATTGCTGAAAATAATATTTTCTTCTTTTTCTTGTGCAGGGCAGACATAGGATTTGCAACTGCAAAGCCAGTTGGGGCAGGGCAGTGAGGAAACAGGGATAGGACTGCTGAAACAGGAGACTCAGAAGGAATTCTGGTGAGGTCATCCAGGATGTCCTTTGGCACTGTGGAGTACTAAATGCTACAGCTGCACTCCTCCTTGTTCCTGGCAAATGCTGACTCCATCCTGCCCCTGCTGAGCAGCTAAGACTGACATCACCATGCCCAAATTATCCACTGAAACTCTTCACGTACATCCTGCCACCCACCCTGTCCTGCTTACCACGACAGAGTAGGTTAAATTTTCTCTGATCTGAAAAAAACCCACCCCAAAACTTAGAGGTATTTTTACCTTACGCAACTCAAACCAGAAGCTGGTGTTATTGACGTGCAGAGGAGCTCTCCATTCTAGCTGGAAACTGGTATTTCTGGGGAATATGTTGATAGGTGCAGCTGGAGTCTCAAAAGTTTTTGCAATGACAGGGACACTTTCAGAAAACCAGTTCTCATCAGGATGAAAGGCAAGAACCTAGTAAGGCAATGGATGAACTGCACAATACCACAGCAGTTGGAAAGGCAGCTTTGATTTAGCAACACCAAGTGTTTGGAAGACTAATGTCATCAAACAAGGCAGTATTCAGGCAATAGAGATAAAGGTGTAGAAAGATTTTGTGCTTCATAGCTGCAAGGTTATATACCTTCAGACTGAAATTTCATGTCCAGGAGTCCTCCTCAGAGACTCTTCTTAGTTTCTCATCTCAGATTTCTACCAAGTCCCTTCTCTTTCTAGATTTTTCTTAAGTGCCATATGCTCTTACACAGACATGCAAATGTCACATCACATGTTAGGCAGTGTTTTAGAATCACAGAAACACAAAGTCAGGAAGTGCCTTAGCACACTGCTTTTCACTAAGCCACAGGTAAATATGACCGGTTAGGTGTGCAGACTTGCATACACACATACAGGTATTGAGGTGTGTGTGTGTATATATATTCCCCATTATATTATCCAAATCATTAACAAAAGCCCAAAATCATATTAGGACCTACAGACCCCCTCCTGCCATCATCTGAATGTTCTCTCAACTCTGTAAATCACTCTATTTGTGATACCCAGTACACATTCTGCAGACAACATGTTTACTTGGTTGCTTTTGAAAATGCCACTCTGATCATAGCCCTGCTGTCCAGATACATAATTTACTGTTGTTTTTAAGCCTTCATCTGTAAATGGAGAAGCAGTACATTTTGTTCTTATGAATCCACGTTGCATACTTTAATTTGTCTACTTTACAGAGGAGCAGTCTAAAGATTTGCAGGTTGAACAAACTAGTAAAAGTACTTGCAATTGTACCTTGAATGAATGATTTGTTCCAGGTTGGAGCCCACTGACAGACCAAGCAAGCATCCCATTTGAAAATTCACTTTTTCGCAAAGGTGTCGCTGGGAGAGGAGGCAATAAATTGACAGAGATTTGATACCGGATGGATTCAAGAGGTCCATTTGGCTTCAGAGGTTCACTCCAAGATAGGTTGATGGTGGTGTCAGACAAAACTAATGTTTTAATAGCATCAACTGCCTCTGGTACTGAAACAGAAAGAGAAAATAATCTCCCTTTTAGAGAAGTCAAGAAGTATCACCAAGAAAAGAAAAGAAGGATATAAGTCTGTTATTAGGATTCATTCACAGGACTGAAACTCTACACATGTAAAACTCGTATTCTGGTATAGTCAGTCAGCTGCAGACAAGTTCAAAATATTTTGAGAGACTCTCAGCATTTTCTTGGCTATCCTAATAGGCAAGCGGACTTAAAACAAACAAACAAACAAACCCAAACAAAAACAAAAACCAAAACACAACCCACCTGAACAACAACAGGAAAACAGCTGCTGTCCTATATCTCTGCATTTATAGTCATATCACTGAATTCCTGCTCCCTCTTAGTTTCCTAATCAGGCTCTCAGATGTGAGTTTAGTATGGTGCTTACTTGAATATGCACACAATAAAAAAAATACCTGTGCACTATTCCAATTGGAAAGTCTTTTCTTGAACAGAAACTTATGAAGGAAGAAAATCCAAAACTAAGCATTATTTCCCATAATTTACAATTTTTCTCAGAAATACAGAGTCTGGCTGAGCTGTGTAAGGAAGAAACTGGGTTGCTGGTCAGATGTCCATACCAGCTGGTTACCCACTAATTGTTCTGGAAAAATCAACCCTTCCTTTGGAGCTTTAAGATCACAGACTTTGTAATGGTATATGGCATGTCCCTACTCTGCATTAAAAAAAATGCTTTATTTCCTATTGAGCTGTCCAGATAGGTAAAAAGTTAACAAGTCATTACACTATTCAGGCTCCCAGCATATTAAAATGATGAGTCCATATGTTTAAATTCATATCCTGGTAGCAAGACTACAGATTATTTATGAAATATACAGGAACTAGACTAGGAAAGAAGATAAATTTCTCGTTTGTCTAGCTAAAACATATGTGGAGTAAGAGTGACACTCTGTGGCAAGAGCTATGCATGAATTGTCTTCCTCTTTTTTTCATTCCCTCTATCTTGCTATTTGATGGAAAGCACAAATTATTCCAGGCTTCTTTCACTTCATTAGAGAATTGAGAAAAGGCAGATGGAATTCACACAGCTTCAGAGGTGTTAAATAGTGTGCACACTTCAAGAGGCTCTAGCAGCATCTGATTACAATTTAAACTGGCAGTTACATTCATGAAATTGAGAACATAAGTGTCAGGACACATATAGCTTCTATTTACAGCTGGCTGGAAGTTTTTCAACAAATTGTGTAAAGCTCTCAATGCTGATACAAATACCTATTCAAAATACTCAGGGTTTGTATGCTGGGGTGGGGTGAGGCTTTTTTGTTGGTTTGCTTTGCTTTTTGTCTAAGACTTGATTTTCATCCAGATTTTTCATTTTGTCCCAGCTAGAGAAGCCTGTTCTGAGTTTCATCTTTCATTTCAACATGAGACTAAAAAATTCCATTTGAGTGGAGCAATCCAGTCTCCCATTTCATATGCTACCTTTATGTTTCATTGTACATTGTACATTGAAATACACATCCTGCATTGTACATTGCTGCAGGATGGCACAGTTTACCATACAGAAAAGGAATTGTGTCAATTCTTGCCACATCCCAATAATATTTTATGTTATTCACCAATGTGCCACACAAGTTTTATATTACAGATGTGGAATCCCATGCAAAGAATTGAAATCTACTGATAGAAGGCTAGAATTGTTGGGTGTTTTGAGGAGTTTTGTTTGGTTTTCTCCATAGGAAGGAAGAATCATCAAGTTTGGAAGAAACCTTTCAGATCACTAAGTCCAACTGTCACCCAGCACTACCACTGTAACCCCTAAACCACTAAAACACATCACCCAACACCAGATGCCTCCTAAACACCTCCAGGGATGGTGACTCCACCACCTCCCTGGGAAACCTATTCCAGTGCCTGACCACCCGAAGAGTGTAAACATTTTTTCTGATATCTAACCTGAATCTCCCATCTCAGATAAAGGCCACTGCCTCCAGTCTTCTCGCTGCAGGCATGGTATAAGAGACCAGCTCACTATATTCAGAGATCCACATAGGATGGGAACCTATTTGCTTGATGGTACAGATGCTAAGGGATCTGACTGTTGAGACAAAAACCCAGCATAGTTGTACTAGAGAACTTTCAAAGTATAGCATGTCTGGTTCCATGAGAAGGGTGACAATATGCCTGCACCTCTTGTTTCATTTTCATTTGAAAGATGAAAAGAAGTTTGCCTTAAACAGAGGGCTTTTAGGGGGAAAAGTGTGACTGCTCTCAGGACAAAAAACAAGGAATGATCTGTGCATAAGAGAAGCCACTGGAGGCTCAGAGGTGATGCTCTCCCGTGGACAATGGTGGCAAAAAGAGAGGCTGATTATTCTATGAAGGAACCTGAATGAAGAAACCACAGAGTGAATCCCTAAGGAAATAAGAAATTAAATCAGGGCTCCTGGCATGTACTTGCTGCCAGATATTCTGAATAAAATGTTTTCTTGGGCACAGTTATCACTAGGGGAAAGAGACATTGAAGAAAGTAAGAAAAACACAGTGGTGGCTGTCCGTACTTCAATTCCAGTTATTCCACCAACTTCTGAAGCAGCCAAAATCCAAGGAGAGGCAAAAAGAGATAAGGGAAAACCTTAGGAGTCCTGCTGTGGCTCCCTCACTGCGTTTCACAACAATATCCACATGCACAGCTGTGTGCCTGCTGCACGGCTCTGTGCCAGCCACAGCCAGCCCTGATGCAGCCAGGGCCCAAGGGCCAGAGGCTTCTGTGCTGCCCAGTTTCACTCCCCTACCCTCTCTCAAAAAAGAACTGCTCCATCTCCACAGGACAAGACACAGGCAAGAGAACTAATGAAGATGGGGACCAAAGCATTCCCACATCCTGGTGGGTTCAACACCAAGTATCCCTAGGTACCACCTCCCCAGTCTTTCAGCAAAACACAGATATGCTGTCATGTAGACTTGGCTATAATTCTGACTCTCTGACTTAGGAATTAACTGAGGTGCCTGATGGCTTTGCAAGTGAAGAGTTTATGTGGATCATCAAGCTGACACCTGACACAACAGAGCAAAACTGACACAACAGAAGAGCAAGCACTATGTAAACTATGGGAATAGCTACCTCCTGTAATGGATTTCGATGTTTTCAGCAAGGGAATTCAGCAGAAGCACTGAGAAAGTTATCTGAAGAGGAGCACAAAGTCAGCTCCTCATAAAGACAAGTGTGCATGTAAAAAATTGCACATGCAAAACAAGAAAAAGTGCTGAGCAATGGAGATCTATTAGATTGAGTTGCAACAGCATAACATGCACCTTTGCATGATCCTTCTCTTTCTGGAAGATGTCAAGAGCTTCAAGGAAATTGGCACAGTAGCTGCCTCACAGCTGCAAACAGGTAGAGTGAAGCAGAGAATGAGTAGAAGTATCTTCCTGCCCTAATTGAGGTATTTACAAGCACAGGAGGTATCTAGCTCAGACTGTAGTATTCTCAAAGAACAAGGGCTGAAAGGGCGCATCAAAATACTTGAAATCAACCGAAAATGAACTGTTTTCATTCAGGCCAAAAGTAAAAAATGAAGCATTGTCTTTTCAGCCTGGTTCACAACAAAACAAATCTGCATTACCCTTAGAAACAGCAATTATGAGAATGACATCAAGCCAAGGGAAAAAATCTTAACGCCGAATGACACATAACACAGATATTTAAACATACATAACCACACATACGTTCAAATACACCTTATGTAAAGATGTGGTCTAAGGCAGAAAATACAACTGTTTAGTCACTTTTAACCATAATTTATCTTTCCTCAGGAAGCCAATCAGCCAAAGTATTAAAAAATATATACAAATATATTGAACGAATCTTACAAATTCATCAAGCCTGCTTGCAAAGAGCTTGCGAAGATCTACATCAGTTATATTTTAAGCAGTCTATCTGTCCCCTCTCTGATTTACAACCCAAACTTGCATACACCTTTCTCTGAGATGAGAATTGTGTTCAAAATCAGAATAAAATATGAAACAAACCTCCATATAGAGTTGTGCCAACTGTGCCTTCTCCCACAGGCAGCGCTGCCCCATCTGAGTAGTAGTTTTTCACTGCAACTTGTATGGCATAACTCGAAAATGGCTGTAGGTTCTCTAAGACAGCAATAGGACCCTGATATTCCTGTAAGTCAAAATCAGATAATAAACATGCACTCTTAGAAAAGAGAGTCATAAGTCAACCCAATCATCTGTCAATGAAATGTGTGTTTAAAAAGTAATACAGTAGTGGTTTTGCATTGTAATATGCTTTAGTGTTTTAAAAAAAGAATGTTAGAATCACAGTTTTGGTAATAGGTCCCTACAGAACAGAAAGCACATACCAAAATAAAAGCCAAAAATAGGGGGATACTTGCATGAAGGAAAACTGAGGAATTTAATACTTACCAAATACCATAGAGAAAGGACAGTTACTGTTGGAAAATGCAGAAATGGAAAAACTCCCTGACAGAAAGCTACAGAATGGTTCATAAAATCACTAGAAGTGATATCACATTCCCTGTTTATAGATGATACCACATGCATTTCTGTGTGAAGTAGCCATACCAACGTTTTTTGCTGTGGAGCAGACAAACAGTGTCTTGAGTTCCTGCAGATGTTTGTCATCTGTCTGGAAAATACCAGGTATGTCGGTGTGGGCTGGGATATGCCGGGGCATAGCTGCTGTGGCGTGACAGATGGCAAGCTCAATGTAAAACTGGTGTTGGTCCTAGCAAGGATGGTAGGTTTCTCAGTGTCTGGCAAGAGAATCAGGCATCTTTTATCTAGGAAAGACATCAAAAGATTAAAAATTAAAATATGGCTGGATCAATCCAAACTTGCATGGGATTCTACCACCATTCATATGAGAAAGCATAACTACAAAGCATTCTTTCTGCTCTCACAAAGAGAAACAGAAGAAAATTCCACCTGAAAGTACATTCTCAGATTACTTTCATGGACACAAAAATAGTGGTCCTCAAAGAAACTCTCATTTATCTTTGATAAGATACAACATTGTCCTGGGTTATGGAATCAAAAATGTGTATTCTATTTTCATCTGCTGAAAGCAGTTGGGGAATTGTTCTTTATTTCTTGTAACTTTGGAAGGAGGGGGACGGGGGGGAGGGGCGGGTGCCTTTTGGGTAATGGGCCATCAACAGACTATACCCCCGGACTATACCCGCTCCCCCCAGAGCCCCATCTGCATGCATGGTCCTATTGTGGGATGCCCTGCCCAGTGGGGGGAGTCTACAATTGCTGCCGGGAAAACTGAGCCGGCCAGAGACAGATTTCACTTGCTTCACCCCGATTCCTGGGAGGAAGACGGCACCCCATCTCCTCTTCGCCAGACCCCATCTCATCATCGCCGGACCCCATCTCACCATCACCTCACCCCTGGACCCCTCCTCATCACTCCTAGACCCTTCCTCATCACTCCTAGACCCTTTTTGGCTACAGGATCGTCCCTGCTCCAACAGAGCCACGTCTGTCATCCCAGGACTCACTTCTGGACTGCTTCCAACACCCTGACTAACAGGGTGCCAGGTGGCAGCTCTGATTCTGTCAGGGCTTTCCCAAATTGTTGTTGTTTGTTTGCTGGTTTGGTGGGGTAGTTTTGTTTCCTACCACATTTGTATTATTGATATTCCTAGTAAAGAACTGTTATTCCTATTCCCAAATCTTTGCCTGAGAGCCCTTAATTGAAAATTTATAATTTGGCAGGGGTGGGGGGTTTGCATTCTCTATTCTAAGGGAAACCCCAGTTTCCCTGGCAGACACCTGTCTTGTCAAACCAAGACAGATTTTGGCGCCCAACGTGGGGCACAAGGGCATTGAGACAGAAGAATAACAGTTCTTGTGTACTAGATAGAAGTCTACTGCTCAAAATCATGTGGTCCAGCTTTCCCTGGTTTGGCTGGCACGTGGTTGTGGCTGTATTTCTGCCATTTGCTGGCCCTTATCTAAACATGGGCCCTATAACCAAGGCTACTGTGGCTGGCATCCAGTTTATTTTGTGGGTTAATAAGGTGAAGAATTCGTGGATTTTTAACTTCCTTTGGAAAGCAGGCACATGGATTCAGGGCTATCATAGACTAACTCTGTGTTTCTGGGGTTACTTTAATAATGGTACATATTGTGAGGAAATGGCACCTGGGGAAATTTTCTCCCAATCCTTCACTCAGTTTTTTGGGTCTACTCCACCAGCTTTTCAAGGGTTAAATTTCCTTCTGAATGCTAATGACGTCATACAGTGGTTGGTGCTGCTTATAGGCCTATTCTATTTGGTATTCAGAGATAAAGGGAGACTGGCCTGGGTAAGCACTCTGATAACTACCCCAAAGAATAATGATGCTGCCCAAGAGCCCACCCCTGTCCCACAGCCAGCCTCAGGCATAAACCACCCGGTTTGGGTGAAAGCTCTGATAAAAGAAATGCATGAGATGAACCAGATGCTGAAAGAGTACATTTCCCCAGCTGGTGAGAAACCTTCGCCCTGCCCTGACAAAAGAGAATCTGATACAGAACCCGCAGACATTACAACTGTCCAGGTTCCAGCTGACACACAGGGGCAGTCACAGCCAGCAGCAGTTGCCCCTGTGGAAACAAAGAAATGTAAAGTGAAAACAGCAAACCCAGAGAGTAAAGATAAGAAGGGAGGCCCCTCACAAGACACAGGGGAATCACATGTTCAGATCATCACTGAGACCCTGTCATATGAAAGTCTCCGTAATCTGCAAAAAGATATTGTACGACGGGGACGTGAGGCTTACACAGCCTGGCTACTTCGGGTTTGGGATCTTATGGGCACAGGTGTCCAACTAGATGGTGGGGAGGCCAGGAATTTGGGACCCTTGACCCAGGACTCAGGTATAAATCAGGTATTTGTAAGGGAGCCTGGACCTCTTTCCCTCTGGCAGCGGCTTTTAACGAGTGTGAGAGAAAGATTTGTCCACAGAAAAAGAATGCAGGAGCACCACCATAGAATGCGCTGGAAAACTCTGGAGGAGGGAATCCAACAGCTGAGGGAAGTGGCAGTACTAGAGGTACTTTTTGGGAGGAGTGGACAGCATGATAATGATCCTGACAAGGTTAGATGCACAGCGCAGATGTTATGGAAGCTGGCAAATCTGGAGCCATCTCAGTATACTACATTCATTGCAACCATTAATGCTGAAGACAACCGAGTGACAGTGGGGGCTGTTGCCAATAAGCTTAGGAATTATGAGAGCATGATCAATGGCCCGCTGCAGGCTCATATCTCTGCCGTGGTGAAAGAGCTCAAAGAGGAAATGAGGGAGGTGAGGGAGGAGATGAGGAAGAGCAGTTCCAATGTGGCACCGGTGCGAGTCACAGGCCCCAGAGTCAGAGCCCAACGACCCCCAGCCAGAGAGAGAGGGTACACCCCGAGAGCTGACCTGTGGTTTTACCTGCGTGACCATGGGGAAGACATGGGAGTGTGGGATGGGAAACCCACCTATGTCCTGGCAGCACGGGTGCGTGAGCTCAAGGAGAAGAACACTCACCAAGGGGGTGCCACTAAAATGAAAGTATCCTCAACCTCCTATGCCCAGGCTGTCAGTAGTCAGGATGCTGGAACCTCTAGTATGTATGCTCAGGGAGGGAATAACCAGTGCTAGAGGGGCCCTGCCTCTAGCCAGGTAGAAGAGAGGGACAATCGGATCTATTGGACTGTGTGGATCCGATGGCCTGGCACATCTGACCCACAGAAATACACGGCTTTGGTTGACACTGGCTCCCAATGTACCCTGATGCCGTCGGGGTATGTGGGAGCAGAACCCATCTCTATTTCTGGAGTGACAGGAGGGTCCCAGCAACTGACTGTATTGGAGGCCGAAGTGAGTTTGACTGGGAATGGGTGGCAGAAACACCCCATTGTGACTGGTCCAGAGGCCCCGTGCATCCTTGGCATAGACTATCTCAAAAATAGACATTTCAAAGACCCAAAAAGATATCGTTGGGCTTTTGGAGTAGCTGCTGTAGAGACGGAAGACATCAGACAACTAAATACCCTGCCTGGTCTCTCAGATGACCCTTCTGCTGTGGGACTGCTGAGAGTTGAAAAACAACAGGTGCCAATCGCCACAGCAACAGTACACCGTCGGCAATACCGTACTGACAGAGACTCTGTGACTCCGATCCATGAGATGATTCGGAAACTGGAGAGCCAAGGGGTGGTCAGCAAAACCCACTCACCCTTCAACAGTCCCATTTGGCCTGTGCGTAAGTCTGAAGGGGAATGGAGATTGACTGTGGACTATCGTGCATTGAATGAAGTGACTCCACCACTGAGCGCTGCCGTGCCGGACATGCTGGAGCTCCAGTATGAGCTGGAGTCCAAGGCAGCAAAGTGGTATGCGACCATCGATATTGCCAATGCCTTCTTCTCCATTCCTTTGGCAGCAGAGTGCAGGCCCCAGTTTGCTTTCACCTGGAGGGGCGTTCAGTACACCTGGAACCGACTGCCCCAGGGGTGGAAGCACAGCCCCACCATCTGCCATGGACTGATCCAGGCTGCACTGGAGAAGGGTGAGGCTCCGGAACATCTACAGTACATCGATGACATCATTGTGTGGGGAAACACGGCAGTGGAAGTTTTCGAGAAAGGAAAAAAGATCATCCAGATTCTCCTGGAAGCTGGCTTTGCCATCAAGAAGAGTAAAGTCAAGGGACCTGCCCGAGAGATCCAGTTCCTGGGAGTGAAGTGGCAAGATGGACGGCGTCAGATCCCCACAGAGGTCATTAATAAGATCACCGCGATGTCTCCACCGACCAGCAAGAAGGAAACACAAGCTTTCCTAGGTGCCATAGGTTTCTGGAGGATGCACATCCCTGAGTACAGTCAGATTGTGAGCCCTCTGTACCTGGTTACCCGCAAAAAGAACGATTTCCACTGGGGCCCAGAGCAGCAACATGCCTTTGCCCAGATCAAGCAGGAAATCGCTCATGCGGTGGCCCTTGGCCCAGTCAGGACGGGACCAGAGGTAAAGAATGTGCTTTACTCCGCAGCTGAGAGCCATGGTCTGTCCTAGAGCCTTTGGCAGAAGGTGCCTGGTGAGACTCGAGGCCGACCACTGGGATTCTGGAGCCGAAGCTACAGAGGGTCTGAAGCCAATTACACTCCCACGGAGAAGAAGATCTTGGCTGCCTATGAAGGAGTTCAAGCCGCCTCAGAGGTGATTGGCACTGAAGCACAACTCCTCCTGGCACCCCGACTACCAGTGCTGGAGTGGATGTTTAAAGGAAAGGTTCCCTCCACCCATCACGCCACCGATGCCACCTGGAGCAAATGGATTGCCCTCATCACTCAGCGCGCCCGTATTGGAAACCCGAATCGCCCTGGAATTCTAGAAGTGATCACCAACTGGCCGGAAGCTGAGAACTTCAGTCTCACCGAGGAAGAAGAACAAGAGCAGGTAACCCGGGCTGAAGAAGCTCCACCATATAACCAACTGCCAGCAGAAGAAGCACGCTACGCTCTTTTCACTGACGGTTCCTGCCGCATCGTAGGGATGAACCGGAAGTGGAAAGCAGCTGTGTGGAGCCCCACAAGACAGGTTGCACAAGCCACTGAAGGAGAAAGTGGGTCAAGCCAGCTTGCCGAACTCAAAGCTGTTCAATTGGCCCTGGACATCGCTGAAAGAGAGAAGTGGCCAAAGCTCTACCTCTACACCGATTCGTGGATGGTAGCTAATGCTCTGTGGGGCTGGCTGGAAAGGTGGAAAAAGGTCAGCTGGCAGCGTAGGGGAAAACCAATCTGGGCTGCTGATGAGTGGAAGGACATCGCCACCAGAGTAGGGAAACTACCTGTGAAAGTCCGTCATGTGGATGCCCATGTCCCCAAGAGTCGGGCTAATGAGGAGCACCGGAACAACGAACAGGTAGATCAGGCCGCGAAGATAGAAGTGTCTAAGATAGACTTAGATTGGCAACATAAGGGAGAGTTGTTCCTAGCTCGGTGGGCCCATGATGCCTCAGGTCATCAGGGCAGAGATGCCACCTATAAGTGGGCACGAGACCGAGGGGTGGATCTAACCATAGACAGTATCTCTCAGGTTATCCATGACTGTGAGACGTGTGCTGCCATCAAGCAGGCCAAGCGGGTGAAGCCCCTCTACTACGGTGGACGGTGGTCCAAATATAAGTATGGGGAGGCCTGGCAGATTGATTACATCACCCTGCCCCAAACCCGCCAAGGCAAGCGCTATGTGCTGACCATGGTAGAAGCCACCACTGGGTGGCTGGAGACCTATCCTGTGCCTCATGCCACCGCCCGGAACACCATCCTGGGCCTTGAAAGACAAGTCCTGTGGAGACACGGCACCCCTGAAAGAATCGAGTCAGACAACGGGACCCATTTCAAGAACAGCCTTATAAACACTTGAGCTAAAGAACACGGCATTGAATGGATCTATCACATCCCTTATCATGCACCAGCTGCTGGGAAAGTGGAACAGTGCAATGGACTACTTAAGACCACTCTAAAGGCACTTGGCAGAGAGACCTTTAAGAACTGGAAAGTGAACTTAGCAAAAGCCACCTGGATGGTCAACACCCGAGGCTCCATCAATCGAGCTGGTCCTGCCCAGTCTACCCCTTTGCACACAGTAAATGGAGATAAAGTCCCTGTGGTGCACATGAGAGGTATTTTAGGAAAGACTGTCTGGATTAACCCCACCTCAAGCAAAGGCGAACCCATCCGTGGGATTGTTTTTGCTCAAGGACCTGGTTACACTTGGTGGGTAATGCAGAAAGATGGAAAAACCAGTTGTGTACCCCAAGAAAACCTAATCCTAAGTAAGAACTGAGTGTAGGGGTTCATTTTACATAGTAGTTCATTGCTTTAGGTATGATGCAGATGATAATAGAATAAGGGGTGGATAATGTCCTGGGTTATGGAATCAAAAATGTGTATTCTATTTTCATCTGCTGAAAGCAGTTGGGGAATTGTTCTTTATTTCTTGTAACTTTGGAAGGAGGGGGACGGGGGGGAGGGGCGGGTGCCTTTTGGGTAATGGGCCATCAACAGACTATACCCCCGGACTATACCCGCTCCCCCCAGAGCCCCATTTGCATGCATGGTCCTATTGTGGGATGCCCCGCCCGGTGGGGGGAGTCTACAATTGCTGCCGGGAAAACTGAGCCGGCCAGAGACAGATTTCACTTGCTTCACCCCGATTCCTGGGAGGAAGACGGCACCCCATCTCCTCTTCGCCAGACCCCATCTCATCATCGCCGGACCCCATCTCACCATCACCTCACCCCTGGACCCCTCCTCATCACTCCTAGACCCTTCCTCATCACTCCTAGACCCTTTTTGGCTACAGGATCGTCCCTGCTCCAACAGAGCCACGTCTGTCATCCCAGGACTCACTTCTGGACTGCTTCCAACACCCTGACTAACAGGGTGCCAGGTGGCAGCTCTGATTCTGTCAGGGCTTTCCCAAATTGTTGTTGTTTGTTTGCTGGTTTGGTGGGGTAGTTTTGTTTCCTACCACATTTGTATTATTGATATTCCTAGTAAAGAACTGTTATTCCTATTCCCAAATCTTTGCCTGAGAGCCCTTAATTGAAAATTTATAATTTGGCAGGGGTGGGGGGTTTGCATTCTCTATTCTAAGGGAAACCCCAGTTTCCCTGGCAGACACCTGTCTTGTCAAACCAAGACAAACATTAATAAAGATTTTAGGTTCTTCTTGAAGTAGGAGATGAGAATGCAAACTGTAGTTGCTGGGTTGTCAGGGCAGTACATATTGATGAGACCAAACATGCCTGTTGCTGGAAAGACAGATATGCTGAATAGACATTGCCTTTCTCTAGCAAATAAAGGTTACCTGCTTTTTCTTCCAAACAGCTTTCCATGTGTAACATAACAACAGACAATGAGAGACAAGTTCAGGTGGTAGAAAAGGAAGTAGAAAAGGAGGGAGAAAACAATAGAAAACTGACAGTTACTGAAAAGTAACAAAAGAAAACTCCTCATTACTTGATGTACTTTCAAAAACAAAATAAAAATATATTAAACAGACTTCCTGCTAAGAAGGAAGAAATTTAGGCATGTGCACAGGGAAGAAACTACAACAGCCAATGCTTGCCCTTAGGCCACAACAACTGACCTCATAGTCAAGATCTTTTCTCCCAAAGTGAGCAACCCTGCCATTCCTACCAAAATCAAGTTCATGCATATTCCTCCAAATGTATTTGCAGCAGTCAATGTAGATAAGAAAATGTCCATGGGCATATCTGGGTAGAAATAATCTATTTGGACTGAAATTTGCTTCTTCCCTTTTTGCACCAGCTAAGCCTGTGGCTTTTGCAGGAAACCCTGTCCCTGGGGATAGGGATTGGCACATTCTGTACCAGGGCCAAACCAGGCTCCTGCACCAATGCCAAGCCCACACAGATCTCATGAGAACAAACATGCCCAAATGTTGGCAAGAATAGCCTGAGCACTGGTCAGAGCAGCTGCAGGCAGGCATGACTGTACCAGCTACCCAAAAGAATGTGAAATGTTTTTATTCCAAGGAAGTTCATCATGTTAAAATACTCATTTGTATTTTAATAAAAAACCTGGTTTTTTATGCAAAACTGGAGTTCAAGAATTATTTTGAATATACTCATCATGCTAGTAGCTGTTCTAAACCTCTGCATTTACAAAGAAAATCCCTATAGGTACCATGAATATTAATTTTCTATTAAAACAAATGTTTTATTTCTTTCATTATCATTCTACAATGGTTTGTTTAAAATATTAGGAGCTTTAAGTGAAGCCTGGGTCTACCATAATGTAACCTGTAATTGTCTCTTGGGTACTTTATTATAAATCATTTTAATAAGCAGAGTTCTTATCTCTTTGTCTTTGGAAGGGACAGACCTTTTTTTTTAGTTTTACATACTTGTTAACAAACTCAGAAATCTGTGTCAGGGATCACTATCAAACTCTTGCTACAACACTGTGGAACATATTTGCTCCTTTTCTGTGCTGTAAAGGGCACCACCTTTTCTCCAGGTCTGAAACAACTTTGAAAATAGTCATAGTTTGGCATTAACAAACAGGCAAAATTCATCATCATGACCTTCCATTGCATCCAACACAAGGCCAGTCCTTATATTTATCCTTTTAAAAACATGCAAATTGTTTCTCTGTAGAAGGTACCTGAATCCATGAAGCATACTTTACATAAACACACATAGCACAATCTGCAACTTAAATACATGTTCTGTAGTAAGCTGGTTACATTTATAAAACAAGCCAGATCCCCTCTACCTGGATATGATTGTGCTGCTGCGTTGTAAGCTAAGATTTTTAGTGCATGGTTTGCTCTCTTCTGAAGAAAGTGTCTTCTGCTTTCTTTATCTGCCAGCCAAATTTCAGTGTATTCCTTTGTTTCAGCGGTCCAGTATATAAACTTCTTATCTACAGTCAAGCTGCCAATTTTATTACCTATAGGAAAACATTGCATAGTTATGTTTTATAATCAACCCTGAGCAGATGATTTTACAAGAGCAGACGGGTGCTTGTGTTCACAATGAGTCAATAAATGTATATTGGCCATAATGAATCCTCAAAGAACTCCCCTCGAGAAGAGATTTCTGATATTTTTCAATGGGTCTCATGAAGCTGAGACACTCTTATTTCAGTTTAGAAGTGTAGATTTGAAGGTGTTTTATTATCCATAATTATGAGAACTGCTATTCAATTAACAAACACAAGTAATAAAACACGAAAGCCAGAGCTGCCTAAAGAAACTTTGTTCTTCTTTTCCAAGATGAAAACCACCATGATCTGCCATCACTCAGGAACAACTAAGAGAGCTCCTCTGGTAACAGAGCAGCTTTACCAGCATACCTCCAGAGCTGATCTGAACACCAAGCAACCAAGAGTAAATGTTATTATCACAAGAAGTGAAGCATGCATAATTTGTCACACAAGACCTTACCTGCGTGAAGTACTTTCCTCACATATTGAAGTCTGTAATGCCATTTTCAGGCACAAGTTGTTATTGTACCTTTTCATTGAGATAAACTGCAATAGGTGTAACTAATACAAAACCCTAGCAAAATAATGTGTTAATATTCTAAGTGAAATCTATTGACCAGCAGCACTTGAGGCCATAGCATTTCTTTTGATTTACATCTTACTGGAATATGGACTTGAATCAGTAAATATCCTCACATTGCTCTTTCTCCTGGTTTGTATGAACAGGGTACAGAACTGGAAACACAGAACACAAACATTTTGTCCATGTTGACTATAGATGAATCAGTTTTATAAACAAAGTTCTTCATGAATGCCATTTTTGGAAATTAATGTTGTTTGAAGTAAGAGACAGCAAGAATCAAAAACTACCTAGAAAAAGAAAAGAGTGCTCAGACCTTGAATACTTGGTATTTTGATAATTCTCCAGCAGTGGCAACCATCCACATCTGATGCCCATATTTCATCTCCTCCTCTGATAAAAAGCAGCTGGGGATTTTTGGAGTCAGACAAATCTATACTCATAGGTCTTCCCAGCTCCTCTTCCGTGACATTACAGGTGCAGTAGTTCCTCATCTGGTTTTCTGCCAGTCTGTGCCCCAGGATGTGGTGCACGGTGTTGTTCAGAACATCGTAACAAAACATGTGGCTGCCATTATCAAGCTCCTCCATCCAGTACAAGCGGCTACCAAAGAAAATGCATTGCTTTCAGCTGAAAAACTTCAACCTGACCAATCTAAATGCAATCCTAGTCTGAGCAACTGAGCAATCCGTCACAAATCTCCCAAGCATTTAAAACTAGGTTACACAGCAGTGTCATTGCAAAATGATTCCAAGTGCCAAATGATTGTTTTTGTATAGAAGGCCACAATAACTGGTTATTCTGGATAAAATGGTTACTGTAAAAAAATTGTTGTCTGGTGCTGACTGTCATTTGCATTACTTATACAGAAGAACCTAACAATATTTAAGCATAATTTAAAATCTTTACTCAAACACAGACATCTTTTTGAAATTAGATATGTCCAAGCTCATCTAGCAGTACTAAAATGGCACTACATCCAAAAATTTCTAAGATTTACATAATGCCAAAACTCATCTACTATAAAAAGTCCTTTCTGGTCCTTAGCAGTTCAAGTTTTAATGAAAATCATGTCTAAAATTTGCTTTAAAAAGTTATTAGTAGCATGTGCCCTACCTTAAGAAAGGATATGACAACAGAGATGATACAGTTGAATTACTTTTGCCCAGTTTCATGTTCAAGGCTTTCAGAGATTTTTTCTTGAGCTCAAGATCAATAACAAATATTTGAGTTTCATTCTGTGGTGTTTTCAGGGCAACAAAGAGATGTCTTGCAATCCAGTCAACTGTGACAGCTGTGACATTGTGAAGATATGCATCTTGCAAAAACTTAAGAAAAAAAAAAAAGGATGGAATTTTCCAACCTGATGTTAAGACATTACAAAATTCGAATTTTTCTGAAAGAAAAGTGTCTACTTGGGAAGTAGAAGTCAAAATACAATATGTGATGGATTGACATTATTTTTAGAAAAATCAAAACTATTTTTTCACAAATATCAATGCTCCTATGTTCTTGACATTAGAATGAAGTAAAATTAAATGTGATACAAATAACAAATTCCTTGTATTTACCAGTATGAATTTTAAATTAAACATCTCTTAAAATATCAACAAAGCAGATGTCAGTAAAACCATTTATAATTAATAGGACAACTTTACCAATGGCATACTCTAGACATTTTTATTTTTTCAAAAGCATAGTTGGCCATAAAATAATGACAGTAATGGCCACTTACTTTCCTAGATTCTCTCAAGTAAATGAGTGAATAAAGAAATACCTGAAACATTGAAGCATTCTGTATATTCAGAATGAAAAGAGAATCTTCAGTGATATGGTATGCTTTGTCATCATTAGCAGTATAACAGATGTCCTTTACATTGGTCTTTGCTGAGATTTCCCATATGGTATGACCACTGTCTATGTCGCTAAGAAACAACTTGTTGGCAGAAATGGTTATTAGAGTTGGAACAGGGAAAAGATCTGGAAGGAAAAGGGCATAGTAGAATTTATCAATAAAACCCATCCTAGATAATCACAGTCATTCATAAGGAAAGCAAGTATGAGACAGAAATAGTAAGTAAATAAAGTAATGAGATGCCCTCTTGGCATCACAATCAAACTACTAAGATATTTTCAGTGGCATTGTGAATGCTTACCTAACAAATTTAAGCATAGTAAAGCAGATTCGCTCATTTAACTATCTTTAACAGCCAAATTAGAAATATTCTATGATCTCTAGTGGATCTCTAACTCTCCTAGTTAACTTTGACAGCCTAATTAAAAAGCTATTATGATCTCTAGCAGTATACACATTACAGGTGAAAACCTACTGTTCCATGCTAGCCTGGAGTTGCACGAAAAAGCTAATCTAGCATAGTTTTGTGGAAAGGCTTGAAATTCCCAAAATTTAATTTAATGATAAGGAATGTGTTGATCTTTCATATCATAAGATGTAACCATTTACTCCGTTGTGTCTGCATTTATGTCACATAAAACGTTGGAAGCTGTTTCTCAGATTGCCAAATTCTTGTACTGTCGTTTTCATCAGCTATTGCACACAAACCATGAGATGGCAACTAAACCATCCATACCTGATGAATTCCTCTCTGCCATATCAGACAAAGGTCCTGGACCTACAGAGGTGAAGGCCTGCACCTGTGGGACAGGAGATTGATACTTATGTTAAGTAACAGCATAAATGACTGCATCTGAGAGCCTGCAGAGTCAGTAGAGACAAAACCCCTGTCTGCTCATCTAGGAACATAAGTGTGTTTGACATAAGGCTGTGCTGGTCAGTTCAAAGGCGACATTCAAGTTGGGACCGTGGCTATGAGGAGAATTTTTAGCAGTGGCCCAGAGATTGACAATCCATGCTGCATCTAGCAGTTAGAGTTCAAAGGACCCCAGAGAGTCTTTTTGTTTCCTTTCCCAGCCTGGAAGAATTCCTACTATTTGTTGGCCTTGCAACCAACGTGGTGCTCTCACCTATTAGTATCTGGTCTATTACATGCTCTCACAATTTTAACTTGTCTTTCAAGCACACATTCTGTCTGTTCCAAAACTTTTATCACAACGAAAATATGACTTCTTGACAAATTTTGAACTGGAAGTCTTTTTCCATGGAAGCCACATGACTCCTTGCATTTCTCATGCTGTGGCTCTGTTCAAAAGGCCTGTCACTCTCCACCAGATCAGTTGAATCTGTGCTCAACTTGCAGTTTTTAGCAGTGGCTTGGGAAAACCTCTAGAAAAATTTCTTTTGGGCTTCACCATTTAGTGAACAACATGATACACAGAGAGGTTAAGCCAGGTATCCATAGGTGAGTCAGCAAATCAGCAGATCTATAAGCAGAAACCACAAGCTCTTGCCCCAAGACAAAAAAACATCTCCCAGGCAAACACATGAGACTGCACAGATAACATCTACCATCTAGCACGAGACAAGCCTAGTAATTTTTCATACCTGAAACCTTACTGTGAGGCTGGCAAGCACATCCTTGAGAGAAAACTGCATCTGCGTGGGTTTAACGTTGCTTTCGATCCACTCCGTGAAAGTGCCAGCAGTGCTGCTCTGATTCAACAGCTGATAGTAAACCCTGAACTGCACTAATATTCCATTGTCTCTTTCAGGTCTGTCCCACCTGAACTCCACAAGGACTTTCCCATTATTTTCATGTGGGTTATTTTGTAACACATACATTCTAGGGTTCCTAGGGGCTGAAGGAACTGTATAAAAAATAAAGATAAAATACACAGAACAAAATAATACTGTTAAAACACAAACTCTACCTCAACTAACTCTAACTAACTCAGATTATCTAAAATTTAATGGTAATTCCTTTCTGTTTTTCATTGATTTGGGCTTATCTGATTTTAACTTGCCTGGCCAAAAGAAAGAGCTCTATAAACAAAAAAAAACTGCACTCCTGCACTGAGATCGGGACATATCTATTTAGCCAAGTCCTGTATGTAACTATGGGGCAGTAAAATTTTCACAACACAGCATATTCTATCTCCTCTCCTATTCACTTCAAAATCTACTGCATCTCATGAGCTTTCTCAGTGCCTCAGCCACTCAACACTATATTTTAGCTAACTAAATTTTGACATGCATAAAAGCAAAAATAAACACTGAAGCAAGAGTAAAATGTGCATAACATTTATTAAAAATCTATGAAGTAGTTAAGATATTGCATGCAGCCTTTGGTGTTCATTGTAATGAACTCAGTTTTACTTTCTTGCTCGTAGTCACAGGCACTTGCTGGATATATGGTCTTGCATTTTCATTTTTGAATACAATTACTTCAATAATCTGCATCTATGTCTGCAATAGATGATTGCCAAAGATATTCAGAAACATGTCCTTGCAACTCTGCCTGCAGCTGACTAGCTCTGAAAGCTGCTCATCCTTCACCAGGGTTCCACTTGCTGACATTGAGCTGCTCCCAGTAGCCATTACACGTCAGGAACAGGATGTAAAATGTTAGTACCTCCTTCAGGGGCTCGAAGGGATACAGATGTCGTTGGTGCCTTGCCCCAGTATGTGTATGGAGTGACAGCAAAATCAAAGAGTGCAAATGGTTCCAGCCAATCCACTCGGTAGGATGGCACTGTCAGATTATGGGGGTGAAGGCATCCCTCACTCTCCAGAGACTGAAAACGAAATTAAACAGAACAAATAAAGCAAGACTTCTTCCCTACTCAAAAGGCCTTCAGTTTTCCAAAATTCCCTCACCAAACTAAATCAAAACACAGCTTCTCTTCCTATGAGCAGTCATTGTTTCACCAGCTCCTGTGGCACTGCAGTGATGTGCCAACAACCTGCCCTTTGAATTTAAAGTAAAGCCTGCCAAATGTGCTAAAGGGGGGATGAAGACTAGATTCCACATTCAGGCAAAGGCTGTCCCACTGTCGTCTCAGAGGACACTTCTGTATCTGAGTTACTGTGAGAGGCTTTCTCATGACTTCTTGATCACTGTGATCTCTTTGCCTGCCTCTTCACATCCCAGCCACTAGCCCAGAGCCACTTCTGCCTGCCGTGGTGGAGAAACTGGGCAACCTGCACTCTGTTTGCAATTTAGTTTGGTTCTTGACCAATTCGTAAATGCTAGAGAAGGAAAAAAATCTATTTCTTTTTAAAAATAAATGTATCAGCAAGTAGGTGCAGTAATACATGTAGATAATAGGGAGGGATTTCATCAATATCCTCACTTGTAGAGCTTTTGATTGCAGGCAGTAAAAGACAGTTCCCCATTCCACCTTTGTGGAGGGACTCCAAGTGATGTGGAAACTTGAGGAATTCCCTTTAATTCTGAAAGAAGACTCTGGCACTGAATCCGGAATCACTTTCGGTGTAGAAGAAAAATTTCCTGTCCATAAACAGAAGAAATAATAATAATCTAAAGAATGTGAGGAATAGGTAGACTATTCAAACATGACCTTAAATATTAAAGTAAATCCTGTAAGCCAACATTAAATAGAAACAATAAATAACAACACATATTCTTTTTATCCATACATACACCATCAGCTTTCATAATTGCAAGTTATCCTGATATATATGGTAGTGTATATATATATATATATATATATATACACACTACCATATATATCAGGATAACTTGCTCTATATATATACAAACTATATATATATGAGATATATATATCATACATATATCATATATATAGGTGTATCCTGATATATTTGTTAATAACTTGCACTTGTCCTTATGTTTTGTCAAATGACTAAAGAATTTCAAGAATGAAGAATTGCAGGCTGACAGTGAACACCTTTATTGAGGAGTTTAGATAAAGAAAATAATGTACCTGGCAAAGGTTTACGTGATGCTTGAACAAGGGTAAAGGCTGAAAACTCTGCTGGTTGTGAGAAGGGAATGCTAAGGCTCTGATTGACTTCCTGGACTGTAATGAACTGAAGCCTATTAATCCAAAACAGACGACCACTGTAGTATTCCAGTGTACCCTGAGATATTTCAGAAGTACTCCATGCTGCAAATTCTGTGATGATGGCATTACCACAACTGTGGAAACATGAAATCAGCAAACTGATAGCACGCATGTAGAGGCAACAGATTTATGCAATGTTTGACATATTGTTAAGTTTCTTATAATTTAAATTCTTAATACTTATAATTCAAATTCTAAAATGTAGGAGGCAGGAAATCAAATCAAAACTTTTTCTTTAAGCTCTTTAAAGCAGAACACTTTTCAGAATATGAAACATTGCAGAAAGAAAAAAAGGCCTTCATTCTCTTTATTTCATTGGAAAACAATTATAAAATGGTTTAAGATTCTGCTGCACAGATGCAGAAAAATGAGTATTTTGAAAAATCAGCCCACCTTCTCTCAGTAATTCCATTGAAACAATGATGCCTGCTTCAGAGCATGAGTAGTAAGTACTTCATTCTACTTCACTACCTCAGGAACCCAAATTTATTTGACCCTGCTGGTTTCCTTCCATTATTTATTAAGATCTATTAACATTTTTCTTCATTCGGATCACTGGTGATTTATTCTGCCTTGTATGTCAAAACTTACAAGGCCTTACAACTTACTCAAGCCTTTCTAGGTCCCAATTTATCCTGGTAAGAGATTAAATATGTTGTAAGAGGCATCATTTTGCCATCTCAGAAATGTCTTTGAGCTTAGACACATGCCATCCAAAACAAACAGGAAAAAGCTTTGACACACCATCAGGTCCATTAGGATGGATCACTTCTAATCTCTGTATTCTGGCATGCCAGGGACAATGATTTATGCCTGCCAATTGGTTCATAATGGAGCTGCATGTTCCAGCTAAAACAAATCATATTTTGATTCTTTCAGTGCTTACTATTAATCATAGCAAGTCTAAAATCAGTCAGAATATTCATCTGATTCCACACAAAGCCAGCCAGCAACATTATGGGCACATGTAAATACAGATGCTGCTCAATTAAGTTTGGGCAGTTTAATCTGGTGCTTGAAAAAAAAAATTAAAATAATCGCATTCTCCAGGTGGAAGGGAGCAAAAATATAGTTTCACAAACTTCTGTACATTGTACACTTTGCACTTAGAGAACAAACCACCATTTTTCTCAAGGTTTTAGTATATAATCAAGCTAACCCATAAACATTGTTTGTTATGTCTTGTCTTATTAAACTTTGCCTTTCTGGGGCAATGTTCGGGATGATGAAGAGGAAAGCCTGTTGAGTACTGTTTGCTCAGGTGAGAAAGTGGTGTCAGTTCAAGTCCTGAAATTCATGAAAGATGAGCAAGTTACAGAGCTGCAGGCACTTGGAAACTGTCAAGTGCTGTAAATGCCAAGATAAAATAGACAATAAGCAGCAATCATTTCCTAAAGCTAAGTCTAAAAATTGATGAGCATGACTTCAGTTCAGCTGAGGTTCCATACCACGTTTCTCTCACTGTAAAACTGTTACCAACCATCACAACACATAGTTTGCCATCAGCTAGTCATGACAATTAGCTCTTCTTTTTGTTTATTGTTAAATTAGTAAGTATTGTGCCCAGCACTGGATGACTTTTTTTCTTAAAGAGTATGACAAAAAACTAGAAAATACAGACTTTCTTACCTCTGCTATATATTTACTTACCCTTCTTTGCAGAGAGCAGCTTTGTATAGGTTTAGACATAGACTATCTTGCACAAGCCAGTAAAGAAAACCATAGGTGAGATCCAAAGTTACACCAACCACCTAAGAAAAAAAACAGTCCAAATAGCAATTTGAACACATCTTCACTTCTGAGGTAAGAGCCCTTAGGCATAACAGTTGTCTAGACATCATCATGAGTAGCTCTTTATTAGCAAAATCAGCATTACTACCATGAAGGTTTATTCTAACACAAAAAGAGATAGCACTAGAAAATAATCAGGTCCTTGGTGGACACCTGTTTAGAGAAGCTGATGATTTTCTAGATAACAGCTTTTTAACACCTATCACAGTGCTCATCCCTGGAGTATCTGAGTACCTCAGATACGATGGAAATAGCATATCAAGTGATTAGTGGAATTACCTATCCAAATCTCCAGAATACTATACTCCAGAATAAAATACAGAAAGGTATTTTAACATTCTTTGTCTGAAACAGGTGGCTGATATCCAGTCTGAAAGTCAGAATCACCTTTTGAAAAAAAGTATTTCAGGTCTTTTGTCTTTGTTTTCCAGCTTTGATTTTATACATAAACAGTTTAAAGTGTTGCATTACTTATGGAAAATAGATGCAAAATTTTAATTAATTTCTTTGATTAAGCAGGAAATTTGAATATTTAATTTTTTGTAAATAATTTGCTATTAAATAAAGGGGGAAGGGAAATCCTGAAAAACCTTCCTGTTCATTACTTCAATGTTTCATTTTCTTTCAAGGGAGGTGAAAGATTTGTTTTTTTTCTTTTTAATAGGATCTACTATTCAAAATAGAGTCTTCTTGTCTCTGCAGTAAACAACAGATTCAATACCATATGCAACAGTAATAAAAATCAGACATTTAATAATCTGTTCTGTGAATAAAAAATAGTTTGCTTCCATAAGTTAGTCTGCTAAATGTTATCAAGTTTAGTCTATTTTATATCATTAGCACAGCTTACAAGTTGTTTGGGGCCTCTCTGAACATGTTTTCCAGCAGCTCTCAAACTTCTCAAGCAAATACTAGTCATAACTATTCTTTTATAAGCTTAAGTTTCCATTATGTATGTAAGTGGAACAGCCTTTTTTTCCCTAACTCTTCATTAATAAACTGGAGAAGATGATGACAGGAAAGCAAATGCTATATCACTTAGTTGTCTGTTGCTCCTTATGTAATCACATTCTTGACATATTTCTGTTGACATTGTATGTCAGAAAATCAAGGTTTGAATGATTGCTCCTGTAGGTTGTCCTGTTAAAAATATCTCACAGCGTGTATGTGCCCAAGTGTATATTTAGTTAGCTATGCTATATTTTATCCCATTTACCTATTCTCCCTCCCATGCTCAACACCAAAAGACATCTTCCTGAATTTATGTTGCTTTTTTGAATATTTGGGTCATTTTTCTTCGCCCCATTTTTTTTCTGCAGCTACTACATTTTCCTATGGATGTGTCCATCTTCTTTATCTTCATCCCTGTATCACCATTATTAAAAGGCAAATAAATATTTGTACTATTCATTTCCAGGAGTTAAGCAGTAGTTTAACACCTCCCTTCTGTTATGCTTCAAAAACAGGCAAACATTTCCCAGTTCATGAGAGGTATTTGTCTCTGGGCATAACATGTATTTGTGATGGTGCAATGTTCAATGCAATGTTCAGACAATAACTGAACATCATGAGATTCAGGATAAACTTAGCTATTTGAAATACCCTTTGACTACAAATATTGAAATCACACCTCAACGATCCTGGCCCCCTTCCATATAATGTACTTTGCTGCTCCCCTATAAATTACTTTTTCTCTAGTCATATTGTACAGTGTAAACAACTTACTAAGTGCTTTGGAAATTCTATGCCAGACCCTAAGTTGGAATAAATTAGAGTAGCTCTGCTAAAATCAATCAAGCTCTGCCAATACACACCAGCTGAGCTAAACAACTGATCAGAAAATAAAATAATTGCCATAAAAGGGTCTAGTTCCTGCCAAAGAAATTAGACTTTCAAAGCTCTGCCTTTGTATTTGTTTAAGAAACCTGCCATTTTCACAGTAGGCTCTTTTACTCCTATTCCTAGCATTCAGATTTCAAGCTAAAAGGAGGTGCAGCTACAAGCTGCTGAAGATCCAGCTGAACAGCAATTCTTTATTAGAAAAACAGACAGTGAATACCAGTAAGAACCACTTACATGGAGAACATACTTTAACTGTTGGATAACAGCAATTAACTATTTCATCTGTGTTTTAATACTGAGGTAAGACATGCTCTTTTCAGGTAAAGGACTTCATTGTGCAAGGAAGATACATAACAGCCCTGTGCAAACACACATTTGCCTCTTGATATTGAGACAATAACAACCAGCTCAACAATTCCACCATTAAAGAATGCTGTGCTGTCTTTTTTCTTTCTGAGAGTTTTATTCTGAGTTTTATTTTAATAAAGAAACACCTGTCAGCTATAACTGGTCACTTCTCAATCTAGACATTTGTACTTGGCTTTTTGCCTGTGTGCATCACAGCAGGAGGCTGAGTTCAGGAAGTCAGTGCATAGATTAGGGCAGCAGAGAGGCAGGAGAGGAGATGTTAGTTTGTAGGAGGTGTGAATAAGCGAATGGTTGAAGGCTGGTATCACTGACATAGAGAAAGGTGCAGAAAAAAAAAATGACAGGACCAGACAAGCAGTCTTACTGCTGCCAAGGTTCTTGAAAGCAAGAGCAAGAAATTTGAGGTTAGCATGAGGCGATCCAGAGAAGCGAGTAGTGAATCAAATGAGAAGGGCAAGGAAGTTAAGGTTTCCCACTGAGAATAAACTGGAAGTTGTCAGTCCTTTGCCACAGATCATCCAGAGGATATGTGCTAAGTCCAAGTGTGCCACTGAGCTTGGACAACACATATCTTCCCATGGAGACAGTCCACACCAGGCAGCTTCCACAGAGAGGTAGGGAGGCTAGCACTGGAAGATAGATCAGTCCTTTTCAGCACAGACTTTTCTCTCATGTACAAAAGTTTTACAGTCCTTCTGTATGCAGGATTGCAAGTACAGTAGGTGGCACACCAGAACTTGCCTTCCTTCTTCCCAAGCCCTCATGAAAGTAAAAGACCTGTGAGATTAGCTGGCCTTTTGGAATATTAATTCCCTTTCATGGACTAAATTAGGCCTGGCCTTTTTTTTTATAATCAGAGAAATGCCAAATTCTTTTCTTTCAGGAAAGGAAAATGAAATGTTCTGGGGAAATATTATTATAAAGCTATCAAAGAGAGATAGATCTCTGAAACTGGAAAGGGTCTTTAATGGACAACCTGGCTTCAGGTAAAATGGGAGTACAATCTGTATGACAGGTGGAATAAAAACAAAGACTTCTTTAGAAAGGGCTGTTTTAAAGTAAGCTGTTAAAGTAGGCAATAATTTACCTGTGCTGACCTGTTCTGTTGCAGTTGAACTATGCCTCACTCCAGCACTCGGGGCAGATGGTACAACCCCACACAGGCTCTGCTTTGAGCTGTGGAGCATTCAGCTTTTCTTAGAGAGACACCCCACAGACTAAAAACAGTGGATGGTACGGTCCCTCAGCCTGACCTGCTCAGCACACAGCCTGGAAAAAGTTCAGAGGGAGGGTGGAAGGGAGGAAGGCAGGCAGGGAGGCAGGAAGGCAGGAAGGAAGGAAAGAAGGAAGGAAGGAAGGCAGGCATATGCTAAGACCCTGACAGATCTTTTAATGAGAATACTCAGTCTCAGAGTTCTTACATTGTGTAAGCAACATCAAATTCCACCTACCAAGAATGAGGTCAAATCTCACGTGGTAGCAGAGGCAGGATGTATTTGGAGAAGACCACAATGATCTACGAGGAGCCATCAATGAACAAAGTTTTTAAGAGACTCGACAGGACATCAGAGAGGGGTGAATGTAGAAGAAAGGCAGGGGAGAGGTCAGCAGAGATATGAAGGTTGCCTGTGCAGGCCTCAGAGCATAACAAAATATGTGGCACCGTCTCCAGGTAGAAAAAGGGAACTAATGAGCTTCCACATACTACAGGATCTTTGGTGAACTATTGGTGGAAATAGCATCTCTATTTTCCCCCTCCTTTCTACTTCTGCATGGGACGCATTCTCCACCATAATACAGCTAATACAACAATCTCCTGTCCCCTTTTTTCCCCCCTATGCTGCCCAATGTCTTTACTCACTCCTGCATGAAGCCCCATTCTCTCTGAGGAGCTGCTCTGCTCAGCACCATCCTCTTCACAGCCTTCTGGAGCTCCTCGTGAGCCTGGGGCAAAGCAAGAGGGGCCAAGCTGGGACCCAGCCTGTGTCTGACTTGGGCAAGGGATAAAGAGAGTATGGGGGAGGGAAGGGGTGGGTTGGGGAAGGAGAGTCTTGACAATCCTCAGCGTGTTGAACTTGCTGTTCCTGCCACCACGAGGGACAGAATCAGGCAAGATGGAGACTGTCAGTGGCAGATGTGGCACCCTCACCAGCACTGTGGCTGCAGCAGCAGCAATAGTCTGTGCCAGGCTGCAGCAGGGGAAGGTGCCATTCCCCCTCTCTCATCAGCACGGGTAAAGCCTGTTTCTATAACAGCACCTCTGCAACCTGAAATGCAACCCTGGTATCCCTGGTGAGTGCTGAGCCTCAACACTGGCCCTGTCTGGTCCTGCAAGCTGGGGAACATCACGAAAGAGGCAGGATGCTATGAAGCTCTGGTTCCATATTTTGATGCAAAAGCCAGAAGTGACCATTAGACTTAAATTGTTTGGGAAAAAAGAAGAACCTTTCACATGTTGGAAGGAGCAGCATTACGACAATTTGGCAGCTATGAACATTGAATATATTCAAGAGACCTAAATACTAAAGCGCACACCACCCCTCCACCCCACCTCTCACAAAAAGAAAGAAAAGTAAAAAATCAGTCACCTGTTTACCAGAAAACTGTGGCTGCTCCTGTAACATGAGATAGTCCTCTCCATTCAGTCTTGAGATCTCCACTGAATATGTTGTGGCCCAGTACAAATAGCCATTTACTGAATCCACAACCAGGTCCTTTACTGGGAACACAACATGAGCTACAAAATCTATATGGCCTCCCCACAGTGATTTTCTGTAGATCTAGGGACAAAAGAATTGACTTTAGCATCACATCTAAATCATCAGCTATGATCAGCTGAGTGTACATTAGTGTCTTTTCCCCAGCTGCTTATCAAAAGACTGTGCAAGCCTTCAGCTTTCAAAGCCTAAACCTTTTGCATTCAAAGTAAAATGATGAAGAATAATGCAAAATTATTAGTTCATTTTTGCCAGAATGTAACAAAAGAAAAAAGCTGAAATAGCTTTTCCCTTCGCTTTCCCAGTTTTGGCAGCCTTCTGTCTGACAGAATTTCTCACCCACTTCATATTCACTATTCACAAGTGTAAATGAGGGTGCAAGGCAGTGTGAAATCTGGCCTCCTAGCTCCAGTTTTTAAAACAGCTTCTGACTTTGCACTTACAAGAAATGAAAGGCATAATTTGACAGCACTGAATAAATTAGCACTACAATTTTGAAGTCAGATACCTTTTAAATAATTCACATGTCAGTGTTCCTGATATGAGAGTGTACAAAGTGCAATTGTAATTATTTTTTAACTGCAGTGATCTGCAAAATATCACAGAGCAGAGGTCAACCTTGAAAATCTCTGTGTAAACAAATAGTGCCAAATTTGATTAAAATAAAGTCCATCTACTTCTTGGCTGAGATCAACAGGGCAGCCTCCATTTTCACTATCTTCATTTATATTTACAATGTTGAATCCAACAAAACTGTTGATAGTATGTTTGATTTGCCTGTTTTGCACCTGGTGAATTCAGTATCCTGCATTAGTGAATGTTAGTGAATATTTTACCCCAAACTTTTGTATAACTGTGGAAAATCTCTTAAGGAAAGAAAGGCCTCTTTGTTCTACACTATAATAGAGAAGGTCAAATGTATCTCAGATTGCAAGAAGTAGGGATTATTTTCCCAAATACTGTCTTACAGTCTTTATTGTTGACTTAAGGGGTTCTTTTCTTTTAAGAAATGCAGCTATACCTACCGTGTTTGCTTTGCCAGCCCAATACAAGCATTGACCCAACCAATCAAAGGCCAACATCCTTGCATTTCTGACGTCAGATACATAAGTGTTCTCAGTGGTACCCTTTCTTTTGTTCAATGTCCAGGTCTGAACTTCCCCCATGGAATTAATCCAATACAGAGTGTTATTATACCAATCCAGGTCTTGAAGAAAAAAAGGAAGATGTTAAGCATTACACAAACATGTAAATAAAAAAAAATTAAAAGCATTGTTTTAAAGAATAAAAAGCAGTCAGGCACTTCAGCTTTTTAAAAATCAATACAAATGCACAGTTAGGCTCAGCTAATGTGAAGGTAGATGCTTCTTTATAGCAAATAATGTACATGTATTGTACATATATAGCCCTGATTACTATAAATATATGGCATATATTGGGATGCTGGAGACAGAACTATTTAATTCAGAGGGCTGATTTTAGCTCTGCTGTAACTGTGGTGATGTCAGAAGGGTTAAACTAAGGATTAATTTGACTCATAAAATAGAAAAAAGGGGATGAACCCAAAGAGTTGGCTCAGTGAAGTTGCTGTACTGCACTGCATGACATTCAAGTCTAGAGAGCTCTTGTCTTTCAGTGCTGCTGGTGAAATTTATGGAGAGCTAATAAATGCCAAAAAGCCTGTAGCAGCAGCATGCAATTTGTTTAGTATGTACCTGAAACATTTCTTATATGAGGATAGAGGAGTTCTCCTGGCCTGTAGCTATCCAGCCGCTGCTTCCAGAGACCTTCAGGCCCCACAGCCAACATATACGGTTCTTCTTCAGCTGCAAAGGAAGAAAACTGCAGTTGTGCACACCAACAAGCAATTTATGTATAACATTTGTATTTCAATAGCAGCAATTCCCATTTCTGGAAAGTTACAAAAGCACCTTTAAAACTGTCCCTGTCCTAAGGAATAGAGGACAAAGAAGAAATGCATGAAAATATCATAATTTGAGAAACTCTGAGATTCAGGGCGGGTTCAGATCCAGAACAATAAGGAAATTTGGAATCCTATTAGATGATGCAAAAACACTGTGGGTGTGGACCTGTCCTTACCAAAGTCAGGGAAGAGTCACCATAAAGCTAGTCTAATGCCTTAAACTGGAAGGTATTTCCCCCTCACACATAGGTTAATTTGGGTGAACTAGGTTTCAAAAAACATTCCAAAGACATGGAAATCGCAGACATTTTGCACACATCCATCTCCCCTAATTATCTGTGCTCAAACCAAGGATTTCCAGCGTTTGGTGAGCTGTACTTTTCCATGAATTGTCATTAACCCTCAGGGAACTGCACAAACCACTTCATCATACACAGGAATGGAAAGAGATAACACCTCTTTTACCATATCAAATAATGTTTTTGATAGAGTATTTGCATTGGAAAATGTAGATAAATACCAATATTAATGCACAAATAATATTTAATATCATTATTCTAGTTTGAGAATCTTACTACTTTAACTAAAAGCCAATTTACTTATCCTGTATTCTTTAATATTTCTAAGAAAAACCTTTTTGTGCCTCTTATTTAGCAGTCTTTGCCCAAAGTGAGTGCCTCACCAGGTGGAAAGATTATACACACTTTGTTCTTCATTTTTCCTGTGTGAAAAAGTAATTCTCACCTTCTTGTAAAGTTGTACCTCTAAATGACTCTGACCATGGCCCTACACCAGCAGGAGACACAGCTCTGACTGACACCTCATATGCTGTGAAGCTGGCCAGCCCCTTCACTGTAAGCCTTGTGTTGCTAATATTTGAGACAACCCGTTCCTCCCCAAACGGGTGCTGAGGTGACACTTTCACATCATAAGTCCAGTTCTGCCAAGCAGATAAACCTGTGTGAAGCAAATAATTGTGTTATTACAGAGTAAATGGTTGTAACTGGTGATACACATCCTTTGAGAAAGATGTATATTGGAGACTACTTTCAAAAATGCCAGTATCAGTGGAATTAGGAAAGGGATACATTAAAAAAAAGGAAAAAGCTTTTTATGGAAAGAGTGATAAAACAGTGGAATGGACTGCCCAGGGAGGTGCTGGAATCACCATCCCTGGACATGTTTAAAGGAAGACTGGATGTGGCACTTGGTGCCATGGTTTAGTTGAGATGTTAGGGCATGGGTTAAACTTGATGATCTTGAAAGTCTCTCCCAACCTAATAATTCTGGGATTCTGCAATCACTAAGTCACTAAAGCCCAAATCAAGAAAAAGGAAGCCAGAAAGTTACTTCTCAAGAAAGAAAAGAAGTGGATTCTCCCTGAAGGGAGAATCAACTGAACTTACTGGTTCCAATGGTGTGTTCAGGTGGTCTCCAGCTGATCACGGCTCGGTCCAATCCAAACAGAGCCGTGACAAGATGAGGAGCGGTTGGTAAAGGAAAAGGCTGAGTTGATGGCCCATAGAAAACCAAGTTGCCAATGCCAAAGTACTCTGGGTACACCAAGTTGCAGTCCACAATGTACTCATTGAAGCTAGAACTTCCCACTGGAGAGACCTCCTCACGGAAAACTTCAGAGCCATCTG
The DNA here is from genome assembly GCA_017589585.1 of Phylloscopus whistleri. NCBI lineage: Eukaryota > Metazoa > Chordata > Aves > Passeriformes > Phylloscopidae > Phylloscopus > Phylloscopus whistleri. The sequence goes on from JADMLD010000712.1 coordinate 401,511, forward strand.
TGACTGTAAATGTGTTATCCTCATAAACGAAGCTCTCCATGTCATTAAATGGCACGTGTGATCGCAGCGTGTGGAACTCTGAACCATCAAGAAAACCTGACACAAAGGCCTGTTCTGTTTTGTTGAAGAAAATGAGTCTCTTAGATTGGAAGTTGATGGTGAAGGCTTTCAGAGCACTGGATCTCACCACGGGTGAAGCTGCAGAGGCAGTGCCAGGAAAGAGTGGAAGGTTTGCTCTGTATATGCCATCCTCCAGGAGACAGAAAATATAACTGGCCATAGAGCAAAATAAATCCAAATAACTACAGTGCAAGAAGTCTATAGATGAGCCACAAATATTTTAGCAGCTAAGACGTGTGCCTGTCTTTGTGCACAATAGAAAAATGCTTTTGGCACATTATTAGTATATGTCTGCTGGGGAATTAGACACATCAGTTTTTACCTTCTGGGAATTTGCATAGCAGATTATTGGAGAATATTCTTTTATAATACCTTAAATGTTAAGCATGAGCATTTAAAATTCATAGAGCTTCATATTCATAAAAGCATGAAATTTCCAAAACTCAAATTTCTGTGTTGGAAAACTTTTATCTCTTCTGCTAATGCCCTAAAGAAGAAAATACAGGAGACAATACTGCGTAGCACCTCTCTTGTTCCAATTGTCTTGTAGTCTGTTATTTGTTGCCAATTGCACTTTTGTTTTGTTAACTTAAGTGCTTGAAACAGGAACCTAGATGACTAATGAAGTGGAGAAAATTAGAGAGGAGCTTTATAGCACCTTTGGCACCAAGTACTCAAAGGAGTTCACTCACCCATTATAGGGATCAGCTATAATCTTCCTAGGGGATGTCACATAAAGAGGAGTGATGTCTTCAGCTACCGTGCAGTTCTCCAAATGGCAGACATGTATCTGGGGAATGAGAAGAAAAACAGGTGATGCATTCATAGGGTGTTGGCTAATGAGCACACAAGCTGACCCGAGATTCCTTCAGGGGATCAAGAGAGTGAGACACCTCTCTCTCAGTCCTAGGTCCTTCTGAGTGTTCAGTCAGCCAAGTATAGCCCTTGTACACAAAGTCATGACAGCTTACCCTGAAGCTGTCAGTCATACCTCTAAGCTGAGGGAAAATTGTATATCCAACTGCCTACACTCAGTTTGGAGGGTATAGGCAAACTGTACTTTGAAAATGATCTGGCAGGGAAGTGCTTTTCTGATCCTGGAAGTAATACCTCGGAATTCAGAAATCTCTGCCATTGGTCAGTTGATCTATAGCTCATTTGTATCTTTTCATCGCTACTGCTTTTCCTGCTCCCTGATCCCTGTGCAGTAAGCGAAAAATCAGACATGGCAAGAGGATTAAAAAACAAAAATCCCCCACTAACCATTATGGGCAAGTTTCTAGTCCTTTATACATTAGAGGATTACATGGCTACATGTAAAGTCTGACCATTAGTGTAACTGATGTTTTGTGAGCAGGAAATCCAGTGCAGGGTTGTCATCTCCGTTTTTATTTCAAACTGAAGCAGCTTTACTGAAGCAGCTTTAATCTGAGATGTTGCCATTGTATGAAACACTTAACATATTCTGTCAATTATCACAGACAGTAAAATCATTGTCTAGCTATCTGACCACCTTCCTGAGGCAGAGCAGGAAATGAACAGAGTAGATGGGCAACCAAGAGAAACAGTATGCCTATACTGTGTATGAGGAGGGTGTGCAGTCAGTCTCAAAAACAAATTAAAACCAAAACAGTTATGTCCTAAGGTGAAAAATAAGGCAAAGAGCCAGAGTTCTATGAAGGGTATTTACTTTAAAAATGACCTGACAGTCAATACTTTCTTCTTTTTTTAATTACAAAAAATGTGAACATTAATGTTATATTAAAACATATTTTCGTAATTATATTTTGTGCATACATATCTATACATAAATTGTATTTTCTCATGTAAAATTAATCATGTAATTGTTCAAATTAAGCAAGAAATTAATTAAGCACTAGAGCATTACCTTTTCATTCATGACAAAGTATATCCTCTGGTAAAGCCAGTCTACTGAGATGGACACAATGTTCCCCCAGCCAGCATAGAAGAGCATTAGGTCAGATACATCAGACATATTTGCAATTCCTTTCACCCAGATAGAATTCCCTTCAGAAAAATAGACAACTTGCTGATAAATATTCAAAGAAATTCCTAAAATAGAAAGATATATGCACGCAGATAAGAAAGGCTTCCATTTTTCAGTTAATTTTTCTACTTGCCTTAAAAATATGTATTTTTCAGTCTGCAACCCATCATCATCATCATCATCATCATCATCAGAGAAAAGTTAACTGTTTTTTCTCCTCACTTCTAGTCTTCTTTCAGATAATAAGGAAACATTCCCATTTGCTATGTAAGTGACATTATTATAGAGAATTGCCCTTCAGAAAGGTAATCAGACACAGGACATGTAATATGCAAACCAACACTGATTGCCCCTCTACAGGTCAAACAGATGCAACTGGCATCTCCTCACAAAACATCATTCTCTCTAGAATTCAACCCTGAGATAATCTGTGCCACCTCTGCACTATCAAAGGCTATTTAGTCAGGGGCAACATTCTTTCTCTGGAGCCTTTGTGGCACTGTGAAATTTGGTGGATAAACTCATATTTCCACACTGTGACCAAGGACCAGTGTAGATAAGAAACACTGGAGTGGTGAGTAATTTGAGATAACATGGTTATCTGGTGACTTCGGCTACTAAATGCCTCATTAGTGTGCTAACACACTAGCACTATCTTTTAACACTTGGCATTATTTTATTCAGAAGTTTGAACCACTTCATTTCCACATTATTCATGTTGAGAAAAAGTAGATATTAATTGCAGGGAAACATGGATTCATCTTACCTCAATTTAGATACCTACAGTGTAAAAAATGAACCAGCTGCCTAGATACAGTGAAGAAACCGTTGCACTGGGGAGAACGATTTATCTCTTCCTAATGCCTGTCACTTCAAATACGTCAAATCACGTCCTATTTCTCTTGATTGACTATAAAGGGAGACTAGATACTGTCTCAAGCTATGTGAGGTGCTTTCTGTCCTAGGTGAAAAGATGTCTTAGTCGCACTTGACAGAAAAGGAGAGAGCCCAATCTGATTTTACCTGTGATGTTGTGATGTATAATACCATTTGGCAGGCACTGAGCAGCTTCGAGGAAATGTTCTGTGTATCTCTTCCTTAAAGACTCTTTTCTGGATAGGAAGAGCCATGATGTTTTTTCCTTGACTAGCAAATAGAGAAATTCAGAATTTAGATGACCTCAGCATGTTGCTAACTCAGATACATCATTAATAGACATGCATATGCACATGTACCCAAACTTATGTATGTATGTACCTATGAATAGATTTTTACATTAGCAGTGACAGAGCAAAACTTAAAAGTCTTGGAGGGTTGAAAGTATATGGAGTTATTCACCATTACAGTGCATTCTTGCTCCTCACAGGGTGAGATCACACTATGTGAACTTCACACCATCATTCCTGCAACAATAGAAGTGCAATAGTACTTTCCCTGGTGAGGGAAAGTAAGCTGGAGCAAATGAAGCCTTACTGACTCGAGGAAATAAGGCACCAAGACACCCATGTGACTTCAAGATCCAGCAGAAATAGGATATTTAACCCCTCCGGACTTCTTTGAAAACCCCAGTCAAACTAGAATGTTATCCCACAGAGCTGGAGAAAAGCAAGGCCAGTATGTTTATTTCATGTGCTTTGTTGTAATGATTAGTGATTTATTAAGAAAAAAGTACCTATCGCAAATAAAGACAATAATGGGATAATATAACCTGTTTTGAACATGATAAACTTACTAATTATTTTTTCCTAATAAAGTCACAGAATTTAAAGTCAACAAGGATAGTTTTGGTCACATAAACTGACTACATGCTTATAAAGGCCCAAGTAATTTACATCAAAACCTCAGCAGTAAATCCGTACCTTCTGTCAGGGCTATACATAACCCTGGGAAAGATTGCTTGCCTCGCTTCTGAATCTCAGATCCTTGGAAATCTAGCACACACCCTGCTAAATTGATTGTTACCTTCATTTTTAAAGATGGTGTATTGTTTTGAGTATGATTTTGGCTAATTTTCATTGGCAAACAATCCTTCCCTTTTTTTCCCCCTCTCCAGTTTGAGCAGCTGTCTGCAATCAGATATCATTTCCTCATAGGGATATCACAAAACTGTGATCAAATGCTGTCTTAATTTATTCCCAGATAATCTGCATAGATTGAGCTGCATGTACTTCTCACGATGCACACACTTCGAGTAATTTCAATAATGATGCCTTCAGAGCAGAGTACAAGAGGCAGATATTACCTCTTTATCTCTTTTTGAGTAACGTTTCTTGCAATCTACAGCAGCAATCAGATTCCTTCCCTGACTCTTCTCAGGGCTCAGATCTACACAGCTCAGTGCCTGATGCAGTAACACCATTTCTGGACATGATATATGAGGAAGGGCTGTTCCTGTTCATGTTAGCACAGAGAGAAGGCACATGCCTGTGCAATTCAGGGGGAAACAACAAAATTTTACGTGGTGAAAATTTTACCCCCCATTTTACGGGGGATGGGGTGGTTTCCCACCCCCACAAGGTGGGGGTTTGGGGGGCGATAGGGTTTGTTTGGTTTTTTGTTTGCTTGTTAGTTTGTTTGTTTTCTACCTGAAATTAAGTGCTTGGCAATTGGATTGACATCGTGAACACAGTCCTGACTTTTCAAAAATGACACACATATTTATGAGTCAGGGTCAGCCAACCCTAGAGCAAACCTCTGTGGAGTCGTCAAGAAAGGAAATATCAGTGTGCCTGAGCTAATACACACACACACACAAAAGCAATATTTTAAAAAGCACTAGAGAAGCAAGTTCAGTTTCTCTAACCAATAGCAGAAAACTGGCAATTCAGAGACAGTCTTGAAGTGTTTTCATAAAGCTGAAGCACTTCCAGGTGTTAGACAACTGAATCTTTTCATGAGAAGGGAAGTCTTTTTTTCTCTCCTAAAAGATGTAGGTCAAAATCATCTAGCATGATTTTGATAACATCGATTTCACTCTTATTTGTGCTCTATCTCAACGTGTATCTTTCTCTGCCAATTAATTAATAATTCTGCAATTCTTTGAGTAATAGTTATAGTGCATCATTACCTTCAATATTAATTAGTTGATAAAGTAAAATAAATACCTCCACCAATGAGCAAAAAAAATTGGTATGATTTCACATATTTGAGATAACAGAATTTTTGTCAGGAGTTTCATATTTAAGTATTTCATATTAGAAGAAATATATTTGTTTGACGGCTGTTAAAATCTCATCTAGAAAATGGAATCACGTTTTTTTCAGTCACCACCTCAGACCACTGTGGTGTTTTTCATTTGTAATACAATTCAAATCTGCCTGGGCCTACCAGCTTCACATGCTGTGCTGCCTAACCACACCCACAGCTGAAGGACAGGACCCCCCTCTCTGATGTGCTATTGACTCCTCAGTGTGCAACTCCTTGACACATTCACAGTCTGAATATTTGTGTCTTCCTCCAGATACATGGCAGGCCAAGGAACATGAGTGTGCCCCAGGAACAGGCAGTGGTAAGGACTCTGCTACACTTGTACCTTTGGATGCTGGGGTTGTGATGTTGGCTTCAGCAGGGGGTCCAGCACCAACCTCATTCACTGCCACAATACTGAACCTGTGGTACACCAAAGAGACAGGTTTTTGGTTGGCAGGTTTCTTTTGAAAGATTGCCTGAGAAAAGTTTTGTCCAGGGAAGTTGCTACAGAAGTGCTTGACTTTCAGAAAATACCCGTTTAAATATAATGCTCTGGGAAAATTTAGAATACAAACAAAACCAACTGAGGTCTGAATTGCCCAAAGGCAGAACAACAATAGAATCTTCTAAATTTCAATTCAAAATAAGTTTTCAGACTCAGTTGTTCAGAAGAACAACTCAACTTCATTTCAAAGGAAGATCTGTATTTATCAGTGCAAGCAGAATGCAGGCCTTTGTGTTTAATAAAAATGAAGGCATTTTTCCAGATGCTTAAAGGACTAGAGAAAACAGTACTTTCTCCTGCTATATTGACAACATGCCACAAAAGCCTAAAAAAATTAAAAATGGCAGCTAAGAAAATGCAGCCTCATGGTCCTATATAAAGTTGCTTTTCCTTCCTCACCATCTGACTTCTGCAAAAGCAGCTGAGTTGCCTGGGATACCTCTGTTACCTCAAGGGAGGTGCCCTTGCTTTTGGCAAGAATATAAGTAAACAGCATAACTGTGCAGAAGTGGTATGAAGGCATACTCGGTGCTGTCTGGGCAAGAAGTGTGACCTCATACCTGGCCACATTGGCTATCTTTTCTTTTTGTACCTGTAAGTGGTGTTTGGGAAAGTGGAGTAGAACTGAAAGCTGTGCCCTCTTGAGGCTCTCAGCAATTCATGATTCTCACTGGTCAGGAGCAAGTTATATCCAATAATCAATCCGTTCGGAAAAAGCGGTGGAGACCAGCTGACTTCAACAGTGTTTGGACTTGAACTCTGAATGTCTTTAATGACAGGACCTGTTGTAGGAACTGCAAGACAGAAATATCTGACTCCAGTATTTGATTAAGACGTTAACTGTTTTTAATTTTTAAATACATTTTTAGGTTTCACACCTGTTAATTCATTTATACATCAATAATATTATTAGGGACAGTTAATATTTCAGCAGCATTTCAGGGTTTTTTTCATTTCCAGGAAAGCAGGACTGTGTTTCAATCAAATACATGCATAATTATGTACAAAAGTATCCCATGTGCCCTCACAATTTTGACCATGTACTTCTCTGTGCTTGCTTTTAAAACCAAAATCAGGGAGAAGCCCTAAATCTTCTAGATCTAACAAAAAGAACCTGTAGTTTTTTAGTTTGCTCTTCTGCAGCTACCCAAGAGGCAACATAAATGTGGTTCTGAAGATTAGGCACCAATCTTTTCTGCCAAAGAAACAACAATGAAACCCGAATTTTTCTGTTAAGGTCCCAAAAGATGGAATTAATCGTGCAGTTCATTACCTCCAGAAGCATGTGTCCGGTAGCTGGGGCTAGGTGGAGAATGGAGCTGCAGCTGAGATGTAATGATCCAAACTACTTGAAACACATATTCTGTGAAGGCCTGAAGGTCTTTGACGGTATATGAAGTTTCAGATACTACCTAGATTAATGTACAAACACAATTGGGCTTTTCCTCCCTCCAGGTGCAGCTACTATGTAGGATGTACATATTTCAGGATAAAAAAGGGCAGCATCCTAAGTTTAATTAAGAGGAAATTCTGAAAGTTTTTCAGCATAGGCTTTGATTTTCCATCCCATCAGAACACTTTCTCTTCTCTTTCCTCAGAACATGGCACCAAATCTCAACAATGAGCAGGTGGATCAAAGGATTGATGCAATATAATAGCAAATTTTAAGAAAAAAAAAAAAAAAAAAAAAAAAAAAAAAAGCTAAATAGTAGCATATTACAAGCAATGTATTTTAAACATATACCACAAGTTTCAGATACAAAGGATCCTAGTTACGCTGAAATATTTATTGTCTGAAGTAATTGCTCCCTATTATTTCATCAATGATTCATTCAGAATAACTTCCTGCTTAGCAAATTATCTTTACCTTTGATTTGTGGCACCGACTTGTCATGCCCTGTAAATTGATCCAATAGAGATGATGGCAAGATAACAAGGGTACAGCTGACGCAAAAGAACAAATTATGAGAATAACTCTACTGAGTCAGAACAAAGGTCTTTCTAGCCAAGTATTGTGCTTTGAAAAGAACCAAAAAAATTTCTCTAGGGAAAAAAAAAAAAAAGAAAAGAAAGCCTACAGCCATACTTCTCCTGAATATTCTCATTGGTATTTCACAAGCATGGCTCAACATGAAACAATGGGAATATTTGCATTTAGTAGAACTCGATTTTTTCTTCTGCTAATTTTTCCAGTCACTTTTCAAACACGATTTAGTAATTTTAGCAATTTTAATATTCAGGAGTTTAAATTTAGCAATTTAACATCCACACATGCCAGGAAGCAGCTGAACATTTCAACTACCCATTCAGGGAGAAAATACATTTTGCTAGTTTTGAACCTGCTACCTGATAGTTTCCATCAAGATCCCTAGTTCCTGTGTTGGAGGAAATGGGGAATAATCCACTGGTTCTCAGCTTCCCCATGCCACTCATGATTTTGAAAATCTCTTCATGTACCTGACATATTGTCCAATATTTTCCAAAAAAAACCCCAAAAACCCTAAGACCACAGAAGAGCCGATTTCCTTGCAATGTAAAAGGTGTCCTCACTTACCTCTGTGTACCTCCAGTCACCAGGGAGCTTGTTGAACTTCCACTGGATAATGTATTTCACCCCAGAGATGTTAGCTGCCTTCCACCCTAATGTGACACTGTGGTTTCCAATGACAGATGCAAATGGTGCACTGGGTTTGTTCAAGTAGTCTGAAAGGAAAAAACAATGTAGAGTAAAAAAAAAAGCCTTTCATGGCAATCCCTGCACCTCAAAGGTAAAAACCTTTTACCTCACACACGTAATAGCTGCAAGGCCTGTAAAACACATGAAAGAGTAAATTGAAAATGTTGCTGAGTAACTCACATGGCATTTTAAAGACAGTTTGGTAAGTCAGACGGAAATGTGGCAGGTTCAATGTGAGCAGTTGTGACTACAACCCCATACTTCTGTAAGTGCATTTTTAGTTACAGATATTTAGTGATTTTTTTTTCTGAATAGAAACATAGAGAAGGCATGAGAGACTTCTGAAAAGATTTTCAAGGGGACTATTTCAATAGCACTGTATTGGCCCAAGGTATCATCTTAAATAGTTGAGACTGGATTCAAAAAGCCTCATGTCCATGAAAGGGAAGGAAAAATGGTTTACTCCAAGATAAACTTTGGTGTGTTTGTTAAAAGAAAAAAGAAGAGTGGTAGTTTTCTGATTAATGAAAATACTCAAGACATTCCCATTTTTTAAATAAATCCAGATCATAGAACAAGACGATGAATTTATCAGACTGTCAACTGGACACAGGACTCTATTCAGACTTACTTAGTGCTTCAACTCCATATGCATCCTCTGCACGGCTACAGCCAAACTTACAGGAAACTGTCTGTGGAGGGCACAGAACTCACAGGTTAGCTTTTTGTAAAGGCAGACTTCTTCCAGAATCATGCAGACACATTTTAAATACATACAAATTCTGTGGATGTTTTGCATATACACAAACCCTGTGGAAATAATTATATTAAATCTAAAAAATAGCACTACCATGAACTCACTCCAAAGATTTTCTCGAGAGCCTTTTCATCAATTCACTGGGCCCTGAATTCAAGATTTCCTCCTTACACACTCTCCCTTTGTGGAAAGCATGAACATGGACCTACATTACAGTTGGAAATAGACTTCAGTGATGACCATGGAGTTAGGAAGACAAGGTTTTTGACTAGTTAGTAATATATTCCACATGTTGCATTTCACCCTTTCCTGCTTCATGTATTCCCTATGAATGAGGCATATTCTTAAAATGTATTTCCAGTGATTTTTCAAAATAGCTGAAACTGGCAATCTTTAAGGGAAGCCATGCCTAATTCACACTTCCTTTTCAGCAGCTACTCCTTCTGTAACAGTTGTGCCTGCAAGCTGCAAACATAACAAATACCCCAGGGCAGTGAGCTCCACACTGATGTCCTAAGAGCAGAAAATGAGTTTTCAGTTCAGGTAGGAAGATAAATATAGTGTTATCCTGCTTTTTATATAGAGAACTTAAGAAGAAGAAACATGTTCTAGGTGGGTCTCAGTAGCTTTAAAATTACATACAAGACTGAGTCTCCTGGAAATCCAAAAGTATTGAGAAGTGGTGATTTGAGCTTTTCTAGGCAGGAGGCTTATTTGGACTCATTTTATTCTGCAAGTTCATTCAGCCTTCAAAATCTTGAAGTTTGCTCCATACAGCAGCAACTTTTCAAGTGATGAACAACTTTTAGATCATTTAGAAGCCATTCATTATGGCAAGTGAGGTAAGTTTTCTAATTGCTCTTCCTATGATTTGAGGAAACACACTTCAGGCACCCTATGGAAACTGGTAAGACATTATTTCAGACAACACAGTTGCAACTGAGACAGATTTGAAAACTTTCTTAGCTGTATATTCCTATATACATTATGACATCTAGACATTCAGTGCCAAGTGCAAGCACTTACAAATTTTTTCCAATATTTTCATATTCAGAGAAATAAAATACTTCTGGAAAAATTATCACCACTGTTAGCAGGTGAAAATTCAGGTATTATCAGATATAAGCTATCTAGTGTACACTGGAGCTTTAATTTACTATTAATATTTATTTGTTTTAAGGGGTAGTGTCCCCAGATTACATGCTGATTCATAGTGCCTTCTGCCTCATTTAACACAGACATTTCTGAATATTTGTTTTCTGTTGTGTTATTCTTCCTTCTGATTTTTGTCTTCCTTCTGATAAATCCATTTTTTCCTTGAGGTAAAAGGATTTCTAGAGCTCCTAATCCTAAATTTTAAGGGAAATTTGCCAGCTGCTCCACTTGAAAACAATAAATCCTCATGTTTCCTTCATCCATCAGCAGTGTTCTTATATAAGCCACAGTCTGATGACTTTTTTTGTGACTATTCTCATGAAATTCAGTGGCAATCCCCTGTTCCTAGGTGGAAGGAGAAATGCTACCAGATTTCAGTATTTCAGTCCCAAGGTGTATTCAGACAGGAGAACTGAGCTAATGCCAAAAAAAGTCCCACTCCCACTCCTTTGCTCTGCAGGTTGCAATGACCTGATCCTCTGGATGCAGGTGACACAGTGAGTGCCTGACATGTGGGTAGTCAAGTCAGTCAGCTGATCCAGTGGAAAGATAATACCAAAAAAGCCCTTGCAGATTCAGCATATTTAAGTGGCATATTGTGTCACCAGACAAGCAAAAATAAAACCCCAACACAAAAGCAACAAAACCGTCACCCTCATTTTGTTTCTACAAAAGTACATTTGGTTACTTCTTGGACTGTTCTTACACTCCAAAACCACCATTCAGTGCATTCAGTAAACCTTTGTCATCATCACAATTTGATAGACTAAAAAACATTAAAAAACCCCAAAATCCTTCCAATCAAATTGCCAATGGGTTTGTATTCTACTCATGACTCTCTCGAACTCCTCCATCACCTTCTTCAAATGTGTTGCTTCCATCTGGGAACACCTTCATCCTGAGGTCTCAGCAGTGCCAAACACAATTTTTCAATCATCCCATCCCATCCCATCCCATCCCATCCCATCCCATCCCATCCCATCCCATCCCATCCCATCCCATCCCATCCCATCCCATCCCATCCCATCCCATCCCATCCCATCCCATCCTATCCTATCCTATCCTATCCTATCCTATCCTATCCTATCCTATCCTATCCTATCCTATCCTATCCTATCCTATCCTATCCTATCCTATCCTATCCTATCCTATCCTATCCTATCCTATCCTAGTTCTATGTTCATGCTGAAAGGGCCCATCTCTTTACCAGCACCTTGTTGACCCATACTCATCACTGTGAACACCAGCCCATACACAGCACTCCCCACTTGAGATCTCTGTCTAAAGGGCCATGTGTTGCCCCTTACTGAATTGCATTTTATTTCATTTAGACTCTCTGTCCAGCCAAGAGTTTTGTCTTCTAGCTCCCACTCTTTGTTTCCACTTCTCACCAAGCTCATGGGATCATACCAGCCTTAACAAGAATTCTCTCTGGATAGTCTTTGATGGAATTAATGAAAAACTGGATGAACAACACTCTTGTGAGAGCGTAGAACATGGTTTACATTTGTCTGTCCTGTCTCATAATACTGAGATTAGTCTGCTTTTCATTACAGTTCTTTGACACACAGCATTTTTAATTCAAACCTGTCCTTGGTCACCATGCTGAAAAGGTATGTAACTCATTCTTCAGATTTAGGGAGTACAAAACAATTAGACCTGAATTGATAAGTTTGTGTATCTTAGCAATGTGTGAACATAGAAATTACTGAAACGGTGATTTTTTTTTTGTACTGCTCTGGTGGCATTTAACTTACCTCACATGCTCTAGTGTATGTCTCATTCTGCCAAGAAACAAATTAATAAAGTGTGAGGTTAGCATAAACATAATCACAGAGTATTTCAAACAGATAATACCATTTTATTGGAATTTATTACAGTGAAAGTACATTACAAAACCTTATCACTGGCAAATAATGAAAGAAGGAAAACCCACACTTGAAAAAACAGAAAGTCAACATAAGAGTGGTGCTAAGGTTGAATGAAATTCAGGTGTTCAAGAGATGCAGAAAAATGAGAAGTTCAAAAGCTATCATGGCAGTTGTCCCAGACCAATGCTAGTTCTCATCCACCTGGTTTAGTAAAAACAAGAAATCAATCTACTGACGGCCATGTGCTTCATTTACATCTGCATGCAACTCTGAAACAGCCCCAGTAGAGTAAAATCCTGAAAAGCACTAGTGCATTCTCACTGTCTAAAAATCTGTTGAGCTTAATGAACTGCAAATATATATATTCTGACCAACTCAATGAAAAATTTTGAGGCAACTTGCATAACAAGAATAATTAATTTCCCAAAACAGAATTTATAAGGAACTGAGGAAAAATGTAGACATTACATCTTTTCATAGAAACAGTGCTCTGATTGGATTTTGAACGTCTGCCATTGGATAAGATACTTGACAGGCTGGAGACAAGTGCTGTAGAGCCAAAGCTCAGGTAATACTCACACATTTCAGTGGACAGCTGGTTTGCACGGTTGCATTCCAAAACTGACATCCCTGTGTACACTGCAAAGACAGAGGGTGGCTTTAAAAATGACTTTGAAAGCAGAGTTCTAAAGGCTAGGGATATGCCAGCATTAGCAATACATTAAAGGTACATGTGGGTATTATAAGTACTCAGATCCTACAGTAAGAGTTATATTGTATAATGCCCTTCTCAGTGTAAAACCAAATACAAAGAAAAGATAAATTCAGTCTTGTTCTGGGAATGAGTTTCCTCAGCTGGCTATGATGTGGCCAGTGCTCCCACCCTTCCAGCTTTATTTTACCACTTGTCCTCTGTGCAGCAGGAGCAGATATGCAGTGTGCAGGACAGCAAAGCACAGAGGAAAGCTGTGCTCGCCAATAGGCATTGGTTTTAAAACCATGAGTTTTCAGAGAAGTAATAAATATTATGTCACTTAGTTCTGATGTTGGACCTTTCTTTTTTATGCTGTCCCATCTACTTCTTAGTGGTTGTGAAGGTTTTTCTTTTAAAGGGAAGCTGGAACAACTTTAGAAGCAGAAGACAGATACTGAGTATCAGTACAAAGCCTCATGAAAAACTATAGTGAAGGCTTGATAACACTGAGCAAAGATACTCAGTAACTTAAACAGGTGAGTCAACCTTACTGTGTATTGTCCTGACAACACAGACTTTTATGGTCCCAGCATCATAAATTGCCCAGCCTCACTAGATACCAGGTGCTGAGAGGCTGCTTGCCACTAGTCTTGGTGTTAAATGCTGAAGACTGGATTCTCCACCACTCTTCAAAGAACATATATAATTATTGATTCTGAAATTGGCAGGAAAAAGCTTTCTAACACAGTCCGAGTCATTAGAAAGCAGATATTCTTTATCTGTGCAGGACACACAGAAGGACATCTCCTTATTTCTGTGTGTATTGTGAGACTTTACAACAAAGTATTTATCCACTATAATCACACATATTCATTAAAATGTGTTTCTTATCTCATACATGAACATCACTTTCCTAAAACTAATTTCCATGTATCTGCCTCCTACTGGAAGTCCTGTTATGGTCCTGAAGGTTTATCAAGAGGCATCTTTGAAGGTTTATCCAGAGGGGTCTTTGGTGGCCATATTCACTGAATGCTTCAATATTAAAGGTGATCTTCCTTGAACTTTTTCTTTGGGCATGTGCTGTTGCTTCTTGTTACATAACTTGCAAAAACCCCACTGTCCTCTTTGTCTGTTTCTCCACTGGTTCCAGCCATGCTTATCATCCTGCATGCATGCCTTTACTTTTTTTTCTTTTTTTTTTTTCTTTTTCTTTTTTTTTTTCTTTTCCCAATTAGCCTTTAAGCTCTATTCAGCAACTTCAGGGGAGCTGAAAATTTTTATTCTCTATGTTATTTATCATCACCAGCTGGAATTGCATCTGCAATCTCATCTAGGAAATCAGCTGAATTCCTCCAAGAATGCTCCTATAGAAAGCTCACATTAAGCCCCCCTGACAGACATAACCATTTGAAGTTCTAGAGAACTCTAAATGTTCAACAATTATAAGTTTTCTTACATTGAATCACTGAGAAAACAAAATAAACTACTTAACTGTACAAAGGTAACTGAATAAGGCAGTCTTAATGATTTGCATGTTGGAGGCAACAGTAGTTTTGACTCATTGTCTCAAAAACGAGAGGTTATGAACTTTGTAGATCACAAATGTGACATAACTCACAGCAGAGATCATCACCCTTTACACATTTTCTTTAAATAAAAAATATAGCAATGTCACTAATAATTTGAACCAAATCTACCCACTCAAATTAGTGACTTATGCTAGACAGGCAACTGTGCACATTTTCATGAAGTCTTTGAAAATATGATCATTGCACCCATTGTATTCAAATAGCAGGAACATAAAATGTCAGTAATTAACAAAGTAAACCATTACTCACCGCTCCAGTGATGTCACTAACATTGCAGAGGTTAGTAACTCCAAGCTCTCCTTCCTATAGGAAAATACATAATTTTTTAAAAGAATCTAAATATTTCCCCAAAATTCTTTGATTAAAATACATTAAATCATTGGCTTCTTGTAAACCAAATTTTCTTTGGCTGATGTTTCTTCGTCTGGAGACATATATTGTTGACCCACCAGTAACTTCTCACTTGAGGCTAATTTCAGAGATATCATCAAACAAAGACATTGGCAAAATCAGTTGGTGTTAATCAAATTATCTGAGGTAGGAATTTGGCTCTTACCTCCCCATTCTGGTTCACTGAGTCAATAACAATTTGCTTCACAAATATGTTGGGCTTAAATGACAAAGCCAAGTGGCTTTGACCTCTTGAGAGCAGAAAGACTTTCCTTCAAGCTAAATGCCTTTTGTCTGGCCACCTTTTGAAGGAGTTTTGCACAGCCATATGGTGATGGCCACCACCTTTTCTCTCCTGCCAAAAGTGCTCTCCAGCCAACCCTGCCTGCACATCATTCAAAGTGTGCAAAGCCTATCACTGTCACTGAAGTGCAAGTGATTTGAGGATGTGTGCAACAGCCTTAGAGAAGCTGAATAGTAGCTCTTAAATTTTTGACCTGAAACCAGGCAAGAGCAGTCTTAATAAAACTATTCTCAGGAAGAAATTTTCAGCACACTGGGTACACCGTGACAAAGTTGTCACAAAAAATAATCGAACACAACAAATAGCCCAGAGGAGAAAAATAAGATTTACAACTCTCAGACTCGAAGATTACATTTTTCACACCTGAATCAATACATTCACTGAACATAAATGTGATTTCCCTGTCTTTCAAAGCTGAAAGGAAGAGCAACTTATTTCTTATTCTGAATTAATTTAAACTCAAATCAAAGGATCCCCATTAAAGTTATCATTGCATGATAGGCTTCCATCAGAGAAGGCAATTAACTCTTTCACTGCTGCAAGAGCTCCAAATAGTTTTAAAGGAACTGTCAGGCAACTGTATGAAATAAAATAGAGCAGGTGATACTTCTCTGCAGCAGGCTTCCACAATTAGCACCAAGGCACAAAATGTCCTTTTTACAAAGATGCACAGTGCTTTAAAACACATCAACATTTCTGGCAAATAGAAGCAAGGAGGCAACTCCTGAAGGCAAGAATAGTTGTTAGGATTTCAGAGTTTTAAGGAAGTATAAAACTAAGGATCTGATCACTAATTTTAGTACTTACAGGATTATTCACAATTTACACCAGCTAAAATTAAGCTTAAAAATTAAGGTGCAACTAAGTTCAGGATAGCTGTGTGTGTCGCAGAAAGGAAATTTCTTGTGACTTTACATTTTTCCTCAATTATATAACAAAAGCCCTGGACTAAATGGAAATGAATAAGTGAAGTGAATAAACTGAAAGAATAAAGTTTATCTTCCCCATCCTCCAGGGTCTTTAGCATTTATAGTAATTGCATGCAGTCAGAGTAGTGGGATTTGTTCCTTACCAGATTCTACAAATTCAAATGTTAAACATTAATTCTCAAACCCTGCTCTTAGTTAAACACATTCTTTAGAGTAATTTTGAAAACACTGATATGTAATATAAAGTTCTTACAGTGCTAACAACAATCTGTATTTCAAAAGATTAGGTACAGGTTTTAACAACTTACCAGGTTACTTGTACATAAATTTTGACAATTCCTTGAGAAAGCACAGTAAACTGCAGAAATCCATAGACAGTAAAAAGCAGCAGGACTTCTTAGCAGAAAATCCCACAGGCAGGTGTTCTTCATAACTTAAACAATTTCATCTGTTAATCTGACACTTCTCTTGACCTGGCCATACAAACTCCTTTTAGTCTAGGTGACAGAGATGCAACTGTGACATTTCTGCATGTCAGACCATTAAAATACTTTTTGAATCCTTGTTTACACTCTGCTCCTTCAACAACTTCTCAGCTTCCTGGAGCACTTGTCTCAAACTTACGCAACCTGTATTTCATAGTTTCTTATTAAGCCACTGAGACAAAAGAGTTGACCAATGAAAGTCAGCGTACCTACTTGCACAAATATCATTAACGTAAAAAGGAAACTAAGTGCAATGCTTTTAATCAGGTGCTCCAAGCCACACAGAAACTGGGAAACGGTGGGAAAAAAAAATGGCCTAATGTTAATTTTGACTAAATGAAGTTATTTCTAAATATTTATATGTGGATGCAACTAAGAAAATTTGTTGGTGATGATGAATAATTTTGTTAGAACACCATTAGTCAGATCAGAAATGGCAAAAAAATTAATTAATCTTTTTTTTTGAATAACTGTTTACAAATGTTCCATTTCCATACCAAAATACCATGCAGAACAGACCTGTGTCTGCCCTCAGATGCAATCTAGATACAAACTAACCAGAGCCAATTTGCTAGGGGTTCCCTAGATGAGGAGGCACAAATGAAGTTTGCACCCGTATCATGGAAGAAAGATGAAGCTGATAGATAAATCATGTGTCTGATTTAAAGAGTGGTGAAGAGTCTAACATAAAATTGAAGACTCAAGTTAAAGAGGTCTGTAGAAAGTCAAGCTTAAGACACATCCAGATTCTGGTCTGTGGCACATCTGACCTGTACCAGCAGAGATATCCACAGAGTAATTCTGCAGTAGAAAATCAATCCAGTTTACACACACACACGTATATGTATATGTATATGTATATGTACATGTATACAAATGCTGTCATTTTGTGCATGTGCATTACTCATTATAAATCAAATGTGCTATTTTGTAAGCAATATAGCATTTTGATGATCAGTTGAGGCTGGCACATCCTGTTACTGCTGCTTAGAAAGGGTACCTGCTTTTCCACCATACCTTTCCAAGACCCATTCACTTGCCAATGAAACATTGCTGCAGTCATGCAATAAAACGGGGTGAGAACCAGGTTAACACTAACCCAGCAACAGCAGAGGTGAATTGGTTGGCATTAACCTGATGCTGTTTTTTTCTGGCTCAGGCTCTAATACAATCCCCTATGCTGTTCTGTCCATGCAGTGAAAGGAGTAAATGCACTAAGGCAGGAGGAAAGGGAAAGCCAGGCTGGAGACAGACAATAAATATCGGGGAGCAAGTGGCTCAAAGTGGTCCAAGGAAGGAAAGGCTTTTAGGACCAGGTTCCTTCCTTTTCTTCCAGTTGCCCTGGGAAGCATTGGTGGGGGGGTGTTCCTCGTGTTTTATCTCAGTCTCCTCACCACTACTCAAGGAAACTTCCAGATGAGAGTAAGGCTTATCAAGGGTGAGATTTGCTTTCAGCTAAGGACTTTCAGCTATGCAGGTGTGGGGGAATTACTAGCCAATTTCCTTGTCACTTCTGCACTTCAGAAGGATGCTGCCCCCACTCCGGCCCATGAGCAAAGCTGCTCAAGAAGGAGCTCCTTAGACCCAGCCAAAATAAGCCAGTTTAGTCTGACTGCTTAAATGGTAGGTCTCTGCTAATCCAGCTCATCTTGGCTGAGGAAGTTTCATCAGAGCTCACATGACCAGCAACACTAAAGAGTAAGCTGGTGACAGGCAGATGGAGGCTGCAATTTCTTCCTGAGGCAAAGAACTTTGGCTTTGGATAGTTAGGAGATTTAGGACCTTCAGGATTTGGTCTCTAGGACTTATAGGTCTATACCAGTAAATTCAAATATATATCAATCCCCTAGCAGCAAGTGGGATGGAATAACCCACATCCACTCTTTAAAAACCTCTCATAATCCAGGAGATGAGTGGCACAGCTGAAATACCTATGGGTAATGGCTCTTAGATTTATAATATTCCAAACTCTTCCTGGATATTATTTGGGCTAGTGCTGATGTGGGTCAAAATCAGACAGAGTTCAGCAATTGATCTATGTGGTCATTCAGGGTTAAAAATGCTAGCTGGCATGGATTTAAATTACTAACTTAGATGTAGTGCAGGTAAAAAAAATATGCCTAAATTCAAACTTTTTTAAAAAAATCTTTTAATGGCATTTAGTCAATATTTTTAATTCGTTTGGGTTTTTTTTTTAAGGAACCGTTTGGTTGTTAGGACGTTCTAGGGTGTTTTTTCAGGATGTATAGGGAGAAGCATTGGGAGAAGAGAAATAGAGAATCATAGAATCATTATATTTGGAAAAGACTTCCAAGATCACAGAGTCCAACCTTTGACTGCACAGCAACATGCCAACTAAACTATAGCACTAAATGCCATGTCCAGGGGTTTCTTGAATGCTTCCAGGGACAGTGACTCCACCAGGTTAAGAACCTGGTGAGGAATGTAATCAAGGCTCATCTTGAAGTCTGAAGAAAAAGTCCACAGCACCATAACAATAACAAAACTGTGTTTAGCTTTTTGGACAAGGAAATTTAGTTACTATCAAATACACATAACGAACCCTTTGTAACTGGAAGGCTTGGATATTATTGATGAGGATAATTCTTGTCAGTGAGCCTTTGCACACTCATAGAGAGGTAGTGCACACATGCCTCACACAAACGGGCTCTAACCATTACACTTAGTTAATAAAATAGTAATATTAAAGACACTATTCAAACGAACTACTCCAATGGTGCAGAAATTTTTTCTTAAACTTCCAACACCGTTTTCCACCAGGTGTCACTCTAACATCCTATAAACCACGACTTTCAAAGAAAAAAAGCCCTGAAATACCTCCTTTCTTGTTTACCTTCCTTTGAACACATTGGGAGAACAAATAGTATCAGTCACTTGAGCCTTTGGATTTTTAACCTGAATTTCAGGAATTTTAGAAGAAGAGAGTACTTATGGGCTTTAGAAACCGAACTTTAAAAAGACTGTTTGTAACATCCGTATATGACAAAGCATTAAGTGTAATTTTTAAGTATGTCCCTTCCATAACACTGCACCCTGACATGGAACTAGGGATCCAAATTTTGTGAGATATCATTAATAAACCTTGTCCTTTATATTACAGATCTCCTTAGAGAATATAATTTCCTTTATCCCAAGGACCAGCAAAAGGAAGATGTGCTTGCAGACCAGCACATCTGCAGGAGAGAAGAGTGAGAATGAAGAGAAAAATAGAGAAGGAAACTTGATCACAATTCCCTACCTGGAGAGAAGTACATATCAGAGCTCTTTACAAATTATGGGTTCATGTTTCAAGTTCTTTTGAGTCTCTTTTAAGAGAAATAGAACTATGTGCAGACAAATGGTCAGCCCCGACAGCACTTGAATAAGAGCTGTCGTACCTTGAGGAGAAACATGTACATTATTACTGCCAGCAAAGCAAGTAACTAACAGCTTCTTTATACCTGGAATTCTCATGATCCATAAAGACAAACCTTTCCTGTACATGAACAGGCACACAGCTGTGCACATGCATACACGAGTGGTTTAATATCAGCAGACTAAGGATCGAAGACAGAGAGTTTTAGTGATTTGCTGCACTTACAGCAGAAGAGTAAAATTGTTGGCTCAAGGTGGATTGACAGCCTCCTGTACCATTCACCCCAGTGCACAGTCACAGGCTGTTGCACATACAGCCAGAAAGGTCAGCTGGGAAACACCTTCTGGGCTGCCAAAAGGTTACTGCCCAATACATTAACATAAACTGATGGCAACTTCAGCTTATTTTAATAGTACTGGACAAAAGCTCTCAAATGGTCAGCTCCTAGCTGATCCAGACCTGGAGCTGTGCCATCATTCCTGCCCTTGTGACAGCAACCTCCATCACAAAGGTAGGCCAACAACTCAACTGTAATATCCACTCTAATTTTAATCTCTTCCCACATTCAAGTCAGGCACCAAAAATCTCATCAAATGAAACAATTGTCTATGTGCTGCCACTTAAACAGTCTGTGCACAGTTTCATAAAAGGGCAGCACACAGCAGGACAACAAAAACTGAGCACGGGATGGCTGAGAAGGCAGGCAGGAGGACACTCAAAGCCCAGAGATGTTTGTGTTTAATCTGGGCTGTTTGTGTCCCGTCACACAGCACTAAAAATTCCTTGAAGATAGCCCACCGTTCATGTCTTGATGGGAAGGAAAGTTGGGAGAGATGAGAAAGGAGAGACTGTCAATCCCTCAACCAGCCTACCGGGCAGAGCAATGAAAAGGAAAATCTCAGCTTTTACTTATCAGTTTCTACCTTCTTTGTCTTGGGGAGGTCATCTTGAAAAGATATGCTGATGTGAGGCACTCACTAAGTGATGATGGATTTTCACTCTTTTCCAAAGATCACAGATTATTCTCATTTTCCCTCCAGCAATGGGCCCCCATTAGATTTTGAATTTCTTAGTAAAGTAAGTGAACAAGGACCCTTAGGGCAAAAATCTTCCCTCCACTGCCCTGGCCTCCCTCCTTCCCCTTTTATTTGTTAGTGCAACTGCTAAGACAGCTGTTTGTCTGGCAATAGCAGCCAGTCGGTCAGGGAGTGCTGTGCACAAACAGAGGGAAGGCCATACAAGAGAAACCCCCTGGAGTCTGGCTCAAGATTTATATCTATCTCTGCAGATTAGAGAAGTGGGGTTGGGGAGGGGGGGAGAAACAGACTGTTAAACTGGATCAAATTGAAAAGACAGTCATGCATGAGATCCTTAGCTAAACCAGTCAGGAGACAGGGATTTGCTTCTATTGATCTGCAGTAATGATGACTGGAGAAATGTCTCATTAAACGATGCACAATGATGGATTTCAGCCTAGGCAAATTTGAGCTGTGGAGATTAACAGGAAGAGATGTAAAAGCTAGGCCAGGATAGAAAATATAAGGAATGTTAAAGCGTAAAATGGATCTATAAATATATTGCTAAAAAATTCAAATCTAAAAGAAAAATAACATATTAGGGCTTATTAAACTATGTGTTTGTGATCATCATACAAACATTAAGAGAGACAGTGAGCACAAAGTGACAATAAAAATCTTGCTGTTAAGTAGGTAAAGCTTGCACTGCTTTTTGTTTTTCTTTAAAGAGGATGAGTTGGCAAGGTATTTTCAAAGCTATTTAGTGGTTTGTTCAACTGTGTTATCTATTAGATATCTCCTGATTATTACTAATCAAATGTGCTGTCTGAAATTTGAAGAAAACTAAATATCAGTGTACACAAGTAGCAGGCAGTGTAACAGAGTAAATGTAAAATGGCCTGATGCAGAATGTCTGAAGAGGATTGCATGAAAAAGATGTGCAAAGGGTTTTAGAGAGAAACAGAAGAAGATTGCATAGCACAGAGGGAGTGACTTACCACTCTGAGCATGTAGATCAGTGTGTAAGAAGATATAAAATCAAGATTAGGAGAAAAGACAAAGGGTGCAGAAGCAGTTGTGCAGATTACACGATCGATCTTCGTAAAGATCTTCAGAACAGTCAGATGTTCACTTTGCATAAACATCTCCCATAAAAGTCTCTACCTCTAACACCTCCTGGTTTCCATGGCATTCCCAAATACCTGAACATTTCATCTCCCAGTAGTTCCATAAAAAGAATTTGCTTATCCAGCAATCCAGGAGAGAGCCCATCTGCCTTGAGTTCCTTACAGATTGAGAAGCAACAGTGCCCACTATGGAAACGGGAATTAATTGGGACTGGATTTGACCATTGCAATCACCAGCCCAAGAAAGTGTGTTGCTGACTGTTGTTTGGATGTACTTTGGTAGGTATCCTGCTTTTTGGTAGGCATCTAGAGTCCTAGTCCTTCTTCCCACATAAATTTCCAGTTTCCTCTCCTTGACTGAGCAGTACCCCTGGCTACAGGCACTGATGGTCCACAGGAACAAGCTCCACACAAGTAAGAGCAAATCTCCTCAGAATAGGGGGGGAAAATGAAGGATGTTACCCAAAACACAGGCTTGTTGCAAACAGTTGGAGAGCCATCTGATCCCTTATTTTCTGAGGAAGAGGGAAACATTCCCTGGGAAGACCATAATCAGCTGGGATCTACCATCAGAAGAAATTCTGGTAATGGTAATCCAGCACATCCTTTCCACCTGCAGTAACAGCTGAAAAGGTAAATGCTGTGGGCAAGACAACACTTTGTCTCGACTTGATAACATGCACCAACACCACCGGCAGCCCAGTCAACTTCAGGCTTTATCCTACAAGGCTTTCAAACCCCTCTGGAACACCAACAGCTGCCATGACTTAAGACAAGTCTTCTCCTTGCCCTTCTGGGTGCAGGGGAAGGCCTGAGCAGAGCTCCATAACTCCCAAATTCAGACCAACCTGATGAGAGCCAGCCCTCACCTGCTGAGCTCCTCAACTGTGCACCCACTCCCCTGTTATGGGGAACATGGGGCTTGGTCCCATTCCCTAAACACAGGTCCCTAGTGACACCCCCCCTGTTGCAGGGAGCCCCAGATGTTCAGCCAGGACTAGCAGTGTTTAGGCACCATGGCAGGGGATCCCAGGGCAGTGCCCATCCCACCCCCAGCCAAGAGCAGGGCAGCCAGGGACCATCATCAGGCACCCTCCTGGGCACAGAGAAGCCACAGGTTGGGATGTGGGCCCAGGGCTGGAGAGTGGCCCTGATGTTGACCACTGGGGCAGGGGCTGATGGCTTCAGGGGCTGGCATGGGGCCCTGGTCCCTGGGTGGATGGGGAGCCCAGTGCAGCTGGGCAGAGCCAGCCCATCCCAGGTGTGCCCTCAGGACCTGGCTGGCAGGTGTCACCCTGGAGCAAGGGAACCCCTGCCCTTCTGGACCAGTAGCTGAGAGCCAGAGGGACCATCCAAGAATCTCAAAAGGACATTGAACTGAGTCTGCCAACTCCATTGACTGCAGCAGCAGTCACTTGAATTTAGATGTATTGATTTTAAATTAATTGCAATGCTTTTAGACAGCCTAAGTATTATCTGCCCATAGCCATATGTGCTGACCCTCGAGCTGACACAGACATGCTGTCAGAATCACTGCAAGATGGTGGTTTGGGTGTTAAACCAGCTTTTCTATTTTCTTTTGCTGAGGAAATCTCCTTCCAGCTAAGGGAAGTTTCCTTCCTCAGGAAGTTTTCTTTACTAGAAGTCAGGCAGATGCCAGAGCAAGGAGGGGACGGGCGCACAAAGCTACACCCGCACACTGCCAGTGAAGGTGCACCCCAATGACGAGAGGATTTATCACCTGTGAAGGACATCAGCCCTGACATTCCCTGTCATGGTCCCAGACCTGTTTTCCTGCCCTGCCCGAGCAGTGTGGTCCCTCCCTCTCCCTTGCACCAGTTCTAGCGCTGTTTTGATCCTCCACTGAGCTAATTCAGGACTCCAGCACAGCAAAAAGCCATTCACCTTGTTGTCAAGAGAAAGTTCTGCTACCTCAGCAAATTGAATTAGCTCAACACAACATCAGGTGAGCTCCAGGAAGAGGGGAAGTTAGGGAAAGAAAGGAACCCTTTGACCCAGCTGGTCTGAGCCTTCACTCTAACAGCTGCTATTGTTAACTAAATTTAGGTCTGATACATCATTGTCCCTTAATAGAGGGAAGCCTGGGGAGCAGGGTCTGCTGCTCATGACATGTTTGAACGTGATCTTGCACAACAGAGCAGTGACCTCTCTCTGCATTATGATAACACAAATAGCAAGAGGTGGCCTTTAATTGTGAGCGCATCTGGACTCCTAAAAGATTTGCAGAACAATGACATGCTTAAGCTGTAATGATAAACACTACCTCCATGTAAAGCAGGCTAAGACAGGAGAAACATTAAACAAGGGATGTCATACAGGTTCATATGTCTATGCTCCCAAGATTAAAGATGTAAATTGGTTTATGAAAAGTACATTATTTTTCCAGTATTACTTACACACACAAACACAGTGAAAAGACTTTTCTAAGGCTGAAAGGACTCAGTGGAGCTCAAAGAAGAAAGGGATGCACTAAAAAGAGGAAGTCTCTATACCAAAATGGATACAAGAGAATGAATTATTTTAAAACAATAACTAAAACAATTATTTCTGAGAAGATTCTTCTGGCTTGGTTGGGGGCTTTTTTCATTTTTTTTTTTAAATTTATTTTCCAGCCATGTTTTGGGTTTCTACTAAATTACAAACAGAGAAACACTATTCTCTGAAAAAAAGGTTAATGTGCCTTTTTGCGGTAATCCACAGATTAAGTAAAGACCATATCATTTAACCTCCTTGGGCACTTGTGTTCTCAGTCGAGTGTGCTGGCAGATACCCATCCTAACAGCAATTTAAACAAGGTGCAGACTCATGCTCTCTTCCACTGCTCTGCAAGCTGCAGAATTTGAGCACAGTGAAGAGCTATGGCTACAGCAGCATCTTGAAATATCACAGCATCAGAATCCAGAAAGCACGGACCCAAAGGAGCACTTGGCACTGCTGTCAGCAGAGGCTCCCCCAGTAATTTCAAGGTACTTTAGATTAGGCCCAAGAACTAAGCTGAAGAAAGAGACTCTGCCCAAACAGGCCTACTAAGCAGCAATATTTCATTTAGTGGAGATTCCAGGTGCACAGAGTGCCCAGGTAGATGTACTTCAATGTCTGTATGCCACTAAAAATAGTTTACTGCATTTTCACACAAGTTTTTCAGATAAATATAATACATACGAGAAATTGCCTATAAGTGTGTCTTTATAAGACTAGTAAAACAAAACAGCTATAAATATTTCCTTTATGTAGCAACAAGTTAGCCTTCACTTGGTAGCATGGCTGTCTGCAAATGTTGTCATTATTTTCTGACTATGGTCATGCTGACCATTTTCTGACTCTGTCATGCTGTTTTTGTTTCCCTTGCTTCAGTGTTTGCTATTTTACTGCATTAATGTAATTCTACAGATCAAAGCAACAACAACAAGAAAAAGATTCCTGGGACTGTAACATAGAACAAGGAACATCAAGAAAAAATACTGGGCATAAGATGCAAGGAAGTACGTGGAGGTTCATGGTCCACAAAATCCAGACTGCAACCAGCAGAAGCCAATGTGAAATTGCCTACATGTGCTCCAGAGTGGTTTGTAACTGAGAGAAGGCTGAAGAGCAGCTGGGCTTCCTGCTCCTGCTCATTTAGAGGATAGGATTTGCCTCTCTAGATCCCTAGTAATAGGAGCATATTGGTGGGAGTGTGGGAGAGGAATCGGATAATGCCATGAGAATGAATCAAAATCCATTTGATTACTCTCTTTTTCAAGTAAAAGCTACAAAGTCAGCTAGAAAACAGTTCAACAAGCTAACATGAATCCCAATGATTGATTAATATACCATGCTCATCTTTATAGAAACATTAAGTCAAATACCTATACATGCCTGGATGGTACAGTATTCAAATGTGATAGCAGAAGTCTGAGCCTAAAGGACTATGGTAACTCCTGAAAAGGTGCAGAGTCCTTGCAAAGCCCTTACAAGCAGGGTGCTGCCTGAGAAACTGCAGGGACTCAGGTCTTTGAGAGAGAGAAGAGGTAACTGCAGAAGCTGAGCAGGTAATTATTACAGGGTTAGTTTTGGCCTGGTTGGAGCAGCTGATAGCAGTCCTAGCTGTGGCTGACTGCACCAACAGCACAGCTCACCATTTGGCATTCTGAGTGTGCATCCTGCATCCTTTTGTGCCAGACTAATCCCAACTGTCCCAAGGCATCTCCTCTGTGAGGCTGCCTGATTCTCTGGGCACATGAGGAGCTGTGGCTGGATGGTGGGGGTTGTTACAGCGACTTTGGCTACAAACAGCTGTTCTCTGCCATAGCTGGTCATGCCAGGTGAAGGTTTTCTTGTTCCCAGGTGCTCAGCGCTGTTCAATCACTGGAGAATGAAGCCATGAAGGGTTCACTCAAACTTTCTAAGCCATTGAGGACAAATGTGTATGAAATAGATAATGCTTAGAGTGGGAACTCAACATGCCCAGGCAGCAGGAGCTAAAAACTAAGGTTAGGCAGCAGAGCTGCTCACACAGTGAATGCCTGGCCCTGGTTCTAACATCTGTCACCTGTGCAAGCCAGTCCACAGGAGGCAAATGCCTGGGCTGAATGCACATGGACAGTCAGCCCAACCCCACCACCCTGCACCAAAACCTTCATCATGCTCAAGGGAAGGAGGGTAAGAGCAACTGATTTTGGTGGACAAAGGCCACACTGGATGTAGAGCAAAAAATTAAAAGGCTGAGTTTATATCTTGGAGGCAGACCTAACTCGAGCTCAACTACATATATCACATGTGGAAAAAGGCCTTTAGGAACATTTATGAACCCCAGGGCCAAGAACAACTACCAGCATGTCTGACATAACTAAGAACATAGTATCTTTAATGAAAAGAAAAAGACAGAAGAAAGTTAAAAGTTCTTGCTTTGGGAAGGAATATCTGAGAAATTATACTGTCCACACAAACCTAACTTTAGGTGGCAACAAATTTCAATTATTGATCTTTTATTATCTTACAAAGAAGGAATGTTCAAAACTGATTTGACTGTTCACCAACATGCTACATTTACTTTCTCTTGTGCAAGGAACCTAAAGTAGGCTCTAATTCTTTGTATTTCATAAAAAGGCACAATAGTACATCAAAATTAATGTAATTAAAGTAACTAAAACATGAGAAAATATTCACTCAACTCACATTTTTCTAATTATTTGCAAAAAGGCAAAAAGTTTTTTACAGCGACATTACATTTGATCAGGCTTTTACATTTAACAAATAGCCTGGCTTCAAAAGGAATTCACAATGAATCCTTAAACTACATATACAGTTGTGACCCACAGCTGTGGCTGTATGAATGACAAGAATTTGACCTTGTGATTCATTGGCGTAGTGGCCCAATGCTATGCAGAAAAGTTGCACAAGAAGCTTTTTCTCCATACATAATGATTATTGCAGATTTATGAGCTATGCTTCCTCTATGTATAACTGGCTTCTGTGCAGACTTCCACAGGGCCTGTACAGAGCACAGGGAAGGGGGAGGGACCACAGTCCCACACATCATAATTGCTAAATTAATAAGCATGATTCCCATCTCTCTCTCTTGAAACAAATGAACTGAAGAAAAAGGTCTTACTTTTCACCTCCTGAGACTTTCAGCCTGAGTTCATATCATACCCTGCAAGAAAACTGCAACATGGCACGGACACTTGAAATTAGGAAGATGAGCTAGATCTGGAGTAAAGTGGATGACTTCTTTTAAATCAAGCAGTCATTCAGCTCACACTTATATTTGCTCTCAGCTCTCTTAGTTATGCAGACAGGGATATCATGATCCATAAACCAGCATATAAACTGCCCTCTCCAGTGTACATAAGTGACACACTCTCTATACTAGAAATTAGCAAGCCCTGCTTACTTGCATTCATCTCCCATTACTCCAGACCTTTTAGGAAAGATTATAACTAGATCAATTGTTAACTTTATTCAAAAGACATGTGATTCAAACATAATTGGTTATTCCTGGAAGTGACCACTGGATTGCTTCATATTTTGCACAAGTGATTTCTTAGCTCCTACTTGGATGCAACCTCATAAACATGAGTAAATGATTAAGACTACTTGTTTCACGTGGAAAAAAAAATGCAGACTGTGCAAATTCAGCTGTGAACTCCCTCTTGAAACTCCCAAACATGCCATCGTTAAAGATTACATACTACCTATGTATTAATGGGCAAAATTTGACATTTTTCTAAAAACATGAGGACTAATGCCTTGCAGAAACACAAAAACTCTTTAAAAACACCTTTAAAAAACAATTGGAGCTTTGTCACTGACAATGACCAAGGACACTGCCAACTAGTAAGTTATAAAATAGTAGGCTCTGTTTTGACAGAATGTCATGAATCTCTAGATCATAATATTTTTCAAGGCAACCCTAAAACAATATGTTTAAATGAAAAGGAACATTCTGCCCCATATTTCTTGACAGAAGCAGAGGATGTTTGGTTGATTTTCTTCAAAATCCAGATGATTAGCAACTTTATTTCTCTTTCCTTGAAAGAATGAAAAATTATGACCTAAGACTACCAAGCAGCTGTGAGAAACTGCAAAATATGTGGCAGTGGGACAAATGATTAGTCTTCAACTTGATCTCATAATTACATCATAATAGGTGACATGATTGGATAGGTTACAGCAATTAAAGTGATGAAAAGTGCACATTCATCCCCTATATGACTCTCATTAGAGTTACACCCAACTGCTGCTGTAGCAGTGAATGAGGCTGCCTCTTAGCATCCAATTATCCCATAGGCATTCCCTACCAGTGCTGGGAAGGGCCCTGCTATCACCCCCGCCCAGACAAGACCTATAGTTCTCAGCTGCTGAAAAGACAAAAGTCCTTAAGCCTGCTGCAGTTTAGTTTTCTCTCACAGAATTTATTGCCCGTAATTTCTTTTTCCATGTTCTTAAGGTCTAAGAATATTTATGGTCTCTCCCCCCTGGGGATTTTTGCCACCAGTGTAATTACATAATGACATTATATGGTTCCAACTCATCCATATGGGTGCAGGCAGTGACCTATGCTAGTGCAAGTTAAACTGTTTCTTCTAGCAGAAGATTTTTTTTCTGCCTGATTCTTGCTTCATGTTTGCCTTGAAGTATTAAGGAAGCATTCAGTCGTGATATCCTCTTAGCTACTTGCTCAGAACTACTTGAAAAGTGGAAATGTTATTTTACTGACTCCTTCCCTCCTGGACATTTTCACACATGGAGAAGGATGCTTACATTAAGCAAGGAGGGAAGCTGCTAACATGAAATGCACCAGAACCCAGGCTGGCTCTGAGAAGGAGGGCACAGTCCTGCAGTCTACTACAAATGGGTAGATTTTTTCTAATTGCAATGGGTAAATCGCAAATTGGTTTTGCAACTGTAGTTAGATGAATATCCAGAGGAGTCCTGGAGGCCAGTCCATCTCCTCATGGTTTAATGCTATGCAGACCTTAGTGGAGGGCGGTCCCTGCTGCCCCATGGGCAAGGCCTTAGATTCCAATGATAAAAACAAAGCAGAAAGCATTGTGTCCATAAAATACTCTACATACACAGAATAATTCATGTATATCTTCAGGAATTTGCTAAACTTCCTAAGCCATGCCACAGCCTTGTGGCAGCACTGACTTTGCTGTAGTCTGAGCATTTTTAACAGAGAGGACTCCTCACGTTATGTATACAAATGTTGCATCTAGACACGTTTCATTATTTTACTTTATGTGTTAATTTTCTGATTTTTTTATATAACCACCACATACACTTCTGGCAGAACACAGACCCTGAATACGTGGAGATCAGCAACCACAGCGTTTTGTTCTGGCTTTATCCTGTAAATCCACTATACCGTTTGCTTTTGCCCCAGTGAAAATGCAAAACCTGCCCTCTGTATAAAGACTGCTAAAAGGCCGCTCAATCTGCAAGCTATCCTTCTGCTAATGAAGAGATTAACATACCTCTCAATGTCTAGAATTGTTCTTGTTGTTTGTAATTTGTAACCTCGGGTCCTCTCCACCTCATCATGTTTTCAATTCCTCCCCCTTCTTCTATGCAAAGAAAAAGCTTTCCACTTACTAAGAGCAGGAACTTTCCTGTTCGCTGCACAAAAGCAAGACTGCTTCATTAAGATGAAACTTAAACCTCTTTGTATAAATTAAGTTTTCAGTTTCTATTTTTTATTTCTCTAGAATCTGTACAGAACAAGATACTTCTGAAAGGAAGAATATATGCAGTGTCAAGCTTGCAAGATAAGCTTAGGTGAACTCTGCGGTGTGTTTTCCCTTGCTCCCCTGCCCCTTGCCCCAGACAAACTACCAGTTTAACATCACACGAGGAACACAAGGACTCACCAGATGATTTAGGTCTGCTTAGAAGCAGCTCTTTCTCTGTGTATTATATTCAATTATGCAACAGTATATGAAAAGTATAGGTCAAGAAAGTAAATCCATGAATGCACATGTCTACAAATGAAACCTGAGTATGTCCCCATACTGCCCATCCACCTTCTAAAGTGTTTCGAGCTGATTTTGTCCTGAAGTCCTCACTTGCTGTTTGTTCATCCTGAAGTCAAAGGTCTGTGGAGTAAAAACTCAATTGCCCCTTTGCAGGTGGCTGCACAGTAAAGGTACCCATACAATGAATGATAAGACACATTACCTACTTGTAGGTGACTCAGTTAATACCATTTGCAACAAACACACAAAATACTCCCAACTTATACCCTTGGAAAATTACCTGTAAAGGCATACATGCTCATGCTAAAAAGCAGCTATGTGTTTGGGTGAATCAGGTCTCTTCCAAATGAAGTCAGTGTTAGTGACCAAAACCAGTTGCATTAAGCTGTTCAGAGTGGTTTGGCAGGGAGTTTTCCTGTTGTGAGGCTCCCACTCTGTGACAAAGTATTAGTCAGGTTCAATGTATACCTTTTTTTCTGAACTAATATTTTGCCTTAACTCAAAGCAATTGCCTTTGAAACTGTATTTATTTAAAAGCTGGATTTAACTCTCCTTACAAAGAGAAATTTGGGAAAGTACACAAGGGTTACACAAGTCCTCCTTGTGAATAGCAACTTTGAGAGCTATAAACTGCTTCATTCATCTTAATGATTATTTAATCTTGGAAGCTGACAGTAAGTTCCTTGCCTACAGCATATTGAAAACTGACAGAGAGAGGGCATAGTAATGAGAATTTAATAGCAAAATAAATAATACAGAAGCTGCTTCACTGATTGCATTATTATTATTATCCTGCTGAAGTCAATAGGAAAGCTGTGCTCCCAACACCTGCCAGAGGAGCAGGGCTTCCCCCTGAGCACTACACGTTTGCAACAGGAAACACGTGGCCTTGGACAAGCGACCAGTTCTGGCAGAGGCACGAGTGGTGAAAAGATTGAAAGGGCAGCCTGCACGCTTTTCCTCCACCAGTGCTCTCCTTACTGGCCACGAACAGAAAACAAATACCACTCCCAGACATTTTACAGCCCCAGTCTCAAGGGCACAACTTATCATTTCACTACGATTCATTGAAATAAAAATGACTGTGAATTGAATCATTCTCTCTCTGTCTCAGAGGGCACTGCCAAGCCTCCAGCGCCCAGGAGATGAAGAAAGCCTCCTTTCATGATATCTACCAACATACCTTCCCTCTTGTTCTGAGTCTCCTAGAGGTGTGTGACCGGCAAAAACCATTTTGGCCTTCCAAGGCTCCTAACTTGCCTCTAGACATTACCAACCATGTGAGTTCCGTGGAGAGATCAGCACTAGTGACACCATCTGTAAGCTCCATGGCAAAGTGTTTTGCACATTAAATTGCCCAAGATCTAAACTAAACTAGACAACTAAAGCTGGGTTGTCTCTGTATTGCTTCCCTAAGGTTAGTCGGGATGGACCTGCAGGACTGTTCTGTCCATATTTATGATAACCCTTAACAAATATAACTAGAATCTGGCACTATTACTAGAGAATATATTCTTGGTCTCAGTTGATGGAATACAAATCAGTATAATTGCCAGTACCAGCCCTTGTAGGACTGACTGGTTTTTGATTGCCTGCTAATACAAAACAATCCACACTCATATGTTGTTATATTGCTTTTCAACAACTACTACTTTTTCAAAGATTATACACATTTTGCAACATATGTATTATTCTATCCATCTCTCTTCCTGGTGTTTTCATTTATGCTGTCTCATTTGTAGGTTTTGAAACAAAATTTGGTATTGGAAAAACTATTTTCTGTGACCACAATATTTTCACCACTTCTGTGGGGTCTTTAAATCCAGTCTTAAGGCTGTTGCAGAGTTTGACTTTCTGGCCCCTTTGTCTCCATAATCACCCTCATTTGTATGAATTTACTACTGATAATCTGTGAGACAAGTAAAAGGACAGGCCACTTTTATTCACATAGACACACTCCTCTTTAAAAGTCTTTCAGCTTTCAGAGTCTTGAAGAGAGTAACCCATTCCAAACTCCTTCAACCAGAAGGATGCTGGCATTTGCTGGCAAATCCAGTGAGGATGAGTCTGACCACCAAACTGCTGCACTAACAAACATTTTCTCTGCCTTATACCATCTCTAACATTTTAGTCTAGATTTCAAACTCTTCTTTGAAAAGGGTAAGTCTCAAATACTAACAACGTGTGTTAAATACATATACCAAGAATATAATGTACTGGGTACATGGCAAAAAATACGCCTGATCACATATGGTGTCTGAAAAGTTAAAAAACAGACATTAACACTTACAAAACAAGAGCTCAATTAGAATAAAGGTTTACCAAACTCGCCTCTTTTTAACATAATATAAAATCTAGCAATGTAGTCTCTGACATACAAGTTAATTCTGTACTTCACTTTAGCACAGCAGCACAGTGTCCCTGACCTGCCAGCAGCGTGAATCCACCTGCCTCATGGAAACCCAACCCCGAGAAGACTGTACAGGGTCAGACAGCCCACCTTCCGTTCTCCAGGGTGCTTTTAAAAGGCAAACCACTGAGGCCTGCTTAACATTCGGGTCTCCTGCGGCTGCTGGCACTGTGTTCCCTATCGTGCATCTGCAACCCTCCCTGTGCCACAGGTTTCTTCAGAGCCGGACAGTCAAGGTCCCACCCAGACGGAGAGATGCCCACAGCATACTTCAGACAACTCCTATTTAATTCAGCCCACAATTGTAACAAACAACGCTGGCACAGGTTAACCATACGGCTTGCAAACCTGCGTGGAGATACTTCCTCGGGACCGAGGAGCCCGATCGCGACCCCAGCAGTGCTGACGGGGCCGGACGCTCCCGCTTGCCCCGTCCGGCTGCGCTCGCGTCCAGCCCCGCTCGTGTCCGGCCCCGCGCCCCTTCCCGCCGTGGCAGCGGGAATCAGCCTGCAAACGCCAAAATAATCCTGTTTCTTCAAGAACATACGAATATATAAGAGAGTGTGTATGTGTATATATATATATCTGGGCATGTACACGGCTTGCCAACTTCGGGGGCTCGCAGGCGATGCTGGGGCCGCAGGGGTTTGGGGAAACGCCGCGACCCCGGCGCAGCACCCCAGAGCGGCGGTGGGTGGGAGAAGCAGCGCTCGGCGAGGGGAGGGGGCGGCGGGGCCGCGCCGGCCCCTCGGTCCACGGCAGGAGGAGGAGATACCCCGAGCGGCAGCCCAATGGGAATAGTGGCGCTTCCCCTTCTCCCGTTTCCTCTCTCCACCCCCAGCCCCAGGCCGGGGAGGCGGGAGGCGGCAGCGCGGCAGCCCGGCCACCGGCGGGGCACGGGGCCAGAGGCAGCCCCGCACGGCCCCTTCTCCGCCTCCGCAGAAGCACCTGCGGGGGGAAGGATGCCGGGAGGTGGCCGCCCCCCTCCGCGGGAGCGCGGGCTGCCTGCGGAGCCGCCCCAGCGAGAAGGAGGAGGAGGAAGAGGAGAGGAAGAGAAAGGAGCAGGAGGGAAGTGGGGAAGTTGTGCCTTGCCCGCCCCGCCGAGAGCCGGAGCCATGGGCCCCCGCTGGGGGGGCGCGGGCCGCCCCCTCGCTGCTGCTCTCGCTGCTGCTCGGAGCCTCGGCCCCGCTGTGGCTGCGGGCGGAGACGCTGGGTGAGTGCGGGGCCGGGCGGGGAGGGTCGGCGGGCGCGGCCCCGGGGGCTCCCCGCGCCGGGGGCGAGCGGAGGGTGCTGCGGGCTGCCCCCGCCGGCCTCGCCTCGCTGCTCTGCGGGAGCGTAGCCTGAGCTGCTCTCGGGGCTGTATATAGCTGACCTGGTTAATCCTCGCCGGGTTTATCCCTGTGTCTGAGTAGCTGCGAGATTAAAGTGGTAACCAGCCTTACGGTAAATGTATACTACGAGTTTCTAGATATTTTTTAATTAGGATTTTTTTTTTTTTAATAAGTCAGATAAGCGGCGAAAAAGTCTCCAGCAAGTTGCGTGCAGGAGG
The DNA here is from genome assembly GCA_017589585.1 of Phylloscopus whistleri. Classification (NCBI taxonomy): domain Eukaryota; kingdom Metazoa; phylum Chordata; class Aves; order Passeriformes; family Phylloscopidae; genus Phylloscopus; species Phylloscopus whistleri. Next base: position 436,145 of record JADMLD010000712.1, read on the forward strand.
CAGGGGGAGGCCACCTGGGCGCCGGCTGTGGCCGCGCCTCGTCAGCCCCGGCGGGAGCCCCGGGCGCGGCGGGCGGCGCTCGGGCAGCGGCAGCTCCGCGTCTGCTCCGGCCGGGGCTGAGCTGGGGCTGGGGCCGGCAGCCCCCGTCCCACAGCCGCGTACAGGCAGCTCTGCTCTCTCGCTGCCTCGGGAAGAAAGTGAAGTGCCCATACTGGTGCCGGGACAAAGTTTCGTGGGAACCTCAAGGGGATGTTACGAGCCTTTTTGTGATGGTGCAGTTTGTTGCAAATAGAGTGCGGGTACCATTCTCTTTACCGTCTGTTTTTAAGCTTCCTGTGTAAATTACCGGTACAGCTGACATCTCCGACCGCGGAATTGCAACCTCTTGGCTATTGCATTGCATGGCCTTCTGCATCCGTCTTCATTGCCAGACTTCACTGGCAGCTACCGATAAAACAGCCAACACTGGACACTAAGCATCATAATGAGCTTGACAATGCATTCAGATAACTTAGAAGTCCCGTATTAATGTTCCGACTTGGCTGCAAATTTCAGAACCCAGTGCTATGCATTAGCTGTATACGGGCATTGGCAGAAAGTACTTCGGCTTATTTATACCTGTTCTTCCCGTAACCTCCTATTAACAGAGATTTCCGATATGCATCTCCACAAAAGGGAGAAGTTGGTATGAGTCGTGTTGCCACTTGCCAGCTTCATGGTAGCTTTGCTGTTCTGTCCTCGATGCGCTGGGATTCCAATTTGATGTGTTCCAGGAAACATATGTAGCAAAGATAAAAACATTCCCTTAATCCCTCACGTCAGTGTTTTGAGGGGGTTGTTTGTTTTCTCTTTCACCAATGCTTGTCCTTCACTCGATGGCACCAGGGAACAGTAAGTCATTTGGGAAGCAAGTGAGCAAGTCTGCTGGGATTTCGGGGGGTTTTGGTGCATGCATTAACACAATAGTAAGTATGAATGTCCCTTCTTGTCCACATTCCCAATTGGTAAAAACGCTTTTGTTCATGTTAAAAATGTTTCTACTATCAAATCAACAGCATGGGAACGTAAGTACTGTTTTGCCTGGTTTTCTTTGGACCAAACTCAGACTTACAAGATAATCTGCCCGGTGTCTATAAAGCAGAAAAGATGTTGATCCCCGCAGTTCATTTCTCCACCAGGGAAGTTCTTCTGTGTTTATTACTATTACTGTGTTTATTACTATTACCCTATAAATTGGGGGCTAAGTGTCCTAAAGTCACACCAGTGGAGAAAGGAGATAAGGATAAGTGGATACAAACTTCCTGTTACACAAGCTTCTTGACTTGTTTAAAAGTTGTAATGGAGCAGGAGAAGTGCCAGAGTGAATCAGGCTCGAGTTTCAGATAATTCTATATCTCGTCACCACTGGTGTTTCCCACCAGCTGGTTCAAAGAAAGATGCACTGGTTTAAGTATATTGATTTCAAAATACCCATTTAAAAAAATGAAGTGTTACATTTTTCTGACTCCTCATGACCTGACTGCGAAACATGCAGCCTTTACCTTCCTCTTAACTTTTTCTTGAGGGGTGCTACAGAACAAGGATGAAGTGGCTGTTATAGCTGCTGTTCTTTTACTTTGGTTTCAAATTAAGGAAACACCTCTTTTTTCAGTATGGCTCAGTTATTTCAGAGAATGGCTCATGTCTGATTGTGTAGAGTCCGGGTGTCTGCTCTCTTTCTGTTCTTGAAAATATGTTAAATGTGTGTGATGTCTGAGTAATCTATGAATGTGGGATTTTGTTGTCCATAAGATGATAATAGGAAAGGCTGAGTGTTAAGAGAAGCTATTTTAATTTAAAAATATTTATAGGCTTAGTAGGTCTCACCTGGGAACAAATACTACATCTATGACTGCCCATGAGTAATAAATGGGTTTGGGATATATAATAAAAGGTGGTTCTTTTCTCTTTTTATTCTGCTGTACACCCATCTTCTCTTGGGGTTTCAGTTGCCAGTTATCTGCTGACAACTACAAAATATACTTTGCTCCCTGTCTGCCAACCTCACACAGCCATCCCATATCCTGGTATCTCTTCTGAAAATCTCTTCCAGCGGTTAGAACCCAAGGCAGAAGGGAGGCAAACCTGAACACATTATCTTTGCCTTTCACCATTCCCTGTTTTTCCTTCTGGTGTTGTTGAGCAAGACCTTGAACCATGTAATTGTGGGCAGCAGAAATCAGAGTTGAATCTGAGCCTTTCAGAGTTTTGACTCATTTTCTATCGCATTTCTGGCCAGTAGGACTTAAAACTGATCCGAAGGTTGTTTGTTTGTAGGAAGGCATAAGAGGAATGGGGATTTTAATCTATTAAGTACAAGATTTAAGCCACTGCTCTTGCTGTACCTCATTTATTTTCACTTCAAATAAAACGCAGCAATGAAACTAGTTCATGTGGGATTTGCAGATCAGCTTCCAGGAGTGAGCTTTGCTTGCTGTATTCCTGGATCTGTTGACAGTCGCACCCAATGCCCAGTTGGAAGAATCGATGGGGAGCAGACTTTTATATGTTTTGAGGAAAGGCTGTTATTCAATGTGACAACAGTGTATCCAGTAATTACAAGAGATTATGCCTGTTCTCAGGGGCTTGCACAAAACCCTTGCTGAAGAATACTGGTGTGATCATGCTAATCCACTTTGTATGCCCATTTCCAGCAGTTTGAAATGCAGATTGAGATGAGTCTTTCTTGTACCCAAACCCCCCGCCCCCCACGTCAGTTTCTGAATATAAGTGATTGGTAAATTTTCAGTTTGTTTGCTTTTTGTCCTTATGTCTGTTTCCTTCCTTGGCTCCCTCTCTCTTGCCTTGGGATTGCTGACTAGAATTGCTAAAGAGGGAGGCAACAGTTTTCCAGTTGCAGTTCATAAGCAATGCGCGTACCCACCACAAGAAAACTGCAATGTTTTCAGTCACACAGACTTTGCTATAAATAGCTCTAAGCTCTTCGTCAGTACTTCTCTTTAGGTTATCAGGGGATGTATTTCAAACAAAATCAAAGACAGGGAGGGCAGCAGGAGTCTCTCCGACAATGCAGGGAGAAAAAGATGCTTTGGGAAAGTTGTTACCTGCATGGCTGGTGAACTGTATTTCATGAAAATTATTTGTTGATATGCATATGCAAAAATATATTCATTTATATTTATCAAAACTGTGTCACCTGTAGTCCACCTGAGTTACGTGGGTAGCACGGTAAAAATCAGTTTGAAAAAATATCGATTTTGAGGTCAGTTATGCTACTGTATAGAGATGCCTAAGGTACCTTTTCAAAAGTATCTTAGGTACCGGACCAGTATAGTTTTGGAAGCCCATCTGAGCTCTCCCACCATGCTGAGAAGCGTGGTCCTGTGTGGTGGCAGGCACTGAAGTCCTCAGCATAGACATCACTGTAGTTTGGGGCTGGCTGTATCGGATCAGATGCTCTCCTGTGGCATGTACTCATCAACATATGGGTTTACACCATCTGCTAAGAATAAAACAAGCCAGACAAAATCAAAATAAAATCCTTCTGACTGGATTCAGTGGAATGGTGTTGGATCCCAACTAACTGCAATAAAAAATATTAATAGCAATGCATAAGAATGAGCACACAACTTCCCCAAAAGGTTTAATTAGTGTTACAACTGGGAGTGGGAAACTTCAAATTGGGACAAGCTAATAGTGATGCTTAAATAAAAAACGGATAGTGGTTTGACTAGTTTTAAGAGTATACAGATACCTTCATTTTTGCTTTCAAAAGAAATTACAAACCATCTAATTAAACTGATTTTTGTCTGTGAAAATTGTGTGAGTGCTAAAGCCACATTTTTGAGGTTGGCTGTATGCTTGTACATAGAGAGAGGCTGCCAGTAGCTTTGGTTAGGATTGTTGATCCTGTATAATTAGGCCTGGGAGCTGAGTCTTTTGAGGAGAGGAAGCATTTTGGTCTTTTATTGCCTCTTTCCCTGTCTCTTCTTTCGACAGCGTCAGGACTTGCCTCTCAGGAGTTTCCTTCCAAGACAGGAAGGCTTAGTTTGGTGGTGGTGGTACTTTCTCATCCTCTTCGAGCAAGATTTCCAGTCCCAGTGTGACCATATCCTTCATTTCCTTTTCCTTGGTGGGATGGGATTGCTGTCTGGTGGCAGCTCCATTCTGCTCCCCTGCGCAGGCACAGAGAAGGACGAGTGCACCCATGCTGTGCAGCATTTGCCCATCTCCAAAGGGCTTCAGTGAAGGTGTTCTCAAGCCAACTGTGATGAGGGGCAGGAGAATAAATGGGGAAAGCAGAGCAGGGCAAGGCTAGAAACCCAGTCCCCAGGCCTCCAACGGGACCAGGGTGTTCGTTTTTATATTTAGTGCCACTTATTTCAGCCCAAGCTACATCTGTCATTACATTAGTGTTCATCAGGCATTTAGTTAAGCTCTGAAACATTGTTTCTTGTCTCAGTTGCTGCAGAAACCTCACATCCATCAGTTTTATTCCATGATGTTCAAGTTTCTGGCATTTCCACCACAAATTGTTCAACAGTATTGGATTTCAGTCTAATGCTTTGACATTAAAGTTGAAGTCATGTTGATGTCATCTTCCAGATGTTCATGTCTACTGAATAAAAATTTTGTTTGTTTGTTTTATTTCAAATTACAAAAACACATGGGAAATTCTGGATGTGATCCCTCATGCTATACAAAGGCCTGTGTGTGTCCTGTCAGAAATCAAACAAAACTTTTCTTCATGGAGTAGCAGCAGAGACTTCAAAAAGCTGGAAACATAGGTGGATTTCCTCACCCAGCCGAACAGAATGGCTTTGTTACGTGCCTGAGCCCTGTTGTTGCAGCTGCACTGACTGTGCAGAAAGGAGATGTGTCGCTTCTGCCTCAAATTACTCGTGTTTTGCTCTGGTGCCACGCCAGTTCTATGTTGATATGTTGTTTTAATAGTCACCAGTGTCTCACTTGTGAAATGAACTCATCACAACAAGTCCACACTTTGTCCTCCAGGTCTGCAAAAATACATTTTAACTTGCAAAATAAATGTAGTTATCCTGTGGGTCTCTGCTGGGATGCTTTAGCAGCAAGGTCCATGTCTCACATTTGAGCTGTTGCCTTCCCTCTTGTCTCAGCTTTCTCCCAAAGGCAAGGGTTTGTAATATCCCATGTTTCTTGTGTCAGGATGCTACAGGGGAATTGAAGTTCAAATGCCTCAGCTACTGAGGGCTTTTTGGGTGGTCATAAATGTTAACATTTTCAAACCCAAGGAATCAGCACTTACTGATCTAGTAGTATTTTAGACAGAAGAGACATGTTTAAACTCGTGGTACTTGATAATGCTTGTGTTTTGAAAATTAATCCACTTTTTTTTTTTTTAGATGAAATTTAGTTGCTGTGTTTTGTAGGTGGAAAGCAAAATAAAACTGTATCAAAATAAACAAAGCAGTTACACAGAGAGATTCACTCTTGAGTTGAGTGAAAAACTGTTCAGACCTTTCTGCTGTATCCTGTTTCAAAAGTTGAGAATCTGATTGTTTAATACTACTGCTAATCAAAAAAATCTGGTCAAAATAAATGGTACACACAGGGTGGTATAAAATATACTCCTCTCTGCTGTTTTCCACATCCATCAGCAAATACCTTTTATGTAGTCTCAATAATGTGTCACAGAAGACACAGAAATGATGCTGTGGGTCACATGCAGTGCCACAACCAACACTGTAGTTCTTAAGTAATCATGTAGCTGCTTTCCTTTCTTCTTTTTTTTTTTTTTCCTTTTTTTTAATTTAAAACATCTTTCACAGCAACTGTATGTAACCACAATGAATTGGGATGATCACAAAAGCTTATGGAGCTTCAGCATATACCATTTTGTTTAGTACCTTGAGGATGAGTATCAAGCAGGCTGGTTGTGTGACAATACTGACAAAAGGCATTTCTTGCTTTCAGTGCATCAGGTCAGAGTAATTCTTTGATTGTTTCTTCAAGAAACCACTTGCTGTTAGTTTGCAGTAACTATGGAGAAAATAGTTTCTTAGACACTGGGTTCACTGAGTCAAAAGACATTAAAAAAAATAAATTGTGCTGATAAATGACAGTTATTGTTTCCATCACAAACCAGTTTGTTTTCTCTTGAAATATTCGTTGATTTATGCCTTGAGGGATAATGGGGTGTTTGGGTAATTCACTTTGAGAAAAGTAGCATCCTTTCTCTTGTCCTTTCTTATTAACAAATTACATGTTCCACCTAGGCGTACAGGCATAAAAGGTGGATGTGTGATTTTTCAAGTAAGTCAGGGCAAGTTTGATTTCTAGAAAAAAAGACCATCCTCCATCATTGATAACTGTATACCTTGCTTGGCTTGTATCTCACTAACAAGGTAATTGCATATTAAAATAAGGGGAGTGTGTGGTTTCATTCTATCATGTTCAGCCATTTCCTCTTGCCCAAATTAAAACTGTTTTGAAATCTTGCCTTCCCACCTGCTACTGTAACTGGAACAGCTCTGCTTCAGCCCCTCCTTACCCTGGTGTTTCTGAATTTCCTGTCCCTGTGGGTTTGTCAGTCCTTAGCACTGCTGTGAATATTCCTATTCCTGTGCAACCCAATATTCGAGTCTGGCCTTGAGCTTGCAGCATATGTTTCCCACACAGTCCAAATTTGGTGCAATATACTGTAAGTTAATCTCCAGTAAAGCATAGCGCGGAGAAAAACCTGGGAAGAAAACAGATGGAGAAAGTAGAGCAAACAATTTGCATATATATGATATGACTCTTAGTTAAGATTAGCATTTCCTACTTTGCCTGAAAAGCCCTTAATAAAGATCCAACTTCATGTTTGCCTCAAGTCAGCAGAACTGGAGGAGATGCCCTAATGGCAAAATTAGGGACAGCCCAGCACAGGGTGGGAGGGAGCTCCATCTCCTGCTCCAGTCCTGTGTTGCTGACACATTTCTGGGATGTTGTAGGCAGAGGGCCAGGGAAGAAACTGCTGTCTGTGGGATATTTGTTCCTTGTAGCCTTCATAGCTCTGAGCCATCACCAGGGTCTTGAGTTACTCTGCGTGGGTGGCTGATGGAGGAATGTGGCCATCCTCCCATTTACTTATAGTCACTGTTGTTTCTGAGCACACAGGTACATACAAGAAGTGCTTGGCGATGGACTCGGTGCCCTCTCTGCACTTGAGGTGTGTAATATGGACATGTATCTCATAGTAATCATCTCTTTATTTAGAAAGCAAAAAATCAGTTTCCCTTTTGCAAAAATGGGACTCTAAGATTCCTCTGAAATTTCCATATGTGTCTAGTTCGATTCTCCTATCTGTCCGAATCTGCACAACAATGAGCTGTTGTGGTGGTCAGTTGCAGCAATATGCCACCTTCATAAAAGGAAAGCATTGACAAATATTTAAATGAAGCTATGCAGTAAATAAATAAATTACAAATCTCTTTTGTTTCAGCAGTTAAAAAGGCATAGAAGTTTTCTCACACCCACAAGCTCAAGAGTGCTGTATTTAGAGTGCTGAAAAGCAAATTCCAGTACTGAAGCTTGCTTCTGTGGCGGGCTACATTTGGGTATAGTGCCTAAGTCCTGGAAGCAGTGACTAAAACATGCTTATTTTTGACATGTACTCTGGTGCTGCCTGTCTTTCACAGATTGCAGTGGAACCAGATCGTGATTCACATTTGTGTTAGTGTAAGAAAGACTTTACTACTCCTTCAGGTTTCAAACCTGCATGCTGAGTGTAAAGTTCTCTCTTAGTGGACATGGCTTCCTGTTGATACAAGAATTTGCTTATAAGGAGATATCTTCTTTCTTTTGACCTTTTAGCAGTTAAATAAATAAAATCTCGGATGTTGGTATGTACTTGTCTTTGTGAACTTCTGCAAAGGTGAGAGGTTTCTGGGGTAGTAAAGGCTGCCCAGGTCAGCTGTAGCAATCCTGCAAAGTCACTGCCACGTAGCTGGAAAGATTCCCTCCCTGCTCCCAGATGGCTGTGCTGCAATGGCTAAAAACCTCAAACTTTGAAAAATGGATGTAAGCTACATTGCTGGATAAGACATTCAGAAGGGTTGTCAGGGATTTTTTTCTTTACTTGATGGTGGCAATCCAACTAGTTACCAAAATAACTTTTCATATGTTTGAGGCAGAGCATCTCCTGAGGCTGGCTGCAGGGGACATCCTGAGGAAAGCCAGTTTCCCAGCCGCAGTCTGAGTGGCTGTGGGGGTGATTGCAGCCAGGCACGTGGTGGGAATTTGTGATTTATGGAACCGCCGCGGAACCAATTGGAGGTCATTTGCTTCTTTCTCATTTCTACTTTAAGAGGGGCATTACAGTAAATAATGTCTGTGAAGAGGAGGGGAAAACATGCCTGTGGTTGGTTTGACCTCCCTCTCCTTTTGCATCCCTTTGAAGTTGGTAAGTAAATAATTTGGGTAACAAAATCAGCACTCCACAGTGTTCCTTTGTTTCTTCTGCTGCTCTACCTTCCCTTCCTGCTCTTGGCCCTCCTACCAGCCACCACTTGGTTAGCTTGGGCAGCAAAATAAGTGTCCTTAGGAACTGCTGCAGCACAGAGGATGAAATGTTTCCTAACTTCCTAATCGAGTTAAATTAAAATGCAGCTCAAAGAAAATATTTACATGCTATTTGTTTTTCCTTTTGCAGTAGGACATACTATTATGTGGGAGACTTTTTCCCTTAAAAAAATATTAATACTAGTTTAAAGGCCATGGAGGATGACAGTCCTCCTTTTTTTTTTTTTTTTTCATTATAGACTTGCCTTAATTTTTAATGGTTTCTTTCATTATTTGAAAACAGTTTTTTTATGTATCTACAAAATATTGTGAAGAGTGTAAAGCTGGACTTCTGAAAAAATCCTGCTGTGGATTTATATACTTTTGAAGCATGGCTCAGCCAGTTGCTTGGCTGGTGTAAATAGCATCTGCCCTGAATCCGGGGGCTTGTGAAATCCTCAAATGGGCCATTTCTGCCCTTACCTCCTCCACGGTCCCTGTGGCTCTGGGCTCTGTATTTAGCACTACTGGGGAGGAGGACTGGGGGTTCTCACCTGCCCAGCAATGCCTCAGGTCTGTGGTGTTACCCTTTGTTTGAGCTCACTGCCAGGAAAAGCAAAAAGCTCTGACATCTCACCATTCTCTGTGGAAGAGATGGGTTTAGGTCCTGGTTTCATGGAGGTGTCTCTTCTGTTATAATGGCACAATAAAGAACTGATGCACTTGACCCAGGTTTGGCAGCAGAGAGGTTAGAGATGAGGCACTTAACTCTGCGTTTTACTCTATCACCTCAGAAAGCAGTGAAGGCATGAACCCATTTGTGTTTGCAGCATGCATGGTTCTGGTAGTGATGAAGGTCAGAGTTGCTGTATGAAAACCTGAGTGTTTTCAGACCACATCAATGGATTTGGATGGCATCTGGCAAGAAAACTTGGATTTTCTCTCTTTTCTCCTGTCCCATGTGAGCAGGGAGGGCACAGGTTTGACTGGAAGGAGTTGATTTCTTTTTTAGATACTTACCTGTTCTTATGTATAACTCTTATTTCAAGCACAGATACAAAACTCCTTGACTCAGTTATTATTGTAGCTTTTAACAAACTGGAGTCATTACTTCAGTGAAAGCAATGTGGAAGATGAGACAAATCTCTTTTCTCCTTGTGGGAGCTTCTCATCAGAGCTCTCAGAGCCATAGCCTTGACTCAGTGGCATTCTGTTCCCTTTGACTGTGCCCATTTGCTGCAGTGGCTCTTCAGAAAATGCTGATTTTTTTTTTTTGGCTGAATTCAGAGTTTAGGTATTCAAACCCAGTTTTCTTCTCTCCTCTCAAAGGGAGGAGTGGGAAGGAAGGACAGGCCATGAGCTCCCAGCAGCTCTGTTCCCTGTCCTCCATGTGGAGCAGTGGGAGCTTGCCCTCTCCCAAGCACCACCATGAGGTGATCTTCAAAAGGATGTCAAACTGGGAGAGAGGAGGCAGGGAGGGAAATAAGGTTGCTTTGGGGGACTTCATCCCAGTGGAAAGAGTGGGCAGCCAAGGGACATCAGGTAGCAGTGGTCTGTAACCAGGGGGACCAGGTGGGAAATGCTGGGGCCCCACAGGGCTCATCCAATGGATTGGAAGAGGGCAGGGAGCCGCGGGCTGAGTGCGTGATCATACCGAGGTATAACACGTATTTAGCACTGGAGCGAGTCCAAGGCTGTTAGGAATTGCTTCATGAGGGTGAATCAGAGGGATGAAAAAGGCAGCTGTTTGCTGCCAGGATATTGTAGCAATGCTTTTGAAAATGCTTTGGTATCAAACTCTGTAGCTGTTTTGTAGTTGGCCGAATCAACATGTTTCTGAAAGGTGCAGCACATGGAAACTTTTTATAGCACTTGTTTGAAAAACAGTAGCCTTTTCCCTGTCTCAGAAGGGCATGTGCTGAGTGGCTGGATGAAGGCACTGTGCACATCCACATGTGTGTGCAGCCGAGGGACGGAAAAGCCCAGGGAGAAGAGGAGTGAGACACCATGGCTCTGCTTGTGTGCTGGGCCTGGGAAGGGATGGAAGGAGAGAGTCCAGTCAGGTGGTTCTGGGTGACAGGGGGGTACCTGAAGGAACCAGCATCATCTTCAGGGATCTCTGCTGCTTCTGGCACCACCACCATTTTGATAAAGCTCCAGTATCTGTCAGGGGCTGTGTCCCAGGCAGCTCACAGGATGGGGGCACAGCTTGTTTGTAGGCATTGATTTCACCACCTCTGTCCTTCCTGGGCAGGGTAGGTCCTGGAGGGGGCCCTCCTGCCTGTGTGCCAGCAGCCATGGTCAGTCCCAGCCCAGACACAGCTGCTGGAGATACTTCTCCGCCTTGTCCCATGTGCATTACCTGTGTATCTGAGGGTGGGGATACCTGCCAGCCCCTTGGCATCTCCTCTTGCCCTCTCCACAGCCACAGGTACTGGTGTCTTCTGGTGGGGTCCCAGGTTTGGGTTTACAGACATGCACTGCTCTTGGTGAGCACCATGTGAGAGAAGAGGTCAAGGTGTGAGTGGTGTGCCTGCTGCTGTGGCAGAATGTGCCAGTTGTGGTTCTTTCTGCTTGGGGAATGGATTCCATCATCTACCATGGGGGATTATTTTTATCTGTGGTAAACAGCCTTGATTCCAGCGCTGTGTGATCTTTGGTACAACCTGCATGTAGGCCAACAGGTGGTCGCCCACGATTCAGAGATCATGATCTTGGTCTTGATTCAAATGCCCGTGGGAACGTGTTCTACAAAGCATGTTTGATGTGCTTTCAATAACTCCTGGTGCTGAGGAGAGATTTTATTAAATCTGAGTAGGTTTAGATTCTCTGGTTGTTTATACTTTGTGCTCAAATATGTTGCTTTGCTCCTGTCCAGTGAGAGATGAAACCTGGATATATGAGGCAAGGCTGCCAGCTTCTTGCCAAATGGGGTGATAGAAAACAGTTTTCAGAAGTAATGATAAGTGAAAATTTAGTGTCAGCAAGAAAGTCTGTGTCAAACTGACTGGTTAAATAAACATATTTCCATGCAGAGGAGCTGTGCCTACGGAAAAGAGTGTGACATCAGGTGTTTAGACCATAGTTTTCATAAGGACAAGGAGCTGCCTTTTCGACTCAGTGTATTTTAAGTTTGGTCAACACATTTCTACTAAAAATCAAAATTTCCTGTAGAAAATAATAAGAACAAAACTAAAGGCAGTATTGTTCACATTTTACCTTTGATAATGTGACCTTGATAATGGATATGCTTTGAATTCCTTACAACTTGCCTCCATTTCTGAGCCCTTGTTATACAGTGATGTTATATATTGTGAGTTTTTTACTAACATTTAGTGATTAATTTGCTCTTTGAATTGTCAAAGGTCCTGAATCCTGAGGTTTATTCTACCTTCCCTCTATACTTTCTGACTCCTTCTTTAGGGTGTGTTTTCCAGCAAATTTCAGTGTACCAGAGCAAAGAAAAATCTTAATCTTGCTGAGAAACTCAAAACTCAGAGCTGCAGCCAGCCCTCTCTCTAAGAAGCAATAGTTACCAGGACTCGGTCTGACTTTTTGGACATTACCTTGGTTCTCGTGGCAAACAAGCTTTTATCACAGGCAGAACTGAGGCAGCAAGGGATGTTACAGGTGCAGGCTGACGCTGAGCCTTCCTCTCCTCAGCTGGAGTGTTAGGATGGCCATGCTCCACCAGTAAAAAGTCAGAAAATAACACTTATGCTTTCTTAGCTCAAAAGATGTTCTGGTGTTAATGCTCTCGCTCAAAGTCAGATTTAACAAAAAAAAAAAAAAAAAAAAAAAAAAAGAAAAAGAAGAAGAAAAAAAGTAGTTTCCCTGGGAACAAGACCTTGTATAACCTCAACAGAGAAGGATGGCAGGCTGAGGTCTCTCATGCACAGTTTTGCCTGTACACTTTCTGCAGAAATATAAGGCTCTGTGACCTGGACAGTTGTTAGGGTCTTATCATGATAGCAAGATCTTCAGAGTTTTTTGAGCAGCATTTTGCACAAAAGATCCTTGGCGTTGAACAAAGGTGACAGAGGCCAGAACACAGCCCAGTAAGATGAAGTCTATGGGAACGTTAGACTTTCCATTTTAAGGAGTTCATCCCTACGTGGTTCTGTAACTTTCCCTTTGTTTTTCCTTTACTTTCCTTATAAGGATAAGTTGCAAACCAAACTCAGTACTGTAGTTTCTTTATTCCAGCTAAAATAAATGCTCACAGTTAGAAACATGCAGTTTAAATTAAAGGCTACGAGGAGTTCTTTTTTACTGCACAGCAGTTTGCTACACGGCCTCAAGGTTGTCCTGTGTCCTGCTGGAAGTGATCTGGTTTCACACTGCTTGGACCTCTCTGGACCCCTCTCTCTGTTCAGAAAGTTGACAGCTCATCTACAACATCTATGATGTTCTTTATATCTTCATTCCTGTTGCCAAAAGTTTCCATTAAAAGGTGATTTGCTTATGAGGCCAGCTTGCCTTTCATCTTGAGTGTTTTCCTAGGCATCCTAAAATCAATAGTGCTTGGTTAAAAAACTTGAACAACAGATGTTTTTTAAAGCATGTGAAAAAGGAGATCTGAAAAAAAACATATTGAATATGTTTTATGGTGATATGATTTTGGATCTATATCTCCTATTCACCTCTATTCCCAGCATGAACCTATGACAAAAATAAATAGCAGGCAACAAAGCTAGTAGTAATGCCAAAGCTTCAAAATAAATGTGGTTGCTTGTGAAAAAGCAGTTGAGTGAGTTGGATGAAATGGCAGTGTAATTATACGGTAGCAAGTCAAAGTTTGATAGCTTGGAGCTTATCTTAGCACAGCATGCTGCTTCCCCCCCTCCCCGCCTTGGTATGGCATATTTCTTTTTCAACACTTCATTCCTAGTTGTTCCTTTTTAAATAATCCTATCAAACCTTAAGTTTTTTGTTCGTAATGATTTTGGACAGAAATTCAGATAGTAATTAAAGTGGCACAGACCAAAACAGTTTAACCAAAATATCCCCAAAAGGAAAATTTTGGGTAGTTAAAGTGAACATTGTGAATTCCTAGCTCTGCAGAATTCTTTATTTTGTTAACACTTCTTGGATTAGCTTCAGTTTTGCCAAGATAAAGGATAACACTATGCAAGACTCCTATGGAAAGTGCCTGTGCCCTAAATGATGTGAAACTGAGGACTGCCTGTTATGTGTATGTGTATATGACACTAGTCCACTGTCACAAATGTTTCCATTATCTGGAAGATTCAGCAGAACAAAATGGCTTAAGCTTTAGTATGCAAATTTAAAGTCACTAGTATGCTTTTAAACAGTTCAGTAAAAATTGCTTCCGTTAGTAGTCAAGGTCTCTTATCTGATACCTGCTTCCTTCCCCCTCTGTGGATGCTTCCTGTTTTCCATGTCATTCCACACATCCCCCCATGTATTTCCATGTGCCTTTTCCTGTTGTCCTCTGATCTGCTGCAGCTGCTCCTCAGATGCCTCTCCACCAAGGAGAGGTTCCAAAGCCGAGCTGGCTCCTATGCAGTGCCACGAAGACACACTCTGAGGACCCCTACCCTCACCCCTTCAGCAAAGAGGCAGCTGCACGTGCATTTCTGGGCATGCTGCTGCAAAGTGCCTGTGTACCATGAACACTGCACACCACACTTTGGAAGTCCCTCTTGTGTCTTCACCTGGTCCTCTGTGCTGTTAGTATTGTGCAAGTGGCACAAAACAAAACAAAACCAGGAAAATAAGATGTGTCAGGTCTGTGATAGTCCGCAGTTAAATCATGTATATGCTTTCATGTATGACTCAGTTACCCTCTCTGTGATGGCTATTGCTATGGAAATAAAATGCTGACTGATAACTGGGAGAAAATTACTTAAGGAAGGATCCTGCTTCTTACATGTGGAATTGCATCTTCAGGGATTTAGTAGGGTTTGGCTATAAAGCAGAAAGCCAGAGAGACACTATCTGTACATTACTGTCAAATACACCCTAGTTCATGAGTCTTTCCAACCCTTCTTTCTACTGCTTTACAAGAGAAATGTGACTGTATTTATTTCAGTTACCTATGTTCCAGCAACAACAGAACTGAAGTGGTGTATTACAAAATACTTATTTAAAAGGGAAAAGTGCACGAGAGATGATTATGTAGTCAGTATTTTTTTACACTTTTTTTTTTCAATTGAGGAATACATTTTGTTTCTCTTCCTTTCTGTTCTCCTACTGCAGGGGATGGATGTGGGCACACAGTGATGTATCAAGACAGTGGGACGCTGGCATCCAAGAACTATCCTGGGACATACCCAAACTACACTCTTTGTGAAAAGAAAATCCAAGTGCCTCCAGGAAAACGCCTGATCTTGAAAATTGGAGACCTGGATATAGAATCACAGAAGTGCGAGTCCAGCTACCTTACCATCCAGAGCTCTTCAACACTGCATGGTACGTAAGAGACAAGGCCGTGGTCAATGTATGAACTGCTAAAAGTCTGAGTAAAAGGAAGCTTAGCCAAATGCAAGAAATGTCAGCCTTTGTCCTCTCCTCCTCCTTTTTGTATTCAAGTGTTTTGTTCTCTGTGTGAGAAGCTCTTGTCCCACTGTGTGCAGCTCTGCCAAGGCTGAGGGTGCTGCCATGCTGTGCTGCACAGGGGCTGCTGGAGCTCCAGCACAGCAGCCTGAGGGCTCTGCCTTCAGACCTGCACAGCTGGACCATCACAGCTTTGGTACAGCAAGTCTGTGGACCTGTTATCAGCCCTGTTCCCTTCTTGTGTGGGGAAAGAGCTTCCTCACAAACTAGACAAAGATGAGGAATTGGAGTCAATGATCCTGTGTATCTCTATTCCTAGGCACTCCATGGTTCAGAGGGGAGATAACCTTGACTATTGCTCGCTGTTAGCCACCTTACTAATGCACAGGCTTTAATACTTGAGATATTAAATGCGTACAGCCGGACTGCGCTCTTGTAAGAGATTTGCTCAGGAAGATAAGCAAATAATCTGCTACAGCTGTGCACTTAAAACAATCATAATGGCAACAGGATTCTCCCCAGGGTGAACCTGAGGCCTTCCTCAAAATGGTTTACCAACCAGTTGTCACTGAAACTTTTGATCTGCACTTTCTAGAAGAGTCAAACTGCTTTTCAAGTCATGCACCCTTTTCAGAAATCCAATTTAAATTCAAAGCTGCAAGGAGTTCTACAATGTAGGAATAAACTCCTGAATTGACAGTTCATAAAATTTATAAAAACTCGCCTGCTGGGAGTGGGCTTTGTAGCCCTTCAGTCAGCTGAGGCTAAATGAGCTGTACTGGACTTAACAAGCAGAATAGATTCAAGAGAAAAATGTGAATAAGATATGAGTTTGCTCAGAGCCTCTGCAGGTTTTCCACCTCACTGCTTGGCCCCAAAAAGTATGTGATCATGTAGGATATCTTAGTAGTAAGGAGGGTTGATTGCCTTTCATTTATCAGCATGATAGGCTTATCACTCATCTGGTAAGAGAAGATCAAGTGAGGTATTAAAGGCTTGCTCACAAAGGAAGGTAAAGGTAATTATTGTTCTCATGGGGGAGGTATTACATTTTGAAACAACCTTCACTAGGAGTGGGCAGTGACATGCTGATATCTAAACCTGCACAGGGCTTGATTTGAAGCATAAGGAACATCTCTGTTCATGTGTGCTGGGATTTTTTAATGCTATTTCTTTCTTCACTGTGAGACTGGTGAGGCACTGGAAGAGATTGCCCAGAGAAGTTGTGGATGCCCCATCCCTGGAAGTGTTCAAGGCCAGGCTGGATGGGGACCTGACCAACTTAATCTAATGGAAGATCCCTGCCCATGTCAGGGAGGGTTGGAATCAGATGCTCTTTAAGATCCCTTACAACCCAAGCCATTCTGTGCTTCTGTGATCTGTTTCATAACTAAGTAATAAGTTGTGTTCACCTGGAGCAGTCTGTCTGTATTTGGCAGTAAGAAATAGGTGGTTATTATTGCATTAGCATATCTTTGAATAATTTTTATTGATACTGTCTTGACATTTCTAATCTAAAGATTTTCTTGGAAACAGGGATAAATCAATATATTGTTTTCTGAAGTGAAAAATGAAGCTTGAATGTTGATTGAAATTCTGGCTCCTTACAGATCAGCCTGAAGGCATCTTCACATCAATTATACTGCATTTATTCAGCCTGTAAGCACAGAATTGCTGTGTATTGTGCAATCAAGTCCACATAATTAATTTTTTAAGTATTCCCACAGTATTCCCACACCCATTTTCAGATCTGATTGGTAGTGTCTGATGCATGTGGACTGTAATTTGCATTCTCAGTAGTGAACTGCACAATTAGCAGGTTGGTCATATCTGATTAAACCAGTTTTACAGTTTATGCAGACATACCACCTGTAATGGTTTTTGTGGTCTGCAGCTCACTGTAGACTTTCCCACCAGCATACCTACAGAGTGTCTATTCTACATTCGGGCAAATCTGTGCAGAATGGATGTGGAAATAGTTCTATAGGCACAAATTCATGATGTTGCTTATGTTTTAAAAGGCATGTGAATTCTTAGATGAGATTAGAGCTTCTCTAAGTCATTTTTTTCAACAGTCTCTTGCTATAGCTTTGGGTTTCAATATGCATTTATGCAAGCAAGAGAAGCCCTGTGAATAGGCACTGCTACATCCATTCAATCTGTTAAGTGTCCTTTTAGACAGCTGTTTCTGAACTCAGATCTCCTCTTTCATGAACATCTACAGGCAGGTCAACATCTTCCCTCTGGCCAAGGAGATACTGACCTTAGACATCAAAATTCTTTCATGGGATGATGGAGAGTTGAAAATATTTTGCAAGCACTGAAAACATCTGAGCAATTAAAAACTAATCCTTGTGTGTTTTCTGTATTTGACGTGGGTTTAAAAAAGAAAACCTAAAAAGCAAAGTATGAAAGCTGGCAACGTGAATACTGCTCATGTTTCAAATTAGTCTGAGCAGCCTTTGCTCTTTATTTAGGAGGTTTGCAATTACAAGACAATAAGGTCCAAAGGGAAATATGTTTTAAATATCATGCTGATTTCTTCAGATCTACAGAAGAGAACAGCATGAATGTCAGTATGAGTACAAACATCTGTTGAGGAGTATATCTGAAACTTAGAAAATTGATCAGAGGCAAAATACTAGATTATGTGTGCAAATATAAAATTAGTGTGAAGAAGACTCCAGACGATAAAGTAATGTTTTCCTTTCAGATTTCTTCCAGTCTTTACATTTAACTGTGATTCATTCATCATTATAACCATCTGCAGGGATTCTTGTAATACAGCAAGGAGTAACTCAATTTGTCTTTGGGATATTTATGTTGCATGTAGCAAAGGGAATCTGTTAAATACAAATGAGGGGATTAATTGATTTATGTTTGCGGGAATATTGATGCTACGTTTGTAAGTTGGTGACTACAGATTAGAGCACTTACATGCAAATTTTACAAAAGTTCAGGACATTCCTTGAGTTCTGCAGACGGATAGAAGAGTATGATTCATTCCTAGAAGAGTGTGCAGTGTTGTATATGCTGGTCTACTGAAGCCCTTCTCAGTCTCAGCTAATACACAAATGTGACACTATAGTTCTTCACACCTTTGGTACTTCTCAGCTTTGATGGACCTGTGAAAGCAGATACTGAGTTTAGATTTCTCCAATATTGCAGCTAAAAGATGATAGTTAAATAATGTTAATGAAGCTGTGAAACTGGAGTCATATGGCATCTGAACAATGTATCTCTGAGTTATTATTCTGCAAATTATTTTCTTTAGTGTTCACTGGAGAAAGGAACCTCTAGCAAGCCTTTTCTTTCAAGCTGTTAGCTCTGTATCCAGACATAGCTGTGAAAATATTAATCATCAGTCAGCAAAGGGAGTCTAACACCCGTTTTGGTGAAACTGAGTCACCTTTGTCTGACAAACATTTAAATATTAGCACAGCTTTGCACAGGTTGTCTCTACGAGAAATAAATAGATGATCGTGTTCTGTTTCAAAGGCACAGCTTCTGACTGGATTAAAATATGGTGTTTTTTGTCCCACAGAAAATTAATATCAGCATAATCTCACAGTGCAGACAAGGTGCAGCCTTTACCGGAATGCTTTTCTTCTCGAGTTAATTGCATTATCTGAGCATATTAAAAATACTGAGCTCTGAAGTAGAGCTTCTGATTTTTTAATTAGTTAAAGGGATATGTGAAAACAAGATTAACCATGTCAGCCCTGTAGTTCTCAAGAACAAAATTTGCACTACTTATGAAGGTGGATCATAAATGTTTTAAAAGTTTGACAGGAACTGCTTTTAGTCTGCTTCTTTTCATGTCTCTATCAGATTTCTGTACCTCTTTTGACCCCCTTTTTTTGCTTTTTTTTGTCTCTTCCCCATCTAATGGCTTGGTGTTTTTTGCCTTAATTTTGAGAGATGATCATCAGTCTTGACTGGAGAGAAAGCCAAAAGAAGAGATAAGTGCCTACTTACTTCCTCATTCACTTGCAGTCAGTAGGAGGTTGATGTGTTCCTCTGGGGTGGATGTCAGAGCTGCTGAGTGACTAGTAATAATTTGGAGAGTTAGTGCAGTTGACTTGTTCTTGCATAATTTACAGCTGGTAACTAATGTGAAATAGAGAATTTACTGAAAATGCTTTCTTCTCCCCACACCCCATCACTAAAGGCACAGAGTGCCTTCCGATGCCTCCTACCTGTTATTAGGGGGATTCATCAAACCAGTCACTCCTTACTATGTATCAAAATAAATATCTTGTTTGAATAAAGGGTGTGTCCAGATTTCTTTTTCATCCCTCAAAGGAAACTTGTTATTACTGTATTGTTTCTGGTATTTCAGGAAACCCAGAGAAATGCCCAGACAAGTTCTTGCTGAAGATCAAGTTGAGCAGTTTCTTAACAGTCAAAACAACTTTTAACAGTTGGATTTCAGCTGAGTGGTTGCAGTATCCTGAGTTTTCAGCTTTGGAAAGATTAATGCAACAACGAATGTCAGTGTTTTGTTTTACCAAATGGACCCTTTTTCCTGTTAGCTGCATACAGTGTATTAGTCTCTGTTTTTTTGTTAAACTACAGTTCTTCACTCATGATTCCTAGTTGTTGCTGTGTTTCTGTCTTTGGGTTTGGCTAAAACCACAACAATGTTGAAAGGGAGGATCTCACCTGGGGTCGAGCCGGGCAGACCAGCCTGTGCAGGTGGCCCAGATGCTCCATTTTAAAGTTGTGATTACTTCCCCAACCTAACTCAGATGCCTTTTTCTCCCTTTATTGCAGTCTTTGGCAACTCTTTGGAAACGTTAACCGAATGTTATATTTGTTTTTCCTAAAACAAGGAATGCTTAGCACTCAGCCTGAGGTCAGACTGTGCTGCACAGAGTTAAATGTTGAATAACCAGGCTGTCTCATCCTGACTACTCTGTCATCTTGTATCTGCAGAGTGTTAAACACCACCTTCCCTGCATCCTGCAAGGAAGGACATAGAGCAGCACTTTGTGTCCTTGCACGGTCCTGCTGGTGCCCACTGCACATGTGCCTGTCAGGGTTGGAGCAAAGAGGACCTCTCTTGTTAAGGGGGAGAGGAGGAGTTACTGCTTATCAAAGTATTTGTGTGGATGTGGGGTGGAGATGAATTTTGAGACTGAGGGTATTTTCATGCAACAGATCCTTGCTGGTTTTGTGAGCTGTTTGTGAAAGACTTGCACTCTGGATGAGTTTTTAGCTCTGAAGTGAAACAAAAATAATCTGTGTTCATCTTATCCCCTGTCCTCCCCCAGCTACTGAGGTAGTTCCATATTGATTTATTTGAGAAAGGCTACAATTTAAATCATTGTTTTCCCCAAACAAATGCATTAAGACATGATAGTCCTTTAAGAGGCACATCCATGGATTGTTGCTGTATCTTGCCTGCCAATCATGGCTTACTCTGCAAGTAAAGACTGAAAAAAGGGAGAAGGTTCTCTGTTGAACACAGAACATCATTATTTAATAGCCAATCCAAGTTTCTTAAAGACATCTGCAAATGTCAAGCTGCAGATTTCAAATGAAGTTGACGAATTTGAATGTAGAATGAGCATATTGAACTGGCCATTCAATAGCTGAAAAAGGAAATAGTTGCTTCTAGAAGGAAGCAAAAGCCCTACAGAAGAGGCAGAAAGTATTAAGCACTAGAGAAACAAGCAGCATGTAGGCATTGCCAGCTGGTACGAAAGAAGAGAGTCCTCTGGGCACAGTATTTCTTAAGGGAAGTAGAAAAAATAGAGGAGCATAATTCAACAAAGAAAGTTCAGGAGCTGTGCCAGAGTCTGGTTGACAGTAGAAGTAAACTAGACCTCATAAAACCCGACAATGCTGTAAAGATCATCAGATTTGCAAAACAACACTATTATGACAAAGACAAAAGCAGTAGGCTATTGCTAACATTGAAAAAATAAACAACATGTAAAATAGTCTCTTCAGTCTCCAGAGGGGCCAGCCAAAGGATATCCACGAGACAATTTACCATGTATCTTGCAGGATGTTAATACTGCTTGGAGACAAAAGTGTTTTTTATTAAGCCACCTAAACCATACCAACAGATCAAATGTTCTGTATGAAAGGCATTAAAAGTTAGTTTAATTATGGAGAATATTAAAATTAGTGTACTTGAAATCCTTAAACCTCTAATATCTCTCCTGCAGAATTTTTATAAATATGTATAAAAGGAATCTGGAGTGAACAGACGGAACCACAGTTGGGTCAACTTCTTAATGAGACACGGAAAGAAGAAAAGGCCCTGGCATCTAGATATAGTAATATTGAAATATGGAGAACACCTACTCAGCTGCATCACATGTAACACATCTGTTTATTAAATCAAACTCTTTCCTTTGTTCTTATAAACAAACCAAATGATCCTGCCTACTTACCCCAGCAGAGCTCCAGCCAAGTCACTTTAACAGGAAGCTGAGAGATCGGCATTCATGACTCGTTTTTCAAGCCCAATATGCAAAACAACCCACCTCACAACTAACATTAGAAGATGAAAAACTGATAAAGTGATCTGGCAGTTCTCAAAAGGGATCTTAAAAAACTTCTGGCTAAGTCCCAGGTTTAGGAATTAAATATTTATCCAGAGTCAAGTCCAAATGCTGCAGTAAAAATTAACAGGGTTAATAAGCAAGTTTCTCATTTTCATACCGGGGCTTTCTCCATTATCTCTCATCTTCACTATGGTTGTATAGCCCAGGGAAATCAATGAACCTCAGGTGCCATGGACAGACAAGATGGTGAGCACATATGAATGAGGTTTAAAAGTAAACAGTGAAAGTATTTTTGTCACTTCAATAGCAAATGGAAAATACTGAGTAGATTAAATACAGTTTTCAGATGAAGTCTAGTGTGTACAGATGCTGGCTGGTTTTAGTCTTCTAATGTCTATAAATTCTCATAATATATGTATTTGAGGTAATAGTGAGTGAATGGAGAGCAAAGCTACCAGGCACTTCTGTGTCTATAGCAAGTGCATCTAACCAGGCATGCCACAAGCCAAAATGCAGAGAGCCTGGGAGACTGCCCTGTCTCTGGCTTTGCAACATGAAAGGAAATAAGAGGACTAATTGGAAGTGCATGGGAAAAGAGTACATAAAAACAAAGATGTTACTTTTCTAAAGAAAATTTAAAAACAGGTGAAGGCATCTCTCTCATCAGTCAAAACGGAACCCAAAGAATTTTCTTGACCCTGAATCAGTTTTGTTTTCTAAGCATTACTAGTTGTCCCCTTAGCAAGTTGGAAGACCATCAATGTAAAATAAATTGATTAGGGGAAAAATTGGAATTTAAAGTTAAAAAGGCCACTTTGCAAAAACTTGGCAAAATGGAAAGAGATGTTGCTTAACCAAACCCAGTATTATTAGGTAAATCAAACCAGAGGGGTGCTTTTACGCTGGTCATTTTAAACACAATAAGCACCAAAAACGGTGGATTGACACCTTTTCCTAAAAAACAGATTGTACATGTCTCTAGTTCTTTTCAGGGAATAAAGAACCTTGGAGTCAAACTGGTGTCTGATCAGTTTCTCGAAGACCTGCAGTTCAGGGGTGAGATGGACCCTCCCTCTCAGCACTTATTTCTGTGTTTGATAACATGGAAATAAACTCTGCAAGGTCCCAGGCAAGTCTGAGGACCTGACAATGTAGTGCTGATAGGGTATTACCTGAATTATTGAGAAGAAATAGATTGAAATGTTTTGCAAGGCTTCCTCAGTTTGCAACAAAAGAACAAGTGAACATTTTGTAGTATTAATAAATTCCACCTTCCCCCCACCCATTTTTTCTTACAAATCTTTGCAGAAAACTTATAAACCTTTGGAAAATATTCCTTCACTGAGTATATACTCTTTCTTGCTTCTATATCCTTTAAGGAATTAGTCCTAGGTTCCCTTTATTTTGAGCTACCCATGGGAATCTCTTGGTACACCAGAACTGCTCTCAGCAGAAGATAACCAGAGCCTGGTTATTTGGATTTATTACTTAATAGTAGAAACTTGTCTTTAGACACTGAGTGTTGGTTTCTTATGCTGATTACTTCTGAATTTCTTGCTTTAATTTGGATTATACAGCTCTGTGTCTAGACAATTTTGTATTTTGTTTTATTTTATTGGTTTTGCTCGTGATGTATGATTTGTTTGTATAATTTTATGGAACGTATGTAGACTTGCTACTGGAGGAGACACTCATCCCTGATCCAGCTGATGTGTGGTTGCATGAATCAGCCGTCTGAATTATACCTCCAGAGTAGATAGGTCACTGCCAATCGCTGCGAGGGAGAAAGCCAAGAGCACTTGTGAGAAAATATGTAGAGACAGTCCTTGAGAGAAGAAAAGGACTAAAGCTTTCTCAGGTGTTTTCTTTTGAAGACTTGCAACGCTCCCTGTCTTTTCCCCATTTCTCTCTCTCTCAAAGTAATATCTAAGTTAGCACTTCTCCCACTGCAACCTGACACAAAAGACCTTCTCAAATAAATCACTCGTGCAGTTGTCTGGTATGACACAGTGTCAGATGCTGTCTTTTTGATAAGTTCATTTCCTAAGCAATTTGTTTAACCCTTTTTATAGACATTGTTTTCTCTGACTAAGCCGTGAGTCATTTTTCAGCACATGAGTACTCCAGGGAAATGTCACACTCGACGCTTGTTTCTCTGCCTGCCTGGCTTCACCATATGATTTTTATAAGGCAAAAGGACGAGAGTTCCTCCTTTTGTTTGTCCCATTCTGCTGACAGCTGGCTGTCGTTGGCTCTGATTGGGCTACCCTATAGGCTGACCTTATAGTTGTTATAGGGCAAATGAAGTATTTGGAAAAGAGCCCCTTCCCTAACCCAGAGTACCAAGCAAAATGAGGAAGCTTTTAGGAGCCTGTTATGATGGGTATCACTCATCAAATTTGTGTCATGATGTGAATGTAATTTCTTGTGTCTCAGAAGTCACTTCCAAGTTGCCCTAAAGTAGCCACCGCCACCAAGATGAGGTTTTCTAGGAAAAATCAAAGTGATCATTTTTCATCCCAAAGACTGGCTTTAGGACACAAAAGCTGTCATTTACCTCAGCAGAACAGATGGGCTGAGGGCTTGTAAAGGGTCGTTTGGATCTTTTTTCCTCTGGGGAAAAAAGTCTGTTTGCCTTCTTACAAAAACCTCTTCTTTGCAGTTTGTATTGTAAAGAGACTCATAAATTTGAACTAGTATATCCAAACTGCTTTGAATTTTCTGTATTATCTCTGCCTGAGGGCAGCTAGGGACAAGTGTTTTGCACCCAGGTATGGTGACAGAAGGCAAGCACAAAGACTGTGGCAGTCTCAAAGGAACACTCCCCTCGGGAACTGACTTTCTGAGGAAATGTAATTACCAGGAGTCCTGGGCACGCCTGCTGTCACAAGAAAGGAGTGTCCCAAAGACTGTTCCAAGATACTGCAGTTGGTAGCTATAAAATCCTTATCTAATTCACTGTAAGCACAAAGCTGTTGTCTCCCTGTCCCACTCCCTTCATCTTCCCCTTTCTCTCCCTCTCTTTTTTTGTTTAAAACTCCAGAGTCTTGAACCGTATACCTCCATGGTCTAATGGTGTTTTTAAATGGAAAAATATTAGGAAATGTGCTAAGGGAAGCATTAGTGCCTTGTAGTACAATTCGGCTTGTGGCATGCAGGTCCTTGAAAACCAGGTGCTCTGTTTCTGATCTTAATCCTTTCTGACTGTGGCTGTGCCACAAGGGCAAGAGCTGTGTGTGTTTGGAGGGTTTATCTTGGCGACCCTGCCTAGATTCCTTGGATTGCTTTTGAATGTAGTGTCATTTTCTCTAATGAGTTACTGCTGGTTGTAAGCATGCTGTACTTCAAAGGTCAAAGGGCATTAATCTTTCTCTTAAGGCTTATGCGAGGAGAAATGTGGATGCTGGAATTGCTGCCATGCAGAGACAACTGGATCCTGGCCACTCCTTGTCAGGGTAGCTTTAGAGCTCATAGGCGTAAAGGACTGAAGCCAAAACCCTTTTGTCAACATTTGGATTGATACTGAAAGAGAATGAGTGTGTTATGAAGTTCTTTGCTAATCATGAGACTTTTCCAGCCTGATTACGTCACCTAAACTTTTGAAATCTTCTTTGTTCTGTAGGGCCGTACTGTGGTAATGTGATGCCTGTCCCCAAAGAAATCATTCTAGATAGCAATGAGGCAACTATTCACTTTGAGAGTGGGTCCCACGTGTCAGGACGAGGCTTTCTGTTGTCCTATGCCAGCAGTGATCATCCAGGTAAGGTGATATTCAAAAGTAGTAGAAGATTAGTGACATAGTTTCCCCTATTTAAATATCATCTCTACACACATAGAGCTTTAGCCTAAATGTTTGTTCCTAAATATTTCCAGATTAGCACTAGCCATGGTATTTTTAATAGCACGTGTGCAAGGAAAAGTTGTAACATTAACCAGATATAATAGCTGCTGAAATCTTACCTAGACCATTTGCAGTGCAGGGCCAATGGAGGAGGAAACAGTGCTTTCTCCTTGAAGCTCTGCTGTGTTTTGAGCTCCAGCATCCATCACACTGTGATAGAATGGAGGGGTAGGAGGGATTAAAGTTTTCATTCCCACATTTAATGTTCTGGAAGTCTGTTCAACTTTAAAGAAGGTGTAAAGCATAAGAAGAGTAGAAGAGGGAATTGAAAAGAATGAAAGAAAACCATAGCTGTTGCTTCCAGTCTAATAAAATTGCTTAAGTATTATACAGAGAGGACGTTAAATGTAATTTCATGTTCTGGCAAATATTTGTCTGTATTTTCATATCCTACAATGGGAATTGACATTTGTAAACTTTTCACAGATCTAATCACCTGTTTGGAACGAGCAAATTACTACACAAAGGCTGAATTCAGGTAAAGAGGGTTTGCAGCTCTGCATTTTGCTTTACAGTATCTGTCAACTGATTCAATTGTTAGAAAATGCTAAACAGTCTTGGTTTTCTGGAGAAGTGAATTTTTTTGACTCCCAGTGCTGTAATGGTCTAACACCTGATTGTGAGAAGCAGTAGTGCAGAATGGAAGACTGTGGCCCAGAAAAATGATGGAATGGAGTTGCAGAGCTCTCAGCAATTCTCATTAAGTGCATACATATACATGGTATATGCAAAAAGAGTTTCCACTTTGAAATTCAAAATAGCCTCAAATTCCAGTGCTTCCTCTGGGAGCAGATCACGTCCCAGCTGATAGAAGATTATCTGAGGACAAGCTATAATTTCTCGGTTCCTTGAACTTTGTGATAGGTTTGAAATGGTAATAAATTGTGCTCCTCTGGCTGCTGTCTGGATGTGCATATAGGCTTCTTACTCTGAAAACTTGTGTGGTAGCATTTCTAGAACAAGAGAATTAAACAGAAATAAATGCCCTTGCTAAACTGCTTTTCTGGTTCTTTGTGTGCTACTGTGTTCAGTCCACCTATGAAGTCAAGGGGCCATTTATTTAGCTCCTCGACTCACTAACAGAGCATCAGCCAGAAATCACTGCTAAAATATTTATTAGTTTGAGAGCATTTATTTTATAGGAGTTTGCTTGTGTGTATTGTCACTACAGTTCATGCCTTAAACAAGCCTTTCTTCTCTCACTACAGCAGGTACTGTCCTGCTGGCTGCAGAGACATAGCAGGTGACATTTCTGGGGATATTGGAGAAGGATACAGAGATGTAAGTACACAGGATAATGGGGGAAATTTATAAAGACAAAAGAAACAAGAATAGAACAACTTGGTTTCAACTTTTGGGGCTTGACTTTTGTTAGCAGTTCTTCTGGGCTGTTTTGCTATACCTTTTATTATCAGTATATAAGTAAGTTATCAGTATATAAGCACACAGAGACACTTTTCAAACAGACAAATCAATTGTGTGAGAACAAAGTCCACTGATTGTTAAATATACATACTGACTTGTGGTTTCTGGCTTTCTGGAAAAAGCTTGCCCAGTGTTTGCCCTTCTTGAGGCAGTGCTCATCCATGTATGAAATATTTCTATGATTTTAGCTTTTAGTTGTGTGGTGTCCACATGTGAAAAAGATACATTTCAGTAACACGTGGGTTTTCTTTAAGATTATGCCTGCACTGTCCTAGCATATGATCTGAGATGAAATAAATATTACACACTGCCTAACCACATCCCACCGGTAACTACCGGCCTCCTGGGTTGTTTTAAATTCTTGTTCTTTTAACTGAAAAAGTTGGAGTGGTTTCATTTATCCACAGTTCATATCACTCAGAGCTCTGTCCTCTCTGTGCCCCTCACCCTAGACTTTTCTCCTGTTGTGTCTGTGAAATTTTTACCTCTCTCACAGAGGAGTAAGCCTAATCATAGCACTGAAGAAAAATCCCACCCTATCACAGTCACTGAGTTTCCAAAAAGTCAGTGCTCACGTTTAACCTGTTCATCCAGTTATTCAAGCGTGCTGGCTCCAGCCTGGAAAGTGGCAGAGCTGAAGGAACAAAGAAGTGCCACGTTACATTCTCATTAGCTGGAGTTATTCTGCCCTTGGTTCCAATGATTAGGGCAGAAAAGCAGCACAGGCATGACCTCATGCAGATTTTATCTGCACTGAGGAATTTGCAAAAGAAATTTTCCCTCCACCATTGAGGAGTATTTTCTGATGGGAAGAACGTGCAGGGCTCCCCTGGAGATATGCTGCTGTTGTGCCTCCACTCTCCCCACCCCTCCCTGGAGGGGACAGCCCAGCACCCCAGCTTGCCAAGTAGCACAGCCCAAACTGGGCCAGTGTGAACCTGACCAACCTCTGCCTGCAGCCCTGAGGAAAGTCTCCTTTGTTCCTTTCTCTGTCCCTTTCCTGCTTTGCCCTAGCCCTGTTATTACCAGCTGGTTGGCACATGAGCTGTCCTGCCTGTATTTTTCAGCACTATCCCACCTGAGATACTGGGAAATGGGCTGCACTTAAAACCCAGCAGCAGCTACTCAACACATAG
Source organism: Phylloscopus whistleri (assembly GCA_017589585.1). Classification (NCBI taxonomy): domain Eukaryota; kingdom Metazoa; phylum Chordata; class Aves; order Passeriformes; family Phylloscopidae; genus Phylloscopus; species Phylloscopus whistleri. Next base: position 464,167 of record JADMLD010000712.1, read on the forward strand.
CCAAATCCCCTAATGTACAGCATGACTCAAATCCTAAGGTGCAGTAATAGATAGATCTGCTTTCAGGCAAGAACACCAAGGAATTATTGATTTATCTTCCCGAGGAAGTGTTGCCTTGCCTTTGACTTTTTTTTCCTGAGGAGTGACAATCGTACAGCACCTTCTCAGAAAGCAGATTGTTTTTTTCATTTGAAAAGAAAAATTACTTAGGGAGATGTATATTTTCAGAGATTACTGCTCCTTCTCCCTCCCCTGCCTCTTATTCCTCTTGAGCTTTTGCTGGATTTTATGAGCTCTAACACCTGTGTACTGGGGGAAGGGAAGGGAAGGGAAGGGAAGGGAAGGGAAGGGAAGGGAAGGGAAGGGAAGGGAAGGGAAGGGAAGGGAAGGGAAGGGAAGGGAAGGGAAGGGAAGGGAAGGGAAGGGAAGGGAAGGGAAGGGAAGGGAAGGGAAGGGAAGGGAAGGGAAGGGAAGGGAAGGGGAATTAGCAGTTTGCCAGATGGATTTCCTGAGCCCTGGCTCCTGCCTTTCAGACGTCTCTGCTGTGCAAATCTGCGATCCACGCCGGCGTGGTGGCGGACGAGCTGGGCGGGCAGATCAGCGTCACCCAGCACAAGGGCATCAGCCGCTACCAGGGTGTCGTGGCCAACGGTGTCCCCTCACTCGAGTGAGTACCACGGGTGGGGCTGGCACTGGGGCACAGCCCGGGCACAGGGCACTGCCCTCCATCAGCAGGTGGGGACACTGTCTCAGGGAGGAGAAGATGTTAGGCCTGTTTCTAGGGCTTTATTAAAATGGTGCTGGCAGTGGAGATAGGAAGAGGTTCAGGGTTTTCAGTGGCTCTATACCGTGTAGGGTGGTATTTTCTTTTTTTTTATTTTTTTTATCCCTCTGTTCCTTCCAAAGCATATTTGGAAATTAATTTGTTAGCAGATACATGAGAGTACGATGTTCGGCAACAAACAGCTTTAATCGATGTGCTAATAAATCATGATGAATTCATGTTGAAGTTTAAAAAAAGCTAGGAAAAATGAGTAAGTAAAAAGTGCCATTGAGCCATAGGGGATTTAATGAACAACTTCTTAAACATTGTACTTTTGACATGTTCAGAGTTCTTCTCTTTTTAGAATATTTATAGCAAGGGTGTTATATTTACTGCTTATCTTCTGACTTTTAATTGTACTGCTGTTGAAGTAGAAATAAATCCTCTAATCTCTATCCAGCACAGTAAGACCTTCCAGCAACTGCTTCTGTCATTCCTGTTGGTTTATAGTTTTTAATTTTCAAATGTTATCTGGATTTTACATGAGGCTTTTTTTTTTTTTCCTTTTTAAGAAGGGAATTTTCCATCCCATAGCCTATGAGAGCTAAGGCAATATGTATCTTTTATACTGTTTTCCTGTTTTGTCCATGATTTCTCACACCCTCCTGACAATTTTACAATCATGGTTTCATTCATTAAAAAAAAGACACATTGCTGTGCTTAAACTTCAGCACAGACTGAAATGCTTTATATACAATGGCACTGGCATATACAAAGCTGGGTAGTATGTAGATCATAACCAAAGAACTGTACAGCCTAAATATTTTCTGGTTTTCTTGAAGCCAGTGGCCAAAGAAAATTAATATAAACTTGTCTCAGGCAAAGCAGGACTGAGAACTCTGGTCAGGCACCAAGCCCCTCCATAAAACAAATAATACAAATTCTTTCCATCACACGTGCCAGCTTAGTGAAACCCTAAATTAAATATTTTGTACCTTATCTAAAGATGTCACAGAACTGTTCACATACATTGGTATGCTTGTGACCCTTGATAATCCCAGTGGAGTAACTCGGACAGTAGCACATGAAATTTTATAATGAAAGGGAGTTGTGATTCCCACTTGTATTTTTTTTTTCCCAGTCCAAGAGCCAGTGGGCAATGAATGAAGTGTGTAAGACTGCAAGTGTACATGTGCTGGGGGTTTAGCCCATTAAATGTGAGGCCCCTGAGAGAGCACCCTAGGAGGAGCAGGGCCCCTGTAGCTCTCCTGCCTACAGGGGCAGACAGAAGCACTCCTGGAGCATGATGTGCATCTCCAAGGGACAGAATTGTGTCCCAAGGACACAACCCCAGCTTTCTACAGGTGACACAGGAAGCCACAGGCTCACACTGGGCTGTATGCCTGCAAGCTAGATGGCACAGAGTTTGATAAAAATGGGAGTGCCAGCACAGTGCTTCCTAGGAAGTGCCTGCCACACCTGGCAGCTGGGACAGTCTCTAGAACAGATGAACTGTTGGTTCAGTGAGCCCAGGAGAGAGAAGATGGAGTATGTAGGGAAATGCTTTTCTTTCAAAACATGAAACAAATGCCCCTAGAAACAGTAGGCCTGTTTACTAAGAAAATGAACCAATGCATTTTGTGCTTTGAAAAGTCTTTTATAAGAGGTATCTACGAAGCTGCATGGCTTCCCTGTTCTGCAGTACCTAATGCTGAAGGAAAATCCTGCAGATGAGCCAGTGCCTGCAAGAAAAAATTGGTGCTTGAGTAGCAGTGCCTTAAGAGCTTTTTAGATGCCCTTAAATAAGAGCTTGCTCAAGCTTTTAAAATCTCATTTATAGTGGATTTCAGTATTAAAGGTTTAAATTATTTAGCGACTTTAGCCGAAATTGACCTCATCAAAAGCTGCTGCTGGAGCGCATCGAGCTGTTAAGTATCTGTGTTGTTAACATGGAGTTATGTTTAGCCCACCACCCTGCAAGAGCTGACCTTGGCCTCCCCACTCCATTTCTCAGTGTGCTTGTTACGCCCCAGCATCTGTGAGGTTTTCACTTCCCATGATCCCTGTGCAGACCTGTACCCTAGATGCTGTACTGAAGATCAAGTGGCTGGATTTATTTGGCAGTGCTGATAACTGAACTGAAATTCAAATACACAAGGTGTTTTTAACATGGCCTGGCCTGTGACTATACATCTGCCCACATGGAATCCTTTGCCTTTGAAAATGCAAGAGACTGTGTGCTTGTCAACAGTGAAAAATGAGATTCAGGGTTGACCTGCACTGCTTAAGAAAAGCTTGCTTGAGACCAACTCTGGCAAAAGAAATAAAAGGCAGGATCCTGAAGTTTGTCAGGCAAATGAGGAACATGGGGCAATACCCTCCCTTAAAGGACAAAGTGGAACCTGTGTGACAAATTCCAACAGTCACATCAGGAAACTGATGAATTACCACTTACTGAATTGGCTTGTTCTCTTTAGTGAATTACAATGGAAATTTATCAGCTTGATTTCATAGCTTTGTAGACCTTAGAAATGCTAACCTCCTCTTTTTGCTAAATTTGCAGCCCTCTATTTGAAAGGATTCTGGTTGACTTTTTTCATTATAAGTATTCAAGGAACACTGTGATTGCTGTTTTGGGTAGGTTTTACTGATTACGTAGGTATTTATTTTCTTCTTTTCTCTTGAAATGAATTGCTTTGCATTCACTAAGAAATCAAAAACTGTTTTGGCTGTGATGTCAAACTGGTTTGAAGCAAGCAGAGTGCATCTGATCTGCCCTGAGGATTGCCTGTGGGGAAGATGTGGGAGGGAGAGCTTGTGTTTCCCCTTCTAGCTACTCAGCCGCCTACATGCCCAAATAAATCAGCTCCCACCCAGAGCTCTGAAGGGCTTCGTTTGCCTGTAGTCATTAGTTTTCCCTCAATGACAAAAAAAGGCAGTGTTTTTATTGACCTTGACATGGGACTACTTTCCAATTCCCCATTTGCAGTGCTCTCAAAACATATAGCCCTGCACACCATGGTAAGGCTGTAGACAGTAATTTGGGGGAAATTTTCCTGGCCAAAAACAAAGAAAGGGCAGCCTGAAAGGGAACTGTCTCCATGCTTAGTGCAGAAGTTGTTTTACTGCTTAGTCATGCTGGCCAAGGCTTTTCAAAAGGGGCCAGTGATCCGTGCAGCTAATCGAAGTGACAGTGGAGGGGGCAGATTTTCAAGAAATCCAAACAAATTTCATGTTTAAACCCTGGCTTTTCTTTTTATTAGGCAGCCAGTTGGAGTAATTTCTTCTGGAATGAAACCTCAGGGGCATCTCCTTGGGAATTAGAAAGCTGCTCCCTGAGAGGCCAAGGAAAACTCAGCTTTCCCTTAGAGTGGTGATTGTATCTTGTCCTGCATTGTGCAGGGCTGTGTGGAGTGGCCCAAGAAATGGCTTTTCCCCTGAAGCAAAACAGTCCATGTCAGAAGAAGGAAGAAAAAGGGAGCCATAGATGTGGTTAATGGAGCATAAAGAACCATTCCTGATGGGAGATGTTGGCCATGGTTATAACAGAACTGGTTCCCACCCAGATTAAAACAAGTAGTAGTTTTCATCCCATTTTCATCCTATGACACACCTGTAGTCCAAGCAGGAATGGCCAGAGCTGGTGTGGTTGAGTCTCCATCAAGTGTAACTTTCACAAGCAGCAGGAGTAACAGGGTGATGCAATGGGAAGTCACTTCAAAGCTTTAAAAAATGCTCAAAACCGTTAAAAATCACCTGAATTCAGTCACAGTAAGAGTGTGGGCTCCTAAAGGGGTCAGTATCCAGCCAGCAGAGAAAGTGGCTGTCTGGCCAGAGATATTTTACTGGATAAACAGTGATTCTGAAGCTGTGCCTCGGCACTCTTGTGACCACCTCATGAAAGGCTGAATTACCTTTTTCTTCTCTTACAGTGGCTCTCTATCAGATAAGAGGTTTACATTTACTTCAAACGGTAAGAATAATTGCTTTGTTTTTAGCTATTTAAATGTTTTCTGTGAAAGTTTTAAAAAATAATCAGGAGAATGTCAGGCTGTGTCTAGGAAGGATATTTTAGGACAGTGGGTTTTTTTAAATTGGCAAGTGAATAAAAAAATTGAAGGGATGTGAAGTGAGCTAGAAAAAAAAACATAGAATACAGAATATGTGTGGTCATACACACATAGATGAGAAACAGAAATAGTATTCTGCTGTTACATTTCTGGTGCCAGCATATGAAAAATGACAATCAGATAATCCCATTTTTATGTACTTTAGGCCACAGAAAATGAAAGCAGTTTTTCTTCAGACATTTGTAATTTCCATCTTCATCATACAAGTGGAGAAAGAAAACATAGGAGAATTGAAAATATATTTATATTTCACTGATACAGAAGGAGTTTTTGTTTATGGCTTCCCACGATGCAAAACTCTCTTTTAATCTGTCAAGCCATTCATTTGCATAAAACACAGCAAAGGGGGGGGGGGAAGTTCGCATTCGTTCATTTGAATTATATTTCACTCATTTGAGATAAAATCATTTACTATTCTACTGAAAACTGTAGAGCATGTATAGGCCTTTGAATCTGCCAAGGAATTATTTTTATCTTCATTGAACCATATTCCACTGGCCTGTTTTCTCTGAAGAACCTTGATGTGCAGAGACTTTGTGGGTTCTTTGGTGGAGTTTGTAGTACTTACTCACAGATATTATCTTCATGATATCACATTTTGGCAGCAGTATCAAGGAGCTTCTCTAATGAGTAACTTTCCTAGCCCTAATTGCAGGTGGGAATCATGAAATATTTACAGTAAAGTATTCCTCTCAGTACAGTGCCTTCATCTGTGAAATGTTTTGTACAGCAGAATTAGTTAATGCCAATCTCAAAACATAAATATTATGTTTCAGAAGGAAAAATTTAAAAATAAAAAATGTCTTCACAGGAATGAGACAAAAGTGCAGAGATTAAAAAACTAAATGGCAAAAATAGCAGATGTAGTCAGAAGGTGTCATGTATGTAGGAGTTAGACTGGTAAAGGATTGGGACTGCAGCACTCTGGTACTGGATCATACACTACAAATTGACTGGTAAACACCACAGCTAATGGAGAGCATCAGGCTAGCACTAGATTCAGCAGCGTCTGACTTTGCTGTTGTGGGTGGTCTTCAAATGTTGCTAGCCTAATATAAAAATATCCTGTGAAAATGCAAAATAACTCCTTCTGCCTGTCTGTGTGGGGACTCCTAGGCTGCAACAAATCTCTCAGTCTGGAAGAGGGATTCCTCTCCAAGAGCCAGGTTACTGCATCTTCCTACTGGGAGGAGACCAATGAGTTTGGGCAACTACTCCTGTGGTCCCCAGACAAGGCTTGGCTACAAGTCCCAGGATGGTCTTGGGCCTCCAACCACAGCAGCAACCGTGAGTGGCTGGAGATAGACCTGGGAGAGAAGAAGAGAATAACAGGTATGTCACACTCTGGTTATCAGAAATCGGTGTTTCAGCTGGAGAAGAAACTGAATGCAGCTGAAAAGCTGATAGTGCACTAATGCAACATTTCTTTTGTTAAATGTCATGAAATGTTCTGCATTCAGGAATATTATTTCCCTATTTAAAACATCATAGCTATTTACAAGACTAGTCTTCTATGGGAGTATAGGATTGAACTAAACTGTCATGCATATTTGATCTGTAAACATGCTGACAGAACAAAATACTTACACAGGGAGCAGTAGAGTCTGGGTGGATGATCTGGAATCAATAAGAAACATGAAAGTCACAGTGTTTAAAACAAGGCCTAGATGAAAGAATTTCCTGTTTCCATCTCCTGGTTTAGTTGTAAAAATGTAAATTACAGTTGCTGCTAAAGGGGTAAAGATGGCCAACACAGACCATAATATCAAAAAGCAGTTTTCATTTTGGAGTCACAGAATTACAGAATGAGTAAAATTGGAAGGCACCACAGTGGGTCATGTGGTCCAGCCTCAAGCAGGGTGATCCTAGAGCACACAGCACAGGATTGTGTCCAGGTAGTTCTTGGATATCTCCAGTGAGGGAGACTCCACAAACAACTTTGGGCAACCTGTTCCAGTGCTTGGCCACCTGCACAGTAAAGAACTTCTTCCTCATGTTCAGGTGGAACTTCCTGTGCCCATTTTCTGCCCATTGCCCATTGTCCTGTTGCATGGCACCACCCAGCAGAGCCTGGCTCCATCCTCTTGGCACCTCCTTTAGATACTGATGGACGCTGACAATGTCCCCTCAGTCATCTCTCCTCAAGGCTGAACAGACCCACCTCCCCCAGCCTTTTATGCTCTGTTAAAAATATCCATTGCTCTAAGCTCACAATTTAAAACAGATTTCCATTCTTCACCCAACTTTTACACTCAATTTCACACTCAATTTGTTATTGAAAAATAAACTAACACCTTGAACACTAAGTTTTTCGAATTGTTTTGGCTTCTGTGTTTGCATTTGAAAATGATCCCTTAAAACAGGCACATAGCAAATGAAAATGTTTCTTGCATTTTCTTAAAAGGGATCAAGACCACTGGTTCTGGATCCATGAATTTCAACTTTTATGTGAAGACATTTACAATGAACTATAAAAATAACAACTCAAAATGGAGAACGTACAAAGGGATTCTGAGCAATGAAGAAAAGGTAAGGGAAGGTGGGAAGGGTAGGAAAACACAAAACAGTAACACACATGCTGTCTTGACATTGAAGGGCAGACTTTCACTCTCAAGAAAGATCAGGAGTTTCAAACTTGCCTAGACTTGGGCTGTCTTCACCAGTGTAATTTATGGCTACAGAGCAGATAGTGAGCTTGTCAAAACAAGGAAGTTATCCAGGGATTGGAGAAGCTGTGGGACACACACAGGAAGGCATGTGTATGTCTGCACTCTTCTTTTAAAAAAGCAGTGTAACTGGAGCTGTACAGCAGCTGTTGGGGCAAGTCCTTAGCTCAGCTCAGTGTTTGCCCTTGCCAGGGATGCTGTTGGTATGGCACCAGCAGAGCTGAGGGTCAGCTCCAAATGCATCGGGATGGTCAATCCACCTCCCCCTGCCAAACAAAACAACCCCTCGGGTGAAGGGCAGAGCTGCTGGTGGAGTTGGTCTGAAAACACTTCTCCTGGAAACCTCATGTTTCCTTTCAAACAAAAGAAATCCCAAAAAACCTTCCTCCCTGTCCCCACAGTGTTCAAAGTCAGACCTCCACTCATCATTCCTAAGGGATCTCAGCTTGCCTCAGGAGAAGGCTCTACCTGGTCCCAGGCCTGATGACGTTTTTTGAAAACTTGGCAGAACTGAAGAGAGATTTCCTGCTAGCTCTGATTTTCTTAGCTTGCATGGCAAGGAACATGTCCAACATTAATGGGGTTAATATTTTTTTAAATGTTAAACTGAGGGATGCTGGCCCAAAGAGTGACAAATCAGCCTAGTAGTGGGTGAACTGTAAAGGCTAGCACATTAAAAATGTGCAGGCTTGCAGTTTCTCACAGTGACTTGCTATATACAAATATGCTTTGAAAGTATTATACATGATCTTAGTTTCAGCTAAGGTGCATGACAGAACCTGTCCCATCAGAGCCCCATGTGGCCTGGCATTTTAGCTAAGATATGCTGAGCTTACTTTTCTATCTCATCAGGCTTTTAAGTTTTCCTAGATCGTGCTGAAGCATCTCCAAGAACTAAAATTGCAAGGACAATATTAGTGTTCTGCACAAGGGGCTGAGCTGATTCTGGAAATACTGTATAAGTGCAGTAACAACTGTGTAGTTAATAGTCATTCTTCTAGCTTGATATAGAAAACAGGCCATTTTACTAAAATGTCTAGAAATGGTTCACCTCTGGTTTTTTCTTTTTATATTTCTATCCCCTTTTTCCAAGAAAGGGTGCTGCAGTGCTCTTAAATAAAAAAATGATAGCATTATACCAGCATATATTAACTGGAAATTACACAGTATTGAAACGGTGATAATCTTTCTCCTCTGAGCTAACAGAAAAATGTGATCATCTGGCACAACTAAAAAGATTATTTCTTTCCAGAACTCTCAATTCCTAAAATCTTGTGGCTGAATCCCAGGTTATCAACGTGTAAGTCTTAGGACGAAAATCTTTGAAGTTGGATGTCAGGAGCACTTTGAAGAGAGAGACTTTTGAAACAGGGCAACCCATGTGTGCACCTTTGGTTGCAGGTGTTCCAAGGCAACTCCAACCCCGGTGACGTGGTGCGCAATAACTTCATCCCTCCCATCGTGGCCCGTTACCTGCGGATTGTCCCTCAGACCTGGAACCAAAGGATAGCGCTGAAGCTGGAGCTGATGGGCTGTCGGATAATGCCAGGTATGGGGTAAGCAGTGCGTGGTGGTGCCTCTGAAGCCCACTGTGCTGCCCCAGTGCCACTGATGCCCCCTTGTCTCTTGCAGCTAACAGCTCGTTCACGCATTCAATGTGGCAGAAACCGAGTCAGAGCACGGAAACCTCCCTTGGAAAAGAAGACAGGACTGTTACAGAGCCCATCCCCTCAGAAGAAACTAACTTGGGTAACACCACCTAGTGCTGCATTTTCTCTAGGATGCATCATGCCTTCAGCCCAGTCTGAGTGAACTTTAAACCTTCTTGCAAATCAAAACTTTTATTTTCCCTTCGGAATTTATTAATGACAGAGAGAAGAGGGAGGAGCAATAAGTTCTTTTTATCTTATGGCACAGAAAGAGATTGAAAGCCTTAATTTTCCTTGATGTGTTAAACATTGGGCTTTGGTTTCCCTGTCGTATTGGTTGATTTGCCATGCTTGGTGGGTGGCTCGAGGGAATACAGTGAGCACTCAGCAGCAATTTTTGGGAGAGTTCTTCCTCAATCTCATCCTTTATTTTAGAATTTTTTAGTATGTGAAGTAGTCCTCTCACAGAGGTGTTATCATCTCTCCACACAACCATGACTCCTTCCAGAGCGAGTTCCCAGCTGAAAGCAGCATAGAGTAGTGCCTGATTGTGTAATTAAACACTCTTCCATAATGCCTGTGTTCATGAGGGCTCAGACAACCTTAATTTGTGTAATTCTCCCTGAATTTGCAGTCTTCATCCTTTAATGTTGTGGAGCTAACTTCTTAGACCTTAAAAATCAAACAAAAAAAATTTGGTGCTTATACTCACTGTTTGGTGGGCTCATAGCCAGGCAGGAATTGCCAGACCCACTGTACCAAGTGCTACTATCCATTAGGTAGCTGATAGTTGTAGAAATGGCTCTGTGAAAAAACTGGTTGTAAGAAGCAATCAGTAGAAGAAAAAAAATTCTGAAACTGCTTGCCAAGAGCAAGCAAGCTCAGTTCATCTGTGCAGCAGTATGAGTAAACCATATCCACGTTCACTGAAAATGAAATCTACTGAGATTTCATCTGCTAAATTGTAAATACCTTGTGGACACTTCTACTGCTTTATTTTCACAGCTGGCAAGTGTCTGTAGAAACAGGGAACGGCACGCTTCTGACACAAGAGCCACCCCACTGCTAATTTTCAAATCCCTGCTCTAAAGCATGTTGTGTTAGAATTTAACAGTGGCTAAACAGGTTTTTCCCTAGGTTCCCTCATGGAAATCTTTGAACCATTTTGACTGAAACGTTTCAGCCAGTTCAGCATGAGCCAGATACTTGGCATGTAAAATTGCAGTCTCCTTTGGCAGATTTATAAGCAACTGCAAACAGAGTGTGTATGAGTGGCTTTTTAAAAGTCATGTAGTGTGTAATGAGAAAGAATTGCTCTTTGTAAGGATGCATACAGATGCCAAGTCAAGTGCAACCCTTGAGAAAGTATATTCAACTATTTTGTTTCAACATTGTTCCACACAGGTACATGGCATCCAGCCATGGCTGAGGAGTGGTCTTTTAGTGTTACATTTTCATGCTCTCTCCAAGAAGCATTCTTTCAACGTTATCTATCTTCTGCTGTAGTAAAAATTACCAGCTTTAGAGTAAATTTCCTTTTAAACTTTTATCCCTTCTCTTGTCTCATGCAGGTTTGAAGCTTACAGCTATAATTGTCCCCATCCTCATCGTGCTGCTTCTGTTCTTGTTCTCTGCAATTTGTATCTGCGCAGCACTACGCAAGTAAGATACTGGGTTTTGTCAGAGAAGGCATTTGTGGGTACCCAGCTAGCATGTCCAACTCCATGCCCTCTTTCCAGAGCCTCCTTACCAGGGAGCTGGGAACTGATCCTGTTTGTCATTCTTTCTTTTAAGTAGAACTCACCTGTTTCTCTAAATTGTATTTCTTACTGTATGCCTCCCCTAGTCAGAGAAAAGTGAAGGTAAAGCAGGTCAGAACTGTGCTTAACCAGCTGTTCTCTTCACCCTACATATACCCACAATCATTGAGGTGTAAAGCAGTCAAAGACAGGACACTTTCCACACCAAAGCCAAATAAAAATTCAGTGAAGGGGAGATTTGAGCTATTTATCGGTATCATTTTCTTTTATTTCCCTCCTGTTGTGTTTCTGCTTCCCAGGCCCTTAAGTTTAAGCACTTAACCTAGCAGGCTGAAAGCAGAGCTCAGCTCTGTGGAGTCACACACATACACTGGTGTAAGCAGCTAAAACTGAGCTATTTCATCTCACAAGACTGAGGACTGGAAGAAGTACTGCTAACTGTGCTAGATGCCCATTCCTATGAACCTGCATTTGCATGTTGAACCAGGGAATGCTTTTGTCAGCAGATGGGGATTTGGAAGTATAAGCAATGCTCTGGTGATGCTGCTTCATCACCAGTGATACTCAGCTCTGCCCTGGACTCCCAGTAAATCTATAAAATAGCCAAAGAATTCAGAAGAGCAGACCCAAAGACAGCCCAGAGTGACACATACAGACATAGACACATCAAACTGATGAGTGCCAGCCCCAGAAATCTGAACACTCACAGCTTGCATACAGATGGAGAAAAAGAAAATGTCGAAGTACTGATTTGCATGCCTGATGTTCTAGTAAGCAGCAACCTCCAGGAACTCGGAGTGAAGCCTTGTCCTCAGCCACTAAGTAAAAAGGCTCTGCTGGAGCTCAGGCATGAAGCTGAAATGCTGTAAGTACTGATGTTTATAAATCCTTCCTTCTCTTTGCAGGCGAGAAGCCAAAGGACTTTCCTATGGATTATCCAGTACTCAGAAATCAGGTTAGTGGAGAATCATGCACTTTGTCCTGCCCTGTCCACTAGGCCAGCAGGAAGGGGTTTATGCAACTAAGCATTTAATGCTTATGAAACAGCATTCACATTTTCTCATTCAAATTCACCTCCTCATACAAGGGAAACAGCAATTGATAGTCCCACTTGTGTCATCCTAGCACGGTGCCCTGAGAAACAATATAATTTGGTTTCTATGACAGAAAGGCAATTAACAAAAGATCTATTATACAAAGTGCATAAGTTAGCATGTAAGAGTGCTCCCAGGTGCCCTCCTTTTCCTTCCCACTTCCAAAATACCTATTTGGCAGAAAATTGCTTCTTTTCTTTTCCCCACAGCAGAGGGGATTGCCTTTCTCTAAGAGAGCAAGGGATAATAATTTTTTATGGCTTTAATATTTTCTTCTCACTGCCCTCCCTGGTTGAAACTGCATTTATAAAGCCTAACAACAGCAAATTGTATTGGTTGAGGGATTGGTTTGAGCACACTGCTTTAGGAGGTGACTGCAAACCCCCGATGAAGTATTTTCTTTGTCTTGTTCAATAGCATTTTCTAGAGTGGGGTTCCCATCAGCTTGGCAATTGGGGTGTTTTTCCTGGCCAACCAGTTCTGTAGAGGAATATCCTTCTGAAACTCTGCTTTCCATAAAAAACCCAAACCACTAAGCATTTCATATGTCTCTTGACAAGTCTCTTGCAATAGCTCAGCTCCAAAATTTCATCCCTCAGCAGGTGCTGACGTCAGTGAAAGGAATGCTGTTACCCACTGCAGCTCGCCCTCATTAGAAAATTAATTTGTACTTAACATCATATTTGCTAATATGATTTTTCAAGGTCACATCATAATCCTTTCTCACTTGCTAATGAGGACAAATCCCAAGAAATTGGAGATAGCCTCTTACCCAGTCAATTCATTTGTTGTATGTCTGCTTCATAAATCAAGCTCCTAAGCCCTTGTGAACCAGGCTTGGGGCTTAGAAAGCTGTGAGTCAAACTCACCTCTCCACAGACCTCCTGGCGCAGGCTCCAGCAAGTCCCTGACACTGTGTTTTTTTTTTTTTATTCTGTCTTACAAGGATGTTGTGAGAACAAGTTAATTGATGAGTGCTGGTGCTCAGATAACAGTGAAATGGAAGCCACACTAATCTACTGAAAAAAGGAGAAGTTTTAAGCATTCTTTTTGTCACATTTTCAATGCCAAAACATAACTGACTTAAAGTTGGTATTTTATCGATATACCAACTTAAGGCAACACTGTAGGCACCTACAGGGTTTGAGCCCTTCTTGCCAAAAAATCCTATATAAACTTGGAAATCCCAGTTGATGATTCACTTCTTCCTTCACCCTCCATATTTAGGGAGCTTTTTTTAAACAAACAGCCCATTTTAGTCATGTTTTTTAACTATTTCAATATATTGACAGCAATGAGTATACCAAAAATTAAACTTTCTGGTAAGTCTTCTGATTCTAAGCATTTAACTTGCTGATAAGCCTTCTATTTTTATTTCTTTTTCATAGGTTGTTGGAAACAAATCAAGCAGCCCTTTACCAGACATCAGTCAACTGAATTTACCATCAGCTATAACAATGAGAAGGAGACACCACAAAAGCTGGATCTGGTCACCAGTGACATGGCAGGTAACAGCTGCTTCCCCTCAGATGCATCCCCTTTGCTCTGTGTGCAGAGCCAGGAACAGGGAGAGGGATGGCCCAGCAATGTTACAAGCTTCAGCACTTATATAAGCTGAGGCTCAGGAATAGATTTATTCATGTTCATCCCAAATGTATAGTGAAGCAGCGAAATATATTAGGAAGGGAAAGACCCACTATTTTGGAACTTCGTTTTCTTGGAGTTTCCTGTTCTTGAAAAGTTCTTGTTTCTTGAAAAATGTCCTGACTCTGAAATAGTTACAGCTGAAGGTAATGATGGAAGGCTCTCTGGCATGGATGAAGTGCAAGAATGTGCCTAGGATAGGATTAGTTCCCTTTGCTGACGATTTTTTGTGTTTCTATTTAAACACAAGTGCCTAAAGTGGAAGTTGAACAAAATATGATGTCCCTTGCTGCTGATCGAAGAGAAAAATTACTTGGTTTATGGTGGGATTTCATGCCTAGCTGGAAATCGTGCTGAGATCCCTGTGCAGCTTTCCTGAACTATCTGGGAGATGAGACCTCCAGAAGAGGAGGCAGGTAGATGAGAGAGAAGAAGAAAGCCAACCACAGCATTTCTCTCCTGTGCCACCTTGGCTCCAGGTCACTGTTTGGATAGAGCAAATCCCAGTGAAAGAGCATCAGTACTATTTGCATCCCAAAGGGATGATTTTTTAATTCATCCTCTTAGCACATCTTATCCCAGCCTAGTCTAGTCTGTCTGGTAAGGCTACTGAGACCAGCCATTTTGTGGGATCAGTAATCAGCTCTCTTGAAGAAAAATTTCTGCTGAAATCTGAAGAAAGGCTGCTGTTTCCAGCCTCCAGACCTTAGAAATTCCTTAGAATTTCTTCATTGTGTTTGGCAGAGAAATACATTTAAAGACAAATGAACGGTTACTGTAATTCCATATGGTGCTCCTCTCAATGTCTTTCAAAGACAGTTTCAATCCTTTATAGAAACTTCCAATATAAATATGCAGAGACCTATAAAGCAGTTTTAAGGAAAGAGAATGAATAAAGGTATGAATAAAGGTTGCTCACAAAATATGGTTATTTGGTCCCTGGCCACGTCTGGGAAGTCTTTGCTCTCTCCACCATCCCCTCCTGCTGTGTTTGTGGGAAGTCTGAACTCTCAGCCTGGCTCAGGCATATTCCCAGCCTTAGCATTTCACCTGCAGTCTCCTTAAAAATAAAAAACATGAAATAAGAACGTGAATGCAACCTAGAAATGTGCCATTTAATAATTTAGTTGCAGGGAGCAGACAATTTGCATGTAGGTTATCATGCTACATGAAATTCCCCCACTTGAGACCCCAGCTGCCTGCAGGTTCCCAAAAGCAGCCAGGAGGAAGTCAAGATGCTTCATCCTGAGCAGGAGAGATTTCTGGGGATGGCGGCAGCGATGCCGGGGAGAGCTGCACTACTTACTTAGTGAAATATCATAACACCTTCACCCTACATGCTGAAGTTTGGGATGCAGCCAGAAACTGCCAAAAAGATTCACAGGACATATGGGATCGAATTCGACGCTCATGTCAGATGAACCGCGATGCCAGAACAGAAACCGAGCTAACTTCTTCACGCCTGCATGAAAACACGATGCCTTAGCAGTGTCATTTACTAGAGCTGTTCGGGCCACCGTATGTATCTGTAAGAGATTGTCACCAGCGCCAAAGCGAGAAAGTTAGAACCTTCACTTGTCTCATAATAGTATTTCTTGTTTTTTCAGAAAACCTTCTTGTTCAGAGCTCCTCACACGGCAGCCTGGCACCTACCTTAACTAGAGGTGCAAACACGCACTTCTTGAGGCCGTTTTTCATCCATCTCACTCCCTGCTCCTGCTCAGGCTGTTTTCCTGAGGCCAGCTTATCCCTGCCATCCCCCTTGACCCGGCGACTGCCCAGCTCCTCCGGCAGCACCATTCCCACTTCTCCCCCCAAGCTCATCCCCCCTGGCACGCCTGCAGCCGTGCTGAGCTGGCTTAGCACATTTCACACTTCCCTTGACTCTCTTGGCTGCCGTTTTGCCTAACTTCATCCTCCTTGTCAGTCAGCTGCTGTGAGATGCCGTTTAAATAAATCCGGCTCCTTAAGAATCCTCTGGGCATTTTAATTATTCCAAAAGTGGAACCCTCGTTTTGGAGAACTCACTTGTGGACTTTCATGCAATGTCCTTTGTCCAGTTCGTTGCTAATATTTTGTTGACCTCACTCTTTTTTAGGCTTTTCAAGTATACTCCAGAAATATTAACTTATTTGGGAGGGTAGGTAGGGAAGGGGAGGGAGGGAGTAGAAAAAGAGGTGGCAGATTGGAGATCCTCTGTGGAAGAGCTTCTGCCACATTCTGCAACTCTTGCTTGCTGAAGGAGGTTACAGGATCGGTGTTGGGGAAAGGTTTCCTCACATCCCCAATAACCACACATTTGATCCAGTAACAGAGTAGTTTTTCAACATAAAGTACCTATCTATGCATAAGTATTATATACATAAGATAACCAATCTATGCCTTACTGAGCATTTCATGCTTCCTTTCAGATTATCAGCAGCCTCTCATGATTGGGACCGGGACGGTAACACGTAAAGGATCTACTTTTCGCCCCATGGACACCAAAGAGGAGGGAAGAAGGGGGAGTTCTGAGTTTGAAAATCACTATCACTGCCCTCACAGAGCTAACAGGCATGAATATGCTCTGCCCCTGACCAGCCAAGAGCCCGAGTACGCCACCCCCATCATAGAGCGGCACATGGCAAGAGAAAATAATTTCCCCTCTGAGAACGGCTACAACGTTCCTGTGGCCTCATCTCAGATACATTCCCTTACTGCTGGCAGCTTCTCCAGTTCATGTAAAACCGACACCAGGAACGGAGACTATCAGACACCCCAGAGTGTCATAAACTATGACAAACCCAAAGTTAACGGTGCTCTGACCTCCGTGAGCTACAGCACAGACTACCAGAAACCCCAGCACACTGCTCTGGGAGGCGAGGGTTACTCCACGCCCCGAGACTGCCTAAAGCCCATCAGCCAGACAGCAATGACAGCTCTCTTGTGATTTGCCGAGCAGGAGCGGCACGGTGCGCAGGAACGTCACTGCACAGCTCTCTGAAGTGAAAACAGAGTTTGGAGGGACTCTGCTGTGGGAGGCAGAAGGCAAACAAGCCCTGTGTACATAATATTGCTGTCTTGCTGGGTTCTGACATCTGAAGAAAGCATATGCTGTTTATCACTGTTTATAGCAAGAGAGATGTTATCAGTGAAGACTGTACATCTTATTTTCTGTAACTGATCTCAGTGCTCCATTTGCAATGTGTGCAATCTGTACATAGCTTTTATTTAAGGAGAATTTCTTAGGTTTCCTTTTCACCTGGGGGTTTGAAAGGATTGCAGGAATGCCTATTTAAGAAAAACAGTCCTCTTTTTCTGTCTTTATCTTACCTGCTGCTGTACTGGCAGCTGTAAATGGTGTATCTTATGGTTGTGTTGATTCATCTCCTTTCCTATGATAACTGAAGATAGGACTGTAGTTCTAACTGGGAGGATAGAAGTTAAACTACTTGCTGCATAATGTGCATGAGAAGGCAGCTGAGTATTTAAATACTGTGCTCAAACACAACTCCCAGCTGCTTTTTTAGCAGCAATTCTCACATGCTTGAATTTGATCTAGCATACAAGCTGAGCCCATCTAACTTGCAATTCATGTTAGAAAGCAGGTAAAAAGGCTGAAACTGGTTTTGGGTTCAAGCCATGGTTATCACTCCACAACAGAAAACAAAACAAAACCAAAAAAAAAAAAAACCAAACAACATATCCAATACCAGTTAATCTGGGAAAGTTCTTTTAATTTTTTTTTATTTTTATTTAGGAAGTGTGTGTGTAACCAAAATGTGAATTTACAGCTGAGAATTCGATGCCATTCAAGGCCTAGCTGATTCTTTTGCTGCTAAACTATAAGGAAATTTGTTCCTTGGCACAAAGCAGCAAGCTTCCTGAACTCTTCATTTCTCCACTAGGTATTTTTCTGTCTTACAAATTTAGTGTAACATTTCTGTTAGAAGTATTTCAACTAACTGAAACACAGTGTGTGTATGGGTTACTGTTGCAGTTAAATTTGCAAGACAGCAGATCGGCACTGTTGTTTTCAAATAGTTTTTCTTTTGCAGCTAACTTTGCAGTTCCGTTTTCAGACAAACTTGAAAAAGCTTGGGATTGGGTGCAATGTATCGCACAGTAGCTGGCTCCTCTTTCAGCAGGGGCAGCTTTGGAGCAGAACAGCTTCTGGCCGTGACTGGGACCGTCCACTGCCCTTCTACCTCCAGTGCTTGGGGCATTTCTTTGAATTCAAAAGCTTCTCCTAAAATGTCAAGAAGTGATATACTTCTGTGAAGAAAGAATGGTGCTATGCTTAAAGCACAAGGTTGGGAAACGGGACCAGTGAACCCTGAGCTCTGGGGAAGTCGCTCTTTGAAGGCCCTCCCTTTATTTCCTTGTATATAAATGGGATGATTTGCAAAGGATGCAACGGAGATCGATCAGTCTGTTCGCAGAGTGCTTTCAGATCTCTGGGTGGAAAGTGCTGTCAGAGGACAGACTGGTTGCAGTGGTACTGCTCACAAATACTGCTAACTCCAGCCAGACCCGAACTTGAGGCAAGCTGGGAGTGGGTTCTTTGCACACCCCTGTTTTGTGGCCCCGGGGGGTGCAATTCCCCCGTGCTGCCGCACCGTGCATGCGATTCCCGTGCAAAGGGGGAAGAGTCAAGGTAACCTCGTAGCCTTCCTGTGTTTGCTGTCAATACAGTTTCTGTGAAATGTCTAAAACACCTCAGGTCCTGAAGTGAAACAGCAGCAGCCTGTTTGTTAGACCGAGCTGGGCGGTGTTGTTTACCTTCTGTTGTTTACATGTCTGTGTAAATAAAGAACACTGGTATTTGTAAATCAGCCACACAGGCCTGCCACTTCACTCGGTGACTCGATCATCGCTGCACGCCCACTCCCGCCACATACCCTGCAGGGTGAGAAGGAAGTGTTCCTTACGCCCTGCAAAAGTGCCAGTTGTGCTGCTGCAATTCACGGCCCCAGTGTGACAGGCTAAAAAAAGATTCTCTCAGTGCCCCATTTAGCCCAGATTTTCTGTCCATAAGCTCTAAGAGAAGAAGAACCCATAAACAAACTCCCGCGCCAAACCCCACTGCTGGATGCATATGATTGAGGAGAGGATGAGGATGCCCTCCTGATGAGCTTGAAACCAATGCTCTGCCCACACAACTAATTAGCCTGACTTGTCACTTGACAAACAAGTCAGTAATCAGGCCTACTCCCCACTTAATGAGGCAGTGAAGTAAAACAGCAATGCAAGGGGACAAGGCAGCAGATGACACTACTTGTATTATAATAAACTTTTTGCATATTTCTGCCACATGCTTAGCATATCTGCAGCATGGTACAAGTGTCAAAAGCTTCTTGGCAGCATCTGCCCATTTTCTGCTGTCATTCAAATCCGTCTTAACACAGCTGATTTAGCCTAATGGAAAGTTTGGTCTCAGTTTGCACCTTGCCTTCATCCCCACCCCCCTCAAAAGAAACCCAACAAACCTGCAAAGGTGGCTTAAAATAGATCCCCAAACATCTTCAGCCTCCCTTCACAGTGGCTTAGTGCTGACAGGGACATGTCCTGGTCACTGCCATGGTGCTTCGTGGTTCACATCTGAGGGACTGCTCAGCACAGTTAACGCTAAAAGCCTCGGGCCTCTCCACCTTGGCCTAGGACATTTTTAGCAACCCTAGCAGCAGATACACAAGAGAACTTCCTACCCTAGATCTCTGTATCCTAATGGTGGTAGAGATACAAAACCCTGGTGTAGGAATGAAAGAGGATTGCCTGAATCTTACCAGTGCCTGTGCCCATCCTCAGGTGCATCCCCTGAATGGCTTTTTACACACTGCTACATCAAACTCCAGCTTGTCTGCATCAGCCTGTCCTCACTGCCAAAGCCAGATGCAGGTATAACACAGGCAGCCTTATAAAACATCACAGGTTTAAAAGCCTTTGCTGCACAGTGAAGGTTAGAGTATGCACCATTTGGGATATTTCCACACTCAGAAGGCCTGTTAGCTCTGGATCTCTCTCCAGCATCTCCAGGGATTGTGTGAGAGCAGTGTCAGATCCTCTGGGCAATGGAGACTTTCAGTGGTGCTTTGGTACCAAACTTCTTCCCCGAGCAGGCACTCCCAGTGGGTTGGAACAGTAAAGCCAAGTCAGAGTCCACAGGAAGGTTAAATATTAACTGCTCCTGGCTCTTAGGACCTGCCTGTCCCATTGCTATTGACAGCAGGTGGCTGACTTTGCTGGGAACAGGGGCAGCTCTGTAACTCCACGTTTGACCGAGGGAACTGAAGGAGGGCTCTTGAGGTAAGAAAGTGTAAAAAATGGTGTCAGCTACCTACAACTCAAACCAAAAAATGACAGCATGCATTTCCAGCTGGTGCCTTATATTTAAAACACACAAAAAAAAAAATTACAAAAAAACCCCCAACTGCAATAAAGGTTCCAAAAATACCACGGCAAAACCACAAATTTTCTTTGCCCTGACCTTTTTAGACTGGCAAATAGATCACAAATTCTTATTTCTTCTATCAACTATCCTTGTAATGTATACAAAAGCATTTTTTCATGTCAAGTGTAATTCTAAAGAGTATTTTTCTATTTCTTTTAGTTGCTAAACATCAGATACTTAACTTTACCTTAGTACCTACCACAATCCTTACATCCAATAGGCAATAGATTAAAATTAGCCCTAGAATTAGGATTTCCTGGCTCAGGGTATGTCCTGGTTAGAACATCACCTGCTCTCTTTTTATGGTCTTTGGCTCAATAGCCTGGCCTCACCTCTCTCTGCAGACACCATCCACAGCATGGGTTCAACCAGCTCAGCAGCCCACTCATTACAGCAGTCTGCAGAGATGGGGGCAGGCAGGGAAAGCCCGGAGGCTGACCTGCACCCCTGGCATCTGAGGAGTATGGTGAGCACTGAGCTAAAATGCAGCAGTCACAGCAGTGTCTCTACTACCTGCGTTGCCTCCTTTTTTTGAAAAAACACAGGAGGTTGGATTCCAATCATTCAAAGCAGCTTGTGAATCCCATGGCTGGTCTCCATTATTGGCATGGCTAAAACCTGGCAAGATTAAGTTTTTAATACAGACTTCCTTCAGATTTTTCCCACTGACTGCCAGAGGAATCGCAGTCCTTCACTCCATGGGCAGATTTTAGTGGAACTCTGTCTGAAGCACAAAATATTCCCTATTAGGCTACAGGTCCCATTACAGGAGCAGATACCTAACTGTGCTTACCTGTTTGGTAGATCACTATCATTAAAACAAAAAGTGAAAAAATAAAGAGAGTTCTAAGAAGGGAGTCTCTGGTCTCAAAGCAGTCCTGCAGGATCAGATGCCCACTGAAAAGTAACCCTATAGATCCATCTGTATTCTTCTGCCCACTCTCGCTCCTAAACCAGGTTAGCTTTGCTCAGCAAGTGGGCTTCTTAAAGGCTCCCCAGCCTGTAATCAGGCCAGACTGAAAAGGAATGACAAGGTTATGTTGTTGCATTCCCTTATTATTTTCCATAATAAAAATTGTGTACTGCCCTTTTCTTTCCAATGTCATCTATGATGTAAGCTTGTACTGACCTCCAGCCTCCACTGTGTTTAGTACAGTGTGAAAGCAGAATTTACCATTTCATTTGAAACTCATCAGTGTTGTTCATACCTACACTGAAAATTTGAAAACTACCCTGCCATAGCTGTGTGGGGTTAACAAGACTACCATTGCCATGCCTATGAATTACTGAAGATGGAGTGAGTTTCACAGAACATACTTATTTAAAAGGAAGGTGCAATTTCTGCACAATCAGTTTCAAACTTAAAATAGAAAGCTCTCCTGAGGCCTTCCTTTTTTGAAGCCCCCTTCCTCCCCCCGGTACAGTCCTACAATCCATTAAGGACACACGACAAGGAGTCAGATAAAGTATTTCTAAACTAGATAACGACAAGAGGGAAGACATCCTTAGTTGGAGAGAATTCATGCTACCCTTGATAAGGAGGATGCATCACATCTGACTTTCTGTGCTATCTCATTGTATAGTCTGGACATGAGAATTTGAAGACTTTTTCATTCAAACATCACCAATCTGTTTAGGCTTTGCCTCACATTAAGTGGCTGTAAGTCCTGAAAAACCTTTGCCATCTATAGTAGGCAAAGGTTATTCAGTAACCTCCTATCCTGGGCTGAGTTAATTCATTACTTAGACACTCACAACACAGCTACTGCTCTGCCATGTGACATCTAAGAGATTATCATCCTGTTTATTTTTGTATAGTCACAAGTATAAAAAAGAGAAATCCAGGAAGGAGACAACTTAATCAAGTTAAAGCACAACACAATTTTTTACCATAGTAAAAAGTAAAAGCCAACAAATATGACATAGTGGTGTTACTAAGGCATTTGTGCCCTGAATAATCACCCTGAACAGACTTCAAGAATCCGTAATTTTGATTAGACAAAAAATTTATAACAGACTTTACTGGAAAAGCTCCCTTAATGTATTAATAATCTGCATTATTGGCTAACCCAAAGAGGAACGGTACCCTGAATACCTCCAGAATTTCCTCCTACTATATCTGAGCTACGAAAAAGAATGAGAAAACTTACAAACATAACAAATTATTCAAAGCTTGTAACATTCTCTCAGCCAAATCAGATGACAACAGACAATAATAGACTTTAAAAACACATGTATGTTGCCTACTAGAAGGCAGGCAAAAAGGTAGAGAAGAAGCCAAAATTCTAGGCTTAAAAGAAACAGCAAGACCAATTTAAAACAAACAATATAGAAACACCCAGCAATGGGTGATGCCTGAGCCATGACAGGGAGCTTATCAGAAGTCCTCCTCCATGAGGAGTGCCAGATAGCAGAGAAGATGGTGATGCTTGCCATAAAATGAGGGAAGATGCAGAAAGACAGTAATATTACCCACCACCCCACCCCTGGTCTGAACAATTTAACGCCCTGAGCATACACTAGAAACCAGCCTTTACAAATGTGTTTTGTGCATCTTAATTTCTCTGGCCCAGGCAAACACCATTTCACAGATGGGCGAACTGAGATAGACAGATATGCTGCCACCTGTCCAGAGCTGTAGCAACAAATCAAACCTATCCAAAAATGCAAAGGCCTCTGAAAACACCAACCACAAACCTGTGAAAAGTCCTCTGTCGAGCAGGGGCGATAAAGACTAAGACGAGCTAGCAGACCTCACTTGAAGAGGCAGCTTTTCTTCACATCTATGGCTAAGCTTTTTATCCTTAAGTGACACCATCTGTTCTGACAGACAGTTTTATAAAATTTGAATAAGGTGACCTGGATAAAGCATGCCTGTTATATGGAAATGGCGGTGTCATACATGGATGTGGAAAGGTCGTGGATGGTTCACACATCAAGCACTTTCAGCATCTCATCGTAAAAGGCCACACAAGCCTATTCTGACATGCCACAACACAAAGAGAGCCGTGCTTTTGTTAACAATGCTGCAATAAGTTTTCTACTATCTTACAAAGACCTTGCAGATGGCATTCATACTCCTTTAAGGTAAGTATTCAGGTATATAGGTAACTTTTTAACATATGAAGTCATGGTTCATTCTCCCCTCTTTATAATACAACTGCATCACTGTACAAGGACCAGCACTAAGGACATAGGTATGTCTCTGCTGACAGGTCTATTGATCACCTGGTTAATGACAACAAACAAGGTTTGTAGACTGGACTATCATTTGGTGGTCTCTGGAAAGGAGCACCAGTAGAGAAAAGACAACGGTGGGTCAACGTGAACTGACATTCCTCTTTCTCCAACTAAGAGGCTTCTGTCTGAACCCAGACTAGAGCAAAACACAGTTGTCTTCTCCTTTTTTTCCCACTTCTCCTCACCTGACATGACCATGGGCAGTCTCTGTTCCAGCAAAGATTCCAGATTCAAAAGATTCAAATGTGAGAAGGCTAGTTCTGTATCATGGTTGGGAGGCACTGGCGAAGCACAGGCAGTATTTACAAACCTACCTGGCATCTCACTTCATGTTTCATCAATGCATTCGGTCCTTTCTTTTGGAAAGCCTTAACCTGTCCACAAACAAGAGATAAAACATTTCACTGCTTGTCTCTGAGCTTGTAAGAGAGCAGAGCACTCTTTTTTAAAAGTGATTGATGGGGATAATCAAGTGGGTTTTAGCAAGTCATGGAAGTAGAGCTGTAAGTAATTATACATGTCTGTGTTTATGTGTGTTTGGACATATGCTTCACTGATATATAGAGAGGACAATTTTTAACTGTAATATCTGCCATCTGCAAGCAACTTGCTACAGGATGTCAATTAGACTGGATGTTAATTATTTTAAGATTACATGTTTCTAGAAATAGTTCTAATGAATAAAGTTTTCCTATTTTTTTTTTAATTAAAAACCACAACCAATCAACCAACCAACCCACAAAAAACCCAACCCATGAAACAATAGGTTCTGTTTCTCAGAGACTGGTTAATGCTGACGATCGGAAGGAAGCTGCTGCCCCCTCTTGGCACCACATACAAATGCAAATACTTTGCACGAAAAAAAGAAGATTCTGGTCACAAATTGCAATTACTAAGTAATAGACAAGTTTGGACACGGAAAACAGCATAAAAACTGACACAGCCCCAAGTACACTTGCCTACTCAC
Organism: Phylloscopus whistleri; assembly: GCA_017589585.1. NCBI lineage: Eukaryota > Metazoa > Chordata > Aves > Passeriformes > Phylloscopidae > Phylloscopus > Phylloscopus whistleri. Next base: position 488,510 of record JADMLD010000712.1, read on the forward strand.
CCAGGCAACCCACTCAAGACAACCCCATTAACTTAGTAAGATGTGGGGGTCATAATACATAGAATTGCCATGTCTTTTGTTCTAAAATAAATGTTAGTAATATGTGACCTGGATTTAAAAGAATACTTCAAATAATATTTAAAGGAGCACCCTAATTCTGCTGTCTTCCTAAATTGCCTTATAACACCCCACATCTCTCATAAATTAGGAGAACACCTAAACTGCCACACGGGGTAAAAAAGGACAATCAAATTACCAGGAAAGCCTGCAGCAGCACTCAATTGACAGCTATACAGAAATCCCCATTTATCATATATAAAGTCAATTTCTCAGTTTCGAGCCCAAACCTGCCACCCTCAGAAGCTGAGGGTACTCACTGCAGGGTTTAAACTGTAGCACCCATGGGGAATCCCTTCTCACAGAACCACAGACTACCATGCAAATTATAAAGTAAGCCAAAAGGAACTGGTGCATTTATGGACATAACTCAAAGGCTTCACTTCTACAAGGGGATCAGCACGGGCAACCTGCAGCAGTCTTCTTCCCTGACCTTTAGCAGAAGAGTCAACAGTGGCAAACTCTCTACAGCTTGTTCCAGCAGGGACTGAATAGGGACACTCCATTTCTTATTGAAAGGGAAAGCGTTCAAGTCAGGGACATTTCCAGCACTGCAAGTCCAGTGGACCAAATATGTAACTATTCCAGTTCAGCAGCAGACAGAAACATTGGGACAACAGCAAGTAAAGTAACATTAGAAAAAAAATTCATGGGAATCTGACTTACTTCATTTGACAGAAGTAATATCTATGCAAATATTTAGACAGTTCATAGGCAAATTAAGATTTAATCAACAGGATTTACAGAGATTTACAGATATATTTGAATGCTTGCAGTTTTAACAGAAAAGTTACCAGCTGTCACCCAAGCACCCCTGACTTCCAGCACTTCAGGCAATCAAAACATGTCTGTGAATGCCTGTACTTTCACTTTACTTCTATTTACATTTTTCTAATCTCCTGATTGAGACCCAGCCATTGAAAACCAGGCAGCCAGAGCTGATGGCCCCACAACTGACGCAGGCAAAGCAGAGGAGCTGGCTAAGGCTGCAGTGCTTTTGCATTTCAAAAAGGAAATTTGAAGAAATACAGAGTGTCATAAACTCTGAAGGGAATTGTGATCACCATCTCCAGTAAAAAGTTACAAAGAAAAACTGTAACCAGTTCTCCTGGGATCAATATATGGACTTTTAACATACCTCTCACAGGGATCTGGAAGAGCATACTCCTGCAGGGCCTTCAAAACATTGGCAGCTCCAATGCTTACCTAGGTACAGCTGGGAAACACAAGCACGAGGCAGAAGGCTGACAAACACCAAATAATTTGCACAGCTGATTGAATCAAACACTACAGTGTTTGAATTAAACAATACAGTGTGGAAAATTTACCCAAGTGACTTCAAAGTTTTCACCTAGGAAAGTCCTTGAAAAATACTACTTGGCCTTTTTCAACCATTTGACTCAGAAACATCACGTCCTGCACAGGAGCAGGTGTCACCAGCAGATTCCAAAGTACTTGTGTGGGAAGGAAACACCAGGTGAACACAGTTGCTAGAACAAGGCTATTCTGAAGCATTAAAAGTAACAGAAAAGAAAATCTATGAGAAAAGAAAATCCAAAGAAATCGATTATTTCTCTTTCAAAGTCAGCATGTTTTCCACTTCTCAACTCCTCACTTCCCTTACAACCGTGAAACTTCTAAAGAATTGGGTCCTGTTGGAAAAGACACATTGGAGAATGTGATAATATTTTCCAATTATTGCAGTGTAAGTTCAAGCCTATAAAGGCAAGCTTGAAATATGTTAGCCCATTTTTTTTCAGGCCATTGAGCTGAGGTTTTAATCATCAAAAACAGACTTCTTACACAGATCATAAGTCAGGATGCATTTCTCTTTTGTCACATGTGGGTCTCTGGAAAAAAAAAAATGCAGAGGACTGTTCAGCGACCAGTCACTGGGAGCAGCCTCTGAGCTCCTTCAGCAGGACACCGGAACACCAAGAAATTCTGAATGATCTTCTTTGACCTCAGGTAACATAAAGAAGTAATTTTGTTTCTCCTCCATCATCTTCATTCATAGCTGCCTCTATTCCTTTGCTTGTTTTACAACAACTCAAGCTAGATTTCTTTCCTTTCCCTCTCCCTTCCATCTGCTGAAGTCACCCATGTCTAAACCCTCCTAAAAAATTTAGAGCTAAAAAATAAATAGTTAACAGTTTCAGCCCTCACCAATTGTACATTCTACATCTTTTCATCCAACATGACTCAGCCTTGTCTATTGAGACAGTTCCTACGCTCACAGTTTTCTGCCCTCTGCTTACACACTCCCAATAAATCCTGAAGCACTACCATAATTATACTACTACCAGTTACCACGCCATTGCCTTTCACTTGAGCGCTCCGCTCATTCAGATGAACTGCATGCTTTAGGGTGAGATGATCACTCAAGTAAAGGTAAGAGATTATTTCGCTTAAAATATAATTTAAAAGACAAAACAATCTGAACAAAAGGACTTAATTATCAGGACTAAAAGTTGTAACTTAAAGGGATGTGTTTTGTAACTGCAGTGGAAAATTTAGAGTATTTCAAAACGCATGGAAAACAAAGACCAACCAAAAAAAAGAGAGATAAAGGGTAGTTTCCACAATTTTAGCCAAATGACTCAACCATTTGACAGGTCTGGGTCTTTACAGCTCTTCCTCGTCAAGGGCTTCAGAATAGTTATGGTATTATTATACAGTCAGACACTGCAAATATTTTTAAACTGAAAAATGTTCAGCAGAAAATGCATCCCAATGAAATTTGAGACATGTCCTGTAACTGTTTTCAAAAAAAGTATTTTGCTCTAAACTATTGCCAGCCAAGACTAGACTAGAGTCAAACTTCACATTATGCTGTTTTGGTTTCCCCCATATTAGCTTTTCAGCCAGGTGTGGACTACACACTTAACAGAGAAAAAACACACACAGGGTTGAGTCTTTTTTATATATAAAAAGAGATGAAAATAAAATACAACTCTGAATTAGGTGCAGAAATCACTGCAATGCAGAAGAGTATATTTATTTACAGGCTAATAAAAATATATTATATTCAGCTTAGCTAGGTGTATACATGTTTTGCAAAATGTTCTATCTGCTACAGAAATGAGAGTAACCCATGATGTAATTATGTTTGGACAAATACAATAAATATCTGTATTTTGTTTGATACAACTGTGGATTAACATATATTGAGTTGGGTACAAACCTTCTTCACTGCCAAGAATACACTTCTACAAAGAAAATACTACATACAACCTTTGATCAGAGTTAAATTTATTGCCGTAAAGCACTTTCCTTATCTTACATGCTTTTAATTAACATTGGTCCCAGATGCCAACAAACACTGTCCACCTTTAGCTTAAAATACAATTGTCTTACTGAAGATTTTAATAGGAAAGAAATTATATACCAAAAGAATTGCAAAATTATCTTTAGAATATTATTTTATTTTTATTTTTAAGTAAAAATATATATACACACGCAAGTAAACCGTTTTACATTTTAAAAAATAAAAAATGAAGTCTGAACACTGACTTTCCTCGGAAATTCTTCCAAGTCTAACTCACTCAACCTCTGGGAATCAGCAGGACTGAGTCTTCCAGTTACTGACAAAGGGGAGAATACACATTTGTCCACTGGATCTGGAAATCTCAACTTGCAAAACTTTTCTCAGTTTAAATATTAATCTCTAAGCATTTCAGTATGATTGCAAATAAACCAGTACGTTAAATCAGCTGGTAACAAGTACAGCGTACATGGAGACAGACTGTAGTGTCTGAGAAAAATCCTCCCATCCACAGCTTCCTAAACAAAGATTATAAAAACTGCTGGGAAGGAAATCTGGTGATAATCTGCTGCTACCTGATATGTCTACTCCCAGCCACTTTCCTCAGCAATTGTTCCTTCTATTGACCTCATACGGAGATAAAAATAAAGAAGGTAAGAGCAGAGAAAAGGTCCAGCAGATGAAGAAAAGAGCACAGCATCATGTGAAACTGGCAGACGAGGAATGTTAGGAAAATAACCCTAGAAACCTTCTTCCACTTCAGGCTAAAACTGATCAAATGCATTGAACATAAAATACAGTGTGCCATGAAGTAAGGAAGAAAAAATAAATAAAAAATTTCACCTTTCCCTCTCAAATAAAGGGAAACTGTACAGGAAAATTGAATATCTTTTAAAAAAGTTACAAGACTAGTTGGACAAGTCTAATTTTTAAGAACTGCAGGAAGATTTCACACAGCAATGATTTTCAAAGACAAGATGACCATAACTTAGCTTTCAACTGTCCCTTCCTGACAGAGAGGACATTGAGTGTTCCAGGCCACAGTTTCAGAGTGCACTCTGCTTGAGTAGCTGTGGAAAAAAACACGAATCTGGATGCAAAAGTTCTGGCAATGGATTCATCTGCTAACACGCAGCCAATGTGTCCTCAAGTTTCTGAAGCTTCAGAAAAAGAAACATGCCTGGGGACCTGTTTCTTCTTCACACAGCTTTATTTTTAAATACTAGTTTCTGTTCGGTGAAAACTGTACAGCCTTGACTATTTTAAAAACCTTCAACAGTATGCTGTACGACAAACACTACTATAAAAAATGAACCAAATAATGTTACTCCACTGAGTAAGTGGAACTCATGCACACGCACGCACACACACAAAATGATCGTGTAAATAGCAAAGTTAAGGGATTTATAAATAGCAAAATCTTTGAATAAAGTATATACATTTTTAGGCTTTTCCTATAGACATATATATATATAGTGCTCCTAGGAGAGACAAGGTAACTGTGTCCTACATCACAACTTAGAACATAAGATTAATTGATGTTACTCTAAAGGCCTTTGAGGTTTTTTCTTATGTATTTATACCCTACACAGTTAACACTTGCAAAGATGTCTTTTCACATTAGTTCCTCTTTCAATGTACAAAACTATTTTACGTTACAGTTCAACAGCCTGCAGAACAGTGAGCAGGAAAGATGGCACTGCATGCTGAAATAGTAAGTGCGAAGACAACGTAGAACTTGTCTGTGGAGTGTGCTGCACTTCACCAAGAGAGCTACAAATGGAGCATGAGAAACTGCTCGAGACACCATCCTCAACCTCGCCATCTGCAGCCACGCCGGGGCCTTTAGATACACACCAATAAAAAACTATTTTAACATACACTGCTCTCACAAAGGGAGTAACATTTTGCTTCAACAGTAAGACAATTATAGGTTAATAGACTACCATAACATAACACAGATAGGGCCAGGCACCATATCATTCTGAGAACCCCCTGTAAAGTACTGTGCACTCAACTTCTACTTCTTTAAGGATTATTTTAATGTGAAATGAGTATGTTCAGTACCCATCAAAAGCACTCATCATTTCATAAGGTCAAGCTAACGACCAACTCAAACAACTCTGCACTAGCAGTAACCATATCCATTAAAAAAACCCCAAAAACACTAAATTGATGATGCTCAGAAAAAAAATACCAAAGGGCTCACACTATTTGTGAGTAATTTTTCAACTAATTTCACTTTAAAACCCCTATAAACATACTACTATGTTTAACTACTTTTGGAGCAGGTTTCACATGGAACAAATGGTGGTGAATTTAAATAAAAATAACAAATTCGAAAACCTCACTCGTAAAATTACCATGGGCTGAACGATCATGATTAGCAAGCACTCCACTGCTTACATGGGTTTTGACAGTCTTTGCTCAAATAAAAGCTCTCATCTTTACTATTCTGAGGAAAAAAAAAAAAAGTGTTTTTTAAAGTTACAGTTCAGAAATCCTGAATACAAAACACATGGATGCAATGGAACAAGTGTCCCCCCCAGTCTGTCTAGGGATAAAGCATGTTTCTCACCAAACTGAACATCAGTTGTCCCTTTAAAACATCCAAGGGTCAAAATTAGGCTGGTCACACACTATTCTGCTTCCTTAGGGACATCAATGAGATTAAAAGTGGAACGTACTGAGGTTATCCACTTTAAAAATCCCACACTTTGGTGGGACTACCCTTTTATTATTAGAAGAAATTCATTTCACATGCTGTGTGTTCGATAACTACTGCGTGTCACGCAAAAGACAGTTCTCCACATTTAGAATTGCTCACAATGAAGCCCTGAGGTAACCGCCTTTTTTCCAGGCAACAAGAATACAGTTCCTTTTGACAATTAATCATCCTTTTACAACCTACACTAGTATATGCAACTTTAAGCAGTCAATATTGATTATCAGTTGTTCCCAAAGATGGGATCTGTCCAGGTTTTGCCTTTTTTTTTTTTTTTTTGATTGTTTGTTTTTAGGATAAAGACTCAGCAGAACGGGGTAATTTGGGTGCAGTATCTTCTAATGAAGCTTCAACTGAATTCCTCAGGTCTCCATTTTCATGTCCATCAATACTTGGCTTCTTATCAAACACTGCAAGTTAAAAAGAAAATTGATTTAAGGGAAGAAGCAATCTTGGGAAGGACAGATCAGTGATCCTTGTTTCAAAAGCTGGAATGTTTGTTGAAATTACTACTAAAATTAAAGCTGACAGGTTTTTACACCATAGTATGGCAGGAAAATAGGAACTGTTTCGTTGCTTTTCTGATTTAAAAAATGTATCTGAAAAAACCACCAACATGAAGTGTTAAGGGGAATTAACGACTCCTAGTCAGTGGTAGGAAAAGATAAGAATAAATTTGAATTTCAACCTTTGGGAAAAGATGACCATGAAAAAGGTTCATAAGTTAATTCAGTTGTATCTAAGTAAACCAGGCCAAACAGTGAGGGACCAACTAGATGAACTGACAGTCTATTAGTAGGTTAATTGAATTGACAGCAGATTAATTTTACAATGAATATAAAAACAGTATTTTCCAGAAATTGGTTTGCATATTGAGACTTCAGAATTAAACTGCATGTGACTCATTTTAGAAGGTTTACCTTGTGAGGGTTTGACATCCACATTTGCATCTTTCCTATTAGAACTTGAATTTGCACCTTCTTCCAACTCATCAAGATATAAACGGTAACGGTGTCCACTTTCATCCTCATATTCTACGTTTTCATCATCCGAATCAACCTCTGGAGCAACGTACACTACTTCAAATTCGATTTCACCTCTCTAAAATGCAGCCAAAAATACAAATTTGCTTACTACTGCACAGCTACCCAGCAGGATTACCTAGATGAGCTAGGTTACTAAAACAAATACATTTTACAGTCATGTTGAATATTTTGGACAGGTATCTGAGTTACGTTTTTACTGACTAAAGTAGATCAGCTCTATAGCTAAGGTTTACCAAAATTACCCATATTTCTTATATGCCAGTACATTTCAAAGAGTTATAAAGAGGAAGTTTTCAGATAAATTAAGCACACCTGTTAACTGTCTGAAAATGGGAAGCAATCAGGAAGAAGATTCTAGACCACAAAGCATATGAGAAACATTGTTTGGCTGGAGCTATTCAGTCATAAAAGTAAAGCATATGTCACTAAGTATTTCTATGGGGCAATGTAATAAATTGATTTTCATCAGCCTTACTGAAAAATCATTAGCCAATACATGTTTAACTGAACCACTACTGACCCAGAATTTCTGTCCTTAAATTGCAAAACATAAGAGGATTAAGTGCAAGGTGATAGAGCCCCAAGAATCACTGTAGCTTAGCATTACACCATACTTAAGAGGAAACATTAAAATTCAAGGTAATTCTACAGGCAGAACACAGGAAGCACCTGTATGTGCCTATGGATAACAGGTCCAAACTGACCTGTTGGGAAAGAATAGTTACAGCTTCTTTATGCTTGGCATCTCTTAGATTAACTCCATTTACTGCCAGAATAGCATCACCAACATGCAGTCCTCCACATCGATCAGCAGGCTGCCCAGGATGGATTTCAGAGATGAGTATTGGAACACCATGCTCCTTCCCACCCTATTAAAGAAAAAGCAAATTTTAATTAACTGAGATGCCTTTTAACATAAAATTGACATTCAGATAGTAGCTCCTAAAGTGCTTATTTCAACTTCTATTTTAGAAAATCAGAAATCGTTCTTTAAACAAAGAATATTTAAGACTGCGTGAGCTGCTTCCCTTAATTCTCCTCCCCAGAGAAGAATGGAAAATTTTGAATATGTACTCAAAGTCAAAGCATGCAATTCCGAATACGAGTAAAACTATAAAATCACATACAAACCAATAAAAAGAGGAAAAGCTCACTAAAAAAAGCATATCAGGCACCATACTGCAAGAAATAGTACTCACATTTAGAATAAAAGTGTAATAGCCAATTTTTCCAAATTTGTTGCAAAAAGTTTACACAGCTTTTGCTAGGTGAGAGATGCCAACACAGGTACTTTAAAAGAAGTTATAATCACAACAGCTAAGCTTTGTAAGTCAGGTCTCAGATTGTCCTGCTCTTCTAAATACTTACACCTGGAATGACCACTGGCTAATCTGCTAAAGTGTTTATACCCTACACAGAAGTCAAAATCCCGAGTTTAACATAAAGTAGCAATTATCCATTTTGTAGTCTATCAAAATGAGTCTTGAAGTTCTGTGACCATAGTTATGAATTTGTGTATGCTTTTTTCATTTGTTCTAACCACACATTTACTGAGCCATGTATTTATTTTACAGAAGTAGGAATACAAACTTGAATTGCTGTTTCTGTGTCATAGAAAATAAATGCAAATATTTACTGTGATTGAAATTCCTAGTCCTTCATGGTCTTCTTTAACGAGCAAAACCTTTCTGATTGGACCAACACCTTGACTCTTCTTTAAGGCATCAGGATCCTAGTTTGATAAAATACAAACATAGCAAAAACATAAACGTGTGACCCAAAATGGATGCATTTCAGCATTTTGGGTTTTTGTAATTATATACAGTCAGTGTTATGAGCAACAGAGTTTTAGGCTAGCTCCAGGCAGGACAAACTTAGAGTGCCCCTTTACAGAAAGGGAATGAAATCAGAAAAGAGTCCTCATTATGCACCCCTGATGAGAATAATTATTTAAATTACTTCACTGCTGATTAATGCACAACACAGAACTTAACTTCAAAAGAAGGAAATCAGCCACATATTAAAAATACTAAGGGACTACATGAAGAAGTGCTGATGACTGCTGACATATTACATGATGTAAACTCATCTTAAAAGTAACCGAATGACAGAAGACGATGTGATATACTCTCAAGGAAGAGGTTGCTTGCTCGAGTTTATTTTTATTGTAATAAAAATAAACCACACCAAAAGCCACTGAACATAAATCTAAAAGAGAGACTAGAAATCAAGGTTTGTTTTTTCCTTTTGTTACGTCATTGATGCCATTGTGCATACTTTTAAAATCACAAATACATTTACTTGTCCACCAATGTTTTATATGCAATTAGCAACATAAGCAGTAAGACTCATCTGACCAACTAAGGTTTTTAGAACAGATCAAAGTAAAGCACTTTGCTGAAAATGTCTGGGTTTATGTACTGAACACTGGGGTGAGTAACAGGACATGTGCCAAGCTAGGTGAGTTCTACCAAAGATAGCCATAGTGAACACTGTTTAAAAGTTTTGTTTTAAAAAGTACCTTTAGCAGGAAAAAAAAAACAACCTACAAATAATTATTTTACAGCGTCAATTTATCTGGCCTTTTAAGTTCAGTTTCAGTTATCTGGCCTTTCAGTTCAATCTAATCTAAAAATTTTATTCTTGGTTTTTGTAAATAAGTTAGATCCACATTTTGAAACCTTGGTTACAAAATTCTGCTGTTAAATCTGTACTTATACACAGAAATACATATATTTATATCAGAAGCTCAGTTTTCAAAAGGACTGAGTGCTCCTAGGTAAGTCAAAGGAATTGTATCAGTTTCCATGGTCATTTAGAGGGATATGCTATTCAGCACAGAACTGTCCTTCAGCATACGAAAGGACAACATACTTACAAGTGACATTTGAAAAAAAAACAACACTGAAGTGAAAACAATCACAAAGATGAAGAAGTAACTCATGTCTGGAAATCATGGAGGAGGAATGGCTCATCTTTTCAACTTACATGTCCTGGTGGTGCTTGCATTGGTCGTTTGAGATCATTGCGACCTCGACAAGCTCTAATAACAGTTTTGTGGCGGTGCAGGTGTATTTCTGCTTCCAGCTGATTCCACAGCTTGTCATGAGCAGGTCCTTTCATATCCCGGCCCAGTAACTGAATCTGCTGGACCCTACAGAGTGACAAAGAGAGCAAAACAATGCTGCATTACAACTGAAAAGGCAATGCACTGTAGGACTTGTACATCTCATGTGGCTACAGCACATGGTCACGTAGCAACTGGAGCAAGAGCCCGGGGGATTTTTGTTCTTCCTTTTGTTAATTAACTGGAAACCTGAGGCTTTTCCTACTTAGTCTTAACCTTGAACCTGCCTCTGGGGATGCAAAGGAAGGAAACAACAACAGCAAACATCTTATGCTAGGGGACATGAATTGACTTCACATACCTTCCAGCTAGCTCCTTATCTAAATACTTGGCTGCCAATCTTGCTCCATAAACCTCAGCCTGAAGCACAGCTATGTGTCTACGCAGGGCTTCATTCTCCTTCCTCAGTAACTTCACCTCAGCTTCCAGCTGAGCTTCTTTCACTTTTTCCTTCTTGTTAGCTTCAAGTTCTCTTTCCTTTACAATGACAAAAAAAAAAAAACGAAACAAACCACCAAACAAGAAAAGAATGTTAAAAAGCTTTTATCCAAGTTAATAATGAAAGAACACTTACTGTTTCTGCATACACAATCTGAAATTATTTTCCTGTGTACAAGACATGCATGCAGGCAAAGAAATTAAAAAAAAAAAAAAGAAAGCAGGGATTCTGGCACTACAGCTAGTGGTTTGCATACTATCCTACACAAGGGTGGCAGAATTTAAATAGCCTGATCATCATCCTTACATTTTCTTGTCTTGCAAATAGGAGATTCAAAGTTAACCAATACTATTTTTAAAATTAAAGAGTAACTATGAAGGTATAAAATAATTCAATTTAACTAAGTTCTTTAACTATTATTATTATGATGATAACATGGAAATGTTAAGTCCATATGTCCTTAAAATGACAATTATTTTCATGCAAACAACCAAGAAATGTCCAGCCAGAGACATTTCCAGATTAGAGTCTGAAGACCACATAAATAAAGCAAAGGATTCTACACATGAAGATGCCCACCCTGACAAAACTAAAATTAGTGCAAAATAAAAAAATTAAAAAAAATCCAACAAACAACAACCAAACAAAACAAAACCAAAACTCACACTAAAACCACTCTTTAAGCAAGCTATCTCCCTGTGCCTCACCCTCTGAAAAAGGAATTATGGAAATATAAATTAGTCTCAATTAGTCTCATTTCTGTACATCCCAAATGTACAGAAACTGCATGGTCATTACCTTTTCTAATACCCAGGGTACTGGTGCAAAAGGAATTAGATTGCTAATCTACAAAATCTACTTTAAGGAGAGTGTGCTTGATAACTTGTATCATTTATATCTTGCTCAGCATCCTTTTTACAAAGAGGGGGAAAACCCCCAAGACAAACCAGGAAAATAGTAAAGACACAGGGTCTAATACTGTTTCCTTTCAAAAATGGCTGTCAACTGAAGCAGCAATAAAAATTAAGTTCACCATAATGCATTTGTGAAGACATCTGGAATACCCAAAACCCCCATTCTCTGTACCTGCACCAATTACATTGTTAAACAAATAAAACCAGGAAGTGCTACTAAAGAAGCAACAGGACGGATACAAGATTTTACAGAACTGGCAAGACAAATCTGTTATCAAATTGTGCATATGCTATTCACTATTCCAAGCCTGGATATAAAACCAATCATATGGTTGATATTACCACATTTGAGAAATTACACAATGTTGGTCCTTCCAAATGGAGTTATTCTCACAACAGATAAATGGAAGCATTTACTGACTTTGCCAGAAAGTCAACTCTGAATTTGATCGACTCTACTGCCTCCCTCATCTGCTAAATACTTTTACCAGTTTAGAAGAATTAAAGTACACACCTATGTACATGCTGGTCAAGAACTGCCCAGCACAGTGCTCAGGAGGAGCAGCTCAAAGATTGCTTGAAATCACTGGCATTTCACTTCCTGCAATTCCCACAATGATCCACCTTCAGATCAAGTTTGGCTCCAGAGACACATTAGAAAACACATCACACAAAGCCACTTCTGGTCTCTGGCCTTTGTTTTGGGGTTGTCTTGTGAGAATGACTCTGCAGCAAACCTCCTTCTGAACTGCAGAATCACTCCTAAGCCAAGAATTATGACTAATCTACATTTCAAGAACAGGAGACTATACCAGTTTTTTCTATTACTATTTTGGTCTTGGGCTATTTTCATTACAAGAATTCAAGAGTGCCACCATGCTGTGTTGTCTCTGCCACACACTTGAGGAGTAAGAAGGGTCACAGTTCAGACTTAACACCTGTTTTACAGTAGCTACAAAGTCTGTATACAAATACAGTGTTCCTGTCAGCTCTGTTCCTATTGTCAATATTGCATTAAGGTGATCTAAATAGTACTATAGGCTCTCTATTTATCCACTTTTAGAACATCTTTTATTTGACAAAGATAAAAAAATATTAGAATTTAAGATAGACATATTCCAACCTCCCTCAGAAAAGTGAATTGCTGAAGTGATTAAAGATTCTTGATTACAACAGCAAATTTCAGGCAGTGCATTTTGCAGTATTTATACATAGTAGCCAGCTTAAACACCCCCATCCAGCCTCAGATTTTCCACTGATTTTCTCTGAATTTGGTTTGTCATTTAAATTAAACAGGAAGCCAAATGTTACATTCCTATTGTAGGATCACTTTCAGTCATGCATTTTAAATGTTACATGTAAAATACAAGGCAAATGCAATCCCACAGAAGTGTTGTCTTCCTGTTTTCTCCATTATTATGACTACCCTTTTGTGACAGAGGTGCAAAATTACACCCAGAAGCCAATCTTTTATGGACTGTCTCCAAATAATCACATGAATCAAAAAAAAAAAAAAAAATTAAAAGGTTAACAATACAGAATCTCCAAAGATGTCCTGAAAGAGCATGTCTTGTTTTGAATGACTGTTAAAAGATTTGACAAAAGTCTCAAAAATGTTTAAAGAAATCAAGGAAGTTAAGTTACAGAATAGTTTCATGCTTTCCAGCGTTCATAGTATGGCATAGGTTCTGATAACAGAAAATGTATTTTCTGTTGATAATATTAAAAAAAAAAAAGTTACAGCAAGGTTGAAGACTAAAGCTTACAGTTACCAGCTATCCTGTGGCTTCTCAAAAAAACAAATACTGAGTAATGATAACGAAACATGTAACAATAAAAGTAGAAAAGCTGTTTAAAAACCTTTCAAGTCTATCACTGTGAGAAGATAAATGTCAAGTTTGCTTTACTTCTTCTTTATATCTATGTACTATTGAGTTCATATGCTTTTGGCTGTCATACCAGCCAGTGAACCACATTAAATCATGCCCATGAAAAAAATAGGGGGAAAAAAGAAGTTGACAGGATTTTTTAAAAAATGGAACATGCAGAATAGTTCATATTACACTTCATATTACATATTACATGTACATATGTGTGCAGTGTTTATGCTTTAGCAATAGTATAACACCTTAACATTTTTTGAGATACTGCCAGAACAGTCTTTCAGAATGTCAAGTTGCCAGATATCACCCCAAGCTAGCTGTAGGAATAATACATAGAACACATACAGAATTAGGAAAGAGGGCACCACATCTAGAAAAGAAAAATTAAAATGCAAAGGAAATTCTTTACACAGCATCTTGCCAACTGTTGGGAAGAAGGAACAAGCCAGATCTGTTTTGCCAGTTTCTGAGGCCAACATATATATAAGTTGTTGCACAAAACAAAAGCACTGCTTAAACATTAAAAAAAAGGGGCAATCAACATACTTACCATTTCATCCACAGAAAGGACAGACTTAAGACAGAAGAAAAGAGTTCCATAATTAGAGAAACAGGCAATAGGAACTTCAAGAAAATGCAAAAATATAAACTACTTACTCCAAAAGGACTTCACCAGCAGACTGTGTATTTTATTAGATGGCATAAAGAACAAGTACACTGCTACAATTCTATTTAGCAACAATTTAGGTATTTTGAGGTGAAAATTATTAAAAATCTTATTAAAAACTTAACTTTAGTGTAGCATTTAAAACAGTACCTTCTCCTAAAATATCGATAATCACTATAAAGAATAGCAAGATAATACATATACATGAAAGAATCACAGAAAATCCATTCTGTAATATAACATTATACAAGTAGTAGATTTTTTTCCTTTCAGAGAGAACAACATAATATGAGTTACAAGAGGGACATAAAGGACAGGCAGAAGTATCAGAAAAGGCAGCAAGTGCAAAAACGCAAAAAAGAAAATATCCAACTAGGCAACTTCCTACTCTCACAAAGAGTTATTATGATGGCACTCAGAAGACTCTCCACTCCTAAAAACAGATTTGGCCTAAACTACACAATTATCAACAGCTTAGCATTTTAAAATGCCTCAGTTCACCACTATGTATAGTTTCACAGATTACAGAATATACATTTATGCTAAGAGTCTACATAAAAAATAAGAGTCTGTCCCTCAAGAAAGCAGGAAGTCAATTAGTAGAACTTTATTTCCCCATTGCACATTCTGTTGACACAGTTCTTCTTTGCCCTCAGAGACCTTCTGACTGCCAGAAGGTCAGCACAACAGTTTCCTTTACCCAAACATCAGAGGTCCCATTTTATTGTCATTTAAGCGGCCTCGGTTTTGCTTGTTCTAGCTTTGCAAACTGTCATAGCTTTCTGTATCTAGAAGAGTTTAAAGTTGAGCTTCTGTCCATTAAAGCTATGAATTCCCTAAAGGCAAAGTAAAACAAACTCAAAACACTAGTCTTCATATTTATAAAAAGGAAAAGCTAAAGGAAATTAAGCAGAGAGTATCACTCTAAGGTGTTAATAAAGTTCAATTTCAACGCAGATAAACCTGAACCAATGTATGTAAAATGCATTTACTGTCACCTGTGGGAAGAACACTACTGTCAATATCATGGAAATTTAATATACCTTGAGAAACCATTTATACAAGGTAATGAGAAACAAAAAGCTTAAAAGTATTAGTCTCTATGTTAGTGAGAAGATAAATCTAATAAAATTTGGGGATCAAAATCACTCACAGTGATGTACTAACTTAAAAAATTTTCTACATGTAAAACCTGCAGCTTAACACTTACAAAATGCTGATGATATTTAACTAATGCTAATCTAAAAGCCATGAGAATTATTCACAAACTCTAAATAAACTTCACCGTACTGCAGCCATAATGCAGTACAGAACAAATTATGTGTGGACAACCCAGAAAATGTTGCTCTTACACTGAATATACAACCACATAGCCCTAGGAAGACAGCTCTAATCAATTACAGCTTTTGAAACTGAAACACAAAAAATTTAGATTACTCCTGTTGTTCAGTGATTAGCCTAGACATCCTTTAAAACTTATAGTCTACTACTGTGTTTTACTGTACATTAATTAACGAGATAAAACAGCAAAGGAAACTAATCTAATGTTCCACATATGTTGGGAGTAGGCATTTACAACCAAACTGTGAAGCAATTTTAGAAAGTCAGAGATAGACTTTGATTCATACCAACAGTTAGTAACCACATGTATACAACACTACTCTACTTTTTTAATTTATAAAGTCATAGTATTAGAGCCTGAATCTGTGGTGTGGCTAGTAACAAGGCAGTCTATGGGGCTATCAGTCAATGCCAACTAACTGCACAGATTAATTGTTGTTAACTTTTGGTGGGCTTTGTAAAGGTCTGAGTTTTTAAAAAAATGTAGTTTACTGAGTGCTTCTCTTACAGTCTTCTTCTATTATCTTTTGCAACTTCAGTCTTCAGAAAAGCTTTATAAATCAAAAAACATTTTCTTTTTTTACTCTCAGAAACCACTATAAATGGTTTATTTAAAAAAAAAGCCCCTTCTTAAAACCTTATTCTTTATTCTGATATTATTCATCTGATTTTTAATGGTTGCTAACAACCAACTATAAATGTCATTTAAAAGCAAAAAAGTTAGTATTTTTAACATGAAAATTTGTAATCAGCTTATTCACACCTTCCAAGGAAGAATTTCAGCCAGGAGAGGAAGAAGAAAAATATAATCCCACATTCAAATTGCCATACTCACCAGTTTTGCCTTAATAGCCCCAGAGTCAACATTCTGACCAGTCTTGGCATGGAGCTGAAGCTGAACAGCATGGAGCTGTAAAAGCTGATCATGCACTTCCTTTTCCAATACTGCTTTCTCTGCCTGTGTTTCTGTCAGTTCAGACTTCAGATCAACCAACTGTGCCTGTGAAGATATAATCCATCATAGTAATGAGAGCAAGGATTAATGGGGTCACCAGAGCTGTGACACAGAACAGCATTTGCTGGTACATGGATGCTGTACATGGTGGAATACAGGTTAAGAATATTTGCTGTCACTCATTCTTCTGTAGCCCAGTTTTAACATCGGATCATTTGCAGAATTTTCTCCCCAACTTGAAACAAAATTCATACAGCCACAGAACCAGCATCAAATGACCATTTGTACCAAGAGTAACAACAGCTGAGCTTTCCCTCATGTAGACAACAGCATGTGATGCTGATGCTCACTCCAAAACAAGGCAATGGCATTAAACTTATGTAGGATTTACACCCATAGCAATGTAAACACAATTTTAAGTAAAATTATTAAATCTTACTGAAAAAAGTTGCTCAATGCAATAGAATTATTTATCCAATGCCAAAGTCCAATAATCCTATCTACAGCTGGTCTATTATTAACAGTTTAACTGAAATAGCAAATTAGTTGGGTAGACCAGAAACCATGAAATGCCTATAAAATGCATATGTAGAAAACATGAAATAGTTATTAACTCTTGAAAAAAAAGTGGTTTTGAAACATTTTAAGAACAGTTTTCATGTAGGGTTTATATTACAAAGCAGAAATCTGTAATGAAAGAACAAATACGAATGTATTTACAAAGTTATTTGTTATCCATGTTCAAGTAGCATTTTATAAGATAAGCTACATTTAGATAAGCTTTAAAGCTACTATTTGCCAAAAAAACCCACAGAATAAGATTTCAGGGGAGTTTTAGGTAAATTCCCAGAGTATGTTTTTGCATCCAAAAGATTTGGAACTAAAGACCAAAATGAAAAAGTGACTAATTCTTAAAAAATGCCCTCTCGTATTAAAGCAGGGTATTTTAGGTATTTTAACAACATTATACTAATATTCAAATTAACAGTGAAACTCAAGTTGCGAGGCAACTTGGTATAAAACATCTGGATCTGTTAATGAAAAAAAAAAAAGGAGGAAGGATTCGACTGTCAGTGGGGAGGATTTACTGGGTCTAACTTCAGGTACATAATTTAGATGGACAGCCTCCCCAAGCTTCCACAGTAATTCAGAGATAAGTAGGTGACTCCAGAGGTGATTCAGAGCACTCAGAGTGCAATTGATGAGATAGCTCAAACCAACCTCCAGCGTGCAGCTGCCAAGAAGAACAATCTCCCTTCCTGCCTCTTGGTTATGCCCTTTAGTCCCACTTCTCTGGGACCGAACAGAGCAGAACTACCTCCTCCTGGCCCTTGAGGCAGAGCCTCAGCAGATCAGGCCAGCATTTACTTTTCACCAAAGAAATGGAGCTGCATGCATTTTCATCTTCCAACTGCCAGAAAAAAAAAAAAACACCACCCTGAAAATTTGCAAACCCTTGCAGAACTAAAGCAGAAACTGCCTTTTACAGTAAGACAATATTTAAAATACTACAAAGACAAATAATTTCAGAGAAATGAGTTATAAAGCTGCATTGTTGTCCCCAGTGACCAGCCACAGTTAAAAGTCTCTCTGTTGTGGTTTACCCACCTTCTAACAAAAGCAGACACACACCTGAACTAACACAGCAAATGAAAATATCACCAGTATATCACTGGTGAAAATATCACTGAGCTTCATGGTTAGGTGAGTTCAGGAAGAGCCACCAAACAACAAAAACAGAACTGAAACTTTGAATGGGGAACAATGAGGGGCAGAGGTTGAAGAGAAGATAGTGTGTTCACTTTCATAACCTCCTCTTAACTGTAACTTGCTGATTCAGCCAAAGAAAAGACCCCTTCTGGGAGGAATACCACCGTGCAGGTCAGTGATTACCACTCATTAGCAAACACCACACTGCAAGGTTGCACTCTAGTTTCTCCCTGCTCCCTCCTTTGTGCCTCTGCCCCAGCCAATGCACAGCAAACAGCATGACCAGACTGTGGTCATGGAAGCAGTATTTAATCATGAATACCTACACCTAGACCTACATGAATCAAGCAGGCAGGACATGAAGCTACTGCTCCAGATCATTATCACCACAGGCTATTTCTAAATTCTAAATAAAAGCATACAATTCAAGTAAACTTGAGATCTTGGTCAAATTCACCAAACAGCAAGACTCAGCATTTATCTTCCACACAATCAAACACCCAGATGATACCAGAAAAAATGGTTTAGAAAGGCTAAATAAACATTTAGTCAATTTTGGGACACAATTTGCCATTTACCAGGTATTTTGTATTTCTCAAAGGTCTTACAGCTATGAAAATTAAATGCCAATTTCAACTGAAATAACTCGAGGATTTATCAACTACCCTTTTTATTCCCATAGGAGATAAAAGAAAGAATGGGATTAAGCAATTAATATTTCTTCTGCAGAACATGTTAAAAAATTTAAAAATATAAAAAATCTCTAGGCAAAAAAACCCAGACAATGTCCTATTTTTAATCAACAGTTCTTATTTCCTGTTCAAGCAGTTACAAATTATCAAAAAATTGAGTTTGTTACACTTATCTTATACTGAATATATATTTTAAATTGGCAATAAAATAAATGCCATCTTAAATGCTGGGGTTAACTGCATTTATAGTCACGGAGTTCCTAAAGTCTTAACTAGTGTTTTTCATCAGGAGTCTTAGAACAAAGTTATTAGCATTTAAGCCTATTCCAATTAAATTTTATAATATTTTTCATATGATGGTCTGAACTCTCACCTGTACATTTTTCACAGAAAAGTGACTGTTAGTTATTCTAACAGAGTACTTAGAATAACCAAAAACCATTTATTTCTATTAGGTCTCAGAGACAAAGATCTTATACTAAGTTTATACATTGTAAAGAACAAGAATGCGGACCTTGCCCTGAACAACTTACAATGTAAATACATCAAGGAAAGGATAAATAAATGTAACAGAGAAGTACAATTACAGAAGTACAGTATCTGTGCATGCAAGTGCAGAACAGGAAGCAGACAGATGCTAAACCCACAAGTTACGCAGGACTGCTCAGAAGCATCACTGCTTCAATGGGGCACTAGAAGAAGATGGCAACACCGCAATCTCTGAAGATCTGAAACATTAGGAAGAGCACCCAGAAACAAACTGAGACAACTTCAGAAAGTGAGATGATGGTGACTTACATACCATGGTGACAGGAAACAACCTCCACTACTGATAGGGAAAGCAGCTGCAGGGCGGTGAGGGGCAAACTGAGAGATGGCATCATTAGATAAAGTAACAACAACAGGTTTAGCTTTGGGAAAAGCTTTTTCGTTCTCTGAGCTATCATTGAAGTAACTTCTGCAATATGGACAAGAGTTACCTTTGAGTTAATAGATATAGAAAATATCTGACTTAACATGGCCCAGACAGGAGGACTTAAAGTGCAGCCAAGCTGAATTGGGAAGCTGGGTCATCGGCCTGCATATCACTAGGGCAAGACAGTGGCATTATTCACCACATCAAATAAAAATGAGAGGAAGAACCTGAAATACCTCAAAGTGTAATGAATGCACTTCTTGGTACATGAATTTTTAGCTCAAAAAAAAGTCTAAGCATAATTCAAACACAGTAGAAAACTCACAGATTTTTCAGCAAATGGAAGCTAGATACATGTAAAAGTATCCACTAAAAGCTTCAAGTGACTAAAAGCCATAAGCCAAGCACTCATCAAATGCCTTTAGTTTTTGTTTAATTTCAGGTCTTTAGAGTACATGTAACTCATTCTTATGCCAAGCCTTCTAAACTAATAAAGGTCTGAAACCTGTCTTTCTAGAGATTATTTTTTCTACCATATAATCTCTGACTGCCAGAAGCTAGGAGTTAATTTCAGAAATTTTTAGTTGCCTAAACAAGGCCATCTAGTGCCATTTTCTTATCTGTATGTCTACATTTCTCTCTATTTCACCTTCCTTCCCTGTTGATTTGAACTGAATTAGTTCTCAAGATACAAATGAATCTATTAAAGGGGTAAAGGTGTGTATCATTGAAGTTCCTAAAACATACAACTTTTACACTAAACAGCTGCTAGTAGGAAAGAGTGACAGATAAGTGCCCTTTCAGAGGGAGAAGCAGGAAGAGTCAGATCTTTAGCTAATTTGTTTAATCCACACAGAGACAGAAGCTGACAGCCTGGTGTACAGGCGGCACACGTGCTGAGCTAAAAACTAAGCTGCTGTCTCATGTCCAGCCAACTAACCAAAAAATGTAGGGATGAAAAGGCAAAGGAATGGATGCTGTGATGTGGAAACTCCCATACCATGCAAGGGAATAGGAACTGCCTGCATCAGAAGGTCTTAGTTGCTTGAGAAAGTGCTAAACACTTCCATTCCCCAGAAATCATGAGACTTCCAAGCTCCATTGCTTCTGTTACTAATAAAATACCTCTGGTGTACATATATATATTTAATAGTTAATTTTAAAAGACAGATCCTTATGTATCTTCCTACAGGATCAAACCAAAATTCACAGACAAATCAAGTTTATGACAGGCTTTTATTTCCTCAGCAGCACGTCCTTACGTAATTTATACTAGACTCCATAAAGTTTACAACATATGCATTTATGTATTTCAACATTCACTCCTGATCAGGACTATTAACCTTCTGATTTAAAGGCTGTGGGACCCAGGATCATGAAACACAACAGAGCACACTGCAATGCTGCAAACACTCCGTGCCTTCTGTCCCAGCATATGCACAAAAAGGTAGTATAAATATCAAGATATGACACTAGCATATTTGCTTATCATTTCATTCTGGTGGCATTTTTTTAAAGATACAAATATCATTTAAAGGTAAACTCAGGTTAAAAAATATAAAAATCTTCAATTATGCTTTACAAACAATGAAATCATTACTCCTTGGTGTTCCCATAACATTACACAAGTGCAGGACAGAAAACAATTTTTCAGAACATGACAGCTGCAGCTCCTAGAGCCTGCAGACACACACTCAGGACACCAGATACACAACAGAGCCTGGCCTGCACAGCCCACATACTGCCAACTTTTCATGGGGTCCCCTAATCTTGCATGAGCCCCTTGATGTGAAGTAGCCAGAGCTCTTAATTATTACATTTCTCTAATTCCTGTCTCCATTATCTCACCGCTATCACTTTCACCACTCTGCCTACAGCCAAGACAAGAACATTCTACTCTTCCCCAGTCTTGACTACTTGATTCTTCCTGTCTACTAAGCAGCATTTGCTGCAATTTGTCACACAACCCTATTAAGTTTAATGGACTGCTTTGAGTGAGAAACCATGGAACAGAGCAGAGCCCTGTTTAATCTCACACTGCTTGCCACAAAACTAAACAACGTGACAGCACTGCACAAAATGAGTTTCTGAGTAGATGACACTTTTGGAAACCATATTTTTTATGATTAACCCCCCCCCCCCCCCATTTCACCACAGTGCTTACCACTTGTCAAAGATGAAAATGTTTCAAGATACTATTGGAAAAGACTGTACTGACAGATTATTAGATTATATGAAAAGCCTTTATTTCATTATTATTGTGACCCCAAAAAGGACCTTTGTGACTTCAATTTTTAATGCTGAATTTAACAAAACAGTCTTAATCCTGTGGCTAATAAGAACATGAACAAAAAAATTTATGACTAATGACTTCCTAAATAAACACTATGGTAGTGTAGCTATGTAAGTAGTCTTGGTAAAAATGCAGTGTATGACACTGAAGTCACAAATTAATCATAAATTGATTTAATCCACTTTTATTATGTCCCATACAGAAGACAAAGGACATAAGACAAATGAGTTGCTCCATTTCTCAGCTTCTATTCTAGTCCTGACAAAACATTCAGGGTCAGCAAATTAAAAGGATGCAAAGCAACACTCCTACATTTTACCCCTCTCTGCTGAAGACCATTCTGGACATGTAATTATCTGCACACCTTTCTCCCAACAATTAAAGAATAAGTAATAATACCACATCTTAAATAAAGCAACTTAAAAATGTGGTTTCCATTTACATAAATGGATACATCCACCAACATTGTTACACCTGTGACCGATCTTTTTCACCTCTATCATTAAAATACCAGCTACTGTTTCTTGCTACTGTTTTACTTTGTGCTCGACTGTTTTATTCTGTTTACACCTACTTACAGAAGAACAACTTTTTTTTAATCACTTTGCTGACAGGGAAAAATTTCTGACTTCCTCACAATGACTATTTTTGTCAGGCTGCTCATGCTTCTAGTTGCTTATCAAGAAGACATAAATCTGTTCTTAGAAGTCATATTGATAGTTTTATTATGGTCATTATTTTGAAATCCACACTACCTATGCAACATAACTCAGTAAAAAAACCTAAGAAATATAAATATACTGGTTTTCTTTCTCTTTGGCAGCTCCCAACAAATGAGACAGAAAACACTTTGCCACATACATACTGAAAATTAAGCAGGCTAGTTAAATTGGTATAGAAGTATATAGGCTTCTGATACAGGAAATACAAATTAAGTATAGGCATGATTGTAATTAGGAAAGGCATAATGATTCTGATAGAAGTTATATGTATCACACTAATGATACATACACACAACTTAGTATATAAGCTGACTGGAAAAATGCATGTAAATCTGTATTTCCTGAATATATGAAAAATACTCACATTTTAGGATGTCAAATTAGCTGGATCAAATCTCACTCCACTGATATTTCAAAAAAACATACTCTATCTAGTACCAACAGACTTCTATTCCAAAAGAGAAAAAGTATTAAAAGTCCAATTAATAAAATAATACTTCAGTAACTACTGGAAATATTAATGACATTTGAAAAAAATAAATAAGCTATTGCAACTATTCTACATGTATGTATATACATGCCTCACATGGACAAACATATATCTTGCTCTTCAACAAGTTCATTTTCACTCCAAAATAAAGGCAAGATGAAAAAAAAGAAAATCCACAGAGACCTTTCTAAGAAGGAGTATGGTCCTCCCTTGATTAAAGTACTGCCGAACAACAGAGCAGGACTGTAGGTCTGCAGTGTGTCCCATAAGATGGACTTGCATGCTTATGGAAAGTCACCATACACATAAAGCCATCTACATTTAGCTTTTCCAGTTTGCAGCTGGGTTTTTAATATATACATCTTCATATTATCCACATCATTCTATATGTGCTTTAACTGAATAGGTTACAAGTTACTTATGGAAGAATTCAGCTTATAGAAACATGTTCCTCTAAACATGCTGAGTCCAACCTAATCACAGACATAAAATTACACTTAACTTCTTAGACATACATGTTTTCCTCAGCTTTAGCATATACACAGGCTTAACACATCTGCCAAGACACAGGGTGTGCTCCACCAAACATTCCTTTCCAGCTTGTTCATTTAAAATTGCAGAATCAGATTGGCAAAGTGCCAGAGTTAAAGTCAAGCTCAGTTTTCACTGGCACATTGACCTACTTCTTTTATTTCTACAAAACTGAAGATACACAGAACCTTTATTTTTTGAAATGGACATTTAGACAATGTCATAGTCAAGTGACAGTCAAACAGGAAAAACAAAACCTATGAACTGCTTCTCAGTTAAACATTTTCTAAAATCTCCCACACTGGCCATCAGCCTGCATCTGCTGATTTATATGGTTTTCCAACAGAGAGTCACAAAAAAAATCTCCTTTAAAATGTCTGTCACCAGTTCCAAAAGACTGAGATCCTTGCTATCCTACTAACAAGATACACTCCTCCATTTGTTCACAATGAAATGAGGCTGATCTCAGAAAAGACAGTGGCTTGTATTGCCAAACACCTTTTTTTTCTCCTCTTTGACAAGCTACTTAATTCAACTCTGTCCTACTGTGACCAGCAGGAAAATTATGAGAACAAATCCTCCCCCCAACATATTGTTAGTTTAATTTACAATTGCAAATATTATTAGCACAGTAGTAGATTTATAAACTTTCACCACCCTAAGCACAAGTAAATTTATTTGCATACATCCCCTGTGCATCTGAAATACCTTCAGGCTCCTTCTAAAACTAACCCGGCCGAGAATTGCCAAGATATAGCTGCCTCTTTGGAAACTACAGTCTTCCTGGAACACCTCTGTCACTATCTGGGAACATCCTTCATACAGTATTTTACCTAGATCCCTCTCTCTAGCAGCAGATATACAGCAAGATGGAAACAATTTTCTGGGGAAGTCCTACAGCAGGAGCTTCCATCCACCAAACCCCAAGCTGGGCCTCTTAAAAGTGATTGTACCAATCAGAGAATGCATATTAAGCTGATAAGGTGGATAAATCAAAGTCTGAACTGCATTTCTTTATTCTTGCCTGCAATGTTATAGTAGCATTCAATGATTTTGGTCGAGGAAATGGTGTCTTCAAACAACAGAATGATATTCATAACTTTTTGTTGTTTTCCTTCATGAAAAAGTATCACTTATTCAGTAATAGTCCAGTCAAATGCAGCTGCAGGAGTAAGCTTAGACAAAGTTAGATTCAGTCCAAGTATTATTTCAATCCAAATAAAGGATTTATTTGTAGCATTTTAGTATTTCTCAAGATGGATCTAATTTATTGGCTTGAGTAAGTGTACCTAAGTAAACTATTACAGAGGACATTTTTGTGCCTGCGACAAAAGCTTTGTATTGAAATGTACAAGCAGTATAAAGTTACAATGGTGAGTTATTAAGGAATGATTGCAATCTTAAAAGTTGTATGAAATACAGTAACTCACGTCATAAAAAAGAAGTAAAATCACTAATCACATCCTAAATGCCAGTATTGATGTTAGTGATTTCTTTCAAAATATGTAATTGTACTCTTTCATATTGGTCACTGGGGCTTTTGACTAGAGATCTGTGCACATAAGAAGACAAGACACTCATTTTCAACAGAGCAGCTCCATCTTTTGGAGATTTTAAATGGCAGCTTTCGTTTCAAGTTTATGACTACAATAAATATGAGGTCCTAAAATTAACAACCTGCAAGGCAATACTAAAGTCTTCTAAAGGTCTATTTGAAAGATAAAAACTCCTTTATATGTAGGAGGCCTAACACTACTCACAGTAATAAAAATACTTTACAAGTAAGATTTTTTATTCACTTTCAAAGCACTCAGTCTAGATTATCAGTATCATTTTTATCAAAAAATTACCTCAAGCATGTAGATACACACAATAATTATGCTAATTATTAACAATTGCTAACTGGGCTCCTTCACCTTTCAACTCCTAAGAGATTTAGGCAGAGATCTTCACTTCTTTAGGTGCTCCTGATGATTTTAATTAGATACAAAAAAACCTTTCAGGATCTGAATTATATCATTTCCTTTCAAAATACTTAAGTTTGAAGCAACCTTTCAATGAAATCCATTCTCTTAAAATAACCTGAAAACTCACTTGGTTTACAGGCCTGTACACAACAACCCACCATGCCTGTGCAGTATGCAATAAATTCTGATTATCTACCATAAACTCGTAAATGTCATTTTAATTCATGAAGCTTACTTCATAGGTTGGTACTGTATGTGTATATATATATACACCTACATATATATATATATATATATATATATATATATATATATATATATCACCCCAATACTGAAACATATAAGACAGCACACCAACATAAACACATAGAGGAACATAAACATCACCACAGTAAGCATTCTGGTGTAATAAAGAATGAGATGAAAAAAACTCCTAGTTTAACGAGATCTTTGTTCTACTCTGAAAAATCCTGCTCCTCTGTAAAATTCCACAGGTTCTTTTGCATAACAATGTCTTCATACCAGGAAGAAACCTGATTAAAACCAAAGACAATCTACTTACTTTACTTCCTACTGAAAGGCACGCCTTCAGAAGAGCAGGTTACTGCTTGAAGACTCTAAAATTCTTTTATTATATTAAGTGTAACTGAAAGAAGGGAATTCTGTCTATTGAAGCTCTTACAAAGCCCATATGTTCATGGTGTCTCAGAATTTCCCTTCTTACTCCTATACCCTTACAAGTTAAAAGAACAAGCAGTAGAAGTCTAAAAAGTATGGCCTACAAGAGACAATGAAGAAAATGGAAGGCTTTTAGACCAGGGAAAAGGTAACTGAGGAAGAAACATCAAAAACCTTTTAATTGTAATTTAGATAAGACAAGAGGGCAGCTCACATTCACACCTGCTGAGGATGCCACAAATAACACCTACTAAACCAAAGACACTTGGGTTGGATAGATATAAAATGACCATGAAGTTCTCCAGAATCTCCTTCCAGAGCACTCTGGTTCTTCCACAGGCCAAAGGACCTGCAGCTCTGCCTCTCTGCAGTATCAGGACCAAATAACTTGGCTCTGGCTTCTTTTCTCCCAGCCTGACTGAAACTCTGTATCAGACATAAGAAAATCTTCCAACAGGAAGGCCAGTTATTATTCTCCTCACAGAATACGGGACCCCTGCTATTATTTTCAATTACTAAGCTTGGTAGAGAGCTATTTGATCCACTTTGAAGAGTGAAGGAACAAGAGGACCTGTCAAAGAACATCCCCAATCCACTTTTCTGTTTCCTTTACAAGGAAAGGAGGAGAAAAAAGAAGGAATACTGTCCTCATTTTGACTACTGATTCTAAGCTTTAAGCACCTCGATTTTGTCTTTGTCCCTTCTTTTACAAGTTTTTCCAAATTCACAGGATCTAGGAATCATTTAGGCTGGAAAAGAACTCTGGGATCATCAAATCCAACCTGTGACCAAACACCACCATGGCAACCAGACTAAGTCTTTCCTTAAACACCTCCCGGGACAGTAACTCCATCACCACCTTCGACAGCACATTTCAATGCCTAACCAGCCTTTCTGTGAAGAACTTCTTCCTAATGTCCAACCTAAACCTCCCCTGGCACAGCTTAAGACTCTGTTCTCTCGTCCTGACTCACTGCAAAGAGAAGACCAGTCAGCAGCATCTCTTGCCCAAGATTCCTGCTTTCAACACCACAGAGAACTCCTTTGGCACGCACGGCTCCCTGCCAGAGCTGGAATTATCCAACCCAGACGGAGGATGGCCGCGGTCAGGCCCGAACCCTAAACCGCGGGGCCCAGTGGACCTTCCTCAGCTGCTTCGGGGCAGGGAACGAGCAGGAGGACACCCGGGGGAGGTCCCGCTGCCCCGGGGCAGGGCACGGCCACCGCGGCACGTCCGGGGATGAGCCCCCGGCCCGGCGCTGCCGGTGCCAGGGCAGCGCCCTCACCTCCAGCTTGTGGTTGATCTGGGACACGGTCTGAGCCTTGTGGCACAGCTGGGCGAAGCACGAGCTCAGGCTCGTCATCTTCTGCCGCCCCTCGTAGGTGATGTCGGCCTGGTCGGGGTCGATCTCGCCCAGCAGCAGGTCCACGTCCACGAACGCCTTGTCGAACTCCTTCTCCAGCACCTCCAGCCAGCGGAACATGGACACGCCGCCGCCCGCCGTCCCCGAGGCCGGGCCGGCCGAGCCGGCCGCGCCCGGATCGCAGGGACCACCGCCCGCCGCCGACATGCTGCCGCCGCCGCTGCCGCCCGCGCCCCTCGCACGGCCCGGCCCGCGCCGCTCCCGCCGCCGCCCCGCAGGACGCGGCCCCGGCCCCGCTCCCGGCCCCGCTCCCGGGGCAGCCACGCAGGGAGCGCGGGGACGCGCCTGCGCGCCGGCCGCGGGGCCGCCTGGTGGTGTGGCAGGCAGCGCCGGCCGAGCGCCGAGCCACCGAGCGGCCCGCCCGCGCCGGCAGGGGGCGCTGCGGGCCGGCACGAGCTGGCTGTGAGGGGATGGCGGCTCGTCCCGGCCGGGGGGGTCCGGAGTGTCCCCGTGTCCTCCCCGTGTCCCCGTGTCCTCCCCGTGTCCCTCTGTCCTCCACGTGTCCCCCCCGTGTCCTTCCTGCTCCCCGGCCCGGCCACTGGGAGCGTCCTCGGGTATATTATTGTAATTATGGCCGTTTTTATGTTGGCATATGGTCCATACAGACCTGTGCTAAGTTGGTACACGGTAAAGAATAAGCATACGTACATAGTAAAGAAAAAGAATGCGGACCTTGCCCTGAACAACTTACAATGTACATACATCAAGGAAAGGATAAATAAATGTAACAGAGAAGTACAATTATAGAAGTACAGTATCTGTGCATGCAAGTGCAGAACAGGAAGCAGACAGATGCTAAACCCACAAGTTACGCAGGACTGCTCAGAAGCATCACTGCTTGAATGGGGCACTAGAAGAAGATGGCAACACCGCAATCTCTGAAGATCTGAAACATTAGGAAGAGCACCCAGAAACAAACTGAGACAACTTCAGAAAGTGGGATGATGGTGACTTACATACCATGGTGACAGGAAACAACCTCCACTACTGATAGGGAAAGCAGCTGCAGGGCGGTGAGGGGCAAACTGAGAGATGGCATCATTAGATAAAGTAACAACAACAGGTTTAGCTTTGGGAAAAGCTTTTTCATTCTCTGAGCTATCATTGAAGTAACTTCTGCAATATGGACAAGACTTACCTTTGAGTTAATAGATATAGAAAATATCTGACTTAACATGGCCCAGACATGAGAATTTAAAGTGGAGCTAAGCTGAATTGGGAAACTGGGTCATTTTTGAACATATATGATCATTTTTAATTACAAGGGTGGGGGAGAGGAAAGAGGAGTCTGCACTGCTGTACTCACCAATGTGCTGAGCATGTGCAAACCACACAGCAGGATTTGCAGTGACACATCCATTGCTTGTGCTCAGAAAAGATTCAAGTTTGCAAGCTTTGTATGAAATCACAGAACCATAGAACATTAAGGGTTGGAAGGGACCTTAAATATCATCTAGCCCTAGCCCTCCTGCCACATGCAGGGACAGCTCCCACGAAACAGATTGCTTGAGGTCTTATCCAGCCTGGCCTTGAACACTGCCATGGATGGGGCATCCACAACTTCTCTGGGCAACCTGTCCTAGTGTCTCACCAACCATAGGTAAAGAATTCCTTCTTAATATCTAACCTAGTCCCAAATGGACTGCTGCCAGCACTGTTGCATCTCTAGAGGCATCAATAAATGCAATTAAAACCATATAAAATGTATTTGCCTTTTTTTTTTTTTTTTTTAGCTCATCCTGGTTCTGAAAGTGAAAACAAATTTCAGGGAATAAGCACATGGGTGCCTTCTCCAAGGCACACTCCTTGGTTACAGCTCATCTCCTTTGAAATGCTGCAACTCTGATATTGATTTCAGTGGGAGCTTTATTATGTTTATTTCTCTTGTGGAGAACACATGCAGGTTGTTTTTATTGCACTGAAGTTGTAATTCCACCTCAAAAGAGAAAGCAGATCACTTCAGCCCAGACCAGGACCCTAATCCTGCCTACACAAACGACTCTGCCAGCACAGAGAGGGGGAGCACAGGGAGCCTCCAGTCAGCAGAGGGGATACCAAGATAATGGTGAGGGCACCAGCACCCCTCACACAGAGCCCTGGGGCTGAGGGGCATCCCGGGGTGAGCTGCTTTCCTTGCTCCACTTTGCATAAATAATTGATTGGAACACATTGGGTTGACAGAAAGATACCACTTTACAGCTCAGTGCTTAGACCAGTCACCTGGAATGCAAAGAGATATGTCAGAGCAGGAAGGAATTGTACTTCCATCAATCTGTGCTTTCAGAAGAGCCTGATAAAAGCAAACTTCGCCACTGCCAGTGGGTATCACATTTCCTGTGGGACCTGCTATTGTAGGCTTGACAAGGAGCTGAACAGTGTTGTCGTTCACTTGCCCTTTTCCATCTTTTGTGGTTTCACCACAGCCCCATGCAGCTGTTCGCTCACTGCCCCAGCAGCAGGACTGGGACAGAGTCAGGAGGGTAAAAGGTAGAGAGCTTGTGGGTTAAGACAAAGACAGTTTCATAGGGAAAGCAAAAGCTGAGTAAGCAAACAAAAAAATTAATTCACTGTTTCCCATGGGCAGGCAGGTGTTCAGCCATCTCCAGAGGAGCAGGGCCCCATCACGTATAACAGTTACTTGGGGAAGAAAACACCATCACTCTAAACATCCCCCCCTTTCTCCTTCTTCCTCCCACTTTATATACTGAGCTTGATGTCATATGGTCTGGAATACCCCTTTGATCAGTTGGGGTCAGCTACCCTGGTTGTGTCTCCTCCCAACTTCCCATCTACTCCCAACTTTCCTTCCCAGCATGGCAGTACAAAAAGCAGAGCAGGAGTTGCCTATGTCTGAGCCCTGCTCAGCAGTAACAAAACCATTTCTACATTATGAACTCTGTGCTCAGCATAAATCCAAAACACAGCCCCACACCAACCACTGTGAAGAAAATTACCCCGGATAAAACCAGCACATCACTCAAATTGTCTGCACTGCAACTGAAGGTAGGTAGCAACAAAATGGGCAAAAAATGGGGGATTCTCTTACTGTTAAGCCCATCCATGGTGGAAACAAAAGCTACAGACACCTTTACATACACTTAGAGAAAAGATTCTGGCTTTGTAAATCAGTGTATTCAGAATAGGAGCTCAGAAAAGGCTGTAAGTGCTTTGGAGGGAGCCCAGCTGCACAGCGCATTTGTCTGACCTTCATCCTGATTTTCACTCTTCACAGCTGTATCAACTGTCTTTTTTGCACAACAGCATCTAACAGAAAATCAAAGTATTTGCTGGATCAAAAGCCAAAAGAATTTTATTGTTTAAATTAGTTCAGCCACACAAGAGAATTAATTATTTCAGGACTATCAGTTTCTATGTTAGCTTTGACTTTGAGTCTGGTACTGCACTGGAGAAGTACCTATAGAATTGTTACATTTTTTGCCTTTTTTTTTTTCTGGAACAGTAATGTATCACTTAGCCAAAAATTGGCAGTTTCTGCTCATATATCTCTATCATTCATTTGAACAATATCTCCTTATCTTGACAGAGAAGTTTCCCATGGTTACTATGTAACACATCTATAGCAAATGCTGCCTTCAAAAACTTTGACATCATTTATGTATGACTGCTCTTTTTAAAGAATCACTTATTCTCAGGTTTTTAGTGTCCTTTTCCTTTAGCTTAGAGGTTAGTCCCACTCTATCTTTAATCGTCTTTATCTACAGTGTTATCAGAGTTCTGTGGTCATTACTTTTAATTCTTTCATCCCTTATCAGTGCTAACTTTGCTTTGCATGTCCTTACATTTCACCACTCAAACAAGGTTTTGTCTCTACTTATTCCACTCAGAGATTAGCTTCTCAAATACAATCCTTTTAGAAGCTTACCTGCAGCATAATATCTGTCTAATATGCGCTGGCTTATGGATAAATGAGAAGAAATGCTTTATATTAAAAAAAAAAAAAATCAGTAAATGTAGCTATCATGGGCTACTATTTATATTCCTCACCAGAAATACTGTGTAAAAGAGGGGTTGAAAGTAAAAGCAAGTATCACTTGCTCTTAAGGGTAATACACATGAATAATATTATCTCAAAACTATGCTTGCAAGTCCCCTAGAAAATTCTGATCAATTCCAGTTACCCTTGAAATGCCTCCCAAAATCCCCTAGAGCAACCATAGCTCTGTTCTGTAAGGAAGCTGTGCAGTAATTATGGAACTGAACCTAAGAAAGGTTAGTAGTTTTGGCCTTCAATTAGATTAAATCAATTTAGAGTAAACTGCAGCATACTACACCCTGATAACATCAACAAAGTAATTGAAGAACATTTAAAGAACAGCAGTAATCTGAGTCAGCTGGTCTAAGCAGTAAAAATCCTTTCTACAAGGAATATTTCTAACAATCAAATAGTTGAAGCAGGTTATATGCCAAGAAGAATTTGGATTTGCTGCCTTTAATGTCAGAGATTTCACTGAAAGCTTTGTGATCTGCTCCTTTGACCTTACGTATGAAGTGACAGAGCTGGTGAAGCTAATCACCAGATAATTCCTCCACATATAATTTATGTACATAATTTCAGTTATTTAGACAAGGTATAGAGAACATGAGATCTCCTCATTACACTGCTAATAAGTACATTTAAGTACAAACAGTCCTTCATAAATTTAAACTTTAGCTGATTACTGGAGTACCTAATTAATCATCTGAAAGCTCGCTTCAAGCTTAAAGAGTAAATGACCTTAAGCATGAAGAGGGCATATTTTCAGACAAAAGAAAAATCCAAAGTAATACCTGAAACAAAATTTTAAAATAAATTACTTGGATCGACATCTCCACTGCTGTAGATTCGGTATCTAGTGTTCATGCCTAGACTGGGAGAGTGTTGTGTGAGATACAATGCAAACCTTTGGTTAGCCCCAGCCTCTGCACAAAGAATTTACAATATAAACACGTGTGTTTGCACACGAGGGTCAGTTCACCCTCTGTAATTGCAACTGCCCAGCTGTGCCTGCCAGACTGCAGCGCCTGCACATGTCAAGGCCGCCTCCTGTGTGGTTTGTGCTGGAGCATCTTGCATGGTCTGATTGCCTGGGTGGTTGTGCAGTCACAAGTGGGGGCACCAAAGGGGAAACGGGAGAGAAAACAGGTAATATCTAACAGTATCAAAGTGTGGGAGAAAATAAGGGATGGTAAAGCAAGATTTTTGTGTTCTAAAAGAAAGAGTTGGAGAAGATGATTAGAATGTGCCTGTCTGAAGCACACTCATTTCTGAAAGAGAGGAGGGAGTTGTCCACCTGCACTGATACTTGAAGGGCCATACATTTTCAGTTGTCATTACAGAAAATTTCTGCTAACAAACCCCAGAGATTTTAGTTTTTATATTTTACATGATTCATGCCTTGCAGGCCTAGCTAGTTTATAGTTGGGTGCATTTTACAGCCCATGGGTGAGTCCATGGGTGCAACAGTTTACTGATGACTGTTCTGAATAGCCACCCTGTATTGGTCTCACAAGTCACTTTTCAGACCAGCTTTTCTTTTTTAGAGTGCTATTGTGATCTTAGTCTCATGCATATTTCTATGCATACACTTATGCTTAGCTATTGTCATTTTGAATTTTTGTTTTGTTTTAACAAATGAATAAAACACATGCCAAGAATGTTCAGCTTTACAGCATGCAAGAATGAAACCCTCTTTCTATGCATACAGTGTGTATAATTTAGAAAACTGCTGTTTCAGAGTCCTGTGCCTTGCAGTTTGAACA
Source organism: Phylloscopus whistleri (assembly GCA_017589585.1). Classification (NCBI taxonomy): domain Eukaryota; kingdom Metazoa; phylum Chordata; class Aves; order Passeriformes; family Phylloscopidae; genus Phylloscopus; species Phylloscopus whistleri. Next base: position 522,172 of record JADMLD010000712.1, read on the forward strand.
GCAGACAATTTTTACAGTTTAAACTCCATTCTATTCTGTTGGATGCTCAGTTACGAGCAGGCTGCTTTAAAAGCTAAAGATATTCACAGGAAATGAAAGGGCAATGTAACTTGCTTCCTATGGACTAGCAAAGTTCCATTGATTTTTTTGGTTCCCTTACTGACTGGATAATCCTTCCCTGCTACTTTACTGGTGGTACTGCACAAGATGTGATCTCACATACATTAATTACAGATTTTATATAACTGTTCACATACAAAAGACCTCTGTGTTTAATTCTAGGCTGAGAACAGACTCAGCCATCAGATCTACCCTCTTTATTTCCCCCTCTTCATTCCTTTTTGGGAATTACTTGTAATGTCATTAATAGGAAACTGTAATTGTACCATACCCTAATCTCTCCTTTCGTGGGCAGAGCTCTCTGTGGCTCAATTAATGAAAAACATTACTTCATCAAATGGATGCCATTGCCTACAACACTTTGAAGGCCAGTTACAGCATCATTAGTGGCATATGTGTATGAAATTATTTAACTTGGCCTCTTTCAGGTGGGTTGTTTTTTGTGGGGTGCCTGGCCCAGATGCATCTGATCTGGGCTAGAATCCCTTAGCACTCATAAAACTGGCAATTTGTAAAACTCCTCAATATCTGAGTTTCCATTTAAAAAAAATTCATTCCTTTCAATCTGTTTCACCATGCTAGTTCCTCTGGAATGCAAATGTGTCCTGGACAGGCAAAATGAGAGAAATTCCAAAGGGGTTATCACTTGCATCTCCTCTATATTGCCAGCAAGGAGGAAGAAAAGCAAACCTACCTTTTTGTGTGGAAGAAAAATCTGCTTTAACTCATCCAGCAGCTGTTTCCAGTGTATGAAGATGACCTTGCCTGGAGTTAGAACACACCTTCTCCACATACTATGAAAACGGATAAAAATAATTCTACAAAATTCTTGGCTTAAGAAAATTGATATATATATATATATATATATATATATATTTCCAGACAGGTCTCTGATTGTTTTTGTGCAACTCTGCTTGGATTAAAACCCAAACTAATTTTTTATAAAATTATGAACTCTATATTAATTAGGTCTTATTAATTGGCCTAGAATCCATTTGCTGACATTCTTGATTCAGTGTAACCCTCTGAGGCTCTTTGTTTAGGAAACATTTCTGTAAAGCATTTCAAGACATTTCACCAGATGATTAAGGGAAGCATAACGTTTTGAAAAACAATGAGTGTGTTTCCCTTAGCAGCCTGATCCACTCTCAAGAGAAGTGCTTGATTGGAGGTAACCTTTGCAGCAGACAAATGCCATTTCTTGTCCCTATGAAAAACCGGTCCAAATCCAAATTAAAAACCTTCAGCAAAAAAACAATTATAAATTCACATGTACTCAGTGGCAGGCACTTGATAGCATATGGCACCTAAATATGCCAAGGATTCTTTGGAGCATACGCCATCACTTAGCAGTTCCTACTTGCCAAACTGCTTCTGCTTCTGACATCTCTCAGGGATCAAGCTCCTATCCGTGCCCTGTGCAAGCCCTGAGCTGGTATTTTGCTGCAATTTTTCCTTTCCATAGGCAAGGGACACCCCCACTGCAAAAGCTCAGCTTCTCCGTGACTTTTGTGGTATGTCAGACAGCATCTTCCCTTGCATTGTCTGTGCCATCAGGTACTTTACAAGGGATCTACCTGCAGGTTTAATGGGCTTTCTTCAGACATTTCTAAACACTCCATACCTAGAGTTTTGCAGGTTCATTCTTCCCATTTTAATGTCATCTTATTTTTATGTCATTTTCTAAATCTTAGGTTAAAAAGATATGTCTTGACCTAAATATGTGTGCTTTTGTCAAACCTGTGACTTTGGTGAAGAAAGAAAAGACCCATACACTAGTACTGCTGAAATATTGTATGAGACAAGGCTTGTACAAAAATAGCATATTTTTATTTGGCTAACTGATATACTTGGAAAAAACCCACCAAACTTTACAGTCCTTTATGAGCCCTACTTCAAATTTGAAATAAAAGCAGCAATCCTGAAAGATCTAAATTCTAGCAAATCAAGCTTATGCTTTATCCAAATTTGTCCAATATATTTAATCAATGTCCTTATTAGATGCCAACAGGACAATGTCTGACACAGACTTGGGATTTTGCAGGTTTTGATCAGAAGTGTTTACCTTTGGTTAAAGCACACACCGTGTAGGATGTCCCTGGGTCTTCTCACACGGGCAGGTTTGGATGCTATTGCTCATTCTTTCTGACACAGAAGTGATGGAGTGCTGTATCATGCCTTTAGTCCTGCACAGGAATCCCCATCAAAAGCTGGGGAGAGTTTGCATAAAAACCGCTGGCAGGAAATGGCCACAGTGATTCACCTTCCTAACAGTGTGCTGTGAGGTTGTGCAACTCATGGGCCAGCAGGGCTACGTCCAGTACAGATTCTGGAATGTTTATAAATCTTTGGGAGGGGTTGGTTTTGGTTTTTTGGTTGTTTTTTTGTGGTGGTTTTTTTTTGTTGTTTTTTTTTTTGTTGTTGTTTGTTTGTTTGTTTGTTTTTTGTTTTGTTTTGTTTTTTTGGTTTTTTTTTTATTCTTGTATAGCTCACCACTTCCTGCTAAGCTTATGCTCATACAGTCCCGGGACTCTTTGTCTGTTCTGTTGCTATCAGGTCTTCTGAAGCCAATAAAATGCCCACAGGTCTTAATTTTATGCAAAAGCAAAGTCATCAGTTCTGGTGTGAGAATTTGTACAGAAAAGGTTTAATAGGACATCATCTTCTATTGCTATCACTTCAAATTACCTAGCTGACATATATGAGATATTAATGGATACATAATATCATTCTCGATTAAATCATTGTTGTAAATATAATGGAAATGAACTATTAAACCGATAATGTTTCCTTTCATTAGTTTGAAAAGACCAAGGATAGAGATATTACATAAAATGCCAAGAGCCAAGAATATTGCACCTTACTATGGTGCAATTACCTTGTAACCACAGCTGGGAATTCTGACATCATCCGGCTGACCTAAAGTTTACAAAATAGGGAAGGATGCAATCTGTGGTTCTTACAGGGATTTGCAGACTGACTGCAATACTCCAGAGCTCCCAACTCCAAACCATAGGGCTGAATCTTCATTTCTTTTCACCCTCCAGGAGCAGAAAGCAGTTGTTTTTGATGACATTTTTAAGGAAGACAAATTCCTGCATAGGATGCTGAGCATTACCGTCTTAGTTGCACCAGAATGTAAACCCAAGTCAGTGGAAAGATGGAATCAAAGAAATATACCACAAGTAGCTGTCAGCATGCAGAAAGGATTTACACTTTTGTCCGAATACTTTGACTCTTGTAGGGCGGAAAAAAGTCAAAGCCACAAGCCAAGTATCAAACCCTAGTCTGAGATACGTTAAAACACTTATTTTAATGCACAGTTGCTAAAGCTGCCCACTCACTCATTTTTGCTTAAGTGATCACTATGGCATAAGTCAGGCAGGATTTTTCTGCATAGTTTGTTAAACATGCCAATTTCACAGGCTGCTTTTGGAAAAGGTTTCTGCTCTTGCTGCTTGGTTTAGCAAGTGCTGGCTTGCAGTTCTGCACTCTCAGTATAGAGGATTAAGGAGACAGAAGGATCTTCAAGAAGAAATATGGCAGTTGTCCAGTGTAAGCCCAGCTGCATCCAATAGGCATTCCCATCAAGGACTGCCCCCAGTTCTGTTATCCATTTGTCAAATCAACTTGACATTATCTTCTGCTTGGAAAAATAACTAGTCTAGTCTGCATTTAAGGAATAGGATTACCCACTTCTGAAGATATGATGGAGAGGATGGAGGCAAGCAGGTAACTGCAAAGCAGATCAGTGTGTTAAGATACAAAGGTTTCAAAAGCACACTGGTTTGTATGTTGTAAACTGCTTGAGTGCAAAGGAAAATGATCACAACCAAAACCTTTCAAAGCTTTACATCTCCAGCTGGCACAGATAGCAAATATGTCAGAGAGGCACTAATAAGCAGAGAGAAAACTCTAGGGGAAATCTTTCTGTTCTCCATCTGCCATGGAGTAAATAGGTCTTATTGATTATCTACCACTTGATTTATACTAAATGCTTTCAAGCGTTTCCCATTTATAATTTTCAGATACAAGAATAATTGAATTTTGATTTATGGGAATTACACAAGAAGAGGTGATTCTTTGTCCAATCAGCAGCACTCAGCTGTGCCACAGATATTAAGAAAACTAATAGAATGTTTTAGCTTTAAAATAGTAGCAGCCTGAGTTTTAAGGTTATGGGTGGTGGCCTGAAAAATGCTAGAGAAAGAGCAAAAAAGCTTCAGTGTTGGCTGTAGTTGTGTTTTTACTGTTTCTAATACTGGGTCACAGAAGATACAAAGGTTTTACAGCCCCACTATAAAACAGCTCTTTATCTTTTCTCCACTAATTCCATGGTGTCACATTTAACAAAACTAGGAAACTGAAGATAATATGGATGTTTGCAGATTAGCTGTCAGGTAATAAATAACACTAATTTCACATACCTACAAATGTAAAGGTATCTTATCACTGTTTAAGTTTCTCACTCTTTGTAATGCCTGCCAACATTTTAACCCAGGGAAATTACAGTATTGTTTTTGCTGTTTTTTCACTGGGATAAAATACACAGTCATAATATCCTTTTATCAGATCTCATGGTATAAAAGGGCTTTGGTGCTTATTTCAAGCTGTATGTTGCTGAGGCAATTCCAGAGTTCCTGTTTTGGAAAATGTATTTGTCTTACCTTTTAGTTGCCTTGTCTTTTCACAGTGCTTTAAGTACCACTTGCCCGAGAAGATGCAGCTGTGACTCTGCCCAGTCAGTGCAATGCTACAGGGCTACAGAGATCCCCAGAGAGATTCCTTTTACCACCAGGAGACTCTACATCAGCCACAGCAAAATTAAACAACTCCAGGTAAGAAAACCCAGAAAAAGTACTTCTTGTAGTGCACCGTAACTGAAAGTTGGACTTCCCAGATGGTGGTGGCATCTAGTGAGGAGAGAATCTTATTCCATGTCCTAAAAACTGACAAAGTGCTGCCAGAACTGGTTTTATTTTTACTTACTCTTTAAGGGTATGTAAATATATTCCTGTCGTGTTTCCATGTTCCTGCAGTCTCCAAGCACTAGTTCACACTGTCACAATGATATTTTGTATGAAACTCAAAAAAATAGTATTTTACAACTAACAGCCAAAGGTTGACTTCTTTTATATATGATCAAATAGCCATTGACTCTCAGAGTGATTTTTTAACCTGTTAAAAGTTTTTTCTATTTTTGATCCAATGTAATACTTTTCACACTAAAATGAAAGGGTTTATGTCATTAGAATAATTTCCCTAATGAAAGAAATTGAAGCTCTTTTTCCTCTCTGGAGCTGCAAGTGTCAGGCACAGCTGCTATTTAGAAATAGCAGAGGAAGTACGTTTGAGTCTAAGGAACAGCTTGAGATGTTTCTAAAAGCAAGGCCAGGCCTAACTGCTAATAAATGAGAGCAGCTTCTAACCAAAGCTGCCAGCTATTTGCTACTGAAAAAGTTTATTCTGGGTTTCTTGAGGCACCACTGGTTCGTATTACTAAAGGCATCAGATTATGCTCATCTTGCACAGCACTCCGGAATATTTGTTTCCTCTTTGTTTCCTATCCTGAAATACCTCTATTTAATAAATTCACCTTGTATAGGTAGACACAAAGGAAATATAATCACCTGTATTACACATGCTTGCTGTGCATCAATTTACTACAAATAATAGTAAGTGTACAATTCAAATGAGATACATTTTCTCTTACAAAGAATTTAACTGCTCTGAAGTGCGTCTTTGATTTTGCTCTCAGGACTGAATGAAAACAGGCTGGAAGGCAGCTTAGAGCAGAATCTAGAATACCAGTTGCCCACTGAGAAATAGTGATTGTAGCAATTCCTCTGGGAAAGTTTACTCTTCTAGCTGCTCCTAATATCTCTGCTTTTCTTGTTTTATCTCACACACCCACAAGAGTCAAACACTGGTATGATTTAGCTGTACTCGGGGTAAACAAAAGATTTGTCAAATGAATTCTGTATTAGGAAATACGTTTCCTGTGCAAACTCTTCCCTCCTTCTCCTCCCCATTATTTTCTTTCCAAGATAAGTAAGATGAGCCATTTTCCATGTCTTAGGCTATTTGTCCATACTTGTCAGCAACTCCGGAGTTATAAGTGAAGTGGCCTTAGTTTCTGACTAGAGCAAAAGACAGGTGTCATAAAAGCATTAAATGTTGGGTATATGTGAATGGAGTGGTGGGATGAATGTTTTATGACAAATCACAACAAATGGTGTGTGAAATCATCTAAGAAATGAGTTTTTCACTTTATGCATTCATTCCACTGGCTGTGAGTCTGCCTTACTGCTACTACTGACTTTGCATTGAAAGGAAAGAAGTCCTTCCACACTATGTCCTTGTAGTTATGTAGGCTGTTTCCTTGAAATTATACTGGGTCTTTGGATATATTTTTTACATTTTTTTCCCATGCAACAAATTATACTTCTGAGGTCTTGACATCATAAATACCTATGCTTAATTTTACACAGCTGAGCAATTCCACTGGCACGTATTATAGTGCTTAGGAAAACATTTCTGCTTGTAAAGTACATGTCTGCAAGCACTGAAATAACTCTATAGGATTTGAGGGTTTTGGTGTGGGATTTTTGTTCATTTGGCTGGTTTGATTTGGCTTTTTTATTTGTTTGGTTTTTTAAATTCCTTTATTTACCTGTTCATAGAGAAAATACTTTCCTGAAGAAGTTGGATGGAAGCCTAGAGTTCCCATAGTTGACCTCCAAGAGACTTTTATATGTAAACATTCACAAATATTATAGTTTAGCAATTAGCTGCCTCAGAAGAATAAAAAAATACTGTTTCAACTACTTCTTCACCTTAATTTGCATTTACTATTAGTAAAATTGTGAAGAAATAATAATTTAAAAAATAATATATGTGTGCTAAACCCAGTATGTTTAAAAAAACCCCAAAAAACAAAGAAAAATAGATTTCTTTTTTTTTACCCAGGCCAAATTTGTATTTTTTCTGACAGGGTTGATCAGCATTAAAAACAGTGGCTGGGATTTTTGCTTCTGGTAATTTTACAACCTGGGATTTGTTATAAACAGACTTTATAATAACAAAACTAGATTAATTTTAGCATCTTTTTTCAATATTTTCTGTTTCTTCCTTGATTTAAAGATCAACTATAACCTGTTTACTATCAATTTAAAATTTAGTTTATTTCTAACTATATTAATAAGTGTGGTTTCATCTGCTAAAAGAAAATAATCTACCTTGCCTCCAGGATAGGGGACTGTTTTAAAAAACTTCTTATAACATATCCCAGGTCACAGCAACTCAAAAAGCCAAAAAAAAAAAGTAATTTAAAGGACAAATTCCTTAAAACAGTTGAATTAAATATCAGCATATTAGATCCACTTTCAGGAGGTCAATGTTTTAAAATATGAAACTATAACAGTATCACTTCACAGGTAATCCAGTTAGAGAATAAAACACTGCTTCCAAGCAAAAAAAGAGCTGGTAGGCTTTCAAATATGTTTTGATTTGTATTAGAAAGACTGGGTGGTTTATAAAAGCATGGACAGATAAATGTCTAAGTCTCAAAACAGCATGGCCACAAAGCTTAGCAATGCATACCAAATAGGTGGAAAATAGAAATTATAATAATCCACATTAAGAAGCCTAACATCATTACAGAGCAAATGTCTGTACATTGACCTTCACAGCTCTCTGTCACTTAATAAGATGAAAATTAAGCCTCTTAGAGGCATACAGAAATCAATTGGGTAAAAGCAGAAAACATTGCTTTTGAATTTATACAAGAAAATGTGTTGAATTGTGAAGGTCCGTACTTGTTTCAATTTCCGTAAGATGGTTTTATAATTACGTGTGATTATGTTTTTGTGCTCTTGACCAATGCAGCTCATACCTATCTGCAAGATCACCTTCCTAATCATGACCAAAATTGGACATCAGCAGTTCTGATATTGCTATATAATTATATATACACAAAACACTGATTTATAGAAAAATAAAATTATATCATTTGGACAACTTTGTTGTTTACTGTTGAGAATACAAGGTTTTTAATGGATGTACATTCCCTCATTGAATTTACATATAAGTGATGGAGAAACCTGCTTCAACAGAGGTTCCATATCTATACTTTCCCTGTAATTGCATCAAATTTTGCAGAAATTGCAGAAATTGCTTTGCAAGACAGAATAAAGTTAGAAAGATAATAAAGACAGAAAGATAAACTAAGGATAACACAGAAAAATTAAATCTGTCTTGTCTTTCACAGCTGTGCAGGCTTTAATTTTAACAAAAGTTAAAAGGCAGAGTTTGTAGCTAAGATAAAAAAGATACAGCCCAAAAATATGCAAGAGTTGGACAAACGAAGCTGTAAGACACCTTTTAACAGTCACCTTTATGAGCTGATTTCACTTACACAAGTATGATAGTCAAATGTATCCAACCAGGATTATGGAAGAAAATGACTACCCAGCACCTGTACTGCAAAAGGACTTGTACTGCCCTCCATGAGGGGTGAGTGGTTATGCTGTAGAACAGGCAGTATAGCATCCCCCACTGAGAGTAAAATGAGCTGGGAGCTACCAAGCTCTGGGGGAAATAGCATGAAGAATCTACTGTTCCTTTAGCATCTCTAACTGATGTGGTCCCTTGAGACCTGTAGTGAGATGTTTTTGGACATGGGAAGGGAAAAGAGATGAGGACACTCCTTCCCACCACTCCCGTGCAGAACACCTGCTCATGTTGCTTTTTTGGGGAGATTCCCATATAAATGCTTTTTTAAGACTCAGTCACCGAAGTCAATGGGAAGCCTATCTGGTAATTTCAGAAAACCAATGTTTTAGCACCTGGTGTGCTTGGAGACCTCCCTGGCTCACCTTCATTGCATTGCATTGTATTGCATGCTCCTATCTCAGCTTAGAGAAAGCTGCCAGATTCACTTAGGCTTGCTGCTTAACTTGAGACACAAGGTGGCAACAAGCACGTTCCAACAGAGCAGAAAAATAATGAAACAATCGTGTGCCTCTCGATATTATAGTCATAGCCAACATCTAAGTACCATTTACCACTGCAAAGCATCTGTTTATTACTAACTAATAAAAACTGAGTTTCTGTGAAAACACTCTGTTCCACAGAGGTGATTTTTCAGGCCAGGCTGATCTGACGCATTTGGTTTGATCCATATTAATATGTGAGGTTTTTATTTATTTATTTTTAAGAAGCTAGTGGAGGGGAGAAAAGTGTTGAATTTTAGTTTTCTTCCAAAACAGTAGCAAGAGGTAAAGATATCCATTCCTCTGGGGAATACATGCTGCAGGGCCAATACTGTTGATATATGGAAATGGCTGTATCATGAACTCAAAAGTGCTCTAGCAAGCACCATGGAGCACAATGAACATTAACAACCATCCACTCCTGCAAAGATTTCTGCTACTGGTGATGTTAGCTTTCAATTTTATATAGGCTATCCACCAGGAGGAAATAAAAGGAATATTCCTTCTTCAAATGCATGTGCTTGCTCAAAACCTGACACATCATAGACTTAAAACACAAAATTCTAGAAATGCAAGAAAATACTGGCTAACCACAGGTACCTATGTAGCTAAGATAGAAGAGATACAGCCAAAAATATGCAAGAGATGGACAAATGAAGCTGTAAGACACCTTTTAACAGTCACCTTTATGAGCTGATTTCACTTACACAAATATGATAGTCAATACCACTACCTCTACTAATACCTCTACCATTACCACTTAATTTAGTTTCTCATTCTAATGTATTGTTTTTCAGCATATACTTAGCAGTCGTCCAAGCATCCAGAAGGAGGAACCAGTGAGGATACCTATAAATGTACTACCACAATAATTTTCTTTTTCTCTTTAAGTTTACTGACTTCAGGAGAATGTCAGTCCTTGAAGAGCTGGTCCTGTCATGCAGTGGCACAGAATCAATAGAAAACAACACTTTCAAAGATCTGAGCACCTTGAAGTCCCTGGAACTCTGCAAGAATCAGCTAAAGCAAATACCCACCTTTCTGCCATCTGGCCTTGAAATTTTAAAACTCGCTGATAACTCCATCAATGCTCTGCATGCATCTGATTTTGCAGGTTTGATAAAACTAAGGGTGCTTGATCTTCGGAACAACCTGATTGCAACTCTGCCTCCGAGTGCATTTTCTTCCCTTTACAATTTACAAAGTCTGATCCTGGATGGCAACAACATGGAATCTGTGTCTGCACCACTTAGGCTTCCTAAGCTGATGTATCTGAGCATGGATGATAATAAACTGAATTCGTTCCCAACCAACTTCTTTGCATCTTTCCAAAGTCTAAATTTTCTCAGCTTAAGTGGTAACTTTCTGATAAAAGTTCCTCTTGACCTACCTAAATCCCTACTGTCTCTAAAATTAGAGAAAAACCAACTTAAAATTGTGAGACTGCAAGATGTGAAACACCTAGAAAATCTGTCTGAGTTCTTTCTGTCAGAAAATCAGCTGACGTCAATAGATGGTGCCCAGCTTCTTCCTAACCTAACAACACTGGAGCTCTCTAAGAACCAGCTCCACGCTGTGCCCCTCAGGCTGCCCAGCAGGCTGCAGAAACTCGACTGCAGCAATAACCTGATCCAAAGGGTGACAGCACAGGACTTTCAAGGACTCCAAGACCTGAAGCACTTGTTTCTGGACAACAACGCTGTCAGCACATTTGAGGCAGGAGCTCTCCAGAAGTGTGCACAGCTTTCCAATCTGGCGCTGGAACAGAATCTCCTCAGTTCTATTCCACTGAGGCAAGTGAATCTCAGGACAGCCGGTTCCAAAGTGTCATCTCTCCTTCCCTGCATTATGAGAATGAGAGCCAAAAGCTGCTATTCAGACCTAGTCATGGTAGAAATCTGTCCATACTGTAAACCCATTGCTGTAACTAGCACTAATTAGCACTCCAGTTAGCAGTCTGAGAGTAGAGCTGCTTTCATTACATCTGTGGCCCCCAATGAATCTGCTCAATTTGCATCTCTCCCTGCCAGTGAGACCACTTTATTTAATTAGCACACCAATAAGAAGAACCTGCTAGGAGAGTGCAACAGACTCACTACCAAGGTTATACTGCTACTTAGATTTAGCTTGGACCACAAAAGAAAAATAATAGAGCATTTGATAAAAAGGATAGATAGCAATTTTAAAGGTGATGTTTCTACCAAACCATGCCAAGTTTATTATTGTTAAAATATTAAGATTTTGGGAGCTGAATCTGATCAAAAAGAATGCACCTTTTCAGGGATATTGGCATTCCCAACTTCATTAAATTCACACATTACAAGGTATTTGGGATGCATATAAAGTCTCCAGCTTCAGGGTATAAAAAAAATTCAGCCAACAGAGCACAGAAGAAACATCCCTTGGGCACACTGTGTTCATTAATGCTCTGCTTAGAGGATCTCTCACATTCATCTGAGAGTTGGAACTGGCCATTATCAGAGATGGCATAGTAAGCCAAATGGAGGCAGTTCTGATATAAAGTGGCAATTTTATTATTACACAAGGCTGTGCAATAAGTTGGCATAAAAATAGTGAAGTAATTCCATTAACATCAACTTCTTTAACAAAACTGGACTGCTAAACTTTATTTTTATGGCTTGTAGACAGGTTTAACTAGCCTAAATAAATAACAAAATAAAATTTCAATTCATTTAGCATCATGTCCTTTACCATTTGAATCTATTTGGCAACAGCTTTATAACCAGAAAGTGATTTAGTGGTGTATAAATATTTGATTCCAGTCTAGTTTGACAGGTATGTTTAATGCTTTGTAGTTACTTTAGTATTGTCTAATCCATCTTATTTTACAACCTTCGTAGTCAAGAGAATTAACAGAAAGGTGTTCTCTACAAGCCTTTAAATAATACAACTTTTAAGGAGATATTGGGGACCTTTCATTCCAACAGTAAATACAGATTCCCAGGGAGGATTGTAAACATAAAAGAGGCGAAAAAAATGACAAGAAATAAAATTTATGTACATAATTTAATTGTCAGATGATGACCAGGTAGTTCTGGATATACAGAAAAAAATTACTATTTTGACTTTTATCTGATAACTCTGACAGGTGTAAAAGGTTAAAAGATATGACTGACATGCTAAAGTGAATAAATCTTAGCAGGTTTTTGGCAGAAATGAGGAGAAAGAACGCTCCTTTCTCTTATTTTCTGCAAAGAAAATAATCCACAAGTCCAAGTATTTTCAGGACTTTTAGAGAAGAGCCATACTTCATGAAATCCTACGGGGTCTGGTGAAAATGCAGGGAAGAATCTGAGGATATTCCTTAGAGTGACAGTAGCACAGCGTGGCATGGTTAGCTCCCGAGTGAGCACAGTTCCTCTTCCAGCTGTAGGGCACTCAATCATGTACTCAGTGGCATTATTTTCTCTAGATCAACACAGCCTGAAGTCAAACAATATATCCATAAAGTTTAAGTCTAACATTAGTATAATAAGAGTCTTCACAGTTTTAAGGACTTGATGGTCAGGCTTTGGACTGACCTGGATAAACCTCTTGGGTGATTTCCCACTGCCTTTGACATCAGTGGAACAAGGGTTTTACCCCAGAGTACCCTTCTGACATTAGAGTGTCATTTTGGGCAACTATAACTGTCCGTAGTTAGGCTTCAAAACTGATTTATTGCAGTCACAAGCATTTGGTAATGTCAGATTTTGTGAAGTGAATCACCATATCAATATGTGAAATTCTCGCCTCCTCAGGAAAAACAGCACAATACAGAACTGCCCTACTCTTGAAATAGTAACATTGAACTTGTCAGGTTTTCACAAATCTGGAAGCCATCTTTCAGCTTAAGAGGTTCAAACTCGGCTTCAAAAAAACAGTGAGTGAGGGTCACCAACTTTACCAGTTGTAGTATACTGCTGTTCTATTCTAAACAGATCTTGGTAATATGATTATCATTTCCCTGAGAGTTTCAGTCAAGTTTCCTTAAAATCTGTAACCTTGACTCTTAATTTCATCACCTTGCATACTACCGTAGTAAGGTGATTTTTAAGATACTTTCAAATTAATTTTATTTAAGATATTCCATGCCTATGCTTTTCTGTTAAGCGTTTGTCACTAACTATATCAGAGGGAAATTAAAAGATCATAAATGAGTAAAGCTTTTGAAATTTAGGCCTTTCCATATAAATTTGTAACATATATGAAAATAAGAATTACACTGACCTATTTAGTATCATGTCCAGGGATTATCAGCTTTTTCTCTTCTTCTAAATGTAACCAGTTCTAAGTCTTGAAATTACTATTTTAAAAGCATTTCTATTTTCCCTGTTGCTGATTTCTTAACAGCTTATCATCAGATGGATTACTGCTGTGATGATTAATGTTTGAGTCTGATGGGAGCAGGAGAACAAAATGGAAAAATTCTAATTCTTTATGAAGTAAAAAACATTTTTAAACAAATCATATATAGAAGTAGTTGAAGGAGCAGTGTTGCCATGATTGTCTAAACTTTTGATTTTTCATGGTGCTATAGTTTGGTCATTGGCATTGAAGAGTACAAAAAGCATTTTTAAACTTGACAGTCAATTAAGCAGTTGATTTTTTTCATAGTACAGCACAGGACTGCTGTTCAGTTCAGCTGCATGAACAATCAGTATTGGTCAGAACTGCAGTAATTTGGGAAAACAGTTCACGGGTGCAGACAGTACACCTGTAATGTAAAAACAGAGAACAAACAAGCAAACAAACTCAACCCAGAACAAATATGAACATCTGTTTTTGCAGAAGATTGCATTTTTTAGTGATAGCTTTATTTTAGTACATCAGATGTGCCTGGACAAATACCCACCACCAAGTACCACTTACAAAAACATTATGATGAACATAACACCTTTGTATTGTTTTATTTTTGTTCAGACTTCCAGACACCCTTGCCAGATTGGACCTAAAAGGAAACGACATAGAGGATGTTGGAGAACAAGAGCTGAAGGACTTGAAACAGCTTCAGGTTTTAAATTTACGGAATAACAAGATATCTGTTCTGGATCGCAAAATCTTGGAGTATTTACCTCGTCTTCGTCATCTGTATTTAGATGGAAACCCTTGGAACTGCACCTGTGACCTTCTCAGAACCAGAAGAGCACTGATGGCCAAAGGGACTGATGTCCGGGGAGGGCAGTGCGCAGCGCCAGCACAAAGCCGAGGAGAAAGTTGGATGTCTTCCAAAAAGATTCTGCAGCAGTGTGAGGACAATCTGTCTTCCACGGAAAGGAGCAAAGAGGACAGAAAGAAAATTAAACCCAATGAGGCCTCCAGCGTTGGAGTGAACACAGATGATGATTACTATGATTATGAATTAGATTAATGTCACAGTTTATCTGTAGTGAACCTTGAGGTTGTCTAGAGCTGCCCACTGCCACCAGTGTCTCTACTGACAAACAGTCTTCTCATCTGTCCTTAGCTTTTCCTGCCCTATTTGTATTACAAGAAGTAAGAGCCAGTACGGTGCCATTGTGAACTGAATATTGTAAGAAAATATATATATATTTGTTTTTCTATACCATTAATACTATGTAGTTTGAGGGAAGCAAGAATACAATTCCTATCTCCTAGAACAGCAGTCTGTAACTCTGTAAGGACCTTTTTATAGTAGAACATTTCTTATAGTTGCATAAAACCCCCACAAATAAAATTCTGCAATACCACAAGACACTATTACTAGGAGTCTGGCATTCAACACATTTTAGCTCATGGGTCTGCAGGTTGAAATGGAGAGTTACACTGATGTGAGCAATTTCTTGGGATTGTTCAAAAATTCTTGCTTTTGAGAAATTGATTTCAATTTTCCTGAAACATTTCCCTCTTTTGTTTATTTTAGACTATTTTAAATGACATTAGACTGAATTAGCTGAGCTGTAGCCAAAACACAGAAGGTTTATCTTCATCACAGCAAGTGAAATAAACAGAAGAATCAGTGTCCTGGTTAATGAGATTTAATAGTAGTTCTGAAGTAAATTAATAGTGAGGAACAAAAATACTGGGATTGAGTTGACCTGATTCTGTTGTAAACCAGAGAAGGGAGATTCTCAGGAAATAGATCCTGGCAAATATTAGGATAAGATGAAGGGAGGTAAAGCTTTTCTAAGAGTTTATTTTGGTAGCTGAATAGCTAATTTGCTACAATATAGCTCAAGATACCATGTGCATACTTTTAGGCTAGGTATACTTAATGTGCAAGTACACTCTGCAAGTGTCCCCCTTCACTGGCCAGACCTTTCCAGACTTTTGTACCCATACACACAAAAAAAGACTAAATGCTATATAATTAATGCATTAACTCTGATATATGTACAAATTTTATCAAGCACTTCCCAAAGTGCTTGAAAACTAAACAAAACTAGATTAGTGAGACCACTAAAACCAGAGACTTACAGTCACTTAAGTTAGTTCATGATCTCAGGTGATAACTGATGAGTAATTACATCAGCAAATTGCTTTTCAAAGCAAACAGTTTCTATTATTTTTTATCTTCCGTTGGCATTCAGTAACTGAGTAATCACTCATCTCCACAGAGGCTGATTTGTTAGGTGTCAGAATGCAGATATTTGGTTCTGTCTCCTATGCAAAGGTGATTAACGTGCATTTCTTAGGTCCCCCAACACATTAAGCTATGTAATTGGAATAGAGAGACCTAAGCTCATTTTTCTTTACATTTCCTTATCATCAGACTCTGCAGTCGGATCCTCACAGGTTGGATCAATGGGCTGAAGCCAGCTGTGTGAGATTGACCAAGGCCAAGTGGCATGCCCTGCCCTTGGGTCACAACAACCCCCCGCAGCACTCCAGGCTGGGGCAGAGGGGCTGGGAAGCTGCCCAGCAGAAAAGGACCTGGAGTTGCCGGTCAATGGTGGCGAAGAAGGCTGATGGCACCTGGCCTGTATCAGCAATAGTGTGGCCAGAAAGACCAGGGCAGAGATTGTCCCTCTGTACTCAGCACTGGTGAGGTCACACCTTGAATGCTGTGCTCAGTTTGGGCCCCTCAGTAAAAGGAAGCTGGAACCTGTCAAGAGACGGGAAATGGAGCTGGTGAAGGGCCTAGAGAGTGAGCCCTATGAGGAGCAGCTGAGGGAGCTGGGGTTCTTTAGCTTGGAAGAGACTCCAGGGGGACCTGACCATTCTCTACAACTCCCAGAAAGGAGGTGGTAGCAAGACTGGGGGCAGTCTCAGGAAACAACTGATAGGACCAGAGGAGATGGCCTCAAGCTGCACCAGGGGAGGTTTAAATTGGATATTATGAGAAATTTCTTCATGGAAAGCACTGTCAAGCATTGGCACAGACTTCCCAGGGAAGGGGTGGAATCACCACCCTGGACGTGTTCAAAAGATGTGGATTTGGCACTTAAGGACATGGTTAAGCAAAGGACTTGGCAGTGCTGGGTTAACAGTGGGATTTGATCTTAGATGTCTTTTCCAACCTTAATAGCTCTATGATTCTAGATTCTTAGGTCAGTCACCTAAATTTTTGGTAGCTAAAGATTTAGATATTAATGAAATAGCACAATCCTTCCCTGCAGTTTGACTGTGTTATTTTTGCTGGCTAATGCTGGTCTGTATAAGAAGCCAGGAAAGCAGTTATTTTCTGAGCAAGAGAAATATTTTCGTGATACAAAATTCTTAATTCGATTTTATATTGGCAGATTCTTTTAACAGAGTGCTTTAAATATCTCCGTGCCATCTCTGCCCACCGATCTATCTGACAGCATCGGGCTGGCACCAGGTCTCACTTCATCTTTCACCTGCAGCGGTGTTTCCATCGTCGGAGCCGTGGCTCGCTACAAGCCAAGGCAGCAAAAGCCCGGGAGCGGCGGCTCTTGCGGAAGGCTGCAAACCGGGCTGTGCAGCCCGAGGGGGCCGCGCTGTCCCCGCCCCCGAGCGCGTTCTGCCGAACCGCCCGGTGAGCATTCGCAGCGCGCTGAGGGTGAAACCCGTAAGGACACCCCTGAGGCCCGGCTGCTTCCGTGGCGCTCAGATGCTTCCTCCCCCCACCTCCGCTTCACACACCAGGGTGAACGAGGCGCTGCGGGTGCCAGGAAGAGCAAGGCTGCGACGGGCAGACGGAGGGACTCCAGACGGGTCCCTGACACAGCGGGAAAGACGGGCAGAGCCAGGCTGGGGGCAGCTCCCGCCCCGACGCCTTCCCGCAGGGCCTTCGCCAGCAGCGGCCGCCAGGGGGCGCAGCCCCGCCCCCTACGGCTGGGCGGGCCCGCCCCGGGCCGTTCCCAGCCCCGCCTGCTGTCCTGGCCCCGCCCTCCCCTTCCCTCGCGGCCACGTCATTCGCGCTCAGCGGGCGGAAGCGACGTCACCCCGCCCGGCGACCAACGGGCGGCTCGCGTGTGGCGGGTTGAGAGGTGAAAGATCAGGCGGGGCGGCGGGAAGATGGCGGCGCTGGCGGTTGCCGGGCGGGGGACGCGGGCTCCGTGAGGGGATGGCGAGGCGGGCGGCGCGCAGCGGCTGAGGCACCCCCGCCGCTCCCCCGCGGGCCCCGCGCGCTCCTGTCGGTCGGTCCCATGAGCGGGGCGGGCGGTCTGGCGTGGCGCGCGCTGCACGCGCTGGTGCGCGCCTTGCTCTGCCTGCAGCGCGCGCTACTCGCGTGCCTGCGCGGCCGCGCGGCCGCCGCCGCCGCCACCTCCTGCGCGCTCCTGGCGCCCGCCGCCCGCGCGCTCGGGTTCCGCGAGGCGCGCGCGGCCTGGCGGCGGCGGGGACCCGCGCGCGGCGGGGCGGCGCGCGGACGGCAGCGGTGGCGCGCGGACGGGCGCGCCCTGCGGAAGCTGCCGGTGCACGTGGGGCTGGTGGTGACCGAGGAGGAGCCGAGCTACGCGGACATGGCCAGCCTGGTCGTGTGGTGCATGGCCGTGGGCATCTCCTACGTCAGCGTCTACGACCATAACGGTGAGCGGCGGCCGGGGTGCCCCAAGTGCCCGTCCCGGGCGGTGCCCGCCCTGGGAGCGCCTCCTGGCGTGGAGCCAGAGGGCCGCGCTGTTCTGGGGTCTTCCCAAGTCCGGTGCCAGCCTCTCTGCTGGCAGCTCCTTTCCCATCCCCTGGAGCTGCAGAGCTCTTGTGCCCAGGGAGCCTGGGGAATGGCCCAATTGCCCTTCTGGCCCAGCTCCTGTGTCGGGATGACCCGGTCCTGCCTGCTGCTTTCTGGAGCGTTGTCCACAGCCTTGGGCTGACAGGAACTGCTGACATCTGAAAGTGTAGGGCAGGGACTGCTAGCAGCGCTTTAGGCTACCTGCTCGTATCAGTGCTGTTTGTGAGCTAGGGCTGAGCCTCCAGAAGTGGATGACTGAAAGTAGCCTTCTATTTTCAAATACCCCTATGTGAAGAAACAGGGTGGACAAGTAGTTAAACGTAAGCACGTATGTTCTGTGTGCTGTCTGTATTGTGAAATTAAATTACGTGATCTGCATTTGGTGCTGCTTGGCATTTGAGTTAGCTCTGAGCCAGTGCTTCTGGAAGCTCTGGTTTTTTTTTCATATCTGCATGGTGATTTTATTTATTACTGGGTCTCAGGTGTAAGACCATTGAACTCTGGATCCTGCAGGTGTGTTGATTCCACGTCACTGACTATCATAAAGATAAGCTCAGAGTTTGGATTTCACATACTGTGAGGAAATCATGGAACAAATCTGGCTTCCTCATACCTTTCCTAGTGGGGAGCTAAAACCACCTATATTCAAGATACTCTTAAGCGAAGCTTTCTGTCCAACTATTGAGAGGTGATCTCTAACTTGTACTGGACAAGCTGTCAGCTCAGAAGGGCTAACAACACATGATATGGACTGTCCTATTCTGTCCTCTGCATATGAAAAAACTTCATTCTGAAGATCCCTGTACTCTTGCTCTTAGGGGTGAAACTGTAGGAGGCCAAGGTTTAACTTGTTTTGAGCCACTTTAACTGGCTGTTTGGAGGTGTTGTGAAGGTTAGGTGAACAGGTTGATTTATGCCAGGTTAGAGGTACAGTTGTCTTCTAGTGCTCTTTCGGGAAATGCCTAGCAGTGCCTCCCACATAAGTAGGTGAAGTCTTTTGTCATCAAGTGTGCAAGAGCATCTGAGGTATGCAGACCTTTCCTTGAGCATAGGCATTTGTGATTTCTTTAGTTTTTTTGCTTTGTTTTAAACCATCATTTATAGTTCAGTTTTGTGGTTGATCCTTCCTATGCAATAAGAGACTCGGAAGACTTTCACTAAATTCTTTAAGAACATTATGAGAAACTGGGCTTAATACCAGTCACTTTTAAACTGGCCATCTGTGCAGGGCTGTTGTGGAACTTGGTTATGTTGTATTTCAGAGGGAGAACGCTTCCTCATTTGGAAGTCAAAGAATGATATATTTGCAAAACATCACAAGCACACAGAGAACAGCACCTTCTGAAAAGTCATGATATGTTGACAGTTTTTACTCCCAACTTGGAAAGCATTCAATCAGGTGAAATGCTGCAGAGCAAACAGTATCAAGGAGGAGAGAGAGTTTCCCTCATAGCTTGAAGGGAGGCGTTTTTATTGTACAGGATCTTTGACTAGTGTTGACCTGCAAATAAGCTATGGGCAGTATTGCCTAATATGTTACATATGTGCTTAGTTCCTTTTTTGATTCCAGCACTGTGCTCCTCAAATTATATGTATGAGAACTGAACTGAGGAGCAGATCAAGCTGAGAATCATGTTTCTCGGTCGTCTTGGTTTTCATCTTGCTTACTGCGAACACTGAGGAGGGAGAAGCCACCAGCCAATGCTTAGGTAGCCACTGTTGCTGAGCTCCTGTCTCACAGTAAGGAGCCAGAGCTGTAACGCTGTCTGAAACATTATTTTTTGAGAACCTACTACTGCTTCTCCAGCATGTGTTGGATGTCAGTCAGATCTAAGATTGACTGTTAGAAGACTAAATATGATGACCAGAAATTATAAGGTTTTGTCCTCTGAAGACCTGAAATAACCTTGCAGAATAATTGTTCTTGATAGCAGTTCAGAAGAAAAAAAATCTTGGGTTATTTGCTGCTGTATCCATGTATTGTTTCATTCATTCTAAAGTTACATAAGTAATTTGTACACTTTTTTTCTTTGTTGTGGTGATGTTATTTTTTTGTTTTGGTGTTGGGGTTTTTTTCTTTTGTTTAGTTCGGTTGTTTTTGTTGTTCTAAGTGCAGGTTGTGTGATGGGTGTGGATTTTAATTTTTCATTATAAAGTTGCACGTTAAGAGGTTTTGCTGTCACATCTGAAAATGTAGCTATTATCTCATTATTTCAGTATCATAAAATATTTTTCAGTAGCTTATTCTTCTGTTGGTCCTCTGATACCAGAATATGCTAGTTTAATTGCTAGCTTGATTTCCAGTTTGTTGGAGCAAAATCAGAGAAGGCAGAGGAACTAAAATGTTTTAAATCTGTGGCTTTTGTCAAATTTCCAGGGTTGATGAGGGTAGCCTGCAATGCATTACATGTCATGTTCCACACAGGTGTTCAGTGGGTTGTCCAGGATAGCAGCCACAACTGCTTTTTGTACAGCTGAGCTTTTTAGACTGACTTCAGCTTCAGAGAGTGAGCAAATAGTCGTTCATACAGCTCTAGTGTATGCTCCCTGCTGGTAATAGCACATATGCTGCCTTTCTTTTGGTGCTAAGCTCCTTAGGGTGTCTTGATTGAGCATACACCATTTCCAGATAGACTTGTCATTAAGTAGGATGTTGCAGCTGTTGCTAAATCCAGTGCTCAGTGGTGGTGGAGTCTGGAACCCTCAGCACTAACGCTGGTAATAGTGAAGGTGAATAAAGTCAGGTCCAACTTGTTCTTGTCAGTAGCAGAGGGTGACCCTCATTTCAGTGTGCACTTGTTTCCGTTTACTGAGATAGTGAGTGGTGCTTTTGGACTGCTGAGCTGCTTCTGTGAGGATTTGTGTTCATACAATTGTACCAACTATTGATTTGTCAAAGTTCCCACTGGTGCTGGCTTTGGTGGAGAAGGAAAACTAATTATGAGCTCTCTGCATCATTAATCTGTTTCTTTTCCTTCATTGCATATCTACAATACTGAGATTCCTTTGATTGCAACAGGAAACCTTGTTTACAAGCATGGTCTTCCATGGTTGCCTTCTCTGCAAGAAATAGTGTGTCAGTTTCCTGCAGAAGGATTAAATTGAAAGTATGTCCTGTCAGAGGAAAGGGAAGCATGAAATTCTTTACAGAAGAAGTGCTAGATAAGCTATTTGTTTATATTAGTGAATTTCTATATTTTTTATAAAATTGCTAAATGGAAGGTTGTTCATGTATTCTTCAGTGTCAGAATAAGCAGCTGCATTCCAGCTGACTGTTACAGCAGCTGCACCAGTAACTGGAAAGGCAACTTGGCTGGAGTTGTGCAGGGCTCAGAACTGAGACTTTGTCTGTTGCCTCAGCATGTTTGGAGGTCCAAGGTGGCCTGGCTTTACTGGCCCTTGTGTGTGGAAGCCCTTTCTCTCAACTTCCATTGATGTGCAGCATGATAAAGCCATAATAAACTTAATGCTGCTGTGCGCACCTGGGTTAAATAATGCAAACTAAAGTTTCGGGCTTTTGATCAAGAATTTATTTCTGTTGACTTTGGTATTGCCAGTCCTATTACTTGGTAGAAATCCAGCCTTGCATTCCAAGACCTTGTCTCTAAGGAAATACTGCAGTCTTGCTGCAGTCAGAAGGCATCGATAATGCAATAATGTAATGCACTTAAAATATCTGCTGGGGAGCAGAAGCCTTTTACCAGTGCTGTATACTTTAACTTTTCTTTAGGTAGTTGTTTTGCCACTTGGGAGAGCTTGATTGAGTGTTACCTCTGTGAAGCTTTCCTGATATAGTTTAGGACAAGTCTAGAGTGCTTTTTGGAAGCTTGCTGAATCTTGGCACTTGGGTACGTTGGACTCCTAGGTGGATGCTTCACACTGAAGTCCTTGGAGTGACTATATTGGAAATTTGGAGTTATTCATCCTGGGTTTAGCTTTCTAGTGAACTGCTTTGCTTCTGACCACTCTTCTCTTAAAAACTCTTTGGAAGGATAGAGTACGAAAAAGAAATTATTTCATTACTCCCAAACTGGGCTTCTAGTATCTTCTAGATTATTTGGTAATTTAGCTGATTTGATCAATCCATAAAATCTCCTGGGTGTGCAGCGTGTTCATTTCACTGGGCAAGGTAAATATGTTGTGGTTTTATGTCACTGGAACACTTGAGATACCAGTATCACACTGCATCTGATGTGGGCCTTCACCCACATGAAATTTCACATTCAACAACTGTGTTTTGGTGTCGAGCTGAAAGGGGTTCTCAGACCACATTTATTAAAAGGGATAACAGTAAT
The DNA here is from genome assembly GCA_017589585.1 of Phylloscopus whistleri. NCBI lineage: Eukaryota > Metazoa > Chordata > Aves > Passeriformes > Phylloscopidae > Phylloscopus > Phylloscopus whistleri. Next base: position 544,674 of record JADMLD010000712.1, read on the forward strand.
CTGTAGAAGGTAATCTCCTTAAAAGAATGGGAAATACGAAAAAAGTATTTTTTCTTTCAGTTGCTGATGACCTCCTGTTCTCTTAGTGCAGAATGTCCCTCCAAGAAGAAACGTGGGAGGAATGGTCACCTATGAAGTTCTCAGTTCTAAGTCAAATTCTTTGTTTGGATAGTGCTGTCTTAGGTGGCCTTAATTTAATTGATATTTTAGTGACCTCAGCTACATTCAAACTTGGATTACCTTTTTTCCTAGACTCTTGGAGTAAAGGAGGTATTTGTAGTTTCCATATCCTGTGAGGTCCAGCATAATGGCCATGCTTTCCTCTGTTATCAACCAGTGTGATCCAACAGGATGTAGGCAAAAGTTGTTCATGTATTAAAAGTTTCTTGCATGTGCATTCTTTGAAGTGGCTTATTATTTGATATTCTTAAAGTGTTAACACCTGATAACAATTACAACTTTTGATTACTCTTTCCTTGTCAGCACTGGAAAGAAGTTGAGAAGGCAAATAACTGAAGTGTTGTGGAGATATGTTCTTTACTAGACTCCACTTTGGTAAGCAGGAGAGCAAGGAGTTCCCTTGCAAGGAAGAATAAGCTAACTCTTATTCTGTGTTTTACCAGATTCTACTTTAGAAAGCAGGTCAATTAAGAATGTTGAACTTTGAGATGCTATATAAGGCATTAACAGGTGGTGGCTTTGGTAGTCTAGTCAGACAAATGGTTGACATCACTTGGTGTTTCTCTGTGCCAGTTTTTCACTTCCAGTTCAAGATTCTTGTCACTTCTACACCTGCTGAACTTGCAGCCTCTTAATTACAAACTTCATTTGTCAATATCTAACCCTAAAATGTTGCAAGCAAAGGGGCATGGCTTGTAGCTGCTGTAAATCTGAGCAAAAGGTGCATGCCTTGGAAAAGACCAGTGTAATGGAGGAGTACTGCAGGAAGCTAAAATGCTTCTGGTTTCCCTCAGCTCTGACAGCAACAGATGAATGACAGCATGCTTGCAGCTTGTGATGTAAAAACAAGTAGCATGCCTGAAAACAGCTCTCAAGTTCTCAGTAGCTAAAAGAAACAAACCAGGACGAGGAGTTTTATACTCTTTTGCTTTGGGAATTTTAGAGCTTAAATACATGTAATTTTTAGAACACTTCATTTGCAGGAATATACACATTTGCAGCAGCTTGCAAAGGTTCCCAAGTTCTGACGGAAAAAATGTTATTGTTTTTCAAAACCAGAAAATCTTCTGATGACAAATAATAGTTACAGTTTCATGTTTGTCTTCCTTATTAGAAACATGAGTAGTGCCTGATTTTTTTTTCCATTTAACAGCAAACAGCTGTTGTATTGCCAAAGTTTATTAGACCTTTGTCAAACCTTAATTTTTTATGTTAAAATTACATTATGGACTTGCTTTAATTTGTGTGGAGGACTGTGAACAAAATTGGAGGGTAGCAGTAAATCAAGAGTTAAGTTTCATTGCCTAGGAACACATAATTCTGTTACTGAGTTGGCCTACTCATGCACTTGTTTGCTATATTTGTCATGTTTAAATTAAGCAGCAGTATCTTACAGAACTAACTTGGGAATATTTACAAAGTTTTAAAAAAATAAGCTTTGTAGATAAATGGAGTCTTGAGATACTGTAAGGGAAGGGAGAATATAGCTGAGTCATGACCATGTAAAATTCGTGAAATTGAATATGAATTTGGCAGGACTGTGTTTGCAGTGATGAGCATTCATAAGTCTCTTGTGCATTGACTGAGAGACAAATGTTGAAGGAGTATTCCCAAATGCTGTTGGTTTTTAATTAAGATCTGAGTTAGTTTGAATTTTTACTGCCTTCTGTTGTGCTTCAGGATCTTCTCTTCAGGAAAACTGTGTATGTGTCAAGGTTGATGGATCAGTGCAAATTTAGGTGTGGAGGCCTTTCCAAGGAAGGCATACTGCAACTGCATGGTACAGCTGAGGGGGTGGCTGAGAGAAATGAGCGGAATAGAAGGGTGATACTCAGATAAATCTTAAGAACACATTTATGTAGCAAGTCTTCTGTGTCTGTTGTGTGTGTTAAGGTCCTTCACTGGAGCTGGACCAGTTCCGTTGTCTGATCTCTCTTTTTAGTGAGAAGCAAACACCTTGGTCACTTCTTCTAGTCTTTGGCAGGAATAGGCCAAAGGCCACAAGAAAGGATTTGATATCATTAGGGTTGGGTGGGAAAAGGGAAGAAGAGTAGCAACTTATTTTCCAGATTATGAGCCTTTCCTAATTACGTTGCATGTTTGTCTGGATATTGAATGTAGTTTTATTTCTCATATCTAAAAGTGTATGGAAGTCAAGTGACTCTTAAAGGTGAGGCACATGCAGCCTTGTACAGATCTTCCTTGAACAGGGTGCAGGATTAACAGTTGCAGTGGATGCACTGCTGCTGACCTTGGAGTAAGGAAGACAATCTGTTCTAACCCCAGCAGGAAACAGACTGAGCCAAGCAGAGTTATATCAAACAGTATTATTTAAAGCAGCATTCTCTATTTCTGTTATGTATAGGTATACACTAGGAAGCGGGAGCACAAAGAGCAACAATTAAAGTTTAGTTTAAACTTAGCAGAAGTATTCTAACACACTTTTTTTCTGTAGAGGTTTGTGCCTTACCACAACTTGCTTTTCTGTAAACACATGAAATCAGTCATAAGCATAACTAACACTACTATAATGAAATAGTTTGTATTTACAGGAAGCATCTAAGATGAAAGGAAAAATAGATACTTTGCTGCCTATTAAAACCTAATGAAACCTGTAGAAAAGTTCTAATTCATTAGGCCTGAAGGCTAGCAAATAAATGCATTGTATCACTTTGTATTGCAAACTAACTCCTTGTGTATTACGTTCTTAATCCAGTGCTTATACACTGTTTGACCAATGTGGGAACTGTTGTAGCAGTTCCTATAGTCAGGTTGTGGTGCCAAATCCTAAGCCTGATCATAAAATTCTTAATCCAGTGCTTATACACTGTTTGACCAATGTGGGAACTGTTGTAGCAGTTCCTATAGTCAAGTTGTGGTGCCAAATTCTAAGCCTGATCATAAAATTGCATGTCTTACATTGTCTTTTGCACTGTCTACATTGTAAGATTAGTGTGTGGGTATTTTTAGACTGGTCAATTAAGTGTTTGACATAAGGTTTCTGAATGAAGCTCAGCAAAAACCTCTGAATACCATGTGATAAAAGCATTATCCAGTTCCTGAGTGAATATGCCTAGCCATGCTTTTGGATTGTAAATATTTAGCCTGTAACATTAAGTTTTTACTGTGGCATTTAATTAGAAATAATTATGTTTCTCAAAAGCTAGAATTTATTTTAGTACAGGAACCCAAGTATGTTTGAAGCAGGCTTTTGTAATTTCCTGCATTCAAAATGTGCCTGCCTTAAATATGTAAGTATGAAAAGGCCCTGGGGACAGCATGAACTCCTTGAAACATACATCTTGTGAAATTCTCTTTATTTGGAAATCCGTGCTGTTGGATGGCTTAAGCGTGGATGGTTACTGAGACCTGAAATGCTGATTTAGTGGTGACTTGCTTTGTTAGCCTGCTGCCTTAGGGATGTGGCAATAAGTGGTAGCAAACTTAAGCAGCGTGGGCATTAAAGAAATTTGGTGTTAATCTGACTTGGTTGTTCTTTGCTGCTTATTGCTTTCTGTATTTCTAGCATACTAAGGACAATGAAGTAAGTCTTAGGCTTATCCCTTATGCAGTTGCAACTTGTTGCTTAAATCAAGCTGGGTGAAGGAAGAACAAAAGCACATGAGTTGTCTTTCCAAGGTCACTTAAATTAGTCACATGCAGTAGCATTTCCTTTGAGTTCTTACTCACACTTGTGAACTCCAGTCTGAAACCAGTACTGACCAATTTCTTCTTGCCTAGTGTCAGATTTATTTTGTAACACCCTTTATAGGAGTTGACTGACATGCAACCTTTTTTTTAAAGGTATTTTCAAGAGGAATAATTCAAGATTGATGGATGAAATTTTAAAACAGCAGCAAGAACTCTTGGGACTAGATTGCTCCAAGTACACCTTGGAATTTGCAAGTCACGACAAAACTGGTCAAGGTAAGATGAATTGCAAGAGGGGCTTGGTATGCCTCTAAATAGCTGTATATCAATCATAAATCTGCTTTTACTCAAACACATTCCTAGGTACAGTGACCTTTTTCTTCATTAAGAATTGATTATCAGAAAATAAGGAACCTTCCTGGGCTAGTATTAAACTTCCATTGTGCTTATTTGTTCTTAAATAACAGCAAAGCATTGCTCTCTCTTTGCTGCAGTAATCATTACTGGGTGGTCTGATCTTTCCTTCAGCCTATTGTGCCACGACCCCTTCAATGCATCAGTGTGCCTCCACTCCCCACTGTTCCAGTGAAATGAACTCTTTTGCTGAGAGTTAAAAAAGCATTAAAGTGTAAGGGGACTGATGTCAAGTTAACAGTGTGTGTGCTTCCGTCTTTCCAAACATACACCTCAAAGTGGGAAGGAGAAAGGGAGACTTAAGACTCCTGGTTGTCGTGGCAAGGTGTAATGCCATCAGGAAGGTAAAGGGCACAAGTTAAAAAAATAGATTTGGTAATAATAGCTTTTGCATGTAGTTAGATGTGGAAAGCAGGAGCAGATTTCCAGGTTGATGTTCCTTACACAGTAGTATCTGCTATAAGTACTCATTTACTCATCTGCTGCCTAAGACAAATGCTGGAAGTGTGTTCAAAATATAATAAATCACAGGCATGTACTTGAATCAGGCCTTTGTCTTAAAGAAATGGGCTGATACAGCTCTCCTAACTATGACTCATAATATTTAAGTAGGTCTTGTAAAAAAATACCTAAAAAACCCTTATGTTTTAAGATCATCGTAGTTCAAAGACTTAGGAAAAGACTGCACAAGTTGTGGTACATTTAGCTGTGTTTTAAGATGCCGCTTGCAAGTTTTGCCTCCCCTGTGAGAGCCGACTGGATACCAAAATCCTTTATGCCAGTTTTCCAGTATAAAATTGTAATGTGAACTTGTCTTGTGAACAACTTAGCCTGAGACACCAGCATTTATGTGGAAGAGCCCAGGTTTCATGCTATTTTTTTTCTTCCTGTGAAGGTTGAAATAACCAGCAGAAAATGGGGTAGGCAGGCTATTTAATGTCTTAAACTCCAGCATACTTAGCTACATGTATCTAAGTTGGGATATTTATGTTCACACCAAACAAACTACTGAAAGACTTCTCAGACTTGCTGATGGAAAGAGTGTTTAAATCTCGGGAACCTTTTGTGCTGGAAACTGTGAAAAGCAGAGGTGTTTTCTGTTCTCTTTTTAAATTTCTCTTTTTTTTTTTTAGTCAGATTAGATGTTTCATGTTTTCAGTTGAACAAACTGACATCTATCCAGTTTATTATTATCTGAAAATTTTCACTTCTGGAAAACAAAATTGCATGTATTACTTTTAGGGATGCTGTTAAATATTTTTTAATATAGGACATTTGATGCAAATTTGCAAATCAAGCAATATTAAGGAACAATTATTTTCATTGTGGTGGTTTTGGATAGATGAACTTGAATGAATCTTGAATCTTGACTCTGCTATGTGGTCCTTTGCAGTCAGGTTCTACAGTTTAAGAAACATTATTTTTAAGTATCTGGTTATAACTATCATAAGTTTGGTATCAGCCTGAAGTGTTGACACTTTGGTATTTAACCCACTTAACTTCAAGCCAGCTGTAGTGCACCATCTGTGGCCACTAGCTTCCTTGGCAAGTTTACTTCTTAGGTACCTTCCCAGAACTGACAATGATGCAAGTCACGTAGTATGAGAAGACTCTTGCCTCTCGATAGTGTAGGATTGAGATAATTATCGTTGTGAAATGTCCTCTTAAGTCACGGACATAGTTACAGATGAATAGATGAATTATCTTGTTCCAAGCTTCAATGTAGCAATCTTAGATCCTTATTGTAACTCTTGCATCAAGATGCTGTGATCAGATTGAGGGAGGCCCCAGCTTAATCATTACATCACATGAATGTTAAAACACCTTCCTCTTCTAGGGTAGAAATTAGTTTGTTGGGTTTATTTTTCTTTCCCTGAACCCCTTAAATTACTATCCAAGCACCTTTCTTCTCAGTGCTTTGCCTGACAGTGTAAGAACCAATCCAAATTTCCTGGAAAACTACATTTCAAGACTGAATTAAACCCCTTCTCACAAGACTTCTCAAAGTAGTTGTTTTAAGCTTGTTTTCTTAGTAATACAGCAAATCCAGAAAACTCTTACCCACTTCCCTAAGAGATAGGTGAAGTGTATCTGTGACTAGTTGTAATATATGAATTAAACTTAAAGTTACTTTCAGCTGTATCTGTGACTATCTAAAGCACATGCAAAACAATTGTATTTCTGTTGCTTTTAAACTATGTTTTGTACTTTCAGTTTTAAATTGCCAATCTACATTGAAGGTGCTGTCTCCGGAAGATGGAAAAGCAGACATAGTCAAAGCTGCTCAGAACTTCTGTCAGTTGGTAGCACAGCAGCAAAGAACACATTCAGATCTGGATGTGAATATGTTAGACAACTTATTAAGTAGTAAGTATACTATGGGGGGGAAAGAGTATTCAATTCATAAACATTTGGTTACTAGTATATTTATTGTTTGCTTTATTGCTATATAATGTATGCTTCTCGATGCTTAGTCTATCAGAGTAAGTTATGGTTATTGCTTTTAGGCTTTTGTTAAAAATTTCTAACTCATTTATTGCCTTTTGAGCTGTTTTTTTAAGCAGAAAAATTCTTTAGCAGAAATAATAAGCTAAATTGCAGAGTTTTGGTTTTTCAGAGTTTACAGTCTCTGTGGTATGTTCTGCAATGAGCTTTTTGAAAAAAGTACTGTTGGAATTACCTAAAACTAAACTATTCTAACTTAGGTTAACTTCCTTCAAGTTGCAAGCTGCAAACATGGATGGGCAGAGTCTCTTCCAGATCTGGTTACAGCGATTAAAGCTGTTCCTGCTGCCTGACTACTACCCTGAGTGCAAGTGATAGAGCACTTTCTGCTCTCTTACTGCTGGATGACCCACACTAGCTTAGCTGTCTTCATTACTAATTCATGTGGATTACTGACTCTGCACTGAGATGTGTGGCTACTTGAAATAGCTATGAAAAAGGCAGGACTGCCCTAATATCACACCTGGGAGGAGTTCAGAATTAGCATCCACTTTTCCAGTGGTACTATGGAGCTATAATGAGTTGCTCAGCTTGCCTAGGTGATCCGTGCATGTTAATTGCAGCTGTAATTAACTTGGCAGGGTTCAGGTTTCAGATTGCACACTTGAACTTGGACGCCTTTAGGCATGTTATTGTAGTGTGGTTCCCATTAATTGGACTTTAGAGAGCGATTTCTTCTTTTTCATGTGGGTGGTCAGCTGAATTGTTCTGCAGACGGACTTCCATGGCAGTTTGGCCACTTAACTTCAAACTGAATTCCATCCCTGTTGTCAGCATCCTCCTATAATGGAACTATTAAATGCATTTAATAAGGCACCTGAAGAAGAATTTAGGACATCTATTCTGTTATACCCCAAAGGCAATTAAAGGAAATTAACCAGTGCTTCTTCAGAACAGTTACTAATTTAATGGGGAACTGGTGACAATTGTTACCCATTGTGTGTATTTTGGCCAGTGATACTTAACTGGAGCTTTTCAAACTTGTTGCATCTTCTGTCTGGATATATTAAAAGTATTAGGTCCAATCTTAAAATTAGCAGATTTAGTTTTGAAGTATTGCATGCTGGCTGAGCACAGAGAGATCTAATCTGTCAAAACTATGACATTTGAAACAGGCTGCTTCAGGTGTGTGGCTGATAATGAAGGATAGTATCTGTAACTAGTCCTACTTATTAATTTGTTTACTTAATGTTTAGGACATTGTTGGAGGTGAAGTATTCTTTCATGACTTATTAACAAGCAGCTTTTGAGACTTGTAGGCAAATTTAGTTTGTGTGCATTTTTAATGGAACAGTATTGAAAGTCAGCATCTGTGCATTACTGTTTTGAGAGCATGTTCTGAAAAGCAGTACTTGAGTAGTTATAGAGTTTGCACTCATGGTGTCTTATGTAAATCTCTGGGATTTTACATTTTGATTTAAAAACCTGTTAATGTAGTTTTTAAACTTTTTGTTCATGTTTAGGGTGCAGTTATTGAAGCCTAGTCCTAAAATGGTATGATTCCAGCTTGTCATGTGGCTTTTCTTGTTCTTAATTCAGTCACGCACTTAATTCTTCCAAGCTTGAGTTTTCTGCAGTGTAACAGTACTTTCTTCTGAGCAATGCTGCAGCTAACCAGCTTGTTTTGAGAAAAGTAGGTGCCAGCTGCATTTTAATATTGTCTCTGCTTGCTGTCTGTCTGCCTTCCAGTAAAGAACATGACTGTCAATTTAGGCTACTCAAGTTGCCCTGCAAAATCTATGAGGAGAAGGGTAGAGTTATCAGCCCTAAAATTCCTTCGTGTTCCCCTTGCAGAACTCCTGACCTAGAAGGGGTGTTGCCAGATTCCCATTCTTTCAGTGTGCAAGTCTTTGGCCTCTTTCATTTTTTAAAGTCTGCTCCCAAATCCTTGTATCTTGTGTGTGTACTAAACTTGACTGCTGTAACTCTAGCAGCTCTGAGGGAGCTTCCAAATGTAAATTATCTGTAGTGCTGCTACGTTTAGGTAGAGAAATGGATGCAGAGTGGAAAGCACAGTACTGTGTTTTTTAGTAAGCTGTCCTGACAGTAATACTACAGTGTGCATTTTCATTTTCCTTCAGATAGGAACCAGAAGGAAATGTTAGCATTAACTGGGCTCTCTGAAGGTCTTTCCCTGTTTGAAAAGCTATTACAGTGTTGAAGATCCTGCTGCTGTACCAGCTGAGGAGTACTCAGCTGATGAGTAAAGCTGTCCACTTCCTCCAAAGTCCCCACTTCTAAGTATTCACTGCTTCCCTGCAAAGCTCTTTCATACTAATCTGCTAGCTTCTGAACACATAAGTGGCTTTTGCTTTGTGATTGTTTTCTTTACTTTGAGATAAGATCTGGGCTGTGGCATAGGACGCTCCTATCTAAAAACTTCATCCTTCCTTAGAAATACACATGGCTTGGGAAAATAGCTTCTTTACCTCTGTTGTGGGGATTCAGTGGGGAGGGAGGTGGTAAAGTTTGAAAAATCTCCAGCTTCAGTTTCAAAACCTGGGTGGACCAAATCCTTTTCTGTTATTCCCAAAGTTAAGTTCCTCTACAACTGATCTGAAAATTGTTAAAGGCTCTTGGCTACTCTTTTGTGTAGTGGGGTTTTTTTTATTTAAGCAAATGAGGAAAGAATTGAGAAATAACATCGGAAGTTTGGAGCAAGTAGGCTGTATTAAACTTTATCTGCAAAAGTTAGTCATTACCCAGTATAAGCACTCTTGCACTTAACCTGCAAAATTGGTGGATAGTGGAAAGGGTGACAATAAATTACCTGCAATAATCATGACTAATTGCACCATTATAGCAAAATAGGGTTGTGACTGCTGGAATGCTTTTCAGATGAGCTAGGTAGGTGCAAGAGGAACAGTGCAGCTTCTTGGGTCCCCTTGGGGCGCTCTACTGGTTTTCACATGTTGCTCTAATCAACTTGCTAGAATTAGCAGGGAAAGCTGGACTCAGACTGCTCATTCTAAGCCTATTTCCTGTCTGTCAATTTTAGCCTGGAGTAGCTTAGGCACTGCAGAAGGGAGACAGAGGCAGTGGTGCTTGGTCATTGATTGTCTTTGGCCTCAGAAGATGAGTAGGATTCTCTCATGAGGGAAACGACTGGCTGGGGTTTGGAGGTATGGGTAGTAAGAGTGTGGGCACCTAGTGGAATTCATCAGTATTATCTAGGTCTGCCCTAGCATTGGTCAGGTTGTTCACATAGTAACAGAAAAAGAGACACTGCTCTGTTATTCCTCACTCATCTAACCAGAAAGATGCAGCTGCAACAGTTTCCTTGAAGTTTTATAGTAAGTTGGTTTTAAAATTTCTGTCTAGTCTCATACTGAGAAAGAGACAAGTCATCTAACAAGGCGGGTTTTTTTCATAATGCTCTGTAGTACCAAGGTGTTTTTCAGTGAAACTTCCTTAAGCTTTTTGTGTGTGTGTGTGTGTTAATGGTTCTTTTACTCTACTTGACTGCAGCTCCACATAGTTAAGTAAGGACTATAGTAGGTAGAGTCAGGGTACAGCATGTTCTGTGCTACTAAAATCAAGTTTGCCAAGGCAAAACTAGATGAAACAGCATTGTTAGGGTTTGCTGTTACTCAAAACAATGTAACTGTTCCTGTTACTCCCATAGAAAGTCTTTGAAAACTACCTGACATAAAAACAACAGTCCAGCTGGGCCTGCAGTGGCTGCCTAAGCTTTTGCTCAGTGGGTCATTCAGGTGTTGCAAGACCAGTCTGTCCTCTTGGGCTTTTAATTGCTGACTTGTCCTTGGGACTTTCATTTAAAAAAAAGGCATTTAGTGAAAAAGCAGATGCCTTAGGATTTAGAGCTAAAACAAATCCTCTGATGAATTTAGTAAAACCTAATGTAACTTGTTATTACAGGTACAAATGGATTTCCTGATCCTGATTTAGTCTTGAAGTTTGGTCCTGTGGACAGCACATTAGGATTCCTTCCGTGGCACATCAGACTGACAGAAATCATGTGAGTTGCTTATAAATACTGTAAAACACACTGGAATGAAAAATATCTAGCAAAACAAGTCTTTATGATGTAACTTATGGAACTGGCAGAGATCAGCTAAACAAGTGTCTGGGGATTAATTTGAGGGCATTCTAAAATTATTAAATGAAACTTGTAAACATTCATTGTTTTTTAGCCCTGACTAGGCAACAGCAGGCTTCATGCCTCAGGTTTAAGGAACAACCTCTGCCACCACTTAGTCTGTGGTCCAGTCCCATTTGACAGTATTCCTTACGTCAGTGCTGATTTTCTGTGGCTTACAAGTTTCTGACAGGGAAACTAAGGATAGAAGGAAAATGGGATAACACAAGAAGATTGTACTTATGGATTACTTTTCAATTTTAGTAATAACTGAACTGACTAGATTTGCTGAACTTCTTAAAGCTGAGCTCATTTATAGTGCACTGAAATGTGTGGGCACAGCTGTGCTGCTCCAGCTTTTCATTGATTTGAAGGGCCCTGTGTGCTCTAATGGGAGGCTTTGGTTTAGAGGGTGACTGGCTTAGTTGTTAGAGTTGAGTGACAATAACCATGTTGAGAACGACTTCACAAGGTTGCTTAGACAGTAGCTTGCTTTTAGTGATATTCCTGGGTGGCTGTATGATGAATAGTATGGTGTTTACAAAAGCTTATTTTAATGTTTCTAACTTGCTTTCTCAGTTCTTTGCCTTCCCACTTAAACATCAGCTATGAAGACTTTTTCTCTGCCCTCCATCACTATGCAGCCTGTGAGCAACGTTGGGGAAAGTGACTTCGGGCTGAGTGCATGGAGTCAGGCTTCCTGTGGGAAGGAATTGATGTCTGTTTACAAGCACCTGCGACCCATAAGTCTGGTTCATAGTCCTTTCTTAATTTATCAAAAAAATTCAATAAAGTGTCTTACCTTTCTAGAGAGTCTGTGTGAATGCGTGAGAATCTGTGGGGAGGGGAATTCACAGATTTCCTCTTTGAAAAAGGCAGTTACTAAAAACAAAGCTGAGTTGCCCTCACTTTGACATTCAAGTGTCAAAATGAACATGCAAGAATTAAGTGTTGTGAAATATACAGGACACTGTAAATAGGAGTTCTGTGCCCTGAAAGTCCTTAAAACCAAGAAAGAACTCCCATCTTTGTTTCTTAATTCTTCATGGTCAGGCATTTCAGAGCTAATGGTTTATGTTCAGATATATGTACTATGTAATATGTGAATTTTAGAGAAGTTGGTTTTGTTAACTGAAAATAGAGACTGCAACTTGGCTGGGATGACTAAGCCAGCTGTAGGTGTCAAGTTCTAGAAATACTGAGAAGATTCCATAAAAAGGGATGGAAGCTTCTATGGTAAGTGAATTAGGCAGTCTGTGTTGCACTATCCAGCTTTTTTTTTTTTTTTTAGTGGTGGAATGAAAGTATTCCTACAGCCCTGGGTTAATGCAACATCTCTCAGCATCAGGTCAGTTTTCCACTGGGATTAAGCATAAACAGTACTATGTATTGTTTGTACACTTTTTCTCCCCATAACATGCTCACTCAAGGTAACAAGCAGGATAAGGCTCTGGCATCATTTGTTGAAAGAAAACAGGCTTAGTCAACTTCCATGGCTAAATGTGATTTGCTGCTTGTACTAGTGTGCCCAGCAAGGGAGTCTGCTTAAGCCTATTTTGATTTGTTCTGAACTGAGCGTTAGGAGTTTGAATGGGAGTCTGAAGGAACACGAAGTGAAGGTGCCCTGCAGTGTTTCAGCACTGAGATAACTAAGTAGAGATACTGGCCAAATAGTCTTCATCGTGGAATGGCCTGTTTGAGTTATATTCCTATTGTTGGAAGCAGCTTAAAATTGCAAGTTTATGGCTGCATTTGGACAAAGCAATATATTTAGATCTGTATTACTGGAGACAAACATTAATACTGCAGCCTTCTGCCCTGCAGGCTGCAGAACTGTTGAATGCTTCATTCTGGAAGTGTTTCCTGTTTCCCCCTCCCCCCCACTCTTCAAACTGAGCCTGGCTTTATCTTCTTTGGGATAGCCATGTCACTAGAAGGTAAAACAACTATTTTTAAAAGGGAATTGCCAGATTTTAAATGAATGTTTGCTTCATTGTGAAATGGTGTATTTTAACTTGTTGCTTGATGTAATGTTATAAAGCAGATTGCATAAACTCTCAGCTGCGGTTTTTCATCATACTAAGGTTAGTTTGCAGTTAGAGAAAGAGACTCTCAGAAAAGTGCAAGGGATATTCAATAAATTAACTAAGGGTTTTAACATATGATAGCTTTCCATAGGAACTGGAATACTTAGAATATGCTTTGTAGACTGGTCTCTTGTGTTTCCCAGGTCCTGTATTGCAGAGAAGGTGAAAGTTGTGGAATGTTTCCTGGGGTCTTGTTGACATGGGCAAGTTTTCTCACTGAGTGTTAAATTCAACTTTTTTTGTGGGGAGTAGGTAGCCTGTTGAAGAGTATATGGAGTATTGATATTCATCTGTAGTATGAATTTTGTTTCATTAAAATGCAAGGTTGTGTTTGCGTTCCAATATGTGTTACTGTGTCACTGAAGCAGTTCTGGTGCTGGCAGTAATGGGAAAAGCTTAGTTTAGCCCTCAAAAATAATGTATTTTTTATATTTGTATTAAACTGCCAAAGAATAATTCTCATACCTGAGTTCCCTCAGTCCTCAAACTTCTGCATATCTCAGCTAAAAAGATGTGTTTAATATTGGAGACAGATCTCAAGGCCTAGAATTTGTCTATAGAGGGTTGCTTAATAAAACTAAAATGATTAGTTCAGCTGCATTTGATACAACTTAAATCTCTTCTGATGGCTAGTTTAATTGTGAATTAAGTGTTCCTCTTGGAATTAATGTAGTTGAACTAATCCACGTTATCATTTAGTTGGGATTTTTTACTGTCCCTGTGTGGGCAATCTTGAATGAGGTGTGCCAAAAGCACTGTGCATATCCACAACCTGATCTCTGAATGTACGTCCTTGCCCTTAGCGCCTCTCTCCAGCTTGTTCTGTGTGAAGGTCTGTGCTATCGCTGTGACATGTTTGGGTACCTGTACATAACGTGTAAAATGAGGTTTTTATGATTAGGAAATCGATTTATTGAACTTTATTATTGAAAGTTGAATCTGTAAAACAATAAATTAATAAAAGTCTATAATCTTTCTACAGGTTATGGTGATGCATGAATACTTTTGGAAGTTTGGCTGGGGGCACTGTGGCCTGATTCATGTTACTACATCACTCTGGGGAAATATAGAACTTCAAATGTTGTCTTTTGTGCTCTTCTTTAATTGCTTTCTGGAGTGTAAGAACTGGGCAAGCTTTTCACCTGCCACTTCCAACTTTTTAGATGCTTTTATGAAAGCTTTCATAGCAAAGCATTTACTGTAAAAATATTTCTTTGATAGTCCTGGGAACTTGCTAAACTCGTTCCTGGCTACTAAAAAGCTTGTTTCCTCTCCCTGCTGCTGAGTCAGTCCTGGGCCATGAGCTGTACTGGGCCTCCTGCCAGCCCCATTGTGGAGCAGGGTGAAGTGAAGGTGTGGTGTGGAAGAAGCCTCTGAAGCAATCTGAGTGATGCCTGGATGCTGAACAGGAAAGGGGAAGCTTGTGTTCAGGTGAGTTTTGAAAATGCACTGCAAATCATGGTGCCAAGCCTACAACAAAAGCCAGCAGTCTCCCAGGCTGTGTTAGGAACAGTGTTGCTGGCACATCAGGGGAGGTGATCCTTTCCTCTCAGAGCTGGTGAGACATCTGGAGTGCTGCATTCAGAGCTGGGCTTCCCTGGTACAAGGGAGACACATTTAGTGAACTTAGTCCACCAAAAGGCTGTGATGATGAGGCAGTGGAGCATCTGTTGTACAAGGAGAAGCTCAGAGTTGGAACTGCTCAGCCTGGCGAAGGCTGAAGAAGGACTTTACCAGCAAACACACAAATGCATGATGAAAGGGGGAGTAAACCCAGCCAGGCTCTCCGTGGTGGTGCTTAGTGGCAGGCTGAGAGGCAATGAGCATAAACTGAGGTACAGGAGAATGTTGAAACATCAGAAAAACCTTTTCCTATGAGGGTTGGTAGACAGTGGAGCAGGTTGCTCCTAAAGGCAGTGGAGTCTCCTTCAAAACCAGTATGTGTGCATGGGGATGAGTGTAGGACTAGACCACGTACAGAGATGCCTTCCAACCTCAGCTGGAGCTGGCTGTAGAGCAGTGTTAGGTGTGGTGATGCTGGGCTCTCCTACCTCAGCTGGTTTTTAATAGCAATGGAGGCTTGCTACAGTTAATTTGCCATTTCAGTAGCAAAGAATATTGGAACTTCCTGTATGGTGGAAAATTCTTCACTTGCACCAGTGTGAGAGCTCCCCTTTACAGTAACTGCTACTCATTAACATATTATTCACATTTCTATGTATTTCCTCTTTTTTTTTTTTTTTTTTTTCTCTTCCAGTTATGCCTGGTAGTTGATCTGGTAAAGGAGCTAGATGAGATTCTGAAATAGTTGCTTTACAGCAGGGAGTTTGGGGACAAGGACAATAATCCAGCTGTTACAGAAAATAGGCCTACAAAGCAGTTCTTGAAATTATAGTGCTTTTTAGGACTTATTGTATGAGCATGCACTAGGCAACTGTACAGCATAGCATGCTGCACTGAGTTGAAAACTGGTAAGTGAGTAGAAGGTAAAGTGAAGGTCATTCTTTATAGAAGAGAATATGCTCTTAGACATTTGCACATCTGTAAGTGCTTCCTAAAGTACTTCACAAAAATGACAAGAAAATATAACCTGCTGGTTTGATTTCCTGTGTATTTCATGAACTCAGCTTTTATATGAAACCATAACTGCCCTGAATAGTCCCATATGTTTTAAGACAATGACATCTTTTTGTCTTTTCTGTTGAAATAATGTTTCACTACTATTCATGCTTATTGACAAGTAGTGAGAGATAGGTGTACCTATAAAATCAGAGGGTAGGTGCAGACAGTTTTGGTCTTTGCTGGTCCCGAGGTACCAGCAGCCTTGCAGGTAGGCTTTGTCCTGCACTGCCAGCTGGACCGTACCACCCAGCCAGTGCTTGTGCAGGAGGAGCTTTGGGGGCATGGGGACATGTGCTCTACTTCATGCTGGCTTCCATGCTGTCATCTTCTCTGAGGGCATGGCCCACCCTCAGTCATCTACTTCTTGGAAAGATGTTCTCTTTGCTGCTCCCCAAGCACTTAATGCAACAACACTGGCTTCAGCTCAGGGCTGAGGAAGGGACTGGAGAATAAAGCTGAGTTGTTGCCCATCCTGTGCAAAACATTCTAACCAGTGTTGCGGTGAAGGTTACTATTTGTCCATTTTTCAGCACACCATGGATGAGTGTAAACAACTCCTGTCTTCTATGAGCTAAGCTACTTTGATAAGCTTGAAATGTTCAAGCAAATGAATCAAATGCCATGCTTTAAAGCCCACAACGTTTTTTTTTTTCCCTCAGATCTGCCAAATTAAAAGGGAGAGAGACTTGCAAGCCCTTCCTCTGCTGTATGTTTGTCTGTGTTAAATGATGTGAGACCTCCTTGAATTCTATTGAATCACTGCTGAGAGCTGTAGGATTATTCCCTAATTGCATCCAAAACAACTTTTTTAGATGATAAATAATATCATGTATTATACAGAAGCACGCCTCAACCTAAACTTTGAAGTGCTTCACAAATTAATGTTTAATGAAACTGTTCGCCTGGAGGTTTTTGCTGCACTGTGTAACTGGCTGAATACACACAAGCCAGTGCTCTTTCATCTCCCTGACAAGCCTTACTGCTTTAATATAGCATATTTTCTCCAACCGTGTGCAGTCACTTCACAGTTTCCTACACATCTCCCTGGCCTGCAAAAATACTGCCTTGTCCCCCCCAAAAAAGCCTACACATAGCAAGATACCCTAATGGATGGATCATGTAGAAAACACAGTTTTGGGGGAATGTTTAGCTGAACAAAACATGACTCGTAAATCGTTTCGTAATGCAGTTCATAGTGATGAACTATACTATGTTATTGTATGGTGGGGGTGCTGGTTGACAGCTGGCTAAGCATGAGCCAGCAGTGTGCACAGGTGGCCAAGAAAGCCTGTGGCTTCCTGGCTTGTATTAAAAATAGTCTGGCCAGCAAGACCAGGGGAGTGATTGTCACCCTGTACTCAGCACCTCAAATCCTGAATCCAGTTGTGCGCCCCTCACTACAAGAAAGACTTTGAGGTGCTGGAGTGAGTCCAGAGAAGGGAACAGAGCTGGTAAAGGATCTGGAGCACAAGTCCTGTGAGGAGCAGCTGAGGGGGCTGGGGTTGGTTAGCCTGGAGAAAAGGAGGCTCCAGGGACACCTTATTGCTCCCTGCCTGAAAGGAGGTTGTAGCTAGGTGGGGGTTGCTCTCTTCTCCCAGGTAAGTGTGATAGGACAAGAGGACATAGCCTAAGCTGTGCCAATGGAGATCTGGACATCAGAAGAAATTTCCTCACAGAAATGGTGGTTAAGCATTGGAATGGGCTGCCTGGGGAGGTGATGGAGTCACGATCCCTGGAGGTGTTTAAGAAATGATTGAAGGTGGCTCTTAATGCTGTGGTCTAGTTGACAAGGTGGTGGTATGTCAAAGGTTGAACTTGATCTAAGAGGTCTTTTCCAACCTCAATGATTCTGTGAACATCTTAGAAGCCCAGTAGCTACAAACTGAAATAAAACATTTGTCTTACTACTTGGCTGCAGCTGTTTGTTATGATTTTAATGGAAAATTTCTGAGTCAGCTACCAAAGTTAAAAGCTTCCCATTAGGATTTCTGTAATTCTAAAAAAATTGCCACTTTGTTGGTAGGGTGCCTAGTATGTTTTTGCAAGGACAAAAAGGTGTCTGAAAATGAAATTTCTAAGGGGCTGTCTCTCTAAATCTGGCAGTGCAACAATGTTTTTGCTAAACTGATATAATGAGTCATTCTGCAATTTGCAATATTTAATGTTGACATCCAAATATAATCTCCTCTTTTTAGCGTGACAGAGGAGTCATGCTTGTTGGAATTGGAACTGTAGAAGATATTGGCATTATGAAAATAACCATGTTTCACACAGAATTAAGTGCTGTGCTGGTCCTGATTCTTGGTAGTACAGTGACTGAAAGAAAACAATAAGATGGTGATGAGAATTACAAAATAGGAAGAATTTTTTGCTCAGGAGTAAGGTGGCTGGAGACCACCTAGTCCAACTTGTCTTTCAGTTTTTCATGGTCCTTTTCCAGCACTTCATCCCTGCTGAGTCTCTTGCAGAGCTGGGCTGCTGTAATTCAGTACTCTGAACTGGCAGCTTTAAGGTGTGAAAGAAAACTCGGGAAGGTTTCAGAAATGAGTCCAAGTGTTTTGCCTTAGACACTGTCAGATTACGTACTTCAGGGTTGGAGAGGAAACATCAGGGTCTGGGAAGCTGCCCTGGAGAAGGTGCTGGCAGTCTCATCCCAACAGAAGCAGCTCCTGGTCCTCTCTATCTTTTAGAGCAGAAGCTTGGATTTTCACAGACTCAACTTGCAAATTTTACAAATGGCTTATATATTTTAAAGTAGTTTTAACTGATCAAAACATCTGTAATCTCTTTCATGCAGCAACTGAGAGCCCATGCAGCCTGTCTCAGGAGCTCCCTGGCAAACCCTGTGTCAGCTCTGGGGTGGGCTTAGCTCACTGCCCATCCCATTGCTTCAACACCAGGGACTTGCAGGACTGGCAATGTCCAGCAATGGCAAGATCATTTCCGAGCCCTTGGCTTCATTACTGACGCCCTGCTCAGTCTGATGGGCTTCTCTGTGCAAGCATATTCAGGAGGCATAAAACAGCATGTCTGATGATGATCACTACCTTGCCATTATCTCCATGTAGCTGCTTCTGACCACATTTTATTTAGCTGGCTGCCTACAACAATCTCTGCTCTGCAGCCTCCTCCATCTCAGAGCAATTCCTCTGAATGTTGTGTTGACTTAGTGCTCTGACTTGCTTGTGCCCAGGAGGGAGCTGGGCAGAGCCTGCCTGTTATGCTTCAAGGGGAAGGCAGAGGTGAGGGCAGTGCCTGCCAGTGCATCAGCACTGCCTTTCATGGCAGTGCCTTGTGTCCCAGCCACAGCTCCTGTTCCCAAAACCACCTTTTCCCGACCTCTGCAAAACCCCACGTTTCCTGTGTGGTCAGAAAGCTTCCACTGGTCCTACACGTCTCTTCTGCTCTCACATGACTCAAACCTACTTGACAAGACAACATGTTGAAGACCAGCTTCTTTCCTTGGAGGCCCCCTCATCCTGGAGGACTCTGTCATGCAGGCAAAGACGTGGAAGGAAGCTCCTGTCTGTGCAACAGGTTCCCTCCCAGCAGCAGCCTCTCAGTGCAGCTGCAGCTCTTGCTAGTAAGGCTTTCAAGTTCTCCCAATTAAGAAGTCTACCCTCATTAAGAAGTGGGGTTTTTTTTATTTTTTCAAAATAAATTAAAAGTTGACTTACTTTGAATGTGTGTTTTTATTCATAGTGAATCTTTAAAATATGTGAAATGTGTGGGAGGTGACAGCAATGCTGGAAGATGAGTTTTTGGGGGTTGTCTTTCTTTTCAATTGAAAGAGAAAGGAAAATTGAATTTCAATTTATGCATCATCTCCAGTATGAATTTAAAAGTGCATAGGAATGGGAGTAAAAAGATAAAACTTATTGTTCTGACACCAGTTCAGCTGCATTGCACACATTGTCTGTGTGCAAAATGAGCTCATTAATACCACAACAGTTGTGCAATATAATGAGTTTAATACTGCTGAGTTTTATTGCTTCCTGCTCTCCCTCATTTTACTGCATTTAAATCCTGATGCACTGAGATTGTGTTTACCCAATTTATCCTGTGCTTTTATTGTGACCAAGTCAAATTAATCCATTTTTCTTGCACTGGAAGCAAGACCTGTGATTGTTACTGTGGTTGAGACTGCTCACAGGGTGTTTTGCCTTCACAAGGCACATGCAGAGATGGGAACAATGGTTGCAGCTGTTTTCATTGCACACAGGCTAGGGCAGCATGTGAGGAAGGTTAAGGAGACCTGCAGGCACAAGAGACAGCAGCTTTCTGCACAAGAGTTTTGCATGTACATTTGCAAACCTCTGCCACACCTCTGCTGGCAGTGAGCTGCTGACCACAAACCTGGAAGAAGCTTGCTCCTAATTTCTGCTCTTTTTCAGGTTTGTAAAATGTTGGTTTTCTAAGGGACCAGGAAGGTGGAAGTCAATTTGAACACCAAGCCCCTCAGACTTGTTAGGTTGTCCTATGTATGGACTGAAAAATAAATAAGATTAGAAACATAGAATCACATAATCACTAAGATTGGAAAAGACCTTCAAGATTGCAAGTGCAGCCTTTGACCAAACACCACCATGCTGACTAAACCATAGCCCTAAGTGCTGTGTCCAGTCATTTCTTTAATGTTTCCAGGGGTTGTGACTCCACCAGTTTCCTGGGCTGCCTGTTCCAAATCTTGACAAAACTTTCCGTGAAAAAATTCTTCCTGGTGTTGAATCTGAACTTCCCTGGTGCAGCTTGAGGCCATTTCTTGTCCTGTCACTAATTGTCTGGTAGAAGAGGCTGAACTACACCTTGCTACAAACTCCTTTCAGGTAGTTTTAGAGAGCTATATAAGACCTCTTCTGGGCCTCCTTTTCTCCAGGCTAAGCAACCCCATGTTCCTCAATAGCTCCTCATATGATTTATACTCTAGACCCTTGACCAGCTTCATTGTCCCACTTTGGGCACTCCAGCACCAAAAGTGCTTCTTTTCTTCTTGAAGTGAGGGGCTAGATAATCACAGAAAGACCTCCTAGGGCCTTGCTAAAAGTAATTGTGACATCTGTGGCAGTGGACAGCAAAGCTGCAATCCCAGTCATAAAGCAGAAGCAATACTTTCAGCTCTTACTCTACCCCACTTCTCGGCAGTTGCTATTTGCCCTGCTGTGCTGTAAACCAGCGAGGTCAGAGTTGTATATGAGGATAGCAACACAAGAAAGGAACTATCAGCTCTGAAAAATAACTGCAAGCTTTTAGAAAGCTCCTTGTACGTGTTTGTAGCCCTTGGCACCAATACATTACTGTAATAGCTGTGTTAAACTGCAGAAAGATATCTATAGGAAAAAAGAGAGCATAGAAATCTCAGGGTCACTTGCATTTTGTTAATAAAATTAACTCTTTCTTGTAGTGTTCAGACCTGAGGATGTGCCATGTTTCAAGATGTGCAGAGCTCCCAAACCCCAGACAGGCTGTTTTAAGGTATTGATTTATCTCAGGCCTTTCTTTACATGATATCATGAGCTGATTTTGTTATTGTATCTTATAAAGCCCTGGAAATGGCCTTATGTTTTGGAGTTTTCAGGCGATTTTTTTCTTCCCCCTGAAGTATGCAGTTAAAACAGGTTTTGGGAAGGTGTAAATGCTATTTAGGCAAAGCTCTCCCACTTCAAATACTCTGCCAAAATCTGTGTGAGCCATCACAACCCTTATGGCTCACTGTGGTATTGTTTTTGGTGTGTGGGCCAGATTTATCCATCTTTTCCAGTTTTTAAGGAGCTTGCCAATGTAGCTATGCCCATTCTAATCACAATTCCAAATCCCTGTCTTGTCGGTTCCTATTGCTTTCAATAACAGCCTCCTGCATCTTTAGGCACCTAAACTTGTTTCACATCTGATCCCAAACCCTGGTACAATGAATAGGAATGGGTCTGCTTGATAGTTGTTTGCATTTTTCACCATCTGAAGAATTGGTATTGGCGCCTGAACGGGTATTATAGCTAATTCTACTGGAGAAATGTGAGAAGGAGTTGTCATGTTTTTGAGCCGGAATCCCATTTCCTCACACTACATCCACAGTACTACCAGGGCAACATAAACTGCTTGATGGCCTCAGGCTGCCACCTTTCTCCCTGGCATCTCTCAAAACACCCTGTGTGCCTGGGGAAGTAACCAGCCCTGTGTTCCCAGGAAGTATCAGTGTTGTCACTGTCAGTTTGTGTCCATGGTTTCTGCACTGACCAGAAGTGCAATCCTGGCTGGGAGCCCAAGGGTTAATGCAGCTTGCAGACACAAGCACGGCAAATCTCTGATTCCATGTTTCATGGAAGCAGCATACCTGCTTCTATCACCTAGGGACAGCACCTGGTTTGAATTACTACTCAGTAGCTCTAGAGTGAAGGTCACTGGTCCAGAAAGACTAGGCAGATGGTAGAAGGCCCCAAATTCTGCTGGGACAAAGTACCCAGAAGAAAAAATATTTGGGAAACTTGCATGGGTAGACCCAGTCTTACTGCATCTCAAAGGGTCAGCTCTTGCTTTGACCCAAGGAGAACATCTCCTCTTCAAGTCCTCAGCATTTTTCTGTCCAATGTGGAAGAATCAATTCCACCTTCAATTATTGTTTTGTAAGCAACTAACAACTAGAAAATATAGGTCACCAGGACTTTTACAGTAAGACATCCACCACCAGATAGCTTCAGCTTTGACATTAAATCAGTGAATGGGAGACATAACCTACTCTCATTCATTTTTATTATGGTTGTAAAAGAGATGGCTCAGGTTAACTCAAATCTCCATGGCCAGAACATATTATCTGACAACAGGCCCACAAGCAACATTATCATAACATTACTTTGACCTTAAGTTGTTCACAGTCTTATCCTTCAGGGCATTGTGTCAGCTTATCTTGATCATTACACCTCTTGAGTTGGGAATCAATTAAATGTCATCTGATCTCTCCAATCTGTAGTGCACAGTTTATTTTTAAGCAGGAAATTAATACTGCAGCATGATCGTCCTGCACCTTCAATTTTCACTGCATACAAATACTGGATAAATACTGCTGCTTTGGCATGTTTAGAACAATACTTCCCAAAAATATATGTTTATTTTCAGTGGCCTAGCCTAGTTCTCCAGGTGAAAAAAAGTTGTACTTTTATTGAAGCAGAACTACAATATTCCTAAACAGTGTGATAACATATTCTTATTAATAGAGTTCATTATATATCTAAGAAGATTACGTCTGAAGAGTCAAAGAGTAAATTGTTGTGCATTTTCTTAGAAAATTACTTTGAATTGTTTTGGTATGTTAGATCACATCATATGTTAAGAAAAACTCCAGCTTTTTGAGAAAAAAGACATTTGTGTAGAAAGAAGTGCTAATGTTGAAGAGTTAATGTGAACATAGCCATAATATGCTGAGAAAATTAAATTCTTTGGTTTAAATCTGTGCCGTTTTTAGGCACAAATTTCTGAACATTTGAGGGAAAAAAAAAAAAAAAGGAAAAAAAAAAAGAAAAAAAAAGAAGCATAAACCAGCCAGAGCAAGCATAAACCAGAAGGTACAAATGTTCAGATAACTTTTGTTATCTGACTTTGGGGAAGAAGCAAATGGCTGTAGAGCATTCACTGCTGCTCCAGAGGGAGCAGGATCTCTGCAGAGGTGACTGTGAAGGTTATGATATTGTCAGACTGAAAGCAGCAAAGTGAAAAGCAGGAAAAGGAAAGAATAATATCATATTGATTCCAGATCATGTTTGAGAATATTTTAAATATCTTTTTAGCAAAAGACCCCTGATGAAAGTCCACCTGGGGCTCTCCTGTGGGAACATAGCATTACATATGTGAGCTTAATTCAATCATCTCCAGGCTTTTGCAGTCAAGCTGCACCATTCTAGGGGATAGTGTCCAGTCCCCAGACAATTAAAAAGTGAATTTGGCTTCCTCTTCCTTTCATCCTTAAAGCCTCTTTTGTTGTTTGCAGGCTGATAGAAGAAAGTCACTTGCAAAGGGATGGAGCAAATTTCTTAACATCAGAAAGAAGGGCAACAGGAGGGCATCCTATGCTGCAGAATCTGCAAACATGCAAAAAATGAAAGTTAGTGATACTTAAAAGGGAAAAAAGAAGGAGTAGGTTCAAAGCAAATTGCTCAGTAACACATTTTTCTTTATCAACAAACAATTGTGAGTGGGAATGGGTATAGCAAGGTGTTAAGTTTAGAGATAAGACAGAAATTTAAATTACAGAAGAATAAAAATTTTTCTGGCTGAGAGAAGCTGCAGATCTAATACATCCCGTCCCCACTCTCATAAATAAATAAAATGGCAGAAAAAACCTAAAAGGTAATTTTTTTTCCGTGACTAGAGCATAATACTATTTTTTATGTTTTGCACAATGCTGAGTTGGCATCCAAAAAAACGCTTGCAAGAAATGAACTTCCAAGACCCATTCATGCTCTTAGAGACCCAGCCTGAAAAAAATATGAGCTTTAAGAAGCACTGAGCATCTTCTTCCAGAAACTCCAGTCTTTTGGGACAGTAAACATTACCAACCATTTTTGAAAAAAACTGTGGAGCCTTGGCTGTCATTAACACATTGCCTTCCTTTTTACAGCCCAGAGCAACAGCAAACCTGAAACCACAAGCATCAGAGTGCTTTGGGCAATTTTTGTTCTCCAAGGAGCTGCCAGCTTTGGGTCCTGCTGCTACAGGTCCTGTCGTTTAGTACTCAGCCAAGATCACCTATTATGCAGTTTTGGTCAACGAAGGGTTGCAAGAGTAAAATATAGGGGACAAAATAAAAGATTGCCCAGTGTAGCAGATCTCAAAGCTATGGAGAATGTGCTGGGTCTGTAAAGAGTCTTGGGAAATGTCTGACATTCAGCACTAGAATTTCTAGCATTATAAATCAACACTGATAAAATCAAAGGGCTGCTGTGGGTATAAAGGAGGATGGAGACTGTTGTTTGCTGTATCCCTGCTGTATATAGTGTTAGAAAGTCTCAACTACTTGTCCTACAAAAAAAAAGAAAAAAAAAGAAAAAAAGAGAAGCTGGGAAAACTGGCCATATGCTCCGACTTCATACTGGAAAAAAACTCTAATCCAAGGTGGCTTTCAGCATTCAAGAGCATGCTTTTGGAAAATAACCCTACTGGCACTCAGAGGCCAATAGAAGATGCCCTTTCTTTTTGCAGTCATGTCTTGTCCTCTAGCTGGGCCTGCACATTTGGTCAGAGCACAGCAGTTTCCTAGTCCCGTTTTCCCTCTGAGTCACACTGAGTTTTGAGAGAGGCAGTTTTGTTCACCTTGCTGTGCCTCAGCTTGGCCATTCAGGGACTTGGTCTTCCTTACCTGGCCTAAGGCCACTGGGAAATTTAAAGCCTGCCTTCAACTTCTATACAAAAATTCCAAGAAATGCAAACACCTCTAACTCAGGAGCTGAATGCAGAGGCTGGAAGGCTACCACACTGTCACACAGGTCCTCCCTAGTCACCTGCTGCAGGCCATTGCCTGTCAACACAGTGAGGGACTTTGGGTTTGACCCAGCACTGCTGTTCCTAGGTCCTTATTGCAGCAAACCTAGAAATCTCCTTAAGCATGTTAAACATTTGGCTGACATGTTCTGCCCCTCAAGGGCCAGAAAAGCATCTCAAGCTGTAGCTTGAAGAGTTGGTAACATCCTGAAGGCCTTTTTGAGTATTTTGTTCAATTAGGACAATCCAATTCTCAGTGACTAAACATTTGGGTAATGCCTTCTTTTCAAGATGTTTGATGAGAGCACTCTGCATTTACAGCATGAGCTGAAAGCTCTCAGTCAGCTGTTATTTTAACAACACCACAGGGATTGAAGTTAAAGTTTGCACCACAGGAGATGGGTGTCAGCTGGATAACAGCTGGATCCTTTGGGGTAAGCTGATACAGACTGGCTCCCTCAACAACTTCCTCCCAGGTATGCAGACATGTTCTTGAATTATTATGGAATTTCTGTGTGGAATTTTTCATATAAAAAGTAATATTGAGTTAGGCTGGTGTCTGGGCTCCACTGGGAAAAAAAATCCATTTTATTATTTTTGAAATTGTGTTCAGAAATTTAGCAGCATCTCTTTTCACTTGAACCTCTTGAACTGAGGCAAAAGAGGAAGGAAATTTTAAAAAACCAAATGAACAACAGAGGAAATCTTGAACATTATTTATGAAAGAGCAGGAGACAAAATTAATATCCATGTACTTTGGATACTTGATTACATTGTGTTTCTTATGCTGTGTAATTTTGCCTCTAAGCTCCCTCTCTCACCTTTCCTTCCATCTGCATTAAGAAAGAACTTAGTATAAATGTTTCTAGGACATACAGCTCTGACAGATGTTCAAGTGATAAATATTTGCAGGCAGGGTAATTTTCAAAACTGGTGTCATTTTGTTGATTTAGGATTTTCTGTACTTTGTATTTTTGTGCAAACACATAACTCTGGGAAATAAATTTGTCTTAATCAAAGAAAAAGTAATTAAAAGGATTGTAGCTGAAACTGCTGATGTTGCTTCTGAATGTCACAAAAAATGGGATTTCAAGTGAGGCATGATGCTTTTCAAGTAGATTTAGGATATACTGAATGGATTGAAAAATTCTCTGTTTGAAATGATATATGTACTGGAGAGCATGGACACTAATTTACTGCAAAAACTAGCAAAGCAGAAAGTAGAAAAATATAGGCAAAGCAAAGAAAGAGATTGAAAGAGATGAGTAGGCAAAAGAGAAACTGCCTTTGAGAAGCAGCTCTCTGAAGTCAGGAAGACAACTTGTACACAGCTGAAAGAAACGTGTTAGGGGATGGCATCACTGCTGCAGTCCACTTCCCAGGGCACTTCCAGGCCAGCAAAGCCACAGAGTGCAAAAAGGAATTTTCTTTTACAGTGCAGTTTTTTTCACTTTTTTCTTAAACTTAGTAAAAAAAAAAAAAAAAAGGGGGGGGGAGAGATGTATTTGTGGTCTTTTAAAAATAATTAATTCCTGTTTAGATGTTTTGTTTTTATAGTTCCTGACCCTCCAGATTTCTCACTCAGGGCTAAGCAAGTGTGTTTACAACAGCTAAGATTTGGGTGAAGAAATTTTACCTAAGGCACTAGCTGAAACTTCATGTGGACTTTATTCTTCACTGAAGGGGAATATTTCTGTGCACTAGAAATGAAAAGGCAAGGAGCCTTCATTTCCAACTTTTTAAATTTTATAAACCTCTTTTATTTTGGATATATTGGCTTCTGGAAAAGCAAACATTAGTAGATTCATGCTGTGGTGAAAAGAAAATGTGTTCTTCACCTTTTCTTTGCCAAAGTGCTTGAATCTAGAAGTGATCAAGGCCACACAGGCAGAAAACCTCTGCAATCGCAAGGGAAGCAGTCCTGCCTCTGCTGTGGGAAAGTATCAGAAATGAATTGAAACTACCTCAAAGGGCTAGAAAAAAAATCTATATTCCTGGCTGTGTTACTGCAGCAAACAGCACATTTCCTGCCTGACGTATCTGAGACACTGTGTGAAGTGTGGTGAGGAGGGAAGCCTTGGATAGGGATGCCTGGGCCATCAGCAGGCACCACATTTTGGCAGAAGAGGGAAAACTGTTGTGGGAAGGACAATGCCAGCAGCACTCTCAGCTGTAGCTTTTGTCTTGTCTTCAGTGCAGGGAGAGAGGGCAGGGCCTGCATTGCTTTGTAGACTGTGGGTGGTGTGGGAAAGACAGCACAGAGAGGTGAAAGTTCCTCTGGTTTCCATCAAGAACCAGAGTTCCTGTAGGAGAGGCAGTTCCTTGGAGGAGCAGGTCCTCCCCAGGCTGCCCTCCACCCAAGGCCATCCCACTACTGTGGGGAATGCAGGAGCCATGATTCCCTCAGGGCAGGCCACAGAAGACAGCCTCCCTCTCCCCAGGCTTCCAGCCCCCAGCCCCACTGCTTCTGCAGGGCTGGCTTCTTCTGGGGCCATCCCACCTCACCCCAAGGCCACAATACTTTCCTTCCTCTTCCTTTCACCCTCCCCTGAGAGAAGCTGCTCTTCTGAGCTCCACTTCCAGACACTTCTAATCTCAGCATTCCCTGAGCTCTTGAGCAATATTGTGCCTCTTAGAAAGAAAAAGAAAACTTCCATTTTATTTGTGAGACTGCTATTATTTTGATAAAGGAATCTAATCATAAAATCACAGAATGGTTTGGGTTGGAAGGGACTTTTAAATGTCATCCCAGTCCAAACCCCCTGTGATGGCAGAGACAACTTCAACTAGACCAGGTTGCTCAAAGCCTCATCCTTGAACTTTTCTGGGGATGGGGCATCCACAACTTCTCTGAACAGCTTTTTCCAGCACCTCATCACCTTCACATTTCATCCTAACATCAAATTTAAACCTACCCTCTTTCAGTTTAAAGCCATCGCCTCTTGTCCATTACATGGCCTTGTAAAAAGTCCCTCTCCAGCTCTCTTGTAGCCTTTAGGTACTGGAAGGCTGCTCTAAGGTCTCCCCAGAGCCTTCTCTTCTCCAGGCTGAACAACCCCAGCTCTCCCAGCCTGTCTTCACAGAAGAGGTGCTTCAGCCCTCTGAGTAACTCCATGGCCCTCCTCACGTAATGAATCTGCTTGTGCAGGTGCATGTAGGGTGGAGGACTGCACCCTCTGCTGGGTACCTTCTGAGAGGGGAAGAGTGCTCTCATCTCCTCCTTCAACCAATGTTTTGCCCAGGGCTTCACTTATCCCATTGTCCTGAGGGTGCTGGGAATAGAAGAACATTTTGTTAATAATATTTATGGTGTGTTGTGTTCACAGGCCATACCACATGCCAGGGCTGCACACATCTCAGCCAGCACTAAGAGCCCAAAGGACAAGACACCATGAGGCAGGACACAAGACCCCTCATTCTGGCATGTCTAGAAAGGATGCCGTTCTCCTCCAGCACTGAGCCACATTCCCCTGCCCAGGCAGTTGCAGCTTGTCCTGAGGGAAGGGAAGCCCTAGAGGAAAGCTTGGGGGACCAAGAAGAGTTTGTGCAGTTATTGATCACCTTAAGGCCTCCTAATCTAGGGGAATGTTGCCAAAAATTCGGAGGAAGGAAAATTTACTCCTTGCCTTTTGTTGATTGAAATGAGAAAATGTGTTTTGCATCTCAGTTCTCAGACAAACTTGTTTTTCCCTGCCTTGTAAGGGCCTGGAACTTTCAATAAATTCCCAGAAGTACCCTGAAATTATGACAACATTTGTAAAGACGCACTTCCTTCTTCTCTTTTCCTTCCCTTCTTTGAGAGGAAAAATCTTGTCGCATTTGCAATGCAGAGATTATTTGTCAGAAAGGGTCAATTCTTTTGCAGGCATCCAGCACTTGTTCAGTACAGGATTTTTGTATCCATGTAGTCAATGATCTCTTCACAAAAGCCTCCCTTCATTTTAGCCTTCAGACATAACTCCAGATATTTATCTTCTATTTCTGCCCTAAGAAAACTTGATCACATTAAACCAGAATAACACACCCAATATAAATATAGTGGGCACCTATTCAGAATGAAATGCATGATAACCAGGGGGACCCAGTGGCACCCTGGCTTCTCCTGGAAGTCATGTGGGTTCATGAAGGGTTCAGGTCGTGGCAATACCTGAGTATTTTCTAGTATCAGCACTCTGTGTCAGAAGAGCTTTAGTTTCCCCAGGTTGGTGAGTGAAATGGAGTTATCTTCAACATAATATTGTAATGGTATTGTTGATAGTAAAAATTACTGAATTAATATGAAGCTGATGGTAAGCTGAAATTTTATTGTTGTTGACATTCAGGCAGTGAAAGCACTGCTTTGTTTTGGTTTGGTTCCTTTATATATATATATATATTTTTTTTTTCTCCAGAATTAGATGAAGGAAACAAAACATTTGAAGATGGCACTGCAGTTGTTATTCAGCCACTGAGACTTCTCCACTCCTTTCCTCTGAATGAAGAGTGCTCTCTGAAACTAAGTTACAAATTAGTAGTGGGCCGTGGAGGAAACATAGAGAGAGATGTACCGTGATAGGGCCAGAGATAACAGTCACGAGATGCAGCAAGGGACTTTCTGTCCACATATGGGGGAAATGGGAAAACAGAAGTCTCAGTGAGTGGGTCACATGCTGGAAACAGGGCCCAGGGTGCAGTCTCTGCAACCACAAAGATTTGTTACACTTCACGAAATAATGTCTCAGGCAACCTTGGGATCCCTGTGTAACTTTGAAGCTGATTCTGGTTTGAATAGCAAATTGGATTGCATGACACTCACAGTAACCCGATTTTTTCTTGGGTTAAGTGGAATTTTGGATACATATTTCTTTTAATGGCATTTTCCCCTCCTGTTCTCACCCATCTCCTATGAAAAACAAGTATTTAAAATAAAATCTTTCCCTTTCCTAAATAGCCTTAACCAGCCCTGTTTATCCTTTTTAAGGACATAACCTCTCTCCACTTAAGGATGCCCATATCATATCCAGCTTTCATCTTGTTCTTCTGGGCAATAAGCATCTCTTTTTGATGTGCCTTTTCCAAGATTTGGTGCCTCTGGGCACTACTAGAGCAATGGAAATGCGTTTCTCCAGGCATGCCCTAAGGGGAAGACTGAGTTTGTTACTGAAGAGCACAAAAAGTTTCCACCAAATCTCCTGGTTCTTCTCGTTCCCCATCAGCCCCTGTGCTCCCTGCACTGCTGCTACTGTGTTCCCATGCAACACTTCAGCCGTGTCCCTATGGAGTGCTCATGGGGCAAAGGACCCCCAAATACCCAGTGCCACAGAGCAAAAATGTTTGGATGCCTGAGAATCCCTGAGGGCTGACTCCACACCTTGGCCCTCCCATGCATGAGGAGAACAGTCCTGCTTCAACATCCCCCTCTGGGTCAGAACCAGCAAAAACAATTTTAGCAATCAGCTGACATCAAAGCAGGTTCGGGATCTCCCTCCTTCCCTCTGGCTCAGGGGTGATGGTGCAGCAGCTCCTGAGGGAGCAGGCTGTGGCAAAGCTCCTGGCAGCATTTCAGCCTGGATTGCTCATCTCTCAGGGCAGGGTTGAAGGGAGGCTGCATCCGCTTCAGGTCCAGAAGAAACAAAGGGCAATTCTTGCAATTGATGGTGTGGCTTTGCAATCAGCACAAAAAGTCGGGTTGCTAAGTAAGGGAGATCAAGGCGAGAGCATAATGGGAAGTGTTGATTCAGCCTCTCCTGTAACAAAGAGAAACAGCCTGTCAGTGCCAGCCAGGAATGCTTAAATCACCTGTACCTCAACGAAGCCAAAACACAGAAAGCATCCAAGGGGCTGAAAAACGCCACGAAAGGTATTTCTGTGTGCTCACATTTGCCTCGGTGAGAGCTGCCCATGCCGATGTTCAAACTGAGTGCAATCTGTGCGCAAGGGCACCCCCACCCAGCCGTGACACAAGTGCTAATATCAAAACAATCACAAAGGCTTTTTGCCCTGTGAGATCTGCTGGGCGCTACCTGCCTTGGAACTGTACCCGTGTTTTCCAAATGTCTTGCAAAAGCTTTGGTTCTCCTTCGAGAGCACGGGGGAAGGAGGTGCAAGGGGGGTGTGTTTGCCTTGGGTGGGAGCAGGGGCACATCTGCCCTGCAGTGCTCAGCCGGCCGCTGCCCCAAAGCCGCCCGGCTGCCACGGGAACCAGCTCGGAAAAACACGTTTGTCCCACGTTTTCCAGAAGATGGAGCTCAAGAGTCTCCCGTGTGAAATAGTAAAAGGTTGACTGCGCCTGGGGAATACGGGAAGATAGACGTTGTTCCTGGGGAGCTACCTGAATAATAATTTTGTAGCAGAAGGCCTGAAATATCTTCCTGTGAGAAGAGTATCTTCCTGGGAGAAACTCCTTCTCCCCAAAAGTATGTCTAAAAATGATACAGAAACAGTGAATTTTAGTTTATGCTAAAAGATAAATGAAAAAGTATAGTTTATTTGTGAGAGAAACAAAGTGGGAACTAGACACTTTCTGAAGTAATTTTGTGCCCTACACCACCTCCCCCCACAACCTATAATATTCCTACTGGCCAGAAACTGCATTCCCTGGAAAAACAAAAACAAAAACAAAAAGCCCAACCAACCAAACAAAAACAAACAAAAACAAAACCCAAAACCACCACCAACAACAACAAAAAAACAAAAACAAAGACACAACCCCCCAAAACAACAACAACAAAAAACCAAACAAACAAAAAACCAAAAAACCCCCCAAAAAACCAACCAAACAAACAAAACCAAAAAACCAACCAACCAAACAAACAAAACAAACAAAAAAAAAAAAAAAAAGAAAAAAAAAGAAAAAAAAGAAAAGGAGGAAATTCTTATTTTCTTGAGACTGAGCCCTACCACTAAAAGTCGATTTCCAGAATGGCTTAAAACATTTTCCAAGTGCTGCAAGAGGAATGACAGACAAGCAGCAGATTGAACCACCTCCTCAGGACAGAACCATGCACGTACAAGAGGTCAGCATGAATTTGCAGAGATTAGCAACTAAAGCCATCTGCATTCTGGAAAAAAATCAAAGCTGTACTATACATTGTGTGGGAAATCCATGCAGTAACACCAAAATCCCTGGGGGTCCTATTAGTCAGACCAGAGCATAGCCATGAGAAAACACTCAAAATGAAAATTATTAGCAGCTTTCTCTCTTCAGGTCCAGCCTGGAGCAGCCTAGTATAGCTTTTGAAAGAAAAATATGAGGTAATTCTCTGTTAAGCTCTTTGGGCACTGATAACAACTTCCTCCAAACCCAGATGGATTTTTATATCCAGACTCAGCCACCCAGTTCCATACTTAAGTATTCACACTCCCAATCATCATCTGAGATGATGTTGATGTAAAGTAGTAAATATTTATTTTTATGCTACTGTTATGATATTCATGTACTATTCTCTAACATATAAAGAAAAACTTCTTAACTTTTAAATAGATCTGAGTAAAGGTGAACTAATAGAAGTTGGAGTGAATTCTGCTCCTATAGAATATCTGAAGGCCAGATACTACAAAGTTTGAAGTCTCACAATATCCATTTTGCAACTGTGAAAAATACTATCTATATATCTATAAATCCACAATGCCAAATAAGCTGCTTTTACTGCCTGGGGTTAGGAAATTCTCAGACTTATTAAGTTCTGCTTCCTTCCCACTGCTAGACTAAGAGAACATAGAAGTCTCTGATGAGTCAGGTCTCAGGGATTCCTTTCCTCCGATTCCTTCCTGCTTTGGGTTTTCCTCCTGCAAAAGACCCAGTGCACCTGCCTGTTTTCCCTCTTGGAGGAAATGTGAGTGCACACTGCCAGGTCACATCCAGCCTTTCATCCACCAGTATCCCCAGGGTTAACTAAGAGCACGACTCAGGCATAGCACAATCCCACTCTATGATGGGCCTCTCTTTTCAGCAGTATCATCTCTATAAATTTGTTTGGAATTCCTCCCAGGCAAGCTTTGTGAGAATATCTTTGGACTCTTAACACATGTATCTTTACACAGAAGGAGCTAATGGAATGAATGAAACAGACATCAGACATTTCTTTTCAAGGAGGAGTGCAGACACTGCTGCTACAGAAAGTAAATATCCAAGACTGGGGCAGTGAAATTGTCCTCTGGAAGCTCTCTTTGCTCAAGGCTGCACACAAGGAAAGTCCCAAGTACTGACTGAGACAACCAACCTTTAGATATTCAGTGCTGGTGAGCAGAGGCCCTTGTTTTTTGGTCAGCACTGTCCTTTTCCATATTTAAAGAACAATTTTTATGATGCACATTTATTATTGGACCTTCTATAGGCATCTATTTGATGCAAAGTCAGCTAAAGACCAATCAGTTTAATTACTTTTGTAAGAAATGGTTATTACTTGACTTTGCTACTAACCTTTTTATTTCAAAATTAGTGTTGAAATTCAAGATTTTCAACAAACTTCTTAAATTTGCTGCTGGAGGCCAATTACTGTGAGTTTGTGCAGAGATCAGTGCAGAGGCAGACTATTCCTGAGATACTGAATAAGCAGTGCACTTCCAGTAACACTGAGTAAAAATGACAAACAAGGCTGAAAGCAGAGCAGCTTCACGATGACTTTGCCTGCTGAAAAGGGGTGTGGAAGGGGATAAAAAGTAAAACAAAGGTATAATAAAATGAGATTTAGTGAATTCCTCCTTTGTAACTTAATGATAAAATAGACAAGACATACATCAATTATCAAATAAAAAATAAAATGTCAGACTACACTGAATCAGACACTGACAATTTGAAAAGCAAATTAGGTAATGAAAACTTTGCTTTTGTCTGGCTGGAAAAAACAATTGTGTCAAATATTAATTAAAGCACAGACTCAGCATCCTGCCCTAGTTGTGTGGAACTGAACCTCCCTCTTCTCCTTAAACCTGCAGAGATAAATGTGTTCCTGAGATTTGAAAACAAAAATAAAAACAGATTCTGCCAGAGACTTGACCATCTCCACCTAGTGCTTGTAGAGAGGTATGGATTGTATTGAGAGTATTGAACATACTTTTCCCTGTAATCCACAGGTTTTTGTTGAAGCCCAGCCACTGAACTGTTAATTACATGCAAAAAAAAAAAAAATGGCAGATTAAACCTATGGGGGCAACTGCGTTTAAGTGGGTAAAGATAAAACATGGTTTACTCCCTGTGATAGATTGTACCTTGCAGGAACTTGCAGCTGACCATGCCTTTTGCATAGCTAAGGACAGTTACTGATGTTCTTTAAGCATATTTCTTGCATTTCATTTTTTCCCTCCTTTTTTTGCCTTTTTGTTTTCACAATAAAATTTACATAGTTTGCTTAATGGCACCCAGATGGATAATCTGTGATACAGACATACAGATAGATAGATAGAGTTTAACACCAGATATAACAAGCCTTGAGATGGACCCATGCAGTAACTCCGCCTGCACAGTGAAGACCACAAACTCTCCACTCACATGTTGTGCTGGGGGACATGGGGGTCAGAAGAGCAATATCTTGGACTAACTGTCTCTGAAGCTACTTCAAATTTCCTGTTAGTGTGTTCAACATGACAGATAGCTTCTCTCCTTTTCAAAATGATGACCTATTTTTCTACTGTCACTGCAGAATACATTATCATAAACTACAGTTTTCAAATTTATTGCTCTGGACCCTAGAATCATTATTTATAAGAATTATAAGGTTGTCTACACGTTTTATTTTTAGCATTAAACATGACTGAAGTTTAGAATGAGCTATTTTCCATTCTTACCTTATTTTGTAGGCCAGAAGTGCTGTGTGTGGGTGTCAAAACACAAAAGGTTTCACAGTTCTCAAAATTGTAGCATTTTCCAAACTATTTCCAACATTAGGCTTTGAAATAAAGTGGAATACCACTTTGCATGCATTTATTTTCTTTCTTAAAATATAAAATTAGAATAATATCTGCTTGCAGGGTGAAATAGCTGTAGACCAGGTCTTTAGGTTGGAAAAGATCTGAATACTACAGCAAACCAGTAATTCTGTACTGTACAAAAAATGTTTTCAAAACAGTCTTTGAAAGAATTGTGCTACTTAAGCTATGCATATTCATATTCTTGAAGTAGCCAAACAGCCTCATGTCTGTCTTTTTTGCAAGG
The DNA here is from genome assembly GCA_017589585.1 of Phylloscopus whistleri. Classification (NCBI taxonomy): domain Eukaryota; kingdom Metazoa; phylum Chordata; class Aves; order Passeriformes; family Phylloscopidae; genus Phylloscopus; species Phylloscopus whistleri. The sequence continues at coordinate 579,829 of JADMLD010000712.1, forward strand.
CCAAGTTCTTTTTCTCTCCTTCAGATATGTTTGCCTGTCCTTTGGATGCATGTTCTTCCCTTGCAGGGAAAGAGCTCTCCCACTGAATGACCTCTAGACTAGAGAAAACTTGGCTTGGAATTTGTCTTTGTTTGCTGGCAACTAATACTAAAAGAAAGCCTGGAGGATGAGTCTTGATCTTTTCTTAGGAGAAAGTGGAAAAGTAAATATCTAACTCCAATATCCAACTTTGTCTCAGAGGTGTTCTTAAAAAAAAAATGAAAATAATCCTCTCCTCTAGTTCAGTGTGTCCATTTTGAAGCAGTGAGTCAAAGCTGGCTGGGAGACTTCCTCTGCAGCCAAAGAGAGTTTTACACAGATGGGATGTGCCATTTTTGGAAGTGCCTGAATATCCATACACACACAGACTAGAGAAGGAGCCTACTAAATACAAGTAGGTAAGTCAGACAATGTCTTCCTCTGCCCTCAAGGTAAGTGAGCCTTGTCTGTAAAGGGACATCAATAAACAGGGTTTCTCCCCCAAAATGCTGTTTCTGTAAGTGAATAAACAAAAGAAGCGTTTCAAGATCAATTCTGTGGAGACAGAAATAGAACAAGTTCAAACTGAGTGCTTCGTGGTCACTGACAGGTACTTTTGTTCTTGGTTGCTGATCAATATTGTGACCAGGTCTGACAAAGGCAACATGTCAAAGGCAACCAATGGGCTATTGTTCACTTCACTATTGTTCACTTCACTTTCACTGAGCACTCCCACAACTCTGTTTTCTGTATGTTTTACCAGAAATCTGGGGCTACAGAAACATCCCAGATTTACTCTGGATTTGTGAACCATGCCGCTCTTAAGTGTCTACATTTTGACACAGAGGCCATGAAAACTTTTCATATGACATTTAACATATTTCTTCCCCGAGGAACTGTAAAATTTAAAAAAGTGTTCCCAAAAATATGATTTTATAAACCAAACAGTCCTTCAAATGGATCCTGTGCACTGCAACATGTTAATCCTATCTTTGTTCTCGTTCATGCTCCTGTCCTGCCATGGAAAATAACACTTCTAATTGTTCTTCTGTGTGCCACACTTTGACAGCATGTTTTGCTGATAGCAGGCTACTTTAGCTAAAGTTAGCAGTTGAAGAGTAGTAAAATATCTGGAACCCACAGACATCCTGCATTTATAAAATTTTTGAAACATTTCACATTTGTCTCTATTGTACAAATGCTTGAGTAAATGCAATATATCCGTGCTAAGAAGAGTTCATATAGTCCAGAACACAATCTGACATTTACTCCCATTTATTTTGAAATGCAAATGAATCTAGTTTATTCAGGATTCTTTTGCAGCTTACCGTCTTATTAGTGATCATGCTGATAACTTGAATTTCTGAAATGTTGTTGCTAAGCAATGCAACTTCAGGCATGTAATGAGGCTTTCCAGTGGCTACTTGAAGATGAAGAAAATTATCTCAGCTTCACAGGTTGTTTGATCATCAACCACATTATAATGGTTGGATGATAAATAGGTTTTCAGCCTGCCCTCATTCTCCTGCAAATAATTTATTTTTGTATGGTAACTGAAGATCATACAGTATCAAGAAGAAAGTTGTATATTTTGGGATGCAAAGGCAGAACCAAAGAACTTGTGTAGTTCCTTTGTGTAACTTTCTATAAAAAGAAAATTCCTCCCTGCAGCTCATTACTTCAGGAAACAGTAGAGGAAAATTAGGATCCAAAGTTGTCCCAGCACCACACAAGGTGATGCTGCCCCTTTACCCCTCCCAGCACAGATCTCTTGTTGGTGGAACCTGACTGAGGAGACCCTCCAGCTGTGACAGGAAGAGGCAGCTGTGCTGGCCTGCATGCTGGGGCAAGTCTTCTTGCTCAGGCTTTGTTCTTGGGAAGCCAAAACTGTACACGGAAATGGGTTAAACTCCTCTGACATGGTCCATCCTGGAGCTCCCCAGCACATCCAGGCAGAGCTCCTGTCCCAGGTGCTCCGTAACGTGGCAATACCAGCTGGAGTCTGGCCGTTCTTGAATCATCTTCCCATTGTTTTCCTTCATCACTGCAAAGCCCAGTCACTTAGCCTACTGTCAGGAATCTGACATTCCCCTTTTTCTATGGGATGATCCTGGAGCTCTTCCTTTTCTTTCCCCTTCCATTGTAGACATTATAACGCCTTCAGCTGAAGTACATGGAAACCATGTCCTGAACAGCTCACCTACTCTTGTGTGTGCTGCTTGAGGGAAAGAAGGTCCACCCTGACCTTCATCTCCCAGTGCCTCAACCCTCCACCCACCAAAAGAGGCCATATCTGCAAGTGCAACCAAACCAGCATCTGAAGTATTCAGAAGTAGTAATAAGGCTAAAGAAAGGCCAGGGGAAAATAGACAAATCTTTATTCAGAACTAGTTTAAAAACTAGACAAGGCCTGTGGCTACAAACTGGAGAAAAAAGGAAGTAAAATAAAATATTGACTTCCTGCTCAAAAAGTGCCTTACCTTCTACCATGCACTTCACACTGCAGCAGACCAAGGGAGAAAGGTTGTGTAAGACTGTGCCACAAGAGTCATGCAAATGGATCGAATTCAAGTGGTACAAACAACTGTCACATTGTCTCTTCAGTGCCTCGTTTTTGCAGACTAATGTTTTTGAAGTAGGTGGATGTTTTGTATATGTCCATGGTATCGGTGTACAGAGCTTTGCTTGAGGAATCTTGCTAGAATAAAGATGGCTCCTACTACAGAAAGACACTTTTGCAAAAATTACAGAGCAGTCTTACATTGAAAAATTAAAAGTGTAATGTAAGATGATGCAATTTCTTGCCCTGAAGGATTTATTTTTATATGCTTTTCCCCCTGAACATGTCAATGTTCAGAGTGAGGCAATAGTTTTAGAGTAGTCACCCACCCAGCTGAGACACATTTTTCTGTGGGTGAAGGAGTGACATTTTTCTGTCCTCATCAAGACAAATTTTTGGCTGTTTAACAATTAAAACCTTAAGGATTTAATCCTGGAAAAGAGAACATTTTAAAGATTGTGGGTTTGAGCATCTCTGATTTCATCTCTGGCCAAAAAGCCACTAAATCCATACTTAGGGTGTGGAGACACGAACCTTATCTAAACATCAGATTAATGTCCTTACCTGTGGGCTAGCAATCCTTAAAACTCATGCAGCCAAACATTTGTGTTATACTCAGTGCACTGTTCTTGTCACTGCTAAATGTTTGTGCTCCAGCAGAGATTTCTGTTCGCTTTGCTCCTGCATGTTCTATAGATGCCACTGACAGTCAGTAGGTGCATTGTTGGCTGCATCTCATTATAGTCACAGCCAGCTATGTTGAATCATATAAAGAAGGGAAAGCATGTGGGGAAAGGTGGGATGATGGGAAGATTTTTTACTTTTAATGGAAGGAGGAGAAATTGGAAATTTAAAAAACCAGACACCTAAGGCTTAATTCAGAGCTGGTTGTGCAGCAGCACAGGATATTCTCATGCACATAAACCTGGCATGAAAGCACATATCCCTCCTTTCCTGTGCTGAGAAAGCCAAGGGAAGGCACAGGCCCTGAGCTTCTGTGGAGAATGTCACCCCAGGTAGGCAGCACACCTCGTATTTCAGCCCTGCAGCATCGGCTCCAGGCAAGGAGCTCAGCGACTCTGATCCTCATAATGATTTTTGTCTTATCACCGCTGTTTGCTGGTGCAGGAGCAGTCAGGTTTTATTGGTTTGTGCAGTTCCCTTCCTCAGTGGCACACACGGTCTGCGGCTATCTGAGAAGGGGATTTATTTTCTGTATCTGTGATAAAATGTTTTCAGTTAAGTCATTAATCTTCTAGACTGACATTTAACCCTATACGGGCCTAGGATTTCAGCAGCTGGAGTCCTCTGCACGAAGAGCCTGGCTAATTAATATCCTCCATTTCCAGTCAATTAGGAGGAATATATTTTCTAACACAGAAATAGCGCTGTTAAAAAAAAAAAAAGATACAACAACTAACATTCAATGAGAATAATCTGATAATGTAATCAAAGATTCTCTCTAGTGTGGCAGTTAAAATTAAACATTGTGAACAGTGCATAATGTTCCCATCTCTTAACAAGTTCATAAGTACTTTAACCCCTAGCAGCCTGGATAATTCCAGCATGTTAAGCTTGTTGGACACGGTTGAGTCACACACACAAATATGTACACACACAGACAGACAGGGAAAAAGCAATGCATTTTAAAAATAAAAATCTCCTTTTTATACTGTTTTACACTTTTACATTTCTTTACATTTTTACATTGCTTTCTGCCCTGTCTTACTGTTGGTTTTTACTTTCACTACCAGCACCTCTGTGTGCTGCTCTGCTCAGGCAGCACAGCCCGTGCTTAGGGAGCTCCAGCAGGCAGCAGTGAATGAGATGGGCAGGGAAGGCAATTCCCCAGGGTGGTAGAAGGATGTTGGTCTCCAAGCTGGAGGCTACCCTGGGGCCAGCTACAGGGTTAATAGGGAGTGGAATATGCAGAGAAATGGAGGAGAGGAGCCTGAGGAAAGAAAAGGATCCATAGCAGCCTGAGGACTGAGCTTAGTGATCTGTGTCCTGATCCTCCTGGGTCACACAAATGCTTCCTCTGCGCCATATGGGAGGGAGAGACTTAAGTGGTTCAGGCAGGTCTTGCTGGGGGCTCCTCATTCATGAGGAAGCTGATCAAAGGAGTCAGGCAAACGGCTTCTAAACTTGGGGTGAACAAGAGGATTTGTGTTGCCTGTGCCACCTTCAAGGTCACTGATTTCATTACGAGGTCAAGCTCATGACAATGATCAGTCCTCACTGTGTGAGTGACAAAGGCTGGATGGGAGAAAGTTTAGCTTCTGGTCCTCTTGTGAATGGACAGAAATGCTTTTTAGCCATTGTAATTCAAGAATCCTCAGTCAAGAAGGAGACGGTGCCTCTAGAAATAAGATTAACAGCTAGTGAGCTTCACAAGAGGGCTTGAGGATTGATTAATACACTGGGGCTGCTCGATAGCATAGAAGTGCTGCACATCAACTTACCCAGGGAACTGCCAATGCTGCATGAGATTAGAGCATGAGCCCATGATCCTCAGATATACAATATTTCTTGAAGTGTTACATGCTTGTAATGGACCCTGTAATAGAGTGATTGCAGATGAAGATGTATGGGGGGCTAGTGACCCAGGTGAGGAAGCTAAAGCCCCCAACATTTAAACACAGAAAACCTTCAGCTAAGGAATAGTATTATATGTGTTTGTATGTGTGTGTTTCCTTTTGCATAAGTAATTGATAGCTCATTAACAACCCATTAGAGCGAAAACTCCTGGGATAAAGAGCATGCTTGCTGCTTGTATATGAAAACCTAATACAAATAGAAGAAGGAAAACAATTTTGGAGTCTGACATATTTGATTGCTGTGTAGTAGGATCTTTCTCTGGCTTCCAACTGCTATGATCAGCTGACCTCAGGGAGACAGGGAGTTTCCATCCTGACCATAGCAGCTCCAGCTCTCCTAGGTCTGTAATTTTTTGCAGTAGGATTTTTAACAGTTTGCAGTATAATGTCCTTCCTGCACCCCAAGGGTTCTGATCTTCACAATGGCATAAAATGGTCAAATCGTTTTCTTCTGGCTGAAAACCTAAGGGCTGGTAGAAGGAAAAGAAATTCCCAGCCAGAGACATCCAACATTTCAAGTACAAACATGAAGGGGAATCACCATCCCTGTTGTACAAGGCTTGGAGAGGGCTAGGGGCTAAGGAAACAGCAGCCTGGACCCAGAGCACCTACTGATAATGTTGTCAGCAGGAGGACGCTCAAGGCTGACAGAAAGCAAATGCTGCTCAGAGAGCAACCTCTCTTTGGCAGGTGGCTCTATCCACAGGTCAGTGCTATACAGAGAATAAAATACTTTACCAACGTTTGTCCGAAGGGCTGAGCAAGGTTGCTGCCTTTCAACAGAATGGCTGCTCCTCTCTTGCCAAGGGTTTGGCACAGTCACCAAGGAAATGGAAGATTTAGGTCCAAGTTACACCATGCACCCTCCATTTCATCCAGTGACTGCAACATAAGCTTTGAAACAACGCAGGGTGAAGGAGCCAAACTCAGCTTCCCCCTCTCCACCCTCCCAATGTCCAAATGATGGACTGTCTCTTCTGGACTGGGCTCTTCTCCTCTTGACCCAGCTCTAGGCATCTTCTCCATGAATGAGTGCAGAAAATGTGAGTGCCTTCACAAATGCAAAGACACTGGGATAAATAGGATACATTTTTCAAGAAGAATTAATTCTATGCAGTTATACATCTGACCAACCAAGGTATCTCATTTGAAAAACATTGATAAATGAACTAGAAAATAATGCTGATCCAGGGTCAAAAGCAGTTTCTTTGCTCTTTTGTTTATTTCACAGCAGATCAGAGAATTAGGGGAAGAAAAACCAGAAGAGCGTACTTTGAAATATGTCAGACAGAAGTTTTGTTTTTAATGTGTCTTGCAATAAAAAAGATCACCATGTCTTCCACATTTCTAGCATGTGAATAGTTTTCAGATTTTAGCATAAATAAATTTTGCATAAATGGAATCTTTTATTTGGCACTGAATATGTAAGAGACAAGACATTTAAAAATTATGGGAAAATTATTCATTTTCTCTGACAATTTCTAAAATCAAAGGCATGTATTTTGGAATAATACATACTAATTAGGAAAATAATTTTTAAAAAGTCTTTCACAAATGTTATCAAATTAAATATAACCTTCAATGCTGTTTGTGAAACACATATTTCCTTATCAGAGGCTCCCCGTGTTCAGTTTATTCTGTTGTGTTCCTTTACATCATAGCAATGACAATGACAATAGTCAATGGCTGGAAAATACACATTTATGCAGGAGAAACAGGTGCATCAACACTTTCTTCTGAGTCTTTAAATGCTCTTTATCATTGTGTTTAGCAGACAAAAACAACATCTCATTCATAACACAGGAAACTTAACAAAAGGCAGATATCATTGCTACTTGATCCTGTAAAATATTCAACTGGAAACAGCGAGTTGCAGGTGAAGTAAGGAAAATAATCTTCATCTTACAAAGAAAGAGAACGTTATTTTTGACAACTGGACCAAACCTAGTAATACATTTATTTTGTGAGGAACTGTGACAGGGCAGGCTGGAAAAGGTCAGTGTGGAGCCCAGATTGCCTGCACTCACTGAACAGCAGCATTGTCTGGGGAGGACTGAGCTGAGTGGAGCAGGGCAGGCGTGTTTGCAGCCTGAAGCAAAGCCACAGAGACCAGGCAGCCCTGGGCAGCCCGGGCTCTGCAGCCTGAGCAGGGCTACAGCCTGCACCCTCCTGCAGCCGTGTCACAGGCCCAAAGGCAAGAGGGGCCCTTCCTCCCCCAAACACAGGTGTTTCTTTTGAAAATGTGAGGGATAAATACAGAATTATCAATGATAAAGCCTGCAGACTGTGGGGAAAGTGTGAGGGCATCTACCCTGAAAGGCCAACCAGCCCTGGAGACTTCTAGAGAAACAGACGTGGCTGCTGTGCAGCTGTGTGCTGCTTCCGAAGAGGCAAGGAACACAGACTTTGAATCTCACCCCTTTCCAGGCTAAGAGCTTTTTTTCTTTCTTTCTTTCTTTCTTTTTTTTCTTTTTTTTCTTTTTTCTTTTTTTTTCTTTTTTTCTTTCTTTTTTCTTTTTTCTTTTTTCTTTCTTTTTTCTTTTTTCTTTTTTCTTTTTTCTTTTTTCTTTTTTCTTTTTTCTTTTTTTCTTTTTTCTTTTTTCTTTTTTTCTTTTTTCTTTCTTTTTCTTTTTTTTTTTCTTTTTTTCTTTCTTTTTTCTTTTTTTTTCCTTTCTTTTTTTTTTCTTTTTTTTCTTTTTTTTTTTTTTTTTCTCCTGACACTTCCCTTCTGTTATACTGAGCACTTTTCTCAGTTAAAAGTTTCAGTACAGATTTCGTATTAAGCTTCATCTAAGATCATCACCAGCAAAAGCACTTGCTGAGTGCCTGGAATTAGTCAGAATTTCCCCTTTCATCATCAGTGATTCCACATCCATTCATTATTCAACCATCTTCTCAGATCAGTTTTAAACCCAGAGAGAAGCCAGATGAGACAGACCACCGCTCTGATCAAGCCTGAAAATTCTGGTAGTCTTCCTAGCAGGGTTAATACTCTATAAATCACACAGGCTGTTTGGTTTTTTTAAAGGTATTTAGGCACCTTACACTGCTATAAATTTAAAGGTCTTTGAATAAATTCTTAGGCAAGTAACTCATATTAGGGAAAGAATGCTTGTCCTTCTCACTTAAAATGAAATAAAAGATCTAAAGTCTGCTAATGAGCAGTGATATTCTTGAGTGCCAATTTAAATGGAAAAAATTGCTTTCATTATGCAGATTTTGATGCTGGCCATGTCATGACACTACTTTCTCCAGAGGATTAATTTAAGTCCAGTAAAGCAGAAGAGAATCCCCTTGAAAGTGATGAAGTGAACAAGAAGTGAAATTGATTTATGCAAAGTAAGAAAGTCCTGAAAGTGTTGTAGATTATGCAAATGATTAAAAAAAAAAGAACAGGAATAAAGTAATTTGAAATTTGGAGGGGAAAAAAAATCAAATTACATTATGTAAGAAATAGTAACTCTTCAGTTAAAGGTCTTTTTATTTGATTTTGTAAATGGAATAAGTTAATAATAACTTTAAAAGAAATTAAGAATGCAATGCATATTAAAGTGAGCCCCAATCTTGCCTGGGACTAGACCTTTGCCAACTCCTGTGACAGAAATATTGAATAAGAACACCCATGTGCAGTTATTTTTAAATAGCATCACTGCCTGCTGGCAGCTTGAATTGCAGTGCTTTAGAGAGCACAGAAAGAGGAATCTGATTAGTATCTAGCACAAGGTGCAAGTTCAGGCTCATTAGCCAGTGGTGATGAAAGCATTAGCACCCTTCAAGGAGTGCGTTTACTCTGAACACATTTGCTCATTAGGGGGATGAAGGTCACTTTCTTCACAATGCGTCTGAGCTGTGAAAGAGTTTGAGGAAACTCTTTGCTTTATCAGGGGCTTTGTCTCCTCATGCTGAAAACCAAAGGCAGGTCCCAGGGCACCATCATCAGGAATGGGACTGAATTCTCTTGGCAGTGCCTCTCACAGGGCAGCTGGCTGCACCCAAGGTGACAGCGAGGTTTTCACTGAGGTGCAGAGAGAGGAACTGGAACTTCCAGTTACTTGAGAAGTAAAAACACCCCATGTAGAAAGAGAGGACTCATAGCTCTGAGCCAAAGAGTGGTTTAGATGGCCAGTTTGCAGAGAATTGTCCACACTACCCTTGGGCAGATGAGTCACAGCCCTTCCGCCTAGCACAGAGCCATTGCCACTTTAGTCCTGCCACAGGTACAGGAGATGTTATTTTCCTGTGGATCAAGCCAACATTTAAAACCAACAGGAATAGCAGCCTCCTAATGCACCCTGAATGGCAGCCTTCTACTGCATCCTGTCAACAGAGGTAGAAGAAATGAGGGAAGTAATTTGAAAGTGGACCCTTCAAACACTATTAGAGACAGTCAGGAGTTTCTTGAGAAAATGGCCTGTTCTGTAGCAACAGAAATGCCACCAGTAATTGCACATATTTGAAAAAAACTTTTGCCCCAAGACACTTGCCATCTTTGACATAGGATCGAGGCTGGACAGCAAAACAGACAATTAATTGCTCAAAGGACATGTCCTTGTTCCTGTCCTCATTCTCCTTCAAATAAGGGGATTTGCTTCCAGACCCACTTGAGCTGACTACTCTTTCCCTCCTTGTCTTCCAGAAAAGAATTCAAAAGTTATCAGCAGAAGTGTGGGCATAGAAAAGGCTCTTTCTTAATTCTTAGTCTCACCAAATTTAGCCAAACTATTGTGTTAGTTTTCTGGCACATGGCAGAGTAGTTATACACATGGACAACATGCCAAACAAAGGAATTGTTCCATGTTCTTTCAAAGCTGCTTAAAATTTCTTCCCACTCTGCAGCCTATTGTTGTTCAGAGAAATGCAACACACTGACACCCCTTGCATGAATACTTGTGCACAGCTTTGTTAGCTTGGTACAAGAATTTCTACAAAAACACTGACTTGTAAAGAGGGTCAAAATACAGATATATTTGCCCAGTGAAAGTTTAGAGAAAAACATAGATTGCAGTCCATGCTCCAAGAAGGAAATGATCTCTCTTTTTTTTTTTTAACCTCTCTTTCACAAGCTTCCAATGTCTTTGATTACAAAATCTTCTCTTCAGACATGATGAACTGCCAAGCCATTGTGTTATTGTTGGGAAAGATGCTGTCTTCATCAGCTTTGTCAGCATTTCGTGTTGTGAGTTCCATTATACATGGGGGAAAAAAATTGCAACGTGCAGGGAAAGATGCATATATATGCACCACAAAATCCCTCTACTGTGTCACACAAAAAAAGGGAATTCTGATATCCAAGAAAAGATCCTGTCTGTATCTTTCACTCTTCTGATCTCCTATTAACTATGCATGGAATACATTAAGGCATTTTACTATTTTGGGAAATATTAGTTTACTATAAAATTACATATTATTTAATCGCCACCAGCTGCACCTCTACAAAGATGGTAACTTTGTGGGAATTGTCACAACAAGTGGTTACTCCAATAAGAGATTTCTAATGAAAGGGAATTATACTGATTATTAATGAGTTCCAAATGAATTCAAGTCCCATGGTAAGGGTAAGCTTAAAATAGCACAGAGGCAAAAATACTGCAATGGTAAATGGTTCATCTGATCAGAGGTGTATTGAAATGTAGCTTCAAAAGAGTAATCAGACAGAACTGAGCCAATTTTACTGGTGAAAGTAATTATTTTGCTTATGTCATACTCACCTCTCAAAACTCTTTAAAAAAGAACCTCATGCTCCACAATCCGTGGATTTTTGTACCTCCTCAAGAGACAAATGCAAAATAATAAAAAAGAAAAAAAGGAAAAAAAAAAGAAAAAAGGAAAAAAGAGGGTTGCATACTTAGAAGAGGAGAAAAAAGAGTGAGAGAAGAGTAACAGACACTGATCATTCCCAAAATGTGTTAAAACTAACTAAAGAAAGAAGGAGTAGTACAGAGGAGGTTGGTTATGCCCCAGAGCAATCCAGTGAAGCCTAAAGATAAATGCAATGTGTTGTCAGCACAATTCTTTGTTATAAAGAAACTGGTGCTTTGCTTACCATACTATATTATAGGCACTCAGAGAAGGCAAAGACAAAGGAAATAAAACTGTTGAATGTGGTCACATAGTGTTTTGACCGGAAGAAATACTAGTTTTCTATCCTGGGAGGCAGGTTCTAACATTGTAAGACTTGTGTGGCTGGCAGCCCCAGGTGCTACTGTTACTGTGCATCCTATGAAACGGAGGTGAGACACCCAAACTGCAGAAACACTTTTGGCCAAAGTAAAGCTGACACTTCTGGTACCCAGAATTTCTTCTTCAGTGTGAAATGAATTTCTGCTGTCTGTTTCCTGTGCTGGGCTGTGCGAGGTGTGCTGCCTTCAGCATCAATCCCTCCCCTAGGCAGGATGCACCATCCCACTTCCAGTGCCAGGAGCCCTCCATCCCCTGACCCCCACCTCCACAAAAAGCTGCCAAGGAAGATTTAACAACTCACAAGTGAAGTTACATAGAGGGAAGGAAAATTAAGTTTGCCAGCATGAAAACAGAACAAAAGTGCCTCCATAACACCTTTCCACCTGTGGCCATGCTCCATTAGGCTTCATTGAGATGGGCAAGGAGTGAGATGCATCTCTGCCCATGGGTCTCTGGATTTTATTTGCTTTTTCTTGTGAGGTTCTTCCAGAGAAAGTGGATTTCTGTTTCTCTGACATTGGAGGCTATGGTCCCCCTCTATGGTAGGGCAAGAAACCTCTTCTGACTTAGCTGGGCTCCATGTCCACCTGGACTTGAACGGAGTAAAGGCACACTGGGGACAAGGCAGATTACTGTGGAGTTTGGCATCATGAATAAATTAATTACTGAGCAGATCCCTTGAAAATTCCCTTTATCCTCTTTTTTCTTTCCACTCCTGAGTTACTCATCCAGCAAGCAGACACATGAAGCAGGCAAACCTTTGGACACGCAGCCACTGTGCAGATTATAGTAAAAATTGGCAGCTGGTAAGTTAGGTTGCTAAAGACAGCATTAATCTGTGGGTGATGTAAGTATTCCCAGCTAAGAGTGTTGTGTCAGTAAACTTAATCTGTAATTAGCAGAGTGCACAACCTTTATTTCTGTTGGCATTCACAATCTGGATTCTAATGGTTAATGAAATATAGGTATGTCCCTTCCTCTTATATAAAAGGATATTTCCAGTTTTTATAGAAAAGGATATTTCCTAGTCAGTCCCCTTGAAGTTGTGGGATTCCAAAATCAAGCAGTTAAGTGTTCAGCAAGAAGGCCTCAGCTTCCTGTGATTTGTTAATATGCGCTAACAATATATTTCATTTCATTATGTTAGCTCATCCTCTCAGTACTACATGAAATATGAGGAGGAATACTTGTGCTCAACAGCATTGCAAATCCAGATGTCCCATGGGGGATCAGATAGTTTTAAATGTTAGGAATTTGGGAAATGCTGAGAATCTCAGCTTTCTAAAGCACATGCAATATATGTCAGGACATGTAGCTAACCAATAATGATGGATGAATACAATAAACTCTCCAGAGAGCAATGGAGTACTAAAACACATTTTAACTTGAAACCAACAGCAGCATCTTTTCTCACTTCCTGGCAAATAAACAAGGTATCTGGGTTGCATTTCCTTGTTGTGTTGACCTGCCTCTCTGGAATTCTGTGTAGTGCTTAACAGGCTGGCATGGCTTATGCTACTGCAGGAACAGTGTGACCTTCCTCTTCTTCAGAGGGGCACTGGGCTGAGGTTAGGACCTGCTTTTGGCTGTGCACAGTTGCTGGGACTGCCTTTCACATCTCATCCCTAATGCATCCATCTCCTTTTGCACTTCATGGCACTACTGAAGTAATTTGCTGATACAGAACGTAAGCTGAGAGACACAAGACTGCCAAGTTTCTTGGTCCTTATCAATCCTTTTTGACACAGGGAGTGTGTTGTGTGTGGCTGTCATTGATACTTTTGCAATTTCAGTGCCTGAACAGAGGAAGACATGCCATTTCAGGCACACAAATCATCTGCACAAGGCTGAAAGCCATGGCACAAAACCTGCCACGCAGCTTGGACCAGCACCTGGGGACTGGTGTGATGCTTTACAGCAACTGAGATAGCCCTGCATGGCTGTGGTTAAGTCACCAGAATCTCACCCTTGGAGTAAAACTTGGAAAATACAAGATTTTGAAAATATAAAACATAAGTCCTAATATTTCAGTCATAATTGCTCTCTCTTTGTTTTCCCACATTCCAACAGATAGTGTCAATTTATTCCTCTGGATATTCCCTGATTCAGTATCAGTGGGGAGAACTGCAGGCAATCAAAGACAAACTGAATATCTGCTTTGTGCTTGATGATTACTATTTGAGGAAAAAAATTATCTCACATAAGGAGAGAGAAGAACTAGACTAAGAATCTGTTACTCCTGATGTCTGTTTCTCAGTTAGAGTTAGTAGATACTTTGCAGCTACTTGTTCTTTTATGTATACATACATATGTGTGTGTTTTGTATTTTTCTTAAACCATGTTTCTATTAGTAAATTTTTAAAAGTTAACTTCTTCTTGCCATTTGTCTGTCTTTTATTGCTGAATATGAAATACTAGTAGTAGTATTCTTAGAAGTGGTTTATTGTCTGATGTCAGCATTCTATTTTTTATTTGGGGAAATAAGGTTTTTCATATCTATTTTAGAAGCTTAAATTAAGCAGGAGGAGGACCAGTGATTTTGAGAAATAAGAGTCAGAAGGAAATTACTATGATGAAAGGAAGAGAATAAGAAATAGGAAGGAGGCTGAAAGAGAGGATGTTAGTGGTGCAGTTCAGGCAATATTTATAAAAACCTGTGTTCTGTCACAGTCTTGCTTCTACCAAATGCTATTTTGACAAGTAATAAAATGTAAGAAGACTATGGAGGTCTGGCTTCAGCTCTTGTGTTCATAAGGTATGCAACTCTTTTAAAGAAAAGATAGAAATGTCAGCATTTCTATATTTGGGAAAAATGAGAAACAACAAGGTGACTTGTCACAAGATCTGTCATCACTCTAACTACCCTGTTTGTATTCTGCAAGCTGGTTTTGAGCTTTGTGTCCATTTCGTGATCAGCTCACAGAGAAGCATATCTGCTCCACAGGTGGGCATTGATGTTATTTTTAAGCATCAGGAAAGATGGGATCAGCTGGAGACAGTTCAGAGGAGAGGGTGTGAATTGGCAGAGAAAACAGGAGCTTCTCATCGGGCCTGGCTGATCCAGACTTGCTGGCAGCTGGGCTGGGCTGTGCTATACAGAGGGAAACCACAGGCTGAGGGGAGCAGCATCTCCCCAGGGCCGGGCAATTCCAAGGCCAAGGCTGGAGCACGGTGTCCCCCAGTATGAGAGACAGGAGGGGGCTGTCTGGGATGATCAGGGGAATAAAGCCTTTACCAAGTGAGGAAAGGCTTGAGAGGGCTTTCATTAGCTAAGAACCAGGCATTGTCACCAGACAGATAACTAGTAAGCTATATAACTAAAATCACAGATGGTTAAATTGGTGCTCTAAAGACTTTTAAATGGCTCTAAAGCAGGAATACCTTGGAGTCTGAGCACCATCCCTTCCCTCTTGCTGCTGTGCAAAGCCACCACAGCGCCCAGGGCTCAGGCTGCAGATGTTTTCTGTCCCTTCAGCACAGAGTCAGTGATGTTCCTTACTGCTGAACACAGAAACACTGCAAGATGAAGGTGGTTCATGGCCATCACTTTTCCACACCTGTGTTGTCAGAGCTGGATTCCTCAGTGAATTCCCAAAGGGGCATGAGCTGGGACCTGAGGGTGACTCCAGCGCAGGCCATGCCCTCAGCAGTGGGTGCTGCCCCACAGGCTCTGGCTGTGGTGGCAGAGACAATGGCTGTGACAAAGTCCACCAATGGCTCCTGACATGGGAAGAGGTGAATAAGGGCCAAGGACCATCCAGGAGCTCCCATCAGGAGCTGGAGGGGAGGATGCAGAGATGAGACAAGAGACAAGGCTGTGATGTACAGCTGGGGGATCCCAGAACAGAGCCAGCACTGCTGTGGTGTCAGTGGGGCAGGGCCTGACCTTAGGCTGAGCTGAAATGGGGCTTCTGGCCCCAGGTGGATCCAGCAAAGGCTGGGCAGGAGCAGTAGGGCCCCTGGTGCCCTCAGGACCCTGACATTTGTGTAGACATTTCCTTGTGAAGAGAAAAAAGTATGAAAGCTGTCCAATAGCTGCTGAGAGTGTGACATTGCTTCAGGCACAACTGGCAGGGAAAAAAAAGAAAAGTAGGTCTTTTCTCTCTCTGCAAGTTTTCTGGTGGATGAAATATGAAGGAATCTATTTTTGGAGGTGATCAAATAATGAGTGTGAGGAACTCTGTTGTGCTCAGTGCGTGGGGAACAAGCAGATTAAAAAACACCCTTTTCTCACCAGGTAGTTAACCAAGAACATCCATATGCACTCACCACTTTGTTCATACTTCACCTCAACAAAGCTGAAATATCAAACAAGTTTTATAGACCCGTTCCTAATGACTGAGATTTATTTTTGTGAAAAAAAAAAAAATAAAAAATCATGGTGTTTCCCAAAACGTAATGACTTTGTGTTCTGGTTTGCTGTGCGTGGCTGAAGTGTTGGGCAGATTCAGAGACGTCCATCACAGACCAGACCACAGGAGAACATCTACTCTAATTGCCCCCTAATATACAAGTTCCCTCATGGGCATTCAGCAGCTAGAGAGCCACACCACAGCCCATCCATCCTTGTAGCTAGAGCTGCCTCCAAATGCTGGGAGCCAGGCCACAGCCCAGCCTCAGACACAGAAGCTGTAGGGCGTGAGGAGATGGTGTGAAGCCCTTAACAGGGGAAGACATGGCTCCTCTTCAGAGCACAGCCTGGAGTCCTACTACCCCTGGGCCACAGCCCTGTGTTACTCTGCCTGGAAACACAGCAGATCCACCTGAGCTGGGCTCCACAAGACAGTCCTCTCCTGGCAGTCTGCCTCTTTCCAGCTCAGTAAAGTTACTCCAAACCACCAGTTGCTTTTAACCTGAAGCACAAGGAAAGGGAAGAAAAGGAAGGGGAGAAGGCAGTGAGAATAGGTAGCTGGGTCTTCCTGAACTTCATCCTTTCCCTTCAGATTTTGGGTGGGCTGGATTCAGCCCTATTTTGATGCCAGTGGATGAAGCAGCAGTGGATGCTCTTAGCAGCTGCCAAAACCTCATCTTGAGGAGGTGATGGTCCCTCCCTTCCTCCCTCTGTCCCTTCCAGCAGTGCAGTGTGTGTCTGGGTCTCACATCTGGGTCTGAGGTCTGCCTCTGGGAAACACAAACCTGTTGGCTTTGCTGGTAGGTAGGCAGGTACTTTGCAGTGAATTACAAAACCTCTGCCCTTCCCCTGGACAGAGGCCTTCTCCAAGCTGTGTCCACAGCCCCAGGCAGAGTTTGGGGGACAGCAGGGGCTGCCTGGCACTGGGATGCAGCCCAGCCTCCCCTGAGCAGCAGGAAGTGGGTGGCACCGCTCCCCTCCCGCCTTTCCGCTCTGCTGCACGCCAGACAGAAATTATCCCTTTGTTAATTTAAATAAACAGAAACACAGTGATGACAGGTTGTTTATTATAGGCTCTAGGCAAGAATTCATGTTTTCAGGATCACGTGGAATTCTCTGGTAACAAAGTGAGGCAAACTGGGAAAATGCCCCCTTTGATTAATGCTATGTTGCTCCTCCTGCCTCTTCCCCACGTTTCCTACTGCTGCTTGTCTGAATTCGTAGAGTTAATTGAAAGCAGGCAATAATGGGATTTTTACAGATCTGAGCATGGAAAAGTAAAATAATGACCTGGTTAAGCCAGGCTCAGGTACTCAGCTTCAAAGGAGTGAGGATAACAATGTCTTCTCTCTACCTAGACAGGCTGGGAGACTCCTCCAGTAGCCAAGCCTGCTTTCAAACGAGTCCCTAAAACCTCCAAGGTTCCTAAAAAGGGCAGGGAATTATGCAAGCCAGGAAAAGCTGACAGGCTAAAGATACGTTTGAAAAAAAAAAAAAATAATCTCGGGAAACAGGCTGGAAGCCTGATAGCCAGCGCCCAGTTCTCCATGTTGGGGAAAAATGCCATGTCTGCCTATGCTCCATCAAGGACAATTGAGGATGAGTACAAATATAATGTGTAAGGTATCTCAAATCTATCTCTACTAAGCTGTGCAACTTTCTGGCAAACTAAATAATAATTTTATTTCAGTTAAGCTGCTGTTGCAGGCTACCAGCACACTAGTGCTGGCAGCCCCACATCACAAATTATGGGGTGAGAATTGCAGACTTTCATGCAGGAGGTATCTCCTGGCATCTCGGGGGCAGAGAAAGGGAGAGGGGATCTTAGAGATGCCCACAGCAGGGATGGTAGCACAGCTACCAAAAGCACTGGTGCAAAGTATTTAAGGCATCCTGGGTGACATTGTGCATGTTCTGTCTAAGTCCTTCCTGGACACTACAAGACCTGTCCTTATAATCTTACATGGTTGTCCAAATGATATTTTTTTTTCCTTATAAACCAGCCTGTAATTCCTCATAAATCCATCTCGCTGTCTCACAGAGATTGCATTGACTTTTCATTTTTCACTCCCTGTGGCATTCTATGGTTAGAGAAAACACTGTGGTGAGCTGGTCACGCTTCAATAGCTCTCTCACAAATGGACTTGTCAATAATTAAATTAATATATTTTCAGACAATGAAGAAAATATTTTCAGCAGAGCCGTGAGCTAGCAGTGCTCTGCTTTCAGAATATTTTGAGACCACAAAGGCAAATGCAGAATCTGAACTTAGCACATTAAGAAAAGAAACAAAAGCAACTGAGTTTCCACAGTCTTCATTAATTTAACTTAGCTTGAATAATTCATGTAGCATAGCCTCTGTGTAGTATATTTTATCTGGAGATGCAAAGGTTCTTTAGAAAGTTGGGCAGTGTAATTATCTTTTACAGGTGAGGAAGCAGAGATAATCTCCTTACTCAAACCTCAGGCAGCAAGCAGGATTTTCCTGAGGCAGACACAAAGCCCCTTTCTGCCAGGTGTCACTCTGCAAGAAGGCAAGTCTGGCCTCATGTGTTAGGAAAGTAACTCCAGAAATTTGGCTTCTAACCCTGACTGTGACACACGTAGGAGCTCCACTTCTGCAAATGAGGTCACTTAATTGACCTTAAGAGTCATGTATTTAATTTAGTGCCACTCTATGTCAACTGAATGAGTAGAAACCTGAAAACCACAATGATGGTTTCTCTTGGCAGTCAAATGGCACCCAGACCTTTGGCAACCCTCTCCTCAGCTGTGGTTTCATGACCCAAAGTCTCCACCCTGCAGCACAATCAGCAGTGCTAAGGGGCTGCTGCCCCACTGCTGCTGTGTGTCCAGCTCTCCTCACACACCAGACCTTCACGCAAACCTAGCACAGAACCAGCCCAGCCTAAAAATGACCAACTAAAAACACTGCTGGAGCAGGTCTGTTGATTCCTTCATCACATTCACAGTGTTGTGGAACAACAGTGCCTCAGGCAGAAATCTGCTTGAGTGGAACAGTAGGAAGAGCTGGGATGGTGAGGAAGAGGAAAGGGAGGCCACCAACTCCTCAGGCTGGTACTGCCACCAAGGACCACATCTTACAAAGCCACAAAATCATGGTCCAACTTTTAGTAGCCCCTCTCTCATTTGAGAACAACATTTTCAATGCAATTGAGCTTACTGGTCCAGGATACCCAGATGTGAGGTTGTATTTAGCAGTCTAAATTTTTAGAGCCCAGCTGACCAACATCCAGATGTATTTTCTTAGCTACTGCCAAGAGTCCTGATCTCTCAACCTGTGCTGTAACTATTCAGACTGGTACAAGAGATGGAGCTCTAAATATGTTTGAAGATTGTTTCTTGATAATGGAAAACACTCAGGGTGAACCTTTCATTTTTTGCCAATCAAGGCAAAAGCTTGGTGAACTTTTAAAATGCATTCCACACAAAACTCAAGCTGGCAGCAGTTACATGTGGCTTTGCTATGATAGACAAAACCATTTTATCCTAAACTGCACGCTGCCAAGAAGGGTCAGAAAAGCAAACAGGACACAAGAAAAATGTTTCCCAGAAGAGGATAGACAAATGCATCACACTACTACTGCAATAGTAGTGGCCAGTAATGAAGGAGTCTAACACTAACAAAGTGTACTTATTTGAGGCACACAAGATAGCAGGCTGTCCTGAGGGAGCACTGTGATGATCAATTCGGTTACTAGGAGAAAGAAACGTTAAACGTGGTAGGAGGGACTTGAGTGCAACACTGATGTTTTCCTAGCATTGCCTTTTTCCTTTTGCGCCTGTTCTATCAAGCATTTCACTTTTTGTTGCTCATATTCTTTTTTGCTGTTGCTCATAGTGTCAGTGTAGCAATTAGTTAGACAGGACAGGAGCTATTTGCTGTGATTTGCTCCTTAGACATCAGACAGACTCCGGAGAAAAAAAAAAAAGAAGTCAGAAACCAGACAGCAGGAAGAAGTGGACCAAATAAAATCAGCAATCAGAAAAACAGAAGTAGTTGTATGAGAAAATTTGTGGGCTAAAGTGAAATCTTACATGTTCTCAGAGACAAAACCCTGCTTTTGAAATCTTTTTAGGACTTGTTATCATTGAGTTTAGAATGGTTTGGTTTTGTTTTTTTTTTTTTTCCTGGGTAATAAGACCCTGTCGAAATTAATTTAATCTCACCCAGAATGAGAAACTGCATGTAAAACATTTTCAATAGTTTGTGCTAAAAGAAACATCAGTCATCAAGACACCTAAATTCCCCTCATGGTTTTAGGGCAAGGAAGGAAGGACAGACAAGCAGCATCTATGTAACACATTCCATCAGGTTCATACAAATTATCTGTGCTTTCAAAATGGATTGTGCACTAGAGAAGAAGGAGATGCTGTTTTGGGAGCTAGGGAATAATAAAGCAAATAGGTTTGTATCATTATGTGGTCTGTACACAAAATTCCCAACCCTTTTACAGGGGAAAATGTTAAGTTGTTCAGGCCACCTCAGTGTCTGATGTGAGCCTCTGAGTGCCCACAGTGCGGGCAGAGGAACTGCCAGCAACAGTGACATGACAATAAGTCAACTTGGCCCTAATGGAGGGGCTGGAAAATGATGTTTGCTTGGAGGTCATCTGTCAGCTGGAAAGGAAGGATGATGAAGAGTTCCCACATAAAGTCATTCTTTGTCTTATTGCAGCTGATGAGCCTCTGCAAAACTGGGTTTGGTAAAAATGACCCCAGCCATAAACAACATGTTCTCCAAGGAAAGGGCAGGGCTTCATAGCCTGCCGTGCCTGTGAGCATTTCAGCCAGAGATCTCTGGTGTTTCATCCCAAAACATCCCATGATACAGTAATTGTACATAACACTCTACTTGAAAGTATTGCAGAGAGGCAGCAAAGTCTTTAGGAGACTCAAGCTACAATTTAGGAAGTTCTCACTAACAATCTGAGCTGAACTAAATCTACAGGTGCCCAAACCGATATAAATTTTTAAGTAAAACTTGTAGCTGTATTATTCCACCTTCGCCAGGGGTGAGATTTACCCTAGAAACAAGTGGTTTAATGGGAAAAGTGATTTAAACCAGTAAGTTTTACTTTGTAAAGAGGCCAGCCATTAATATGCAATGATCAGCCATGCTGTCAGCATGCAAGGCTTTTTACTCTGCTAAGAGGTGATTGTCCACCAGAGTCAGGGTTACAGGCATATTGATAAGGCACAGAGTTAACAATTCAGGCCTTGTTTACTACACAACACTGCACTCTAAGGGAAATTTCTTCATTCTGATTAATTTTCTTTTTTTTAAGATCATGTCCAGATACCTTCATATGGCTCCTTCTCCGTGACACTACCAGTCACTCATCATCTTGAACCTGAAAGTCGCCAGCCACCCCTTTTTTGTTATTTTAATCCAGTCAATGGATTAAAGTTGGCACACTGTAAAGCCTTGTCTCTACCAGAAAACTGAGTCAGTTTAATTAAATTGATTTAAACTTAGGTAAATTACTACGATAGATGTACTGAAGCTGGTTTAGCCCATGTTGCTATTGATTTATCTTGCATCAGTTCTGCTCCTATCATGAATGCCAGTCATGACTCTTTTTTAACCAGTGCACTCAGACTGGCAAAGCTACAAGGCAAAGGAAAAAAGTCAAAGCTTAGATTTTCTTCCTTTGCAGGAGACAAATGGATCTTGTTGATATCATGTTGTGTGTTGCAAAAAGCAGTGAAATGGTGGAAGAAGGGAAAGAAGATGGCTCAGAGGCATAGAAATGGGCAAAACACACACAGCTGGGCAGGGTTTGGGGAGTAGAAAAATTTCAGGACAACAGTGATGGTTGTAAACCTGTATTTTCCATCCCACTTAGCTGTCATTTCTCATCATTAATTTTTGCTGTACCCTGTGCTGAAAAAACCTTTTCACCTGCTGCAAAATCATCCCAAAACACCACAAGAGATTCCTGAAGTGCTCTCTGTGTCAGAAACATCAGCACTGCTGACCTTCAGGCACATGGTAGGGATTGTAAAAAAAAAAATAATATGGTTTGGCTTCCAGAGTATGCTCAGGGGGTCTCCAAGCTTTATGCTGAAAGCCTGCAGAATTGTCACACTGACACTTTCTGGGTATGTTTTGTTGCTATACTGTAGCTATTAAACCCTCCAGACCTTTCAGAAAGCTACTGCAGCTGCTTGCACTGCTTACTGTGACATAACCTCACAGCTTGTAAGGGCCTGTCTTGGTTTGACAAGACAGGTGTCTGCCAGGGAAACTGGGGTTTCCCTTAGAATAGAGAATGCAAACCCCCCACCCCTGCCAAATTATAAATTTTCAATTAAGGGCTCTCAGGCAAAGATTTGGGAATAGGAATAACAGTTCTTTACTAGGAATATCAATAATACAAATGTGGTAGGAAACAAAACTACCCCACCAAACCAGCAAACAAACAACAACAATTTGGGAAAGCCCTGACAGAATCAGAGCTGCCACCTGGCACCCTGTTAGTCAGGGTGTTGGAAGCAGTCCAGAAGTGAGTCCTGGGATGACAGACGTGGCTCTGTTGGAGCAGGGACGATCCTGTAGCCAAGAAGGGTCTAGGAGTGATGAGGAAGGGTCCAGGGGTGATGAGGAGGGGTCCAGGGGTGAGGTGATGGTGAGATGGGGTCCGGCGATGATGAGATGGGGTCTGGCGAAGATGAGATGGGGTGCTGTCTTCCTCCCAGGAATCGGGGTGAAGCAAGTGAAGTCTGTCCCCCCGCCCCGGCTCAGTTTTCCCGGCAGCAATTGTAGACTCCCCCCACTGGGTGGGGCATCCCACAATAGGACCATGCATGCAAATGGGGCTCTGGGGGGAGCGGGTATAGTCCGGGGGTATAGTCTGTTGATGGCCCATTACCCAAAAGGCACCCGCCCCTCCCCCCCGTCCCCCTCCTTCCAAAGTTACAAGAAATAAAGAACAATTCCCCAACTGCTTTCAGCAGATGAAAATAGAATACACATTTTTGATTCCATAACCCAGGACATTATCCACCCCTTATTCTATTATCATCTGCATCATACCTAAAGCAATGAACTACTAGCAGAATGAACCCCTACACTCAGTTCTTACTTAGGATTAGGTTTTCCTGGGGTACACAACTGGTTTTTCCATCTTTCTGCATTACCCACCAAGTGTAACCAGGTCCTTGAGCAAAAACAATCCCACGGATGGGTTCGCCTTTGCCTGAGGTGGGGTTAATCCAGACAGCCTTTCCTAAAATACCTCTCATGTGCACCACAGGGACTTTATCTCCATCTACTGTGTGCAAAGGGGTAGACTGGGCAGGACCAGCTCGATTGATGGAGCCTCGGGTGTTGACCATCCAGGTGGCTTTTGCTAAGTTCACTTCCCAGTTCTTAAAGGTCCCTCTGCCAAGTGCCTTCAGAGTGGTCTTAAGTAGTCCATTGCACCGTTCCACTTTCCCGGCAGTTGGTGCATGATAAGGGATGTGATAGATCCATTCAATGCCGTGTTCTTTAGCCCAGGTGTTTATAAGGCTGTTCTTGAAATGGGTCCCGTTGTCTGACTCGATTCTCTCAGGGGTGCCGTGTCTCCACAGGACTTGTCTTTCCAGGCCCAGGATGGTGTTCCGGGCGGTGGCATGAGGCACAGGATAGGTCTCCAGCCACCCAGTGGTGGCTTCCACCATGGTCAGCACATAGCGCTTGCCTTGGCGGGTTTGGGGCAGGGTGATGTAATCAATCTGCCAGGCCTCCCCATACTTATATTTGGACCACCGTCCACCGTACCAGAGGGGCTTCACCCGCTTGGCCTGCTTGATGGCAGCACACGTCTCACAGTCATGGATAACCTGAGAGATACTGTCCATGGTTAGATCCACCCCTCGGTCTCGTGCCCACTTATAGGTGGCATCTCTGCCCTGATGACCTGAGGCATCATGGGCCCACCGAGCTAGGAACAACTCTCCCTTATGTTGCCAATCCAAGTCTATCTTAGACACTTCTATCTTCGCGGCCTGATCTACCTGTTCGTTGTTCCGGTGCTCCTCATTAGCCCGACTCTTGGGAACATGGGCATCCACATGACGGACTTTCACAGGTAGTTTCCCTACTCTGGTGGCGATGTCCTTCCATTCATCAGCAGCCCAGATTGGTTTTCCCCTACGCTGCCAGCTGACCTTTTTCCACCTTTCCAGCCAGCCCCACAGAGCATTAGCTACCATCCACGAATCGGTGTAGAGGTAGAGCTTTGGCCACTTCTCTCTTTCAGCGATGTCCAGGGCCAATTGAACAGCTTTGAGTTCGGCAAGCTGGCTTGACCCACCTTCTCCTTCAGTGGCTTGTGCAACCTGTCTCGTGGGGCTCCACACAGCTGCTTTCCACTTCCGGTTCATCCCTACGATGCGACAGGAACCGTCAGTGAAAAGAGCGTAGCGTGCTTCTTCTGCTGGCAGTTGGTTATATGGTGGAGCTTCTTCAGCCCGGGTTACCTGCTCTTGTTCTTCTTCCTCGGTGAGACTGAAGTTCTCAGCTTCCGGCCAGTTGGTGATCACTTCCAGAATCCCAGGGCGATTCGGGTTTCCAATACGGGCGCGCTGAGTGATGAGGGCAATCCATTTGCTCCAGGTGGCATCGGTGGCGTGATGGGTGGAGGGAACCTTTCCTTTAAACATCCACCCCAGCACTGGTAGTCGGGGTGCCAGGAGGAGCTGTGCTTCCGTGCCAATCACCTCTGAGGCGGCTTGAACTCCTTCATAGGCAGCCAAGATCTCCTTCTCCGTGGGAGTGTAATTGGCTTCAGACCCTCTGTAGCTTCGGCTCCAGAATCCCAGTGGCCGGCCTCGAGTCTCACCAGGCACCTTCTGCCAAAGGCTCCAGGACAGACCATGGCTCCCAGCTGCGGAGTAAAGCACATTCTTTACCTCTGGTCCCGTCCTGACTGGGCCAAGGGCCACCGCATGAGCGATTTCCTGCTTGATCTGGGCAAAGGCGTGTTGCTGCTCTGGGCCCCAGTGGAAATCGTTCTTTTTGCGGGTAACCAGGTACAGAGGGCTCACAATCTGACTGTACTCAGGGATGTGCATCCTCCAGAAACCTATGGCACCTAGGAAAGCTTGTGTTTCCTTCTTGCTGGTCGGTGGAGACATCGCGGTGATCTTATTAATGACCTCTGTGGGGATCTGACGCCGTCCATCTTGCCACTTCACTCCCAGGAACTGGATCTCTCGGGCAGGTCCCTTGACTTTACTCTTCTTGATGGCAAAGCCAGCTTCCAGGAGAATCTGGATGATCTTTTCTCCTTTCTCGAAAACTTCCACTGCCGTGTTTCCCCACACAATGATGTCATCGATGTACTGTAGATGTTCCGGAGCCTCACCCTTTTCCAGTGCAGCCTGGATCAGTCCATGGCAGATGGTGGGACTGTGCTTCCACCCCTGGGGCAGTCGGTTCCAGGTGTACTGAACGCCCCTCCAGGTGAAAGCAAACTGGGGCCTGCACTCTGCTGCCAAAGGAATGGAGAAGAAGGCATTGGCAATATCGATGGTCACATACCACTTTGCTGCCTTGGACTCCAGCTCATACTGGAGCTCCAGCATGTCCGGCACGGCAGCGCTCAGTGGTGGAGTCACTTCATTCAATGCACGATAGTCCACAGTCAATCTCCATTCCCCTTCAGACTTACGCACAGGCCAAATGGGACTGTTGAAGGGTGAGTGGGTTTTGCTGACCACCCCTTGGCTCTCCAGTTTACGAATCATCTCATGGATCGGAGTCACAGAGTCTCTGTCAGTACGGTATTGCCGACGGTGCACTGTTGCTGTGGCGATTGGCACCTGTTGTTCTTCAACTCTCAGCAGTCCCACAGCAGAGGGGTCGTCGGAGAGACCAGGCAGGGTATTTAGTTGTCTGATGTCTTCCGTCTCTACAGCAGCTACTCCAAAAGCCCAACGATATCCTTTTGGGTCTTTGAAATGTCCATTTTTGAGATAGTCTATGCCGCGGATGCACGGGGCCTCTGGACCAGTCACAATGGGGTGTTTCTGCCACCCATTCCCAGTCAAACTCACTTCGGCCTCCAATACAGTCAGCTGCTGGGACCCCCCTGTCACTCCAGAAATAGAAATGGACTCTGCTCCCACATACCCCGACGGCATCAGGGTACATTGGGAGCCAGTGTCAACCAAAGCCGTGTATTTCTGTGGGTCAGATGTGCCAGGCCATCGGATCCACACAGTCCAATAGATCCGATTGTCCCTCTCCTCTACCTGGCTAGAGGCAGGGCCCCTCTAGCACTGGTTATTCCCTCCCTGAGCATACATACTAGAGGTTCCAGCATCCTGACTACTGACAGCCTGGGCATAGGAGGTTGAGGATACTTTCATTTTAGTGGCACCCCTTTGGTGAGTGTTCCTCTCCTTGAGCTCACGCACCCGGGCTGCCAGGACATAGGTGGGTTTCCCATCCCACACTCCCATGTCTTCCCCATGGTCACGCAGGTAAAACCACAGGTCAGCTCTCGGGGTGTACCCTCTCTCTCTGGCTGGGGGTCGTTGGGCTCTGACTCTGGGGCCTGTGACTCGCACCGGTGCCACATTGGAACTGCTCTTCCTCATCTCCTCCCTCACCTCCCTCATTTCCTCTTTGAGCTCTTTCACCACGGCAGAGATATGAGCCTGCAGCGGGCCATTGATCATGCTCTCATAATTCCTAAGCTTATTGGCAACAGCCCCCACTGTCACTTGGTTGTCCTCAGCATTAATGGTTGCAATGAATGTAGTATACTGAGATGGCCCCAGATTTGCCAGGTTCCATAACATCTGCGCTGTGCATCTAACCTTGTCAGGATCATTATCATGCTGTCCACTCCTCCCAAAAAGTACCTCTAGTACTGCCACTTCCCTCAGCTGTTGGATTCCCTCCTCCAGAGTTTTCCAGCGCATTCTATGGTGGTGCTCCTGCATTCTTTCTCTGTGGACAAATCTTTCTCTCACACTCGTTAAAAGCCGCTGCCAGAGGGAAAGAGGTCCAGGCTCCCTTACAAATACCTGATTTATACCTGAGTCCTGGGTCAAGGGTCCCAAATTCCTTGCCTCCCCACCATCTAGTTGGACACCTGTGCCCATAAGATCCCAAACCCGAAGTAGCCAGGCTGTGTAAGCCTCACGTCCCCGCCGTACAATATCTTTTTGCAAATTACGGAGACTTTCATATGACAGGGACTCAGTGATGATCTGAACATGTGATTCCCTTGTGTCTTGTGAGGGCCCTCCCTTCTTATCTTTACTCTCTGGGTTTGCTGTTTTCACTTTAGATTTCCTTGTTTCCACAGGGGCAACTGCTGCTGGCTGTGACTGCCCCTGTGTGTCAGCTGGAACCTGGACAGTTGTAATGTCTGCGGGTTCTGTATCAGATTCTCTTTTGTCAGGGCAGGGCGAAGGTTTCTCACCAGCTGGGGAAATGTACTCTTTCAGCATCTGGTTCATCTCATGCATTTCTTTTATCAGAGCCTTCACCCAAACCGGGTGGTTTATGCCTGAGGCTGGCTGTGGGACAGGGGTGGGCTCTTGGGCAGCATCATTATTCTTTGGGGTAGTTATCAGAGTGCTTACCCAGGCCAGTCTCCCTTTATCTCTGAATACCAAATAGAATAGGCCTATAAGCAGCACCAACCACTGTATGACGTCATTAGCATTCAGAGGGAAATTTAACCCTTGAAAAGCTGGTGGAGTAGACCCAAAAAACTGAGTGAAGGGTTGGGAGAAAATTTCCCCTGGTGCCATTTCCTCACAATATGTACCATTATTAAAGTAACCCCAGAAACACAGAGTTAGTCTATGATAGCCCTGAATCCATGTGCCTGCTTTCCAAAGGAAGTTAAACATCCACGAATTCCTCACCTTATTAACCCACAAAATAAACTGGATGCCAGCCACAGTAGCCTTGGTTATAGGGCCCATGTTTAGATAAGGGCCAGCAAATGGCAGAAATACAGCCACAACCACGTGCCAGCCAAACCAGGGAAAGCTGGACCACATGATTTTGAGCAGTAGACTTCTATCTAGTACACAAGAACTGTTATTCCTCTGTCTCAATGCCCTTGTGCCCCACACTTGGGCGCCAAAATCTGTCTTGGTTTGACAAGACAGGTGTCTGCCAGGGAAACTGGGGTTTCCCTTAGAATAGAGAATGCAAACCCCCCACCCCTGCCAAATTATAAATTTTCAATTAAGGGCTCTCAGGCAAAGATTTGGGAATAGGAATAACAGTTCTTTACTAGGAATATCAATAATACAAATGTGGTAGGAAACAAAACTACCCCACCAAACCAGCAAACAAACAACAACAATTTGGGAAAGCCCTGACAGAATCAGAGCTGCCACCTGGCACCCTGTTAGTCAGGGTGTTGGAAGCAGTCCAGAAGTGAGTCCTGGGATGACAGACGTGGCTCTGTTGGAGCAGGGACAATCCTGTAGCCAAAAAGGGTCTAGGAGTGATGAGGAGGGGTCCAGGGGTGAGGTGATGGTGAGATGGGGTCCGGCGATGATGAGATGGGGTCTGGCGAAGATGAGATGGGGTGCTGTCTTCCTCCCAGGAATCGGGGTGAAGCAAGTGAAGTCTGTCCCCGGCCGGCTCAGTTTTCCCGGCAGCAATTGTAGACTCCCCCCACTGGGTGGGGCATCCCACAATAGGACCATGCATGCAAATGGGGCTCTGGGGGGAGCGGGTATAGTCCGGGGGTATAGTCTGTTGATGGCCCATTACCCAAAAGGCACCCGCCCCTCCCCCCCGTCCCCCTCCTTCCAAAGTTACAAGAAATAAAGAACAATTCCCCAACTGCTTTCAGCAGATGAAAATAGAATACACATTTTTGATTCCATAACCCAGGACAGGGCCCTACCAAGATTTCTATCTTGCTCTGTGCACAGATTACACCTGCATTACCATTGGACACAGCTCCAGAGCTCATGTCTAGCTACTCATTGCAAACACTTCCTCTGGGTACTGCAGTCCTGAAATAGTCTACAAAGCAAGAAGACAACGTCTCACTCTGTCTGAAATCTAGGCCTTTGGGAGGGACAGGCACACAGCTTTTATTTTACTTGTAAAATTCTTTTGTTTTAAGTAAAATGACTAGAGTATGATTCCTGTCAATGATTCTTGTACTCACCCCCTTGTAGGGGGATGTATGTCACCCACAAGGACTCCTAATCCAGCAGCTCGTCCAGCAGGTGGAAATACCATCATCGATTATGGTATTATTCATAAAATCATACAATGGTTTGGGTTGGAAAGGACCTTAAAGATGATCTAGTTTCAACACTACTGACATGGGCAGGGGCACCTTCATCTAGACCAAGCTACTCAGGGTCCCATCCAACCTAGTCCTGAACACTTCCAGGGATGGGGACCCACAACTTCTCTGGGCAAATTGTTCCATTGCCTCATCGCCCTTACAACAAAACCCCTCCTAATACCTAATCTGAATCTCTCTTCCAGTTTGAACCCATTCTCCCTTTTCCTGTCACTACATGCTGTTGTCAAAAGTTCCCTCCATCCCCTTGCAGGGTCTCTTCAGGTACTATAAGGCTGCAGTTAGGTCACCCAAGCCATCTTTTTTCCAGGGTGAACAAACTCAATTCTCTCTGCCCTTCCTTCTATGAGAGATGCTCCATCCCTCTAAACATCTTGGTGTCTCTCCTCTGGAAATGTTCCAACAGGTCGATGTCCTTCCTGTGCTGGGGAACCCAGAGCTGGATGCAGCCCTGCAGGCAGAGCAGAGCAGAGGGGCAGAGTCACCTCCATTGCCCTTCTGGCCACACTGCCTTTGATTCAGCCCAGGACACTGCTGGCTTTCTGGGCTGCAAGTGCACATTGCCCAGTCACGTCCAGCCTCTCATCCACCAAATTCTTTGAATTGCTTTCAGTACAGATTTTGTACTGAACTGATTTGGAATTGCTTTCAGTACAGATTTTGTACACTTTTGTACACTCTCGATTCAATGTGAACGGACAAGTTGCTGTCTTGTCACGACATGTGGCTTGGACACGTGGCAGATTTTTATCATACAGGAGATCCCCATCTGGAGTAAATAAACATTCCATGTGCAGGTATTGTACTGACCATTTGAAGAACAGAAGAATCTCTCTTTTAATCTACAAAGCACTGAACTGCTTTGTAGACACTGACACTCACTGAATGGCAGATGCCGTACTGCAGGGGACTTGTGGTTTCTTTGCTCCTGGACCACAGTACTGAGGCTGCATCTTGTATCAACCCATCTGCTCTTCCTTGTAATTTCAAAAGGACTCAGATTCAAATCCAGAGGGATTCAAGCACAAGGTGGGTTATGTTTATTGTATCACAGATTTCCAGTCTTTACTAGAAGTCTTGGACGTAAAATTTGAAATGTCTTTGTGCATTTCATAGATTTTGAAAGGACACTTCCCCTTCAGAAACATTAGCTTTGCTGCCCATTTTTCTTTCTGGAAAATTCTTTGGAAAGGCTGAGGTGGAGGGAGTTGAATCTCAAACTGGGAATGCAGTCTGTGCTTGTCCAAGGAAGGGGAAAAGCAGAAAGGCTGACATTATCTGGCAGGATTTTCATGGGGCAGTAAGCAGTAGATTACAGGATTAGTTGTCAGGCAATACATTTTAAGGAGTGCAAGTCAGTCTTCAAGTGATGCTGTGAAATATTTTGCATGTCTACTATCCTTCTGGTACTTTCTCTCCAGTTCTGTGCTGGGTTACTAAGTCAGAGAAAGCTGAAAAGCAGTCCCAGTCACCTCAGCTGGATTCAAACTCTGTTACTCAGGCTGTGCTTCCTTGAGAAGGATTTCACAGTATGTACAGGAGCACATTATGGTGGGATTTACTTGCTTTTACTTCAACACAGGCATTTTATCTGTCTGCTAAGTAGTTCTTATCACCGAGGATAGCTCTTGCTTCTGTTGGCATGGCAGTCAAATACTTTCCAGAATATGATAGGCACGTTCATTAATCTCAGTGTAGGAAGAAGCAAATCCTGGCTGCTTGTATACCAGGACAAGCACATTATTCATCCTGTTTCATTGCTCTCCATCCTAAGTGCAGAGAATGGCGAGGCTCCAGCTCTGCTCTTTGGTACAAATGTGTGTAGAAATCAGATCTGTGTTTGTGAGAGCAGTTTATGCATCTGCAGCAAAAGTCTTAAACCAAGTAAAATTTCCACCCAAGTCTTGCATCAGTTGTTTAGCGTGGGAGCTAGTTGAACATGCTCTGAGAATAAGTTAAAATTACCAAGTCAAGGGAAGTATACATCCCAGTCAGCAAAAAGAGCTGAATTTGGTCCAACACTTTCCCCCACAGACTCTGGCTTCCATATCTCTTCTCAAAATTCAGTGTTCATTCAGATAAACCTTTATTAACCATTAGCATGTTCTCAGACTCTGTGTGGGACATGACTTCTCTAATCACCAAATCAAACCTCTGGAATGTATCAGGGTTAGCCATGGAAATAATTCCACTTTCCATGTATCCTCCTTTACCTTGAACACTGCTGATGATGCTGCATAACGACCTCATTAGGTGATACCTTCCTAAGCATGAGTCCTATTAATCATGTGTCCTGTTGCTATTTCAGTAATTCAGGACTAATATAATAAATAATCATTTAATAAAGCCTTGAACCTGACAGTAACTTTCATTAATCACCCAAAGAGTTCACCTATTTGCAAAGTGTGACTAGCAGATGTGATTTTTCTCGCCCCAAAATGCTATGTATTTCATCTTTAATTTCTTCAGCACACTAGCTTTTGGACTTGGCTTAACAACAATCCCTCCTCTCATTCACTTGCAGAACTGCAGTTATGTCTTGCCAACAAGGCCTGCAAAACAAATTGGCACATGAAAAAAAAGATAACATGGAAAGGCACTTTACACTTTGAAAGGAGAACTTGTTAATACCTGAAGATCAATCTTTTAAAAAGATTAAGACATTTCACAAAAATGTACCCGATATAAAGAATCATCAGAAACCAATAATAAATATCCCTAAAGAGTGCTGCTTCCAAAGGAAGTATTCTGATTTTTATCTGTTTTTTTTAGCTGTTACCCCTGTTGATGGATACACTAAAACAGCCAGTCAGTCACATACATACTGAATCTTACTGAGGCAATAACTCTAAGAGGTGCTCCTCTCTCCAGTCCATCAGGAATAGCAAGAGAGCTGAATCTCTGCTACTCCTTCCAATAAATTTGAGTAATTAAGAATTTGCATTTGTCAAGCACTTTGTTGTCACTTCATTTACATACATTTTATTTCCATGCTTGAAGAATGCCATGTGGGAGTAAGTCATTTTATAGATCCTCATCCTTTTGTGTCTTTCTATAACTTTATCCTAATAAAATGAGAAGCAGTGAAAAGATTACTCTTCCCATCTATTTACCCTTCTGGATTTTCCTGACCCCACAGTTACATGTACACATACTGCTGAAACATAACTTGGCACAACTAAAATCCTAATTCACAAGACTGTAGGATAATTTTCCTTGGAAAGAAACACAGAAAGACTCTGGTGCCTTGTGATTTCACTAGTTGGATCTTGAAAACCTCCAAGGATGGGGACTTTCCATCTTGGGCAGTCTGTGCCATTACTTGATGGAGTTAATAAAGCACCTGGCTTGTTGTAACCTCTATGCTAAAGATGCTGTGATTTGGTGTCTTTAGAGCATCGTCATGCTAGAAAAAGAGCAAGTTTGTTCTTGTATTTCCCACAGTCTAGGGCAGCCTGGAAGTGTAACCAGGATTCTGACAGTCCTGGGAAGTCTCAGGAAGTTAGAAATGACAGAAAGGAGGAAAGTCAGTGCAAAGGTCAGTCGTCCTCTTCCCCTGTAGCATTGACTAAAATGTCGCTGTGTTGTCTGTCAGAGATTTTTGGATCAGCTCTGAGAAGGTGGGACTGTGCAGGGGAGGTGAGAAAGGTGTGACTAGATGTACACAAGGCCAGAGAGAAGACATGAGAAGTTTGAACAGATGGCGAAGGGTAGGCACTGCCAGCAGAGACACAGCTGTGATCACAGCAGTACCATTTCAAATGACTGGTGTGTGCAGGTGAAACGAAGAGGGAAAAGCTAAACCTGCACCACTGCCATGACCACTGCTTGAAAGCACAGCCCTTCTGCTCCTGTCTTCTGGAGCCTGTCCTCAGCTGGACCCCTCTCCCCATGGCCCTGGGGGAGGAGGGAGCACCACACTGCCCCTGCACTTGGTCAAGGCTGGGGCTGCCCTCCCTGGGACCTTGCTTGCAACTCCAATGAGCTTAATTTAGGTTTCAGCCCTACCATTTTGTTTCCCCATGGGAGATATGACAGCAATAATTAGAAAGCCAGAGGCCTCTGGTGTTATTAACTAGGACAAAAGTCTGTCAATGAGATGTATTACAATACCACTAAGGCATACAATATGTATGGTTGGTTTTCTCTAGAGGTTAACACATTTACTGTTTGGGAAGCCCCTTTAATTTCTCCACAGTCCATCTAATGGCTTTTCTGCCTTACAAAATGAACTCCCATTTTTCTCCTGAGGTGATTTGCTTTAAATGTTGAGATCTTTTATTCAAATGGAATTCTTGTCCAGCAAAGCTGCTGTGTCACTTTGTGCTGGAATCTGGCAGTCCTGGCCTATATCAGGAACAGTGTGGCCAGCAGGCCCAGTGATTGTCCCCCTGTACTCGGCACTGG
This sequence comes from Phylloscopus whistleri, assembly GCA_017589585.1. NCBI lineage: Eukaryota > Metazoa > Chordata > Aves > Passeriformes > Phylloscopidae > Phylloscopus > Phylloscopus whistleri. The sequence goes on from JADMLD010000712.1 coordinate 613,255, forward strand.
TGAGGCCACACCTTGAATCCTGTGTTCAGTTCTGGGCCCCTCACTAAAATAGAGAGACATTGAGGTGCTAGAGCATAGCCAGAGAGGGGCAGTGGAGCTGGTGAAGGGTCTGGAGCACAAGTCTTACAAGGAACAACCAAGGGAGCTGGGATTGTTTAGCCTGGACAAGAGGAAGCTCAGGAGGGACCTTATTGCTGCCTATAGCTGCCTGAAAGGAGGTTGCAGCAAGGCGAGGGTTGGTCTCTTCTCACACATAATAAGCACCAGGCTGACAGGACAAGTTGCACCAGGGGTGATTTAGATTGGATATGAAAAAGGATTTCATCACTGGAAGGGTTTGTTTAACTGAAAGAGGTTACTTAGGGAAGTGGTTGAGTTACCAGCCCTGGAGGCATTTAAAAGACATGTACATGTGCCTGAGGCCATGATTTCATGGTGGCCTTGGCAGTGCTGAGTTAATGGCTGGACTTGGTGATCTTCAAGGTCCTTTGCAACTGAAATGATTCTGTCATTCTGCATCTCTTGCCTCTCACCTTGAGGGTTTGTTTGGACATTGCTTACCCAGAGAGGGCATGGCCAGGAGGACCTCGGGATCGCCTTAAATGATCCCATGGACATCACCGGCCTCTACATTCCACCAAGCTACTGCTACATGGAGATGGTGTGCTGAAACCAGGGCAGTGAAATGCCTCTCAGTCCAAGGGCAACTTCATTCTTGGAAACCCAGGCCTCTCCTTGACAGACTGTTAATTATCTGGCTTGCAAATGGACTAATAAACCACTTCTGCTGAGAGGGGTGTAACTTCCAAAATGTTTCCCAAGTTGTGTCGAAGCATGCCTCCAACCTGCTCCCTGAGTCCCCCAGGCAGAGAAGATCCTGCAGGATTGGGGAGTTTTCTATGAAGTAGAGAAAAGTAAGGAAATAAAGCAATATCACATTGTCATGTTTCTCCTGAAATGGACTTTTCAAGACTTGCTTCCTCAAAATCAAAAAGAATTGGTTTGAATTTTCTCATCTGTGTATCACATTTTCTGATTGCTGAACAGTAACAGATTGAAAAGGAGTTATTGTTTTTCCATAGAAGAAAAGGATTATTTTAAAAACTTGTTATTTCTGGACAAGTAGAGACACTTAAATCAGGGCATGCTGTAGGCTAACATTTAATAATGTGATGAGGAAGGACAGGAATCCCACAATAAAACAAATAAAAGTAATTTTAATGTGGTTTATTGAAAAGAACAAGTAGATTGAAAACGCTACCGAGCTGCACTGCAACACTGCACGAAACCAGCAACACGCTATTTATTATAAGTTCATTTCTCTTTTGCTACCAGGTTAGGGACTTCTTCCTGCTTGCTTTTTCGGTGCTGAATATCAGCAAGGGAAATAACAGTCTGCCTCCCCGCAGCTTCCCGAGCTGATGAGCTGATGAGCTGCTGCTTTCGAGATTCAGCTCTCCTTCCAGTCTGAGGTTTGGAGTCTGTGAGTGACCTATGCTACAAGCAAAGCAGGAAAGTTAATACTGTTCTTAATTAATCTCTGCAGGATTCATTTATGTTTATGCAAATTAGGAAGAGGACAAGTAGGTAAACGTCTGCAACTGTCAAAAAGCTGCCGGTGATTGCAAGGCTGTGACAAAGTGCTGAAATGATTGCTGCAGCAGTGAAGCAAGGAAATCTCAAAGAAGAGGCAATCACATGTGAGGCAGGAGCTCTCCCCATTCTCCTCCAGAGAAATTGAGCTATTCCAGATGTTCTGCTTCTGAACTGCTTGTGAACCTTGTACTATTGTAAGCTCAGGCATTCGCAGATTATTTATTGTACTTTTTATTGTGCCTTTGCTGCTCACCCAAGCTGATGGAAATGAATAAATTCTATTTAATTTTACCTTTTCTGTATTGTATAATCTGTCTTCTTTATATGGATGCAGCTGCTTGGTCTCAGGCTCCCAAGGCATTGCAATGCAATTCTCCCTGTCTCTGTGTGTGTGTGTGAATATTCCCCTACAAGACTGAAAATTATTAGTCAGTTGTTATATTCCCTCCTGCAGCTAATGAAAAAAATATAAAGTATTTTTATGATGGATGTGATTAATAGACATTGCCACCCACAACCCTCCTCACTCTCTCTGCGATGCAGGTGGGGTGGGTGTCTCACATCACATGCAAGGCAAGGAAGAGAGAACCAGTGGGGAGAGCAGCTCTGTCTGTGCCTCCACGCTCCTCTCTTGTTTCATGAGATGCAGAGTTCTTGGCTGGGAACTGTACGTGAGCTGTGTGCTGATATTCCCCACAGCTATGTTGCCTTCCCATAAATGTTCATCCACTAACATGTATGAATAGACACGCTACGCTCATCATTCCTGACTGATGACTTCTCATCTCCTAACAAGTTGTCTTGTGAGGCCATGATTATCTCTAACAACGGTGCCAAAATGGGACAGTGGCACATGGAGGCTGAGGAACAGCATGACAGTTGTGCTGCTGTGCTCTACCCTTCCTCTTTTTTTTTTGTTATAGTCAACCTCCCATGCTGGAAAATTGTCACTTCTGTGAATCTTTCTCATTTGTGTTGGGAGGTGGTTGGAGTAGTTGGACTCTCTTAATAAACTCTGCCCAAGAAGAGGCTTGGAAGGATTTTCAGCAAAGGACTTCTGTGCACATCAATACTTTGCCTCCACGGCTGTTGCTTGTCCCCAAAAGCACCATAAAAAACGCTGCCACCATTCCCCAGTGCAGCTCTGCCTGTAGAGATACCTGGGTTTCTTTCAAATAAGCTACAGCTTCAGGATGGTGCTCAACCCAAACTCACCAGAAATATGAACAAACCCTCTCTGAGCACCATGCAGGAACAAGTGGGATGAATTGTAGCTCTGAGCTAATGTTGATCCATCTGGTGTTGCAGCAGCGTGTGTTAATGAAATATCTCATTCCCTCCAGCAGCAACTATTTCATTCCAGGGATAAAGAAAAAAAAAGTTATATTTGATTTCTTAGTCATAATCAAGCAATATTTTAATAAAATAAAAAGGTTCAAGATAAACAAAATGTTATATCAAATATTAAAATTTACATATCAACAGAATTTATATATTCGGTATAAATCAAACAGCAAATATTTAATAGTCATTCAGAATAATGAAAAAAGATCATGATTCTTCCTCTTGGCATCCTTGATGGTTCATTGAGAAATGACAGGACACTGTCTTGGAGCTGCTTCAGTACCTCAGTTTTCCCAGCCTTGAAAAAATGTGGCAGAAGAGTCAGGTTTGTCTGACTGAATCCCCACAACAAGACAAACAGTCTTGGGAATACAACACCCAGAGCTGCTCCACAGAACTGCAAGCTTTGAAATCTGAGGTTCTTTTCCTGGAGCTGGGAACCAAGTGATGCCAACAGTACCACAGAGAAGCAATTTCAGCAGTTCCAGGAGACTCAGCTGGTTAAAGGAAAGACTGAATTTCAAATCTCCAAAATTTGGCTAATCTGAGGTGAGAGCCCAAGCCCTCACATCCAGGGAGACTGTTCAACCTATTTGGACGGGTAGGTGCATGCCTTTACAAAAATTTCTTCTTAGTACTGCTACCCTACTTACAAGTTTCACTGGTACTGTGTTGTCCCTCTGGTCACTGGTTAGCCTCTGGTCCTGCCACAAGTCCTTCCAGGTCTCAAGTGAGATCAAAGCACAGCTGCAAGACCAGAGCCCCAGGAGAGGACTTCCCCATCTAGTTTAAGGATTGTGCTTCAGGCACGAGGATTTAGGCTTAGGCCAGACCCCTGGGCAGTGTGGTAGGCAGTCACTGAGGTTGCTGTTGTAACAGGTTTGTACACCTTTATTGACAGAAACTCAGAAGTTAAAAGGACTTGGTTTCCTGTGAACTCTGGTGGCCATGGAGAGTTTTTCTCCTTTTATTAATGAAGACTGTTGCTAGAAGGTAAATTACTTCTTCAGAGTAAACAACAAAAAGGAGTCATAGGACTAACCTCTAGCATGTTCACCTGGGGGGTGAAATGCTTAATAAAAAAAAAAAAATCACAATTATATGGATTCTATGTTTATATTCTGGTAAAACTTCTCCAGTTGGGTATTACATAAATGAAAATACCAGATGTGCCATGGTTGAATGTCAACACGGGAAGTAACAGTTACAAGGGAGGAGAGCATGCTTAGCACTTTGTTTGAAATCAGGCCAGGAGCGCCAGGACTGAGGGATAGTGAGCCACAGGAACAGCATCTTGAGCAATTATTAAAATGTTAAAAAATGCTGCTCTCAATCAGTACCTACTGATTGTATACGCAGTCCACTGCTGAGATTACTAAACAGAATGCATCCTGTATAATTGCTCCTCCCAGTACTTTTGTCTAACCATGGAAAAAACCCTGCCTGGCTAAGCTGCAATATTAAAAGCATGAAGCCAGGGGATGGTGTAATGCTATGTGTGCGGTGTGGTAGTGAGACAAAGTGAAAAGTAATTGGAAACAATTTCATTTGACACAGCAAAAGTTTGGCATCGTATTTATGATAAACCTGCATGTGCAAGAAATCCATTTGTCACAATGGCAGCAGGGCTGTCTGCACAGACCTACAGTTTTTCTCTGCATTGCCAAAAAGGGGGCTGCCAAAGAAGGGGGCTGCTCTGAGGACAGGACATTGCTACAGCCCCCCCCCCCGTTTATGGGCAGATCCCAAATTGGACTTCAGGTATGCATTCATTTGGTTTAATCAGCGGGAATAAAGTTACACAAACACTGTTGTTCTGATGCGCTCAGCTGTCGGATTAGTCTGAAATGGCCACTGAGCACCCTGAAGCAAACACATCTCTGACCTAAACCCTCTCCCACCGTCACAGACGGTGCTTCCAGAATACTCATCCAGCTGCAGTGTGAAGAAACAGCCTGTTTAACAAAGGGCACGGAAACATTAACAAACAGGTGTGAGAGGCACGTAGGACACAGACGGGTGTGCGAGTTGGGAGATGCTGCAGCCGGGCCCGGGCGGTGCCGGCTCTCGGCAGGGATGGCAGCAGCACCGGGCTGCCAGCCCCGCAGCTAACCTCTCACCGCCCGGCTGCGGGGCACTGCAGCTTCCGAGCCTCCGTCCCTTCCACTCCCAAGAGCTGCCAGGGAGAATGAACCTCATCTTCCCTCCACTTATGGAAACATGTGGTTGCCATGGGGCGAATAGGATGGAGGAGAATCTCTTAGTAGCATAATCCGATTCAACTGAGGTTCGGCTTGCGCTGAAAACAGCTGGCTGTTTGCCCAGAACAGAGAATGAACTTTACAGGATTTCGAGTGAGCGAGCCCCATCTTCAAAAGCATTCCTCTGGTAAAGCAACATGCTCCACCGGATCTCATCTGAAGACCTGTTAGACGGAGGCTGCTGAGGTACTCAGAGTAAACCGGCATATTAAACATTGATATTGGCAAAAGGAAGAGTTCCTATAAACAGACATTACCAACCTGATACAAAAAAAAAATTAAAATTTTGAGTATCACATCAATCTGATTTCCCTGGGGGACACTGCATGGCTTTACAACCACATTTCCCTGCTTATCATGAATGTTCATCTCATCTTCACAGCTTTGTGTAAGGTTCACACAAACAAACATAGGGAAAGAATCCTTGACAAAAATAAGTAGAGGGGAACAATAGGATGAAGAAGGTGAAATTTCATATGTATCTCACTTAAAGGACTTAGCAAAATTATCATGTAATATGTTTCAGAGAGAGATGATCGATTAAGAAGGCACCTCCTCTGAGCCTAATTCAATTTTTGAAGTGAAATATCTTTATCTTTAGAGTAATATTGATAATATTGAACCCACGTTCATTCAATTTCTCTTTGGGGAGTCTGCCAGTATTTGAAAGAGAGAAACACAACACTTTAACAAACCTCGCCCAGGCATGAACTTCAAGTGCACTGTCTCTATGAAAAATGTATGGAGCTCTGAACTTTACAGCGACTGCCATGCCTCCCTCGGTCCCTTACGTGCCTCTGGCAGTCTAAGAGCCAGGGCGTTGTTCAGAGGCTATCTTTTTCTTTACACTTTTCCCAGTTGGCTGAAGACGACGCCGGCCGTGCCGCGTTTCGGAAGACAAGTGCACGGCAACTCCTGGGTGTTCACACAGCACCGGCCAGCGCAGGAAGTGCCCCGCCGCCCAGCTGCGAGCATCCCCAACCCAAAGATACAACACCCCCCAAAAAACCCACCCCTAAAAGACAACTAAACACCCCAAAGAAAACCGATGACCATTTCATGGGGCAAAGTTCGGGGCTCCGCCGGCGCGGCTCCCGCTCTCTCCCCAGCGCGGAGCTCAGGGGGACGCCGGCGGCGCTCTGGGCTCCCCGCGGGCCGGGCCGGACCGGGCCGGGCCGCCCGGGGGTCCCGGCGCGGGGGCTCCGCGGGGCGCGGGGGCGCTGCCGCCGCCGCGGGCTCCCCCTGGCGGCCCGGGCCGCGCTGGGCCGGCGGCACCGCGGCGCGCAGGGCTCCGCCGGCGGCACACCGGGGCTGCCGGGGCTGCCGGGGGCTCCGAGGGGGCTCCGCGCCGCGCCGTGCCGTGCCGCGCCGGCAGCCCTGCGCCAGGGGAGCGCGGGGCGGTGGCGAGCGGGAACAAAGGGGATCGAGGCGGCGCAGCGGCGGCGGCTCCGCCGGGGGGAGGCACCGGCTGGGCGCGGGGGGTGTGGGAGGAGGAGGAGGAGGGTCGCCAAACTGCTGCCACTTCGTCGGCCGTGAGCGGCACTAGCTGGCGGCGGCGGCGGCAGCATCCCGCCCCTCGCTGCATGGCAGCCCAGTGAGGGAGGAGCGGGCGAGGGTCTGGCGCTGCCCGGAAGCCGAGGGAGCCAGCGCCGGCGGCAGCAGCGCCCGCCGCCCTCCCGCCGGGATGCGCCCCGCTCTCCGCTGAGGCGCAGCCCCGCCGCGATGCTCTCCCCCGAGCGCCACCGCCACCACCGCCACCCCTCGCCGCCGCAGCCGCCGCCGCCGCCGCACCACCCGCCGCAGCCCAGCCATGTCGTGGCCACCATCGAGAACCTGCCGGCGGAGGGCGGCAGTGGCGGCGGCAGGAGCGGCATCTCCGCGCCCTCCTCCAGCGTGCGCCAGAGGATCAGGAAAGTGCTGAACAGGTGAGGCCAGGGGATGGAGCGGGGCTCTGGCTACACGGCACGGTGCCGCTCGCCCTGGGGCGCGCAGGTCCCGAGGGCCGCCGTCGGACGGGGCCCCGACCCGGACCGGCCCGGCCCGCTTGGAGGGGTGGAGCAGAGGGGCAGGAAGGCGCCAGAGGGGCGGCTGGCTGGGCTCGGCTCGGCTCGGCTCCGCCGGGCTGGGCTAGGCTGGGCTGGCAGCGCCTTTCCCCACAGAAGCCCCGGGCGGACAGGGAGCGACGGCGCGGAGCCTCCCCCGGCCCATTGTTGGCGGCGGCGTGAGCCGCCAGCCCGCGCCCTCCCCGCCGGTGCCGGTGCCGGTCGCACCTGCCGTGTCCACGGGCACAACCTCCGCAGCGAGCCCCCGCGGCTCCGGCTTTCCCGGCCCGTCACGGACAGGCTCGGGGCGGCGGGAGGAGGGAGCGGCATCCCCGCTGCCGCAGCCTGGCCGGCGGCGGAGGCGCCGCCGGGGAAGTTGGAGCGCGGGCGGCGGGCGGGAGGGCGGCGGGGAAGGGGCGGCCCCTGGGGCTCCCGGCCGGGCGCGGCCTGATGCTCCGGGGTGCCGGGTGGCGTCCTGTGGGATCTTCGCCCGGTTCCGAGCAGCTCGCGTGCCCCCGGAGCGGCGTTCTGCTGGCGAGAGGCGAGCCGCTGGGCTCGACCCTGCGTGTGCTCAGGGCGGTCAGTGCAAAGATGGGAAAACTGCAGGGTACTCGGAGTGGATTCTTTCACCGAAGGCACAAGAAAACGCTGGAACCATTTTAGTTAATCCTTTACGCCCCTCTCTCTGCCGGTTGTTTCTTTTGCACTGCATTTGATTAGAGCAGAGGGTTTTACTACAAAACAGAGTCCATCCAGTGCCTAACTGGTTGCTCTTCTCCAGAAGGAGCTCCTGTCTGAAAAGCCAGCTGGAGCTATCACTTCTGCCTAATGACTCTTACGTGCTAAACAGAGCGGTTGAAGCAATGGGATGGTGCGTACCAGCCTTGGCCTCATTGTCCCAGCTTTAGTTTCAGATTAATGTAACATGGACCAGCTAATGCACCCAGCTATTCTAAATGGGCGAACTAGGTTTGAAGATGAAGCTTTTAAATATTAAAAATTTACAATTCCTACAAGTGTTACATTGTTAAAAATGCGTGAAGCTATTTGCTCTCAGAACATCCCTATTGCACGCAGGTAATTAACTGTCACCATTCCAGGAGGATTCCACAAAGCTTCAGTGACAGAGGAAATACTTATCTTTTGTTATTTGAGCATGACAAGGGTTGAAAAGAAGTTGAAACAAGTAAGAGCTGATTCAAATCAGTTACACGTTTTCTTGTACCACATGCATTTTGAAACTCTCCGTATTGTGAGATTGAGTCAATTCCTCAACCCGACAGTCTGTGTCATCTTAGGCGTCCTGTGCTTACAAATCCTGCCCTCCTGCTTGGTCATCCTGAGGTGTGTGTCAGTTCTGAAACAAGACACTACAGAAAAGATGTTTTCCCAGGGGCACCAACAGAAATATGAAGATGTAGTGAAGAGATCAGATACAAAAGCAATAGACTCTCCTGGGCAAGGGTGGTAATAATGACCTCTGGGGAGCCATCAAACTGACCACAGTCTTCATGGCTAGGAGGTGTTGGATTAATTCATACACTTTAAACAGTTACCACACTTATGCATGTATATGACTGAGCTGTAGATAAAATGTCAAATCAATATTTGTTGTTCTTGATATGTGATTGTATGATTGAAATGAGAATACCCAGCTTGTAGTGGGTCTTTTCTTTTCTTTTCTTTTCTTTTCTTTTCTTTTCTTTTCTTTTCTTTTCTTTTCTTTTCTTTTCTTTTCTTTTCTTTTCTTTTCTTTTCTTTTCTTTTCTTTTCTTTTCTTTTCTTTTCTTTTCTTTTCTTTTCTTTTCTTTTCTTTTCTTTTCTTTTCTTTTCTTTTCTTTTCTTTTCTTTTCTTTCTTTTCCCTCTCCTCTCCTCTCCTCTCCTCTCCTCTCCTCTCCTCTCCTCTCCTCTCCTCTCCTCTCCTCTCCTCTCCTCTCCTCTCCTCTCCTCTCCTCTCCTCTCCTCTCCTCTCCTCTCCTCTCCTCTCCTCAAATTTGCTCTGGTGCCTGAAGTTCAAATCTGTTCTGATTCATAAACTTGAATCTAGAAATGAGATCTCCTGTAGCCCAGAAGAGCAGCCTAAGGAATGGGAGTCAGTCACTTTTTCATGATTGTGTTCTTATCTCCTCCTCAAACATGAAATAAGAGTAAATTTTTTCCAAATTTATGTGGTCTGTGGAGAAGGAGAAGACATGTTACTGAGATGTTTTAATTCTTAGCTAGTCCCACATTGTGTATCAATGGAAATTTTTCAAAAGTTAGATTTCCTTAAGTTTCTTTCAACTTTAGGTGGAAACTGATGTCTCCATGTAACATCACAGCTTTTATCAGTATTCTGTTGATACAGTGAAATGAATTCTGACACAATGTTTATATTTTCATCCTCTATGGAAACAGTAGCCTGCAAATACATGTGGGAAAGAAATATGTATGCCGTGTCTCTAAAGAAGTAGGAGACCCCAACAAACCAAACATTGGCTTTTCCAATTGTTTTTCTCCTGGAAGAGGGTAACACTTTCTCTGTGCTATCTATACTTGGTGTGCACCATTTGCTTGAGCCCCAATAGTGGAAGGTTCTTGACTGATTCATTGTGATCCTGTTTTCTGCTATACAAAGTAGGGGATCTTCAGGCAGACATCAAAATAAAAAGGTTGACAACAACTGGGGCTGCTAAAAAAATGCTTATGGCTGGTGGAATCATAGAATTGTTTGGGTTGGAAGGGACCCTTAAAGGTCACCTAATCCAACTCCTGCTGCCATCAGCAGGAACATCGTTAACTAGATCAGATTGTTCAGATTCACATCCAACCTGAACCTGAGTGTTTCCAGGGATGAGGTGTCTACCACATTTCTGGGCAACCTCTTTCAGAGTTTCACCAACCTCAACATAAAAAATTCCTTCCTTATATCTAATCTTTTAATTTAAAACCCTTGTCCTGTCACAAGAAGCCCTGCTAAGAAGTCTGTGCCCAGGGAAGGGACAGACTGGTGTGGTCAAGGAGGAAAGAAGACATCAGAAGAAAGGACATAGACACTGGCAGAAACTGATCATTGTTTCTTTCTCACTCTCTTTGTAGTAGTTCGGTTACCCAGGCACTTGGTGATTCCTGAATTGCCTTCCATGGCAATTCAGGAATTAAAATTAAACAATTAAAACAAATTGCAATTGTTTTACAAGTTATGGAAGCTTATTTTAACTTCGCCTTCCAATCTCTCCTCTCTGTTCCTCAGTAGATCCCAAGGTAATAGAGAAACACTGGAACAGCCCCTGCAGGGTATTTGAGAGAGAACACACTGAAAGCAGAGCTGGTTGCCTGTGGAAGTCTCTATTTCAGTGATCACAGCAGACACTGCACTCTGGAAAAAGTTGTCCATAACAAGAAAGCAGAAAGAAATTAAAACACAAAAGTGAATGGTTAGAATTAGGAAGGACTGCAGATGCTCAGTGCAATTATGGGATTTACTGGAATAGTTTGTGTATAAATTCTGGGCTGCCAGTGATGGTGAACAGGACCTTCTGCAACAGGATCCAATTTGCTGTTATCCCTGAAGTAGTTGTGCTGCTTAGGGATGTGGTTTAATGGTGGACCTGCTATTGCTGCATTAATGGTTGGACTCGAGCAATACCGGAGGTTTTTTCCAACCTGATTGTATGGTTCTGAGTTGGGAGAGGATGGCTTTGAGCTGCTGTTGCATTAAGGGGAAATGTTGTGCTGCAGGTATGTTCCTGGACCTGTGACTCATACCAGTCCATAAATCCCATCTGCAGGGCCCTGCCTGGTACCTTCCTTGTGACATTTGCTGAGCAGGTGTCCCTGACTGACTGTGCCCTGCTATGTTGCAGAGAAAAGCAAGAATAATGATGGCTGCTTGATTGCTTGCTTCCCCAAACTTCTGTGAAGCCAAATATTTCAGATGCCTGTTGGTGAGTCCCAGCTCGCGCCATCTGGCTCTATTCCAGCACAAGAGGCAGCTTGTCTCCCTTTCTTGCACTCCCTGTATGATCTGAAGGGCAGAGACTCACCTGGCAGATTGTCCTGTGGCCCCTGAAACCTTTTGAACTAATTTACAGGTTGATATCATGTTGGGAAATCTGGTTTATCACCTCTTAAAAGGAACTGGACAGACAATAAACATTGCTGAAACACAGGGGGAGCAGGTTGCCAAGTAATCTCTTTGGGGGATTCTTGCAAATTGTCTCTAAATGAAAGCCAACAAATGAGATACCTGCTTATACAAGGGCATTATCTCTGTAGCCCTGGGCAGCAGTATGGGAAGGGAAAATGAAGTTTCTGCAAGCAAAATAAGTTAATATCTTTAGATACTATGGCAAAGTTATTTTAGCTAAGTAAATGAGATTATTCCTGGAAACAAAAAATACCATAGCTGTGTCACTGAACTCATGTCTCCGGAGAAATGTCCAAGGCAGTGCTATTGGATTGCTTTCCTTGACAAGGACTTTTTTAGAAAGCTGGATGGCACATGCATTTTTCTGGGTTTACCCACTTCTATCTTTTAGTGCTTCCTTGAAGATTACGAGTTATAAAGTCTGGCTGTGCCTTATCTTGCTGTTTCAAGGTTGTCTTCATGGGCTTTTTCTTGATGGCAGTTGCTGAATGGCACTTTGTATTTCTCAGAAGTTTCCTAAAAATCATATCAGAATATTAGAGACATGCTCAACTTGAATCAGAAAATGGAACAAGAGTTATTTCAGCCATTCAGTCCCATCTCATCTTTTAAATAGCTTCGTAGTTAGGTTCTCTGCACTAGAGAATTGCAAAAGTTGTCTGTGGAGCAGTGTGACTTCCTCTGCTTCTTTGCTCTCTTATTTACTTTGTCAAATAAATTTCAGCCTTATCCATTAAGCCTATGCATGGTCTGATTCCTGTCTTAGGAAGAGGAAGAAAAAATGTTTCTAATAAGTATAATTCATTAAATTAGGCAGTGATGTATTGAACAAAATTATTTGAAGAAAAGCAATTTAGATTATTTTTGAAAGAAAGCTCGTCTGTTTGGGTTCTGTGTGAGTAAAACTTTTGATTTTTACAGGCCCAATTCCTCCCTGATACTGGAGTTGAGGAAGAGTTTGGCCCATTGGCTGACTAACTTTGAACTGTGTGTCAAAGCTACTAACTCTTTTGGGATGGAAACTGTTTAAATGCCACTGCAAGTATCAAAAGCTATAACCAATGTGGGTTTTTTCTAATAACATGTACCTGCATAATAAATCAGACATAGGGATTTTATGTACTAAAAAGAACTTGGAGCTGAATAATAATAAAATTGAGATGATGTGTTTCATTGCCCCAAAGCAAAAATGTCTTTCAGTTGACTGATCAGAGAGGCAAACAAACCAAATAATTTATGGCATTTTCCCTTAATGAAAAGCAAGTCAAGGATCAAACATACCATTTTTGAATCCAAAAAGAGTGAGTATTCATGACCTTCAGTTGCTTTGCTTTCTTCTTCAAAACAAAAGAATTTGTGTCCTTTGGGATTTTTATTCTTAAAAAGTACAAATAGCTCCTCAAAGTCCACCCAGAATAACAGTGACTGTAGAAAAATGAGAAAAATTCAGATAGCCACAGTTCTCCTTTTAGGTAAAAATATTTATACCATTCTGAAGTAAGTCAAAGAAAATGAGATCAGAGCATAGATAAAGCAACTAGGTTGGCTTTCTTGAGCCTGTTAGTATTATTCTTTTTCACTGAGGAAGTGGGAAGGTCATATCTGCCCGTAGGAAAGCATCCTGGCAGAGGATAAAGAAATGAAGTGATGGAAAATTGTCCATTCTTTCCTTTGCTCGTTAGTTTACTTGTAATCACCATTTTGTAAGCAAACGACTTCTGCAAATTAGCTGTGTTCCTGATGATTGGGGCACATAAGGGAAATAAATACCTGTAGAACGGGAGAAAAAGATGCTCCTCCTCTTCTCCAAACAACTTATTTCAGTGAATGCACACTTATTTACTTAGGGCATGCCATAGTATGCTCAAAATGCTTTGATTTAAGAGGGAAGATCAGCTAATGTACAAAAAGCATGGTTTTGATGTAGCATGCACTGGAAATCTGTCCAAGTTTGGTTTCAAAGTGTCTGAGTGTCATTTCCTAACAGGTTTAGGAGCCAGGACTGGGAAGCTTTGTCCCTCTTTCCTTGTTTTTGCTCCTGAGAATTTGCACTTTAGGAGATACAAGCCTTGCTGGTCCTGTTCTGAAGTAGGAATTGTTTGAAGTGATGTGATATCGTGAGTGCGCTGTAATCCAAACCCGACAGTCCCCCACTGAGTGAGAAAAGACTTTCCCTAGGAGGGGCAATTGGGCAAGGCAGAATATGTGGGTGTCTTCTGTCTACCTATGACATTCAAAATGCTGCTACTTACTGGGTGCCTGTCTGTAAGTGGGAATTTTTGACACTGGCTGGGCTGTGGGCTTTGGGAAGGGGTTACTGCCTCTTGAACTAGGGGGGTTTCAAAGGAGCAGCACCATAAATGGCTCCATAGAGAAAGCGGGAGGAATGGACAGAGTGGCTCTTATGGGATGGACAGAGCAGCTTTAATGTGCTAATGAGGGGAAGGCCAGATGCCAGCAGTGATCAGAAGGGCTCTTTGTGGCTCTGTCTCTTTGGAGATGGCTGGAGTCTCTGTCCTTATCGGGGTTGTTTCTGCAGGCAGAGGAAACACTGGGGCTATTAGTGAGGTGTTCCCTTCCTTTAAGTCGGCAGATAGCCTTACAGATTAGCACTTGAATACTGATTAGGGCTAATTACCAGGAAAGCTTAGGGAGAAGAAGTTGCTGAAGAAGCTTGACATTAAAAACTGCAAAAAATCAGCCCCCAAACGCAACAACAACAGAAGTCTTACGCTCAAAGGCTTGTGAGCTGAGCTCAAACTCAGCTGAAATCACCTGTTGCAAGAACAGCTGTATGGGGACTCATAAATTGCTATGACTGTAAAGTGTGTAAGTGTTGGTGATTCTGAGATTCATGTTGTGAAACTGCCTACTATACCTGTCTGTGTTTATTTATGTCTGTCATCTATCTAGCTGAGATTTTTACTGAAAACACTTCAAGTTTTGAAGTACGTCTTTCAGCTTTCTCCGACTTGGTTTCTCTCGTGATTTAAGAAAACATTTCTTCAGTACATATTCACTCTCAGTCATTTTTCTCAGAGACACCAAACGATTGAGGCAGCAGGTTTGACTCCCATGCATCACCTTTTCCTCAGTGCAGGAAGGAGCATCCCCACAGCCTGGCCGTGCTGGTTGAGTGCACCCGTGCAGCAACGCTGTGCCGTACATCTGCCGGGGGTGTGCCGGCTTTTTGGGGGGTGCCGTGACACACAGGGATAATTTCCCAGAGGAGGTGGGTGACCCCTGATCTCACCAGAAAGGCCTGTCCACAAATGATGCCTTGCAGGCTCCACAGTAAAAAAAAAAAAAACAACCAGGGACACTTATTAAGTCAGTGTTCTGTTTGTAGCTGATACAGTAACTTCAGTCCGTAATTTCAGATCCCCTTTGGTGTGGTGGTCACCTTTGCTTCCTTACACTGCCTGTTCCCCATGTAATATGAGAAGTCACACTCCACCTTCAGATAGGTCTGACCTGTGGCAACCTGTAGGAACTTCTGAGACATTAATTTTGAAGAACTAAGGATTTTAAGAAAGTTAAGATTATAGTTGCTGAATTAGCTGAAGTAGGTAGATAAGCTTTGTTTGCAGTTAACAGAAGTTAGATCTTAGACAAGCTATCCTGGTTCTAGTAACTCATTGCTTGTCAACTTTATGTTTATGTAGCTGTGCTTGTAATGAAAAATGAAATGTGGTAAATAAATCTCAAAGACACAAGATAGTTGCAGACTTCCCATGCTTGAAGGACCCATTGAACACAGAAAACTATAAGTTCTACCAAAGATTCATTTATCAAGTATGCATTGAAAAGGTAGGAAGGTCAGAATGAGGAAGACTCATTTTACTTCCTCATTTCTAGTGACCCCTCCCCAGAATAGACCCCCGACTCATTTCAGAGAACAAACTAGGCATGGTTAATAGCCTTTTTTCCAATTAGCATACGAAGCAGAGAAGAGGAAGTGACAGGAGCATAAATATGCATTTGGACTTTGTATATTCAACACTTTTGTAAATAAAAGCTTTGTAATTACCTGTGATCTTTGCAGTGCACATTAGGGAGTTATCCCACGCGCTGCCCTGCTGTTGCAATAAACATACACTTTTAACTTTAAACTGTTAGAGAGTTTTTGTCTGTCATAATTGAATACTGATATTAGATCGATATTCATATTTTAATAATTCACTTCGGAGCTGGCTGGTGAATCTTCTCTTCTGCTATAACTTTTTTTTCCTAACAGAAAATGTAGATGAGTCAAAACCTTGTCAAGAAGGATTGGTCTTTCTTGAGACTGCATGTTTAGTAAGGCTTCTTATGTCCAGACTAGATTTTTTTTGTTGGAGAGCAAGTAAGACTTCATGGTAATCTGGTGATGGGAGTGCTTATGTAGGAGACTATGTTTAACTCTGCTTTGCTGCATCCCTGAAGGCTGCTGTGAGCACATGTGCTGTGAAGTTCCCTTGGGATGAAGATCCTCAAAGATTCATGGTTTTGTCTTAATGCAAAACATGAGAAATTTTGAAACTTAAATGTTTGCAACTACAAGATTCTCCCCCCCAGCTGATCTTTCAAGGCTTTTCAAGTTTCAAGGTGTTAATTTACAAAGAAGCATGCTATGCTTGAAACAGATTACTGCATTTCTAATACAGATAAATAATTTATGTCCAATAGCAAGACCATAACCCTAGTGTTAATTTCAACCTGTAAGCCAGCATTAGCTGATGGAATGAAAACAAAATTTGAAACATTTATAGTGATGGCCATTAGTTTACTTAGTCCTTTTTGGACTTCATTTGTCAAAGGAGCTGTTGTGTGTGTGTCCAGAAGCTTCACTGTATGTAATTTGGCTGCCCTGATTTTAGAAGGGTGCTGTCTTTTGTGCCACATTTATTCTCATTAGTTTTCTCATCTGGCAAGTGTTTTTGATAGGAGTTAGATTTTTTTGCTTTCCATGTAGTAGAAATGGAATATGAGTTAAGAGGGGTGTGAATCTTTGCCCCTCTTTAGTGAAATAGAGAAGAAGCCGTTGACATTGTGGGAGGGAGATGCCAGAACTTGTTCCTGCTCTGATACCTCTTCATCACCTCTTTGAAGCAGAAGAGAGCTCCACAGCTCCACTCCTGGATCTCTCCAGCCTAATAACTAAAATTCTGATCCTTAATGTAGCCTTGAGATGGCTATTTCAGAGCTTTTCAGGGGAAGAGGGAATTTGAGGGAGCTGGGCTGGGCTGAATAAGAGTGGTGGCTGCAAGGTAGAAGTGGGGGGAATTCTCTCTCCTTTTATTTTTTGAAGAGAGGAGGTTGATGTCTAACTCTTTTCAAGAGGAGGCTTGAAGTGAGTCACTGAAAGGCAGGGGCCAAATGCTCCAAGGAGAGGTAAGGCATAAGCTGTACCCTGTCCCATGCGTTCTGTTACACTCACTGTTCTGTCCCAAACACTGTTACACTCAAGAGTATTTAGCTGCCATTTATTTTTCACCAAGATTTCAGTCTTTGTCTACCCAGGCGCCTCTGTGGCTTTCCCAGGGAGCAATATTATTCTGCATGGATCTTTTGGGGTTTTTTAGCCCTGTGATGGTCAGACAAATGCTAGAAAATACTTACTAAATTAATTACCTTGTGGTTATTTTAAGCCCTGGCATTTTATGGAGTTTAAACAGCTCTGTATTTCTGTGGCCTGATCTGGGCCGTTTGCCTTCTGAAATCTCTTCTTGAAGCTGAGTACTGTAATGAAACTAAGGGTTTCTTTCCTGTTGCTGCTTTCCTTTTCTCTCTCTGCTGCTGCTGCTACAGACATGAAATGCTTTTGAATATGTTTTTTTTAACTCCCTGCTGTCAGTATATTGAGGTCTGTAGGGATTGTCCTGGGTAGATTGAAAGTGAGAAAAGACAGAAAATAGCAAGTAGGATGGCAAGAGTTGAGCAGGGAGCTGGAAAATATTTTAATGGGTATGGGATTGATACTTGAAGGAAGTAAAACTTCAGTGTTGTAGATACAATTTTCATCAGGCTGAGTATGAGGATTAAGTAGCCTTAGGCAGAAAAATTTTCCAAGCTTCATCCCATATACTGGGGAAAAAGCCATCACTGAAATATAAGTAATGATCAACTGAAGTGCCTCCTTGTCCTGGTTTGGTAAAAATTTGGAAGGGAACTTCCAAAGGGATGACTTCCTAAAGGGCAAAATTCAGCGGCCCTTCCCCCTACTTACTTGGGGGATAAACCTCCTTGGAGGAAAGTGGAAAAAACTGTTTATTTAACAAGCAAAGTATTCACATGCATAAAAAATGAATAATATTAAACAATAAAACCTCTCGCTGTTCTGAAGAGATGGCAAATTCAGAAGTGTGCTTCTGAAGTTCAGAGAGTCCCCTGTGGGTGTTCCTCAGCTCCCTGAGTGTCTCTCAGTCCCTCCAGCGCTGGAATGCAGCGTCCCGGGCCACAGGCATGAGCTCCCAGTGCTTTTTCTGGATTTTCGGTCCAGAGCAGGTTTGAACAGTTTCAGGAAAAGAAGAAGCCACAGTCTGGGGAACTTCTCTGCCTGAGCTAGCCAAAAGCTAACTAAAAGCAAAGGAAAGCTCTCTCCTGCTGTCCGTGCTGCAGACAACACGCACCGAGAGAGAGATGAAGCTCTTATCTCCATGTTTTTGAATAGAGCCACCTCTGACATTCCACCGCTTCTCCTTCTCCCCCTCTTCCCTCTCAGGTCTAGTTTTAAAGGCACAAAACTTATGTCTGGGCTAAACAGACAAATGGGGATACAGCTGAGCATCATAAAGTCACCCCAGGACACTCCTTTTCCTTCATAACCTACCAGACACGCACAGGTGACTTCCAGTCAGATTTTGATACCTGACCTCTGCTCTCAGGTACCTGATGTGCTTAGTGGGACACTGTGTAAGAAAAGGATTTTCAGCATTTGCAGAAGTGCTGTCCAGCTTGTCCCAGAGCAGACAGCACCTGTGGGTAGCCCTGGAGTCTTTGTTCCATTGCTGCCTCCTCACATTCTTGCCAAAGCTGCTTTGCTTTTTGCTGGTGCACACCAGCATTTTTTTTGACAGTATACTTAAGGGGTTTCTTTTTGGGTCCAGTCTGTGGTGGGAGAATCATGTTTTCAAAGACATTCAGTAGATTCCAGAACTTTGGAGGATTTAATCTAGAAGCACAGGGGCAAGGTGGTGTGATGGTTATCATACATGTATGAGGGCACCTCTTACTGGCACTGAAAAGGAAAATTCCAAGTTTTCTCTCATTTAAACATAATGGTGACAGCAGAACAACTGTTCAGTAGCAGAAATACATTCAAGGACTGAGGGCAGAGGGGTCAAGGTAAGATGCAGTGTCATGATGGTGGTTGAAGTGTTGCCAGAAATGAAAGAGTTACATTGGATTTATAATAACCAAGCAAAATCTCTGGGATTCGGAGTTGCTCCTGCTCTAGAGAGGTTACTTGAGTTTAAGATACCAAGTAATTCCCTAGTAATTCACTTGAAAAAGTCTGTCTGTGACTGTGTGTAAGCATGTGACATCTTTTAGTTACCTAAAATCAACTTCCCATTATAAAAAAATAAATTCTAGCACATTCTAACTTGTAGAAGAATTTCTGTTAAATTTGATGTCTGAAATTGTCCATACATATTGATTTGGTATGCATTACTGTGTTAATGGAACTTATTATTACTCAGCTGGATTAATTTATTAGTGTTATCCCTACATTACAACCTATAGATGTATTGAGACATGAGCCCACAGAATCAATACCAATTTCTTTTCTCATTTATGAATGTTCTTACTAACATCCCAAACACTGTTACACTCAAGAGTATTTAGCTGCCATTTATTGTGAAGCATTGCACTCCAACAATTTTAAATTTGTCTTTCTTCTTTGTCCTTTAATGATTATTTTTTCCATTTATGTGGGCACTTGTTTGAACAAAATGCTGTGCATTAAGCTTCAAATGAGTCATCATCATGCTCCAGTCATTGGGTCTAGCAGTAACTTAGGTGTGCAAAATTAGGGCTCTGAGAGCAGACCTAATCTCTGAGATGCGTTTTGGCTGATGTTGTGTGTGGCAGGCCCAAAGCAGGGGGGGAACAAAGGTACAAATGTCACTTACACTAAGTTGCCTGCCAAATGTGGTGTATTTGCATGTCTTTGAGCAGCAGCCATGTGTGCATTTATCCTTCAGAAGCAGCAGTGTTTGGCTGAGGAGCAGTTGCAAAGACCAGCTGAAATGAGTAACTGATGTGGAGCTCATTCACTTCCTTCCAGAGCTTGAGCTGTTGAAAGCTCATCGTGGGAAGTAAAAGAAGTGGGGTCCAGAAGAAATATGGGGTAAGAAAGCTGTCTGATCACCTCTGCCTCTGCTGCAATTCAAGACTGGTAGACAGCACTGATGGCAGGGAGGGACAAGTCTCCAGACAGTCCTTACACTGGCGTTTCTATTCCCATCACAGCTCCAGTGGTGCTTGGGGATAATCTCCTTCCTTCCTCTGGATGGAGCAGAAATGTTCTGTAACTCTCGGGAAGAGAATTGCAGAGACTGGTCTCAGCCCAGCCTTTAAATGCAATTCTAAGCAGCTCACCAGACATTTATGTGGAGAAATCTCCAGCAGCTGCATATGCGCAGAGATAATGTTTCATGCAGTGGTCTGTCAGGTGAAACTCTGTAAAACTCACTCTTCTCCAGATAGTTTTTCTTTCTCGTTTTCCAGTAAAAGTTGCTGTATTCACTGAGTATGCTGCTTATCTGACCAATTTTTGGCATGTATTTAACTGTTGCTGATGTAGCTGCTGCTTGTGCACCACTGCAGTTACTGAGCATTAAAAGCTCAAGCCTGCTAAACGAAATACAGCATGCACAAAGGGATAAGCCAGGTGATAAAGGGAAACTGAGGGGAAAAAAATCACCCCCAGAAATATCATATATAAGTTATGATGCAGAAGTTGGCATCAGAGTTAAAAAAGTGGTGAGTTGCCCCATGAATACTGTCTGCCTGTCCCCAGCTGTGGGGTTTGGGACCAAAGCCAGAGCAGGGTGATTTGTGTCATCCTGACTGTGTCAGACTAAAAGTTACAGGACAGCTGGTGGACAAAGTGCAGCTTTACCAATGTGTGCAGTGCAGGACAGGGAGGGGTAGGCTTTTGCTTGTTGTGTTTTCAGGAGAAGCTGTATTGCAGCAGCAGATGAGGGGAAATGCTGTGTTATAAAGGACTTGAAGTCACACACAGTAGTTTCTGATTTACAGTCCAGAATTGGACACCAATTGGTTTCTTTGGCTCTGGGCGAGTCTTTCAACCTCGTTGGGTTTGGTTCAGCACCTGTAAAATGGGGACAATTAAACTTAACTACCTGGAAGAGTTGTTGATTAGTTAATGCTTGTAAAAAGCTACACAGTGCTATAAAGCAGAGCATAGTACTCAGAAGCATCTGGTTTGCAGTTATTATAGTGCTTCTCTGAAACTTTATGGGCAAACTTTGCCAAGAAGCAGAATGATTAATGTGTGCAGTACACGTAGGCATTGGAAGATGAGGGACAGACAACTTTTGAAAAGCATCTAACTTTCCTGAGGTACCTTCTCTCAAAATACACGAGGTTTCCCAAGAGCACCTGCAGTGGCCTGGGACTGAAAGCAGGGTCAGGTGAATTTGGGGCTGCAGAATGAGGCTCTGGCAGGTGGCAGAAGAGCTCCTTGCTCCACCCCTATCTTCTTGTTCTTATTCTTGAGCCTGTCCCCAGCTTCTTCCCCCTTTGTTTTGCTGGTGGAACTGTTTGCACAGTACCATCGAGAAACAGGTTGGTGGTTTGATTCAGATGGGAAAAAATGTGACAAAAATGGGAAAAAAAGGGAAAAAGTTTCTGCCATTGTTGGTTTGTGTTTCCAGATGGATCTTATCTCCAGTGTAGTTTATCATGTGGCTACACACACATGGACTATGAGGCTGGTACATGGGTGAGAACAAGTAGAGTCTGGGCTAGCTGAAGTTCTCCTGACACTAGAGATGATCCCGCAAGCCCTGTTACCCAGACACAAAAGGTGTTGCCATCAGAGAGCTTAGAAGGTGTGTTAGTGAGCTAACCCTTTTTCCTGCCTCCAAAGACAAGTCATACTGATTTGATTGGAGACGTGTATGGCCACAGAGCAATCATTTGGTGAAGAGCTGATCCTGGCTGAAGCTCATCACATTGTGTGTGAAGCTCTGCTAACAAAAGGGAGAATGTACTAGAGACAGGCTTGTAGTAATTCCTGAGATTTGCATCTTGATTATTATTTGAAATAGTTACAATGTGAATATGTGCACTATATGAATAAAGCACATGCATAAACATATTGATTTGGTTTAATAGGAGACTGTTTAAAAAAATAGAAGCAGTGATAGAGGGAAGAAGCCATTTCCAAATCCATCACTCCTTCATTGATACCTAGAAATTATTAAGAGAGGGTCACAAGTTACCTCACATGAAGATTCAACTCCTCAGTAATTTTTCAGAGCTAGGTAAGATAAACATGACCTAAGGCTGAGGAATGAGTTTTATTCTTAACAGAGTATCATGAAGTGCCAAAAGGAGGTTGCACTTCTGCCTCTTCCTGCTCCTGGCCAAATTGCTCCTTCTGCTTTGGCTGAGCCAGGTCTGGTTTCTGTCACAGGCAGATCACTAAAATCACAGATCATTAACCCAGCTGAAAGAGGCTGCTATTGTAGCTGGGTTTGTAGCTAACTTTTGATTAAACTAGTGCCTGGACTGGTGATGAAAGGAAGGAGGCTGTGAGCAGGGAACAGAGAAAAGCAAGGGCAGAGGAGGAAAACAGGGATGGGAGGTAAAAGAAACTGGAAAGAAGGAAGGGAAAGTATATCTTTCTGTGGTCTCAAGCTTTTTATTTGGTTTATCTTTATTGTAATACCAATGCCTGAGCTAACTACTTATTGCCAAAATCCTCAGCTTCCTCCTGCCTTCTTGTTACAAACATTAGTGCTGAGAAAATGAACACATGTGAGACCTGTTGGCTATTGACAACTGGTAAACAATCAGCTGTAACCAATTCCTCCCTCAGGTAGGGGGGGAAGTAGTGTGAGTATAGGCAGAGAGGAAAAAGGAGGTTGCCAGATACTAGCTAGTGTGATTCTGAATGGGGCTGGTGGAAAAATGTGTGCTGTTAGACATGTAAGTACTTGCTGTTGGAGGTGATGGTGGAGGTGTGATGCAGCCCTAAACTGGCAGTAGTCTTCTTTGTTACAGGTGAAATTTATTTATTTTTAGGCAAGCCTGATGTGAGTGAGGATAGGCATTTGTGTAAAACCTTAGTGTAAGCATACTCTGTGTTTCCCTGTTGCTAGAAAATGGAAGGGGAGCCTCATCTGTGAAACAGGTTTTTTTCACAGTAAATAAAAGAGGATCATGTTCAGCAGGTCTAAAAATCATTGTATCTGGTGTGCAGCAGTGCTTCTGTGTGCTTTGTGACTCACTTCTGCCTCTCTGCCAAGGTGTGCAGTAACTTCTTTGCTGCAGCTGACTAGAAAAATAGTCCAGTCAGTGGTGGCCAAAATTGGTGGCCACTGAACTGGTTTGTTTCCCTTTCCATGATAGCATGTGATGTGTTATAGCATTCTCCTGTAGTACAGTGTGAATAGCTGCTTTTATTTGGCTGATGTGATCTTGGATGCTTATTGCTATTCCCTGACCTCCTTCTTCCTGGAGCCAGCAGAAGCTTTCCAAAAACTGTGCCTCTGATCTGCAATCCCATAACTTCAGTTACCAAAGTAATTCCTTAAAAGCAAAATATTCACCAATTTGGCCACGTGGGGAATGGTCAGGAGATTGTACTGACGTAGATAGTTTTCTGGAAGCATTTCTCTGTTAGTCCTGCTTCCCAAACCGATCCTGTATCCTCCTAGCTGTTGTATTCTCTCTTGCAGTACTGTTGTATAGAGGTGCTGCACAGTTCCAGTGTATCAGTTCACAACAACAACTTCTCTCCTGCAGCAAGCAAAGGTTTTGTATTTAGAGCAGCAAAAGCACAGGTAAGGAGGGGAAGGGAGCGATCGTCCTCAGACTGGGAAGATGTCTATTAGTAGGAGTACAGGCTCTGTTGATTTCTAAAGAAAACAAAATAACAACACATCACCCTTCTCACCCCCAGGAAAAAGAAACAAACCCTCAAAAAAACAAAACCACACAAAGGAATACCACCAAACCCAGCAGCCTTGCTGCAGGGCGGTTTGTGTTTTGATGCCAAAATGAGTGAGCAGGAAGCTAGGGAAGAATCTTTAAGGTAAATTCTGCCAGTGTTTGAATCCCATTTGTTGGGAGTGGAGAAATGCAACATGACAAAACTTTCATCTTACTTTGCCTGTCTGTGTTCAAGTATTCTTCTGTGGCATAGAAATAAATTACCATGGTGGGAAGGGCCTGCTTCTTGCTGTTTTGGTGTCTCTTGATGACCATGGCTCTGCTCTGATCTTAGGCAGGCAGAGATGGCCAATGAACTGGCTTGCAGGTGTGCTGTGTTATTACCACACTGGCTGTTTTTATAAACTCAGTGATGGTGAAGTCCTGAAAGAGGGAAAGAACATGAAAGACTTACAGTATGAGTAAAGAAAATAAATCATCAATGCAGGAAAAAGTGGTATGTCAGTTCTTAAGATGAATTCCTAGCTGGACTCCAAAATACATGATAATCCCCAGTTTTGTTTCCTTTGCCTGTCCAACTCTCTCCTTTCCTTCTCCTCCCTCCACAGCCACGGCAGCACCATGGTTTCAATATTTCCTGTAAAGGAGGGGGAGTAAGGGGAGACTCCCCCATGCTTGGTTAAGAGGGTCTATTATAGAGGATTAACTGTGCCCAAACAATGAAGCCCCTCGAGGAGGAGCCCGTTACCCTTTTGAGATGCGTGTGTGGGTAAGAGGGCACACTGCTGTCCCTGTATCCCAGCCCAAGTGCGTGTGGTTCCATGCCCTGGTTGCTATGACAATTAATCGCATCTTTTAAGGGCTGGTGCTGACTACAGAAGCCTGTAAATTGTCTGAAAGACTAGTTAAAGCTGCTCCTTACACACTTTTATTTGCTTTTACTCCCCCCAAAAAAATGGGATGGAGAGGTTTTCTGTTTCCTACTTGTAAAAAAAAAGCCAGAGTAACTTGATATATGCTTTTAGACTGGCTTTGACTTTCCTGAACATAATGAGACATGAAATTTTTTTGAAGAACAACTGTAAAATAGAGGGATGTGGTGCTTTCCAGCTCTGTGCATGTAGTCTTCATGTGACCAGCAGATTGTACATGCCTGGGAAACGTAAGAAGTATAGTCTTCAAGAAGTGTGCATGGATTGTTTTGTGTCTGTATTTATTGGAAGGTTTGCACTAGGCAATTAATGTATATGTTTTTGGCTTTTCTTTGTACCTTAGAAAGAACAACAGGGAATTTCTGTAGAGTCTCAACCTACAGCAAGACTGTACTCTGCATCTGCCTGTTTGCTGAGATAGTGGGAGAGAAATAGATATTTCCCATGTCCTTAGTCCAGAAACCTGAATAGCAGTGAATGCAAATGTTCTTAAAAGCCGTCCTGTAGGTTAAAGCCATGTTCATTGGAAAAGCAGTCCTAACTCCCTCAGTACATTATTAGAATGGCTGGAAAAATATGTCTAGAAGCTTGATAAGTTTGTTTTTTTCTTCCTTGAAGGCACTAAAGTCTCTGTTACCTTTCATATTGCTTCTCAGGGAAGGAAAAAACACCAAAACCAAACGCCATGAAGGAAACAAGTTTAAAGGGATAAGTTATCAAAAGCATAATATTCTCTCTTAACCTTAAACAAAAGGAGAGTTCAGCACAGTCTCTTTTTTTAATGAATGTCACCTTGATACAAGCACATTCGTATACACAACATATGTCTGAGGAAACTTACAATTTTACTGGAGACAGTGGGCAAGATGTTGGCATTGTTTGGTATGTCACATCAGAGTCAAATGTGCTAAAATAGATTAGGTAACTGATTATCAGAAATATTAGTAGCTATGTGCACTCAGTGCATGCTGTGTATCCTAGTTTTGGGTGAATAATTTAGTCCCACTGGTCACAGAGACATGAATGTACCATCTGCAGGACCACAAGTGTATAATATTGGCTTGCTTTTCATTTGTAACTTCAGTACTTGAGGAGTATCAGGTACTACTGCTGATAATTAGGCTGTGGCTGAAGAAATAATTGTGTTCCATCTTGTGTATGGCCAATATGTATGATCTTTCAGAATTGGTCAGGCTGGAGCAGCTACAGGAGAAGCAATCAAAATGGACCTAATCCCCAGCCTACAGCTCTGCAGCCATTACCTCTTTCCCTTATGAAAGAGATTTAGACTGGAAGTGTGCAGGATTGCTGCTCAAGGCCTGCAGGCTAAGGTCTTGTTTATTCAGTTTGTATTCTCCAGGATCAGCTTTCCTGTGTGGAAGAACAAGAACCAGTTAAATAGCAGTACACTCCCTTCCTTCCTTCCTTTTCATGGTGCCTGTGGAAAACCCTTTCTCAAGTCTACATTCTTCCTGGTCAGCAGAGGATTGTGAAAGGCCCCAAGACAGGTGGTGTTTTTGAGGTAGTACCTGTTCAACTTACTAACAGCCCTGGAGGTACTACTCAGAGAAGAAAATAACATCCTCTGGCCTTGCCTTGCCATTGACAGTCAGAGCATCTGGAATTGGCTTGCAGGGGATGTGAGACAGACCAGGTTTCAGTTCTTGCCATACTTGTAGTGGCTCTGCATCATGATTTGGTCCAGACAAAGACCTGAACTTGTGTATGCCCACACCCTTGCTGCTGCCAGTACTATTAAACTTAGCCTTTTCCTTCATTTCTCCCATGAAACTCTGTTCAAGCCAGTATATTTTAATTTTTTTTTCCAATACAGTGTGTGTGTTTGGGTTTTTCCCCTTTAATGCAATGTAATAGTACAATGGGGTTCTTGCTTCAGGCAGCCCTGCTTATGTGAGCAGTGCTTGCCTTGAATACATCTGGGTGATTACACAGGCCCTGGTGCTGTGCAGTGCATCCTATTCAGCCATCACTGCGTATCCCTACAGAAGTCCTGAAACTTCTTGTCCTCCTCCTGCATCCACTGAAGTGCTAGGACTCCCCTTTGTGGAAATGGTGGGTCAGGTCTTGGGGCTTTTCTTGGGTGACATTCCTCCAGGTCCCAGTGGGACTGTGCTGGGAGGAGATAGCCTGCTGTGATGGCAGCTGAGAGTGCTCTCCTGCTGCAGGACCTTGAAGCCCAGCAGAATGATTGATAGATAACAGCTTCTTTACCTCTGCTGGCAATGCAAGAAGAAACTTGCTCTTATTTGGTACCCCCTGAGTTCTCACTACTAAAACCCCTGGGATCTCAACACTTCAGGGTCATGGACATCTGGCAGGAGCCACTGTGGTGTGTGGTGGGAGCTGCTGCTGCCACTCGTGTCACTGCTGCTGCCACTCGTGTCACTGCTCTGTCACTCGTGTCACTGCTGCCAGCCATGGCCCTGTTCCTCTCCTGTGGGGTGCTTTAGCACAGAGCCCTGCAGCATTGTGCCGGCTCCATCTGCCCTGGGAAACAATTTATTTTATCTTTGTCCTTTTAATTCTTTGACTTTTGTGAAGCACTAGTTAGTTGCCCCTTTTCCCCTGCTCACTGTGTGGCTGCTGTTCCCTTCACCCCTTCACCTGCAGCTTCCCCTTCTTTCTTCTCCCCAGCCTGGCTGCCTCTTTTCCTTGCCCTTCTCACAGAGGAGGATATTCTTAGGCAAGGGTCAGATGCTCAGGTCTCTTGGGGAAAGTGCTTCAGGGTTCTGAGACTGAAATAGAACAGTGGCTTTTGGTGCCTGCTGGGAGGAGTCACCAGCCTGTGTCCTCTCCCCCAACTCCTTTGGGCTCTCATGGAGTTGTTTGGCCCTATTTAAATGTGTAGGCTTGAAGGGGCTCTGAAAAGCAGAAGTGAGCTGGGTCTGTTTTCCCATGGCTTTAATCTGTTTAGAAAGTCTTATAAAAACCACATGTCTAATTAAAAATAAAAGCAAACTTACATTAAGATTTGATTTTTTGTGATTGAAATTGTTTGATGTGGCAACCATTGGATTGCAAATGATGTCTTTGTGGCAGCAGCCTTACTTGTCATCACGTGCAGGGCTTTGCACTCCTGTTCTGGCTTTGTCTGCTCAGGGCTATGGATCTTCCAGCTGCAGAGAAAATCAGGTGAGGCACAGCATCTCCTCTTGTGGAAGAGCAGTTTTAACAGAACAAGGGCATACATAAAATCAGCTATTTGCATATGGAAAGATTAATGCTGTAATGGGATAACTACAACGCAGTGGTATGAACAAAAACAAAAGCCTTCTTTAGTTTTTACCCCTGTTCTGACATGCAGTCCCTGCCTTTTGAGCAAGTCATTTTCCAGGTTTGCTTCTGGTTTTTCCCCTTAGATGCAAACACTAGCCCTTCATCAGGAGACTTGGACTATTTAATGAAAAAAACAGGAAAGATATTTATAGATGCTTCTAATTTGTATTGTAAATACTGGCTGGCAAGGAGAGCAAGAGGCTAGAAAGGCCATGGCACAGATATGGAAGAGTCTCTTCCATCTCTCACTGCAAGCTCAGAAAAACATAAAAGGGCAATGTAATTGGGATGCTGTTGAATTATGTATAATATTGGCATCAAGTTCTCTATCAGTTTAATTTTGGTAATGCTTGCTTTCTTGCCAACAGGATAGTCTCTGTAAATAAGCTGCCTCCTTGTTTGCTTGCATGGCCTGATTATATACAATTATCCCTTGACTGCTATGACTTTTTAAATTAGTAGTGAGCTCAGCTGGGTAGGTGTTGTAGGATTTCATCTGAAATATTCAGTGCTTTAACTGACCACATAAATGCACATGGTTCAACCCCAGAACAACCATTCTGCTGACAGTTTCACTGCCTTCCTTCAGTTTTCTTACCACTGGAATCGCTTGCCACTATAAGAGTGACCTCCATGGTTTTAAATAGAAGGTATCCTCTCAACAGAGGTAAAATTGAGAGTATTCTATAAACATAGTACTTCTACAGCTTTTACATTTTAAAGTTGACCTGGTAACAGTAAAACAAACCTGTGCAGAAGGTTTTTGTCCAGCCTCAGATCCAGATGTGTCTGCAAGAGCATTTTTTTCCCCTACTTTGCAGCACATCCACATCCTCCTTAACTTGTGGAAAGCTCTGTTCCATGCCTCAGCTCCACATCTCTGAGGCATTGTTATCTTTACTGCTTCAGAGATGGAACACAATTTTCTCCCTTGTCAGAGGGAAGCAGCCATCTACAAATGCAGAGGTCTGGCCATGATATGATAGACTAATGCGTGTATTCATAAGCCCAGATAAGCCAGATTGGGATTCAGATTCCAGGTTACAGAAGTCTTCTGCAAACTGTTGTTTGAACAAAGAGACAGGAGTTGGCAAATTAATGTGAATGCAGTTAATGAACCTGAAGTTTTAGTTTTAAATATTTGAAAAAGGTTGTCTTCAGCACGTAGAAAATAAAGATCAGTGTGGAGCATGTTAGAAAAACATGTGTTTTGTAGTGAAACGTCCAGTGTTTGGCCCTACAGAGCTTGGACAAATCACTTCCATTTTATATGGTGTCTGAAGGAGGTAAAAAATCATAATACAATTCCCAAGTGTTTCGGTTTCTGTGTGGGGTGGTGTGGCATACTCATGAAAACTAGCTTCACCACAAAGTTTGCCTCTTCACCATGTGCTATAGTAATAAGCTTAACACAAGATTTATTAATTTCCTAAATAAAATATTACTTCTCTATATTTTGAGTTGAATTTTGGTGGCGGATCTAGAATAAAAATCCCTAAAATGCATTGAAAGAGATTTGTACCCTCCAATATGTCAAAGATTGATTCAGCCCCCCAAAGCTCCTTAGTTTTTAATTAACTTTTTTCCTTGTTCCCTTCAATAGAAGATTTTGTGGTATCATCTTTTTCTGTGAAATCCTAGCTCTATGTGCTTTTAGGAAAAAAAGGTTATATTTATTTTCTGGTAGGGGCACTGAAGGATGTGAAAGAACATGTACTAACCAACCTTATGTGCTACTTGTTTTTATTTTTAAGAGACAAAATCTGAAAGTCTTGCTTCTTTCTAGGCTGCAGCAGAAGGCTTTGTGGCATCTCAAAAAAACCATAATTAGAACTAATAGGATAGGTACAAAACATAGGTAGTAGAAAGCAGGATTCAATGGAGGTATCTATTTGTATGTGAACTATCTTTCAGAAGAAGAGGTATCATCCAAACTAAATCATAGAAAGCCCTCCCAAACCCACTCGAAGGAAATAATTCTCTGCTGATGGGAGGAAAAGAGGTACAGATGATATAAAACATCCTTTGTAGCTCTGATATCAATAATTTTTTTTAGCTCTTTGTCAAAACTGACATTTCAGAGTTATTAAAGAGAGGGATGAAGGATCTCTATAAGAAGCATCAGGTCTAAATGTGACTGTGGTGTGCTATTTTGTGTTTCCCTTGGCACAGGAGTGTAATTTGTCACAGGCATCCTCCCAGTGCACGGGCAGGTACCAGAGCCTGAGCAGTGGGCTCTGGCTGTCCCCCACAGGCTGGGAGCAGTGATGGGGATCAGGGTGTCACCCAGCCCGGGGTTGTGGGGAGGCAGCTGGAAAGCAGGGCTCAGAGCACTGCTGAAGTCGTGACAGGTTTGGACATTCTGAACTTGGTAGGCCAAAAGCCATGGGAGATTCACCCAGAGGTTTGAGGGAGGTAGGAAAGGGATGTTGTGCTTTGTTTTCAGGTGGCCGTGTAGAGCTGCAGGTGCAAAGATTGCAGTTCGGCATATTGATAAGCAGCACGGACAACGTGGTTATTGCTTGGCAGTGGAATATTCTATTCAAAACCGTAAGGCTGAGCCCTGTAAGTCAATAAATCGACTTCTTGCCTCCAAGCAATGTCTCTTCCATCTCCCGAGCCGGGCCGGCCTCCCCTGCGGCCTCCCGTGCCGGGAGGGCAGAGCTGCAGCTCCCCCCTTTGCTGTGCTGCTGCTGGGCTGCCTGCAGCCCTGCTCCCCTCCCTTGGGGCACCTAAGCTGCCATTAGAGCCTCAATGAGCGTCCCTCGCCCGGCAACGCGGGGAGCAGCGCCTGGAATGCGCTGGGCTCATTGAGAAAACCCCGGCCTGAAGGAATGACGGTGCCTTTGTGCGGGTGCACCCAGGCCTCTGCTGCAGGCTGGCCGCCGCCAAATCCTGCTGCCCCGGCCCTCTGTTGCTGAATCTGAGCTGCTGGGAAGTTGCCTTTTAGGACTGGCTTTGGGGTTTTAAATCTCTTGTGTTAAAGTAATGTATCCTCACAAAACACTGCATGAGCTCAGGAGCGCTTGAGCACTTCTCCATGAGCTGAGAGCATTGGGAAGCAGAAACATAGCAGAGACCTGCTGCATGAGGAAGTGAAACAGCATTTTGTGCTGTTTGAAAGATTAAAAAAGACCCCAACAACCTACTGGACAAAAAGTAGTGTGTTGTTTGGGTTTTTTTTTACCCCCAAACAAATGTGAAACAATGGCAATGTCATAGTAGCCAAACAAGAAATGAACTGAGTGTGAGATGTTTCTTTGCCTACCAGCTTGAGAGCAAACATTGCATCTAGAACAAATGGGTGAGATTTGACTGAATTAGCAGAGAAACACTGTCCTGAGGTCTCACTTTCCCCACTCTAATTATTATTTCTTATGGAAGCCCCAGTTGTGCTCCAAGGCTGTGAATGAGTGGAATTTTTCTTCCAAAGCAGATCATCCGACTGCTTGGCTATGAATGGAGGGTTGCATGTCTTTCAGATTACCACCCCAGCTCTCAAACATGTGATGATTTTCTGACATTTACAAGTGAAACTCTTATATTAGTTTGTGATTTATATAAAATTTAAATTTTATTCCTTCGAAACTTCTCTGGCTGCTTCTTTTTCATGTGCTAAGCAGAAAAATAATGCAGAACTTGCACCCTTTTTTCCCTTCCCTTTTTGTTCTTTCTTTTTTTTTCCATCCACTGTTAGAGGGCCTGAATCTGTGAGGCTTTGACCTTCAGCCTCATGGTGCTGATGGATAGAGGAGACTTGAGAAGATTTCCTTGTAGACTTATTTTTGTTGTTGTAGATATAGAACTGCTGCATAGAGTATATATCTTAGGCTGGAAGAGAGGAGGAACACTTTAGTTCCCCAAAAGTTAGCCAAAGCAGAAAAAGGTGGAGAAGGAAAAAGCATAAAGGAAGGAACATTTTTTTTTTTTTAACTGTCTCAAGATGCTAGCTGTGGTGTAGCCATCAGTTTTACCATCCTTTCTTCTTGGTGCAAATGTTGTATTTTTCACCTAAGCAAGCTCAGCTGCCTGAAGGAGACTTGTCACAATCAGGAATATGAGTTATTCCTGTAAGCTGGAAAGTGCTGAAAGCTGAATAATTTTCATTGATGAATTGCCAGTGTGATTTTTTTTTTTTTAAATTTATGTACTCTAAGCTCCAAGTTTAGGTGCATTTTTAATAAATACATGTGTCTTCCCCTCTTCTTTGTGGAAGAGTGAGAAGTTACCTGAGAAGTCATTTTTTTAATGGCTTAAATTAGATGGGATGCATTCCACTCCTAAATTAATAGGTTGCTCTTGTCTTTTGGGGAGAATCAAAAATCTTTGACAAATTCTACTTGATGAGACAGTTTACTTCCTCCCAAACATGTACACAAGGTCAACTTGTGTTATACAGGAAAGCCCTAAACTTAAATGAAAGTGCCCCCAGACACACACACACACACACCCCCTTGTCTGGGAACAACTGAGTGGTGCCTAGAACAAGGTTTTGTTGTAAAAGCTAGAATATGGTTCCTTCTGTGCTATTTGAACTGGGGAAAAGCACCTTGCTGGCTTTAGCAGGAGTATGAAAAGGTGAAGTGATGCTGGCAAGAGCATAGGAAATGAGAAAGAAGATTAGTGTTTTTATAAAACCTTTTAATTGATTTTAATGTGTTGCTTTCAATGGCAGCATTTAAAAGCCTTTTAGTAAATAATCTCTTCAGCACAGGCATTTATTTGGAGAAGAGACATCTCCATGAGAGATTTTTAAACGACAGTGCTTCATGCCATAGGTAAATCAACTAAATGGTGTTTTAAATACCCATTGATTTCCTTCTTTCAGCCCCTGTACTTCTGCTATATTTCATGCTGCCTTGCTGTGTGATAATAGTGGGCTGTTGTACAGCTAATACAATCTTGCTGCTTGAACAGCAAAAACAAACCCAGGTTTTGCCTCATACTTGGAGACAGATGAGGATTTTTCCAGAGCTGGTGAGTGAGTTATTGGGGAAAACTGGCAGACCTAATCCTTGTTGCTAATAGGTAATGTGGTCCTTCAGATTTAATTTCTATCTATTTTAGGTAAGTTTAGGTGAATGTCCATGTTATGGAGAAGCAGCAGTGAGTACGAGACTTACATCACTCAATAATTCTTGTAGTTTTAATGGGGGTCTCTCATCAACAGAGCCCTTTAGAGCTTTCAGTGTGATCTTAATACTGAGCTGGTGTGGAGGCTGAGTGACACCATCCACCTTTTTTTGGTGAAAACTTGCTCTAATTTGGCCAAGAGTCACACGTCCGAAAAACCACAAATCCCAATGAGATGTGCTTGTGTCTGACACTGTGCCAGACTGAAGTGTCCATCTAGTAACACACAGATCTGTCTTCTACTTGGAAGTGTGGTGCCATAAGTAACATCACGAGAGTACAAAAAGGAAAATACGTCCAGATTTCCCGTAGGTAAATAGAAGGGGGGGATTTTTAACAACACATATGATAAAATTTTCCATAATGTGAAGTACCATCCTTTGGCCTGCTAATGTAAAGTCTAGTATCTTGCAAATAAGCAGCAAAGTTGTATAAAGAAGATGGGTGCTGTACAAAATGGCTAGATAAAATTAATTCAGCCACTAGAAAAATAAGGCACATATCTTTACTGCAATGTCTTTGCAGTAATTACCCTCAGCTACTGCCTGCTAAATCTTGGTTAGATCTTAATTGACATACTCAATTATAAAACTATAAATTTGTGAGAGGAAAGATCTCCCTTGTCTTTAGCTGCAATAATGGAGCTAATTCTAATAACGGTTTGTTATCTCGCCAAATACATTTAGCAAAAGATTTTTCTAATAGTTTAATGTCCCTACAAGAAAAAAAGAATATCCACAATCTCTGAAGAACATAAAACATCCAATCGATAAGTTAATCGAATTAATCCTGTCACTCATAGAGAGGGGCTGGGTCTCCTGCTCTCTGACACTCTAGTAGCTGCAAATGTTGATAGATAAAAAAACACAACAAAAACAACAATAACAACAACAAAAAACCAAACAAAAAACCCAAAACAAAACCAGAAAAAAAAAAACCAAAAAAAACCCCAAACCACAAAACAGTGCAAAACCTGAGCTGTGGGTTGGTATATGGTGCTCCTTTTAGATCTCGAGAAATTTTGAGTTCTCTGGGCTCTTATTATGTCCCATTACAAGTTTTCCAGGTTTACAAATGGGATTTTCTTTAATCGTTGTCTTAAAATAAAACCAAACACCAACCAGCCACAGAAATGGCAGTGCTACAAAAACAAAAAACAAACATGAAATTTAATGAGGAAGTTTAAAGCCTCATTTAAAAATTTCCACAGTGGTCCTGTAAAATGTAGTTGCTACCCTCCAGAATATTTAGAGCAGCAGTTTCTATCTTTAACAAAATTAAGTACTATTTAGTCTCCAGAGGGGCGTGCTGCTACCAACAGCTTTGAAACCTTTCCTTGGAGCTTCTCTAATGTGGGGTGCTTGTTGCATGTTTTGAGAAAAGAGGGATAACAGATCAGGCTATTTTCTACATTGTCAAAATGTTCGAAGTAAAAAGTTGTGATTTCCCCTCCCCACTCCTCCTCCAAGGAGGGGGGAACTGTAACTCAACCCACTTGTTGGCTCTTCTCCACTGAACACAGATCATATGGTGTAAATCTTACTGAAAGGGAAGTTGTCATTTATTATAAACACATTTCCCTGAAGGGAGTAACCAGTGAACTGTAGACACCTGGATGTACTGAGTGCACGACTAAACACGTCTCTGTGTGCTTGCATACAAATTTTGGGCACTGTAAAGATCACACAGCAAGCCTAAATAATCCACTGTATCATTTTGGGGATCATCATTCCCCAGAGGAGGTTTTACAAGATGAAACTGGCTTCTGCTTCCATCTGCACTCTATTTATGTGCATGTATTTAGAGTGCCTTCTTCAGGCTGATCTCTCCAAGTGGCAGCCAGATGTGGCTTTGAACTACTCCCCTGCTCTTTCTGTCCTTTGCTTTTGACTCTTGTGAATCAACATGGGGTTCAAAGTTTGGGAGTCAGCCTGCACTAAGCGTGCTGCCAGGCTTCAGTGCTGGTGTATGGGGTCCAATTCCTGCCAGCAAAATCCCACCTCCAGTGCTGTTTGGGAGAGCTGTCAGTGCTGGTACCTGTAGTGGCAGCCAGGAGTTGATGCTGGGATGTGAGCAGGCCTGCACTGGTACTGATAGAGCAAACCAGTGGTGGGCACCTCTGAAAGCACTGTGGGCAGCATCCCTAGAAAAGCAGTAAAATAACTGAGTGGCCAGAGCCTCTGATGTTAGACACAGATGGGCTATGGGCTATATGGGATTCTGAATCTGATTTGTGCTTTCAATTTAAAATAATGTTGCTACAGCTGCTTTTTTCTTCTTTTTTCCCCCCCTTTTTAAATCTTGAAGGGCTACATAGGAGAACAGAGATTCTTTTTACTGAAGTTGGCATCACCCTTTTTTCCCCCTGCTTTTCTACGTGATTTTATACAACAACCACAGCTGACTTTCACGTGAACTGGACAGAAGCAGGAAGAAATTCTGTCTCTGGCATTATTAGCTGACTTCTTGGCATGGGAAAATAAGAGAGTGTGCAGAACGCTAACACAGGCAGTATTTCTTGAGATGAGTTTGAACAGGAGCAGCATCTGATGAAGTGGAAAAATGAGCTTTTCTGTTCCAAAGGTTTCATACTTTCTAGGGCAAGGCAGGAAGTGTTCTTTTCCAGAGAGAAAGGAAGTAGGAGGGAGGCTGGTGAAGTGATATGCACGTTGACAGAGGAGTGAAAAACAAATAATACTTCCAAGAAATATTATAGACCCCAAAGTATATCTTTGTGGGTTTGTTTTTTTCTTGGTAGAAGTGATTTCCTCACTTTGGTGCTATTAAGATGCAATAGATGACCACATCAAAACCTGTGATCTGAAAGAACAATTTTCTTCCCCTCATTGTTTCTTCTTGTGTTTAATTTTATGTTCAGTTATGTGTTTTGTACCAGAGGAGATAGAATTTGAGCTTTGTAAGCAAGGACCATGTGTGCAGGAAGCCGTTGCCATATTGCAGTAGTTGTCAGTAATAAATGCAGTATTCCTAGAAACCTTTATTAACTTGATGCTTCTCTGCCTACCCGGTATCATTCCACTACTTGTTTGTCCAGTGAGTTCTCCAAAGACGTATTTTGCTGTGATGTTGAATGCTTTTATTTGGCATTAAAGCTGCTAGGCATTGAGGTTGCTTGCTCTGTAGCTAATGCAGGTCTTCAGGCTGCTATAAATCCTGGGGCATCAGGAGAGTCAGCCTGCACTAAGGGGAAACAGTAATTTATTCTCATTGATCCCTTTTCCGAATAGTTAGCCATTTCATAAAAATGTCTAGATACACAGCAGCATTGGCTGCCTGGGTTAGTAGCTAATTATAAAATGCCCTGCAGTTCTCTTTTAAAGCAAAATGAGTTTAAGTAGTTATGTCTTATTTTTTGTGCAAGGTAAGAGTTTAAAGTACTCTTGGTTTCAGGAGCACCTGAAGAGACTTGCAGAGCAGCACAACCTGTGCTCTGGGGCAGGCAGCTGTGAAGGTGTGTGGGTCCCATCACCTGGATAGTAGCCCAGGGCAGGGTCTGAGTCAGTATCTTGTGTTCCTTTGTGCATTTCAGATTTTATTGACTGTAATTTGAAGCAGCAGCTTTTTCCTTGGCTTTAGTGGGATTGGGATCAGGTACAGTGTGATTTGCTCTTTCAGTGGTGATTGAAGCATAGGAAGAAGTCATTCTGTGCCCAGGGTCTGGCAGGGACATGTTGCAGGTACTGAATGTCCCGTTGTCAGGATGCTAATAAAATAAGAGTGGGTCAGTCACTTAGGCTCTTGCTTTGTCAGAGAAAACTCCACCTGCTGAGAGAGATTTTCTAATGGTTGGTGAGGAGAACATTCCCTGGGGTTCCTCCCTGCTCAGCGGTAGGGTGAACGTTATATGGGACATCATGTTCCATCTCTGATTTTCTTTCAAATGTTGTACCTTTTGGTTGCCTTGTGAACTCCTGGTCCTGACCTGCTTTCTGTGTGTTTTTTTTTTCCTGTCTTTGTGCCTGTCTTTCTACCTCTCCCTGGGTTCTCTGGTCCTTTCTGTCATGCTTCTTGTTATCTCCATGCTTGTCTTCATATTTCTCTCCTTTCAATTAATGAGTTTCTCATATCTCGTGGCTCTCATACACATCTCTTTGCTTTACCAAAACCAAGCTGTTTAAGTATAATAATAATAATTTCTAAATAAAAACCAAAGAACAGTCAGTTTGACTTGCAGATTTCCCATAACTTCAGAGCATTTAAAATGCACACAGAGATATTCTAAGCTACACTTTCTGGTTTTGAAGGATATAGCTTCTAACTCTGCAGGTGAAAACAATAAATAATTTTTTTTCATTTATCTTGGTGATATTTGGGAGCATTTGGAGGCCACCAGCAGTAACTGCAGCTGTCTCCCAGCTTGTGTTCCTTTGCTGTGTTAAAGACTGATCATATTTTTAATCACTGATATGAAGTAGGGTTACTCAAGATTGTATCGTTTATGGATTGATGGAAAGATTTCTGAAGGAGGATCTCTCCATACATGTGTAGAACTTCACTAAAATTTTCTCCACTGTCCTCACACACACAACATTTACATCATTTTCTCTGTAAATGTAGGGAGGAAAATGAAAAAAGTTGATATTGCTGAATGCAGCTTAAGGGTAACAGGATGCATCTCAATGTACTTACTGATGCTGGATTTTGGCCAGCACTCCAAACCAATAGACTACTGAATCCCAAAACTTTATGGTTTCTTTAATGATCATAAGTAATCGGGAGATTTGGTATTTGCATTTTATCTCGGAGGCAAGTGTTAGAAATAGGTGTAACCAGCTGTCGCATAATCCAGTTTAGAAGACTGCTGCCTTTCCAGCTGCAGGGATGCCTTGCTGGCTGGAGGGTTTTTCTGCATATTAAAAAAAACCAACAAAACAACCAAACAAAACAAAACCAAAACACCACCTGTCAATATGAAATGGCTTCACTGTCTTTAATCTCCTAACTGTCTTAAACTGTGTTTTAGGGACTATGTGGTAGAAATAATTGGATTTTTCCCCCTAAATACACACTAAAGTGTTGCATGAACCACAATGCCAAGCTGATTTTACATTGGTACAAGTTGCTTGTGAACCTCTGGCCTTATTTTTAACCTGGAGGTGAAAATGGTCTATTAAGTGTGTGTTCCCATAGTGTTTCCTTTGACTTGACTTTTCCTTTTACTACCAAGATGTTTCATTGATGCATGTTTCAAATGCACATCAACTTTCTGTCAAAGACCGTGGTGAGAAGGAGAAACAATAGATTTTTCAGGGTTGCAGGTTTATGTATCTTCCATCTTGCAGTTATGGGAATTTATGGTATAGCCTGTATTTTATTTTTTCTTCCTGTCTTTTTTAGGTGTATTTGGATACAAAAAGCTGGAGAACTGCAGTATGTGTATATGTAACATAATAGAGACAAAAGTCAGTATTTGATGGAGATCCAATTTAGCTTCTTTTCTCTGCAGTGGAGTCACCTTTGTACCTTTGCGTTGCCCTGGCTTTACAAACAGTAAGAGCAGCCCTTAGGTCAAGCCTCAAATCTACAAATAAACTTTTAAAGTCATCAATTTATTTATTTATTTATTTTAATGTAGTGGAAGTACAATTTTTATTCTTCAGAAAGCAGATAATTTTCAGTCTAAATACTTGGGTTGTCTTTGCTTTTCTTTCCATAAGCACAAATAAATGCTGATTTATTTGTAATTTTATTTTCGTCTGCAGGACAAAATTCTTCCATAACGTGCAACTACAAATTAACTTATCTCTGACATAAATTTGCTTTGTTATATGGTTATCTCTTTGTAAATTTTAGGCCTGGCTATGACTAAACTAAAATGATACAGAAAAAGCCTTGATTTGGTGGGAAATAGGGTACTTCCCACCTTCTTGATATAAACTGAGGAATGGCCTTACTACTTCAAGAATAAGTACTACAACAGCATATATGAATTTTGGTTTTGTCTGTATTTCATTTTGCTGCTTGTTTTTAGTAAACTGTAGTACTAATGGCTAATTATGTAACTACTGAAAAGAAAATACATGAAGGGATTGATTTGCTTTTCTATAGCAATGGAAAATCCTGTGTGTCTGGTTTTGATGAGTACGTAGCACCCCCCTTCATAGTAAGGGTTAGAAATGCAGGTAAATCTCCTTTATGTTGCCACCAGGTGTACCTAAGGATCCCTGACCGTCAGGCTGTCCTGTAGCTCCCCATCACACTCTTCCTGTGGATGCCCATACTATTTAAACTCTGCTCCACTCCTTCAGCTCAGGCTCTGTTTGCTCTGACTAGCACAGAGTGTGAAAAGCTAAAAAAGGGGAAGATAAGAGTGCTTTTTTAGCAGGCAGAGCTTCCACGAGGCTGAAGATGCATTGGAATGAAGCTCTGAAGCTGTGTTGGTTGGGGCTGCTGCCTCTGCCTGTGGTGGGGCCTGGCACTTGTCCCCCTTGGCATGATGCTTGTTTCTGCCCTGGGGTGATGTCTGTCCTGGCCCCCCCTCACATGTGGAGAGGATGTGATGTAGAAGACTGGAAGAAACTGGGTTTTTTTGGAGGAAGAGGGCAAGTCTGAGACAGACTATGCTGCTCAAGGGTGATAATTTGTCAGGGGGATTTGTGTGAAAATGAGAAATCAGAAAATATGGGTGGGTGTGGGAAAGGAGAGCGATCCAACAACAGGAGGAAGGAGATGAAGATGTGCACAGGGCAAAGGTAAGAAGTAAAGGAGGAGTGATGTTTTCCAGATGTGGGCAGAAGCATACATTGGCATAGCAGTACTGTTGTCCAGGTCTGGAAGAGGACATGAATTTTCTGGATCTCATTACTGCTGAGCTTCCATCTAACTTGAAATCTCATAGCAGAGAGCATTTTCTCTTTGCAGTGGTGATCCACCAAGAAAATGACAACAATTTCAGTAACTTCATTATCCCAGATGGCAGATGAGTAAGTTCCCACTGTGCCAGTGAACCTTAGCAACAGAGCAGGATGGTCAGTGATGACGTTATGGGTTTGCAATTTGTTATTGGAAATCTAAATAATTAATTGCAAACACTCACATGGAGAGGGAACTTCACATGTTAGGGCTACATATGAATGATATCTCAGTTGCCAGAATGAGTGAGCTGTAAATGCTGAATTTGCTTGCCCTTTCTGGAGCAGAGCTTCTGATAATACAGGCAAATTCCCTACCCTGTCAGTAAGCAGAAGGATTTGCTCAGGACCACTTTGTGTACTGTGCTACAGCTTTGTGGTGGCTGCTGCCTTTTCAATCCTGTCCAAGGATCAGACACTGAAAAACATGCAGCAAAGGAGGGAATTTCAGGATGGCAGAGGAATACTTTGGCAGTTTGGACTGTCATAGGCTGCCTTGAAGGAAGAATCCTGCAGGATTCAATGTGACAAGCATTCAAGTACCTATGGATTTAGTGTTTTAGCTTGTAATGTTAAATACAGAGTCAGGGTGGACATCTGTTAGGCTATCAAAACTTACTGTGTTCAGGCAAAGCTGCTGCTTAAGAATCTGGCCAGAGTGAACATGAAAAAAAAAAGAAAAAAATGCCTTCAAGACATGGAAAGTTAGCTTAGGCAATCAATAATGAAGCATCTTTGAAGTTTCTAAAACCATGGAGATTAATTTCCTAACAGAAGAGAATTTCTGTGCCACTTGTGACAATATCTGGTATCGAAAGATAACGAGAACTTTTTATCCTTTGATCAAATTTTAATAATACTGTGGGTAGGCACATAAGCCTGTTATACTGTCAGGTCTCCAGAACCTCTCTGGCCAATCTGGTCAGTGTTTGACCTCTCTTGCAATAAAGTTGTCTTAAGATGTTTCAGTAGGTGCCCACCACCCCTTGTCTTGCCAGTGGACACCAGGGAGAAGAGCTGGGCTGCAGCTGCTTGCCAGTGGGATTGTGCCATTCACGCTGCACGTTTCAGCACACTGAATTAAATAGGTGTTGCTGTTTTCCCTTTTGGTGGTGATTCAAATTCAGTCTTGTCACTTTTAACTCCCCTCCATCTCCTGTACTGCCAGGGAATGCTTACACCGTTTGGAAAGGTTTCCATATTGTCAAACAGGTTACAAGACTTCGAGGGCAGGTACAGAATTTTTGGATTCCATGAAAAAGCACTGGTTTGTTACTCATTTCATCTCAACATCTGAAAAGTTACTTGATTCCTTTGGAAAAAAATAGAGTAATGCTGACTTTCAGAATTGCCATTTTAAAGGAGTCCTCTCTTTCAGTGTTGTAGTTTTCTGTTGAAATGGTGGCTTTTTAAATTGTTTTTTGGAGTTGAATATTGATGGTACACAAAGGTAAAATAATTTTGTACTGACACAGTCAACACATCCTGTGTAAGAAATCTTGTTTTTTTTTGTGAAGATTGCAATAATTTTAAGCCAACTACTACTCCACTTGTATATATATATATGTATATATATATTTCCAAGCAAAATGATGTGTCATGCAGTGTATCAGGGTCATGACATGAAGATGGGCTCCATCCTGTGAGGTGCTGGCACTTCTGTCTTCCCTCAGCAGAGCACTTTATTTTGTGCCAGGCTCTGGTTTGTAAGTTGCACACACTGCCTTGCTTTGCTTGACAGGGGCTGGACACTTAGCACCCTGCTGTATCAAGCCCAAGAATGTGCTGCATATTAGAGGGGAAAAAACTTCATTGTACTCTAAAAATACTACCTTTTTGCAGGTCATATTTCCTCTCTCTATTCCCTTTCAGGTCTCTCTGGTACCTGATATTATTCAGTGGTGTTAGATAGAGAGGTTTGCTGGACAAGTGCAGTGCTTTTATAGAAAGAGTCATTCTGTGATTTCAGATTGCTCAAAGCTTTTTCCCTTCACTGCACTTATTGGGGGGAAGGGAATCTAAATGTATGAGGGCAGAAATAATTTCCCTTTTCTTTAACAATTGCACCCATGATGTCAGCTGCTGCTAGTAATGTAGAGTGATAAATTGACATTGAACTTGAACAGAATTCATGGCGTGCTGGAGACAATAAGAACCTCTGAGGAAATAATTATTTTGCTGCCAGGAGCTCATGCATCTCAAATTGGTTGGTGCAGGGACTTTAGAGCAGCCTGCCTGCCTATTGACTGGAGTTGAGAGCTGGTGCTGCCAGCTCTGTGTTAGTGCAGGAACTCAGGCTTTGTGGTTTGCTCATAGCATGTCAGAAAAAAGAAAAGAGAGTGACAAAGGTCTGATGTTGCCCACTTCTGCTTGCTTGCTTGCAGGGAGAGGCAGTGGGTGTTGAAAACCAAGTTCAGTAATATGTTTTTTCCTGTGAATATAGGACTTTGATACTCTCACAGCAGTACTTAACTGCAGACACTTGGTCAAAGCACGATTCCTAATGAGTGGGAGGTCAGTTGCACACTGCAGCGCCCAGAGTTCAATTTAGTGTTCATGGGCTCAATCGATTTGGGGAGGGCAGAGTCCCTCTGATCAGGTGACAGTTGTTACCCATTGGGGTCACAATTATTAAATTTCCCATGAAAGTAATTAGTTTGCATTGTACACAGCACTTTGCTGGCGTTTGTTTTCTTTTAAAGTCGGTTTGAACGTTGAGGATGCTCCATGATGGCCTATAATTAAGGTCTTGCTTTTCATTAGAATAAAACATAAATGGCAATCTAGCACTAAGTTCCTGTTGACTTTCACTGAGAGTCAGGCATCTTGATGTCTTTTCTGACTTTGACAATTTTACTCTTTATTCAAAGGTCATGTTCTTTGCAGAGAAATAATCTTTCGGTATGTATTTCACTTTAGTTTTCCTAAAAGTATTATTATCTGCAAGGAACAAGAAAAGATAACTTCCCAAAGTTTGTAGCTTTCTTATATCTCAAAGAGACTTTTCATTTGAGTTTTTACCTAATTCAGGATATGTTAATTTGTACAGGTCCTAAAGTTTTGGAAGGCTATAAAACTTATATACAAGCTTGCATTTTCAAAGCATTCTTTGGGTCGGAAGGGGCCTGTAAAGGCACCATCTGGTCCAACCCATCTGCAATGAGCAGGAACATCATCAACTACATCACTTTATTCTGAGCTGCTCTTGTAATGTGCATAACAGAGCACACGGATCCTTGGTGTCATTTTGGCTCCTGATTTGGGCTTGGCTACAACTAACAAACCTCCAAAATGTGGGACAAACAAAATAAAATTTTCATCAGTGAAAGTCAACATCATGCCTTCAGTAACAATAACTTTGAATAACAGTTAGTGTTACAGCTCTGTGTTCTTCCAGTGTGCAATTTTTAACAATGGAATTTTCAGACATCCAGTGTGGTGTGAAACAGCAGCTCGGACAATAAGCTTGATGTCATCTACTGAAACGTGGTTGAAAGCTATGTCTGAACCACCAAAGGGTTATCTTCTCTGATATTAATTACTTTGATAGTCATAGTTTTTCAGTGCTGCATCTCTGGCTATGTTTGGTTTATTCAGTCCCATCAGTTATGGTGTTACTCTGGATAGATCTAACTTTTTGAAGTCTGTTTTAGGCATGTAGCAGTATAAAATCAAGTGTCATCGATATAATCAGTGATGGTGCTTTTGCTGTGAAATTGAGAGTAGTCTCTGGTGCAACAAAGTAAGTCTTCCAGTAACATCTGATTCAGAAGAGTACCATGTATTGACTCTGACCTATTTGCTTTGTTTGGTGTTTTCAGAGAAGAATCCTGTGTTCAGTATCTTTCTTCCCTTCCTTCTTGGTACCAAAATCTTTAAAAACTGAGATATTTGGTAGTTTGTGTACCAAGGTAAATGGTATAGCTAAACTAAAAAGTAGATGTAAAAAAATATTAAAATTATTAGTACCTCATGTGCAGTGAGCTGGTTTGGTTACCTGTTGGTGAGGCAACATGAGCTGGCTTGGCTTGCCAGCTTGTGATCTAGAATTTGATGTTGAGACATGAAGGCATGAATAAAAAAATTAAAAAATCTGTAATACTTTCACCCAACAGAACAGCCCCTAGTACTCTTTTTAGAGGAGTTTTGGCCAGTCATTGGGGGAAGAAGGCTTTGATGCTACCTGTGCTGCAGGGCAACACTTCTTCTGTCACTAGAAAGTTCCAGTGTGTCCTATCCATTTTTTCAGCTGAACAGGCAGTTCATAAAGTGATCTCTTTGTATTGCTTGGAAGTCTGTGCAGTATGTAGTGGCTTGATTTTTTTCTATATACAGCTCCATGCAAACACCCTGGGGGGAATTCAGAACAAGAGAGTTTTAATCACCAGAGGATAATAAGCAGAGAGAAAATAAGGCTTAAGTATTGTGTACATTACTTGGGTTGACGCAGTAGTTATAACCCCTTCTCTTTTCCTTTTAGCAGTATCCCATGTAATGCCAAAGTCATAAAATGGTCCATAAAATGGAAAGGTGAAAGGGT
Source organism: Phylloscopus whistleri (assembly GCA_017589585.1). Lineage (NCBI taxonomy): Eukaryota > Metazoa > Chordata > Aves > Passeriformes > Phylloscopidae > Phylloscopus > Phylloscopus whistleri. Next base: position 657,531 of record JADMLD010000712.1, read on the forward strand.
TCCTTGTCCTATATAATTACTAGACCTTAGCTCCTGTTCACTTACTCCCATAGTAGGAATGCTTTGGCTCTGGTTCCCTGCACATGTTCTTTAATGAATTGCTGGCATTTATACTGTAGACAAAAAAGGAGAACACTATCCTTTAAAACTTTTCTTCTATTTTCATTTAATTAGTGCTATTTACAGAAGTAAAGAAAAAAAAAATTTAAAAATCCAGATTCGCTAGTTTTTCCTTTTCTGATGTGGGAATAAATGTCTGGGATGCAAGGCACTACACTGATGCTGATAGGAAATTACTTGTTTGTTAGTTGACTGTTTCTGGTTATCTGTTCTTCACATTTTGAGATTAAAGTTCTCTGGAGTCTCACTGGTGACAGGATTATAAAGAGCTTTTGCATGTTCCATTGTACTGACCCATAATTTTTGCTGTGGCTGCTGGGTTTCTGAGGGAGCAGGAGTGGGCTGGATTCTGCTCGTTTTTGCAGGGGAGAGACAGCACATGTTAATATTCAGTTGTTTTTTTTCTGTATCAATCAACAAGTGTCAGCGACACAAATAAATGAAAATGTGTCCATAGTTAGCCTATGAGAGCTGGATATGAAATGGAAAACCTGACTGGCCTTGTGTTGCAATTAAATTCCAGTTCATCAGAATTTTTTTTTTTTTTTCAGCAAGAATCCAAGTGCTGTGATTATTACTCAGGCCACCCAGTTATCTGAGAGACGCCTCTTTTTGGTTTCTTGAAACCTCCTTACCCACAGCAACCTGACCTCACCCCTTTCCTGACTGGAGTCAGCCTCATCTTTTCCTGGCATTTGCTCTTGTTTTACTAGGGGCTTATTTTACAGTTTTGATCAACTGGAGACTGCTCATGAGCAGCAGCTCTCAGTCTCTGCTTTGGGGTTTAATCTCTGCAGGCCTGTGTGTGCAGCTTAGGTGTATTTTGGAAGTGCAGCATGCATTGGTGGTGCCACTAGGTGAAACTACCCCTTCTGCTTGAATCTCCATGTTTGTTTTGCAAAGATTTGTTCCTTTATGATACAGAAAATGTCACCACCGTAATACCATCTGAGTGCCTTTTCCATAGAGGAATGCAGGTGAAGTTTAACACTAGGGTTGTTCCTATTTCCCAGCTAGGGACTTTGAAACCTGCTTCATTCTTTTCATCAATTCTGGGCAGAAATTTTGGGTTGAGTAGCCAGTAGAGATTGCTGTCCATCTGGGAAAGAGAAGGATAGCCAGACACAAACCACGGTGTTACAAAGTTAAAGGTTGGATGTTGACCCTGTGTGTTAAGACTCCAGGAGAAACAGCAATACAAGGTAAGAGTAAGAAAAAAAGAAGGTGGCTGCTGAACTAACATGCAAGGGCAGAATTAGCACGAGGCACTTCAGAATGTTCAATGAGGGAAACTTAATGATTTTAACAAAGCAAAAAGTCAGTATGTTGCTTTGATCATAGAAGATAAATCACCTAGCCAGCTCTCCTTTACAAACAGTTAATGTGAATTATTTTTGCTCCGAGAGTTGTGGGCCTCCAATTTATATTATGATTGAAGAGCATTAATCATACTTCTTTGCACAGACTTTATCCCTGAGCAGAGTCTGGTCGATTAAATTTTGCCCCATTACTGCTTTAAGTAATGACTGTGCTACATTTAGGCTTCGTTAGGGGAAGAATGTTATAATGGCTGAAGTTTTGTGTGGTTTGGGGCAAGCTAGCATGATGTGAAAGCTTTTGTGTAGTTGACTGTGATTTACAGCATGGAAGAAACAAGTGGCTTGTGCTGCCAATTCAGAAGATGCCAGAAGTGAATTTTGGTAGGGAGCCTGGTCACGTAACTTATGTGGGTTACAACAGGATAAACTAGTGATTAGTTTTTACCTATATCTAGTGGCATAGGGAGTTCTGTTCTTATCTTCTCTTTAGTACAATGCAGCTCAAATCTAAAGCAGTGTTAAACTATCAGGCAGCACAGGTGAATAATCTCTCTGGGTCACTCTTCAGGAGATAATGACAATTTTACCTGTGTTTAAACTGGAGCAGAGCAGCAGGTGGTATATCCGTGATATCTGCTGCTTCATTGCCATGCCAGCAGTTAATGGCTGCTCTTGGTGGCTCAGACAACATATCATCTGTGGCATATTAAGTGCTGTACTTAAAGCTGACAGTGGACAGATGTCTGTGTTGTCTGCTGGTTAATGTACATTGTTATAAGTGGTTTAAAATGTAAAGGAGTAGGGTACCTACTGCCTGTTCAGATACATGTAAAGGATTGTCTGGATCCCTGATGCTGTTCTGAATGTCCTGTGATGTGCATTATGGCTGATGTGCAGGAAATGCATTTCTGGATTTTTTTTATAAGTGAATAATCAATGTGCATGTAGGCTGTGTGCCACATGTAGGCAATTTATGTCTCAAACTTCACTAAAACCAATATTTTCTCTCAGGCCAGTAGCATTTTGAGACAGCATACTTTTCTTTACATTTATGCCATTATTTTGTTAGGCAAAGTTTGTCTAGTGTTATCAATAACAATATTTATTAGTGAGTTTTTCCTTACCTGACGACTTACTTGGAGGTAGAATAATTTTCTGTGTTGTCATTCTGTTTCTACAGCTTTAGCCTCTTTGCTGCCTCTTCAGTCAAGCCTGGGACTGTATTTTTGTTTAGCTCTCTGTTGTATAGATGTATTTTAGCAGAGACATGTTAATGAATTTGGGTATGGCACATGGACACGTATGCATATATGTTCATGTACAGAGTTTTCTGTTAATGAATGTTCTTGTAGACAGTGACACTTAATTAGTCATCACAACTTCCCAAAATCTGATTAGGTTATGGCTGTGTGCCATTTAAAAGTGAGTGTCTTCAGTTTTCTGTCTTTTTGAGTTATTGTAGCCTAGCTAAAAATTTATCTGAAAATATACACTTATGTACAACGCTGATTCTGATGAAACAGTATGATTGCATATGTTGTGATTCATATCTATTTATATATTATGATTGCATATATTGTGATTCATATTTATTTATATATTCAAAGATTTAAAAATTTTAATTATATTTATGAAGATATTATATGCAGTTCCTTATTAAGATATAGAGTGTTACTAGACCTTGAATGCTTCAAGTATATACCAAAGTCTCCAGCTGCTAAGAGAAGCCTGTTAGCTGCTTGCTAGCTTAGAACTGGGATCATCTGGCAAATATATTGAAACATAAAAATCTTGAAAAGATGATGACTCTATGCAAGGAGCTAAGTGCTGAGGTCTGGCTCCTGCTCACTTCACCCCATTCTTGCATAGGAAATGTCTTGCAGTGTTGAATTTTTCTAATAAGAGTGTTGGCTAATTCAAAGCTCGGCAGATCCTGAGGATTTGAGAAATCTTGACGCTGAGGTTTTCTTTCTCTTACCCTTTTTCATGTAACCTGTAAAGGGAAGTTCTGGGATTTTTTGGTGGCTGTTGAAATTATCACTTAGAGTTAAAAAGATTTTTTAGCAATTCAGAATGTTGTAGACTGACATTCATCAGGGCAGGCCCAAAAGGAGAGACAAAATCCTGGGCTGCAGCAGATAATAGGTAGAAAAGGTTGAGCTCTGCCCTCTATCCAGTTTTATTAGCTCCCTTGATAACCCAATGGCAGCTGAAGACAAAACACTTTTGAAACATCACTTCCTTGGAATGGGTACTTGTGTAAGCCCCACAGCACTAACTTAAAAGTTCAGCAACATGTTGAGAAAAAGTGGACAAAGGTTTGAAATGTATCATAATTGAACAAGCACTTCTAAGTGCCAACCTAGTTAAATTACAGGGATTTGCTCTAATTAATGCAGCTGTAATTAATACAGCTGTACTAGTGCCATAATTAGTATCTTTTCCAGCCATGGCTTGTGTTATGGAAACAAAATATTGTGTAGTAGAATTCTGTTCACATTGGATGCTTTGATTTAACAGCTGTTAAAGGGGTTTTTTTAGCTGATGATAGGAAGCTCTAATAGGAAGGAATCCAAAAGCCCTTTAGACATCATCTTGATTTTAAGCATTGTTACTGGATCTATTGCCTTCAGCAGAATTACTGTTTTGATGCTTTCCCAGATTGAGCCTGGGTTAACTGGAGTATTTGGTAGATAGTGTACATGTGTGCAATTGGGAGGCAATCACTAGAATGAACAAGTCCTCCAACTCTTATGCAACACCAGGGTGGCCAGGGAGTAGGTAGGGCTAGTTTGCCATGTACAGTGTTCATGGATTTGGGGATGAATTTGCTGGCTCTTTGTCCTGTGCTGTAGTTGAAAGCTGTCCACTTAGCACCTTTCCTTACCCTGTTGTGCAGTATCACCATGCCTGTGCTCTGAGTCCTACCATGACAAAATTACCAAAGAAATAGAAGAATTGCAAACCCAAATGCCCTACTGCAAGCCAGAGCTGTGTACCTGTAATGGAGCATTTTTCTATTCATATTATTTGTCTTTTGCTGAGGCATCCAAGCATCAAGTACAGGATGCACACAAGTTAACTCCGTACCATTGTGATAATATGGTGTTATACTCTTACTAAAGCTTTTTAATTTTTTTTTTTTTTTTTGCTTTGTATATATAATTTGTTGACTGGAATTTTCAGTTTTGCCAGGTTCAGGCTATTGTTAGCAGAAAAAGTATTTCCTACTCACTCTCCCTTGGAAATGGTGTATTTCAACAGGAAACAGCATAATAGACTAATCAAAGAAAGTCTGAGGAAGGTAGCCCTGCCCTGGTGGAGGACTCCCAGTTGTCCTGGCTCTCACTGTGCCATGACACTGGGGAGAATATGCTGCCACATTCCCTCAAGTATGACTCTGCTACGAAAAAAACTGACTGATAAACTGGTCTTACAGGCCATAAAGCATTGTTTCTCATTAGCTACCTTGCCCTAGCAACACTTGCAGTGTTTGAGGTATTTTTTGCCCCAGGGAATATCTTGCTATTTAGACTGTATCTGTTGTTGAAAAAATTAGAAAGCTCATGGTTGTGGTGGTGGTCTGAGTCCTTGCTAGGGCATGGATATGCCTCTGAGCTACTGCTTTGTCTAACTCGCACGGATGTCAGTAGTATCTGAAAGACAGCTTTTGTACTCTGCTGCAATAAGATTTGAAAATAAGGAGCTCTTTATCATAAAACTCAAAAAAACTATTAAGACACAATTTATAATTAGCTTTTTTCCTGTAGTTGCCAGTCTAAGTATTCACATGAGTCCCTTTTTTAATTCAAGATATAAATGAAATCAGAAAATTGCCATGGATGCTTAGTTTCCTTGTTTGCTATAATGAAATAGTTTGTGCTGGGTTTATTTTTTTTTCCTTTGCCTTGGAGATCTATTAGGATACAGTTTAAAGTGATTTTCTGGATGTTGTAGTAAAATTGCCAGAGCAGATTAAAATATAGAGACAGCAGTGTGATGAAAAATACAGTTTTATTTTCTCATGAATTGTGATTCATCACAGGAGTCATTTAGAATCTCCAGGTATATTCTTGCTCATTTTGCATGTATCTTTGAGATTCACCTGGGGTTCTAACTCAAAAACACAGGAAGGTTTAATTAATTAATTTATTTCCTTGATGGCATTAGTCCATGCTTCATTTCTGGTCAGATAACACAATAATGATGTGACTTTTTCATCCATAAAACCTTGTAGATGTGCACTGAACATCTGCACATAATGAATCCATTCATGCAAAGAAAGATAAGTGACTTATTTATCATGCTAGATTTGCAAGAATTTCTCCTTTTCTACAGGCAGCTTCAGATATTTGCTGCCATTAAGGGCAAAACTCCATGTTCTGTTGATCCAATGAGCAAGGTACAGGATGGATCCTTAGAAAATGTCCATCTTGATTTTTAGATTAGCAGGTAAATATTGGTGTAGTGAAATGAAAGAAGGGCAAATATTTTTTGCTATTGTTACTTTCTGATTTACTTTGTCAGCCACAAAGCAATAAGTGCTGCCAGTGCATCCTGGATGCAGCAGGCTGAGGGCTGAGGGCAAGACACCCACCCTGAGTGTTACAGTTTGTACTGGGCCAGAGCTTTCAGCCTGTATGGTCAGCAGAGCCTTGGGAGCAGTGGTTCAGCTGTTTACAAGTATGGGCTCAATTCAATTACCTAAACATGTAATGGCATTTGAGATGTTCTATAGAGGATTTGGAACATCTTTGTGGACAGGCTTGCAGGAGATCTGCTCCATGTCCTTCTGGACAGGCAGTTGGGAGCTAGGAGGGGTATTCTACTAGGGAATATGACACTAGACAATTATGTCTGGTGACTTGTCTATGTGTAGTGTTTATGACAAGTGTGTTGTGCCTTAGCTGTCAACTTAAACATTAATTGAATCATTGCCCACTGATTGTATTGACTGGGTCTGCATGGATCATAATGGTAATGTACACAACTGGGGCATCCCTGGACACCTGTGCATAGACCCCTAAATGGAGGTGTCTTGCTGCCTGCCCACCTTCAGATCTACAGAGCAACGTGCAGAGTGGGAAGGATCGAGAGGGGTACGCGTACATTGTCACATCTGTGACAGTTGAACTTATTCATGGCTGTCTTGGTTTGGAAAGAAGGGTGTCTGCTAGGGAAAGCTGGAGCTTCCCTTGGAATGGAGAATGTAAACTCAACTCCCTCCTTCCAAATTATTGTAATTTTGCAATTAGGGGATTTCAGGTAAAGATATGGGAATAGGAATAACAGTTCTTCACTAGGAATATTAAAAAATATAAATGTAGTAGTACCAAAAAAACCCCCAAAAAAACAACACCCAAAAAACCCCCCAAAAAAACAATACCCAAAAAACCAACCAAACAAAAAAAACCAAAACAAAAAAAAACCAAACAAAAACAAAACAAAAAAAACCCAAACAAAAACACACACACACACAAAAAACCCCAAAAACAAACAAAAAACCCAAACACACACACACACACAAAAAAAAAAAACCACTAACAAAAAAACCCCAAACAAACAAACAAAAAAAAACCACACCAAAAGAAAATCCTAGAAACGCTGACAAGAGTCAGAATACAACCTGACACCCTGTTGGTCAGGGTGTTGGAACCATCCCAATAAGTCTTCCTGGAGTGACAGATGTGGTTCTGTTGGAGTAGAGATGATCCTGTAGAAGGGTCAAGTGGTGGTGAGATGGGTCCTGTCTTCATCTGGGAATCCAGTGGAAAACAGGCTGCCTTGGTGTTCTGACTCTCAGTTTTTATCCAGGTAGGAACAGCTGGCTCCTCCCACTGGGTGAGCATCTCACAATGGGATGATGTAATGTTTTCAGTCATGTGGTGAGCCTTAATCGCCCATTAACAGCAGATATCCCCAGGAGGGAGGATGGGTTGAGGAAGAGATAAGAACACTGCCCCATCTGGTTTTAACAGTTGGCCCATTATCAGAAGGCACCTGCCCCCTCCCCCCAGTAATGGGTTGTACAAGAGATAAAAAAAAAACACCTCCCCAACAGGTTTCAACAGATAGAAAATAGAATACACATTTTTGCTTACATATTGCAACCCAAGACAATTGCAGAAAGGGTTCTAGAGTTGAGGAGAGAGAGTTGCATTTACCAAAATTTGTGTAAGAGGCTCTCCATAGAGAATTAATAGATAGATAGAATTAATAGATATAGAATAGATAGATAGATAGATAGATTAATAGAATAGATTAATAGAATAGATTAATAGATAGATTAATAGAATAGATAGAATTAATCTTTCAGAGAGAAACAGCTCCGTGTTTGGATACAGCCTCCATGCAATGGATCCAGGAAAGTGAGAATGTGGAGGTTTCCCAAGTATTGACTGAGGGATGTTAAAAGTGACCACCAAAGTGCAGTTACCTCTGTTAACACAGGCTTCTGAGTAGGAACAGATTAAATAGAAGGACATAATCTAGTCTGTTCTAAGGATGTGTGCGAGGGTGGTGAGGCACTGGAACAGGTTGCCATGAGAAGCTGCAGATGCCCCATCCCTAGAATTGTTTAAGGTAAGGCTGAATGCTGCTCATCTGGCTTCCTCCATCCTTCCCATGTGTCTTACTTTTGCATGCCCTGTGGCTTGGAAGGTTTTTTCCCAGGTTAGCATAGCCCACTGCTTCTGAGGAAGGAGCAATTTTCTGCTCCCAGTAGTAACTTCTACTCCCTGCAGTGTGCACAGCTGGGAACAGGCAGAGACCCTCCCTTCCTGCATCCCACTTGCACAGAACAGAACAGCCTTATAATGTACTCCCTCAGGAAATGAACTAAATAAAACTGATAGCATTCATCCCAGACTTAATGAGATGAATGGAAAGGGAGGAAGCAATGGAGAAGTCACGGTGCTTTATAGAGAAGTGTACCAAGAATCACTAGACAAGACTTAACAGTGAAGTAGCAGGAGGAGAGTAGATGGTGTAGAATGTTGAGTGGGAACTGTTGAAACTCATAAATAGGCCAAGGGGCATGGAGCCAAAGCCTTGAATTTGAAGGAATTGCTGGAGACTTCAGTGACAGCAAAACCAATAAAAGTGTTTCCATGAAACATCCATGAAATTGCTGAGAACAGCAGATGAAATGCAAGGAGTGAAATGTAGCTTTTTCACAGCTGAATTTACCTTACAAATGACTGGAGGAAGGGATCTGAGAAGCAGCTAAGAAGGGTGATTAGGATCAAATGTAGGGTTTTGGGGAAGGTAGGAGGTCCCAGCAGACTGGCACTTTAAATTCAGCTACCCTGGATATATTGAATCAGTCTGCTAATGCCTTTGCTTGGTTGGCAGCAAAGTTACCAGTTTTAGGATTGTATTTCTCCACCACTTGTTAACAAAAGTCCATTCCTGCTGAGTATCAATAACTTTTATTGAAGTCTGTCTCGGGAGACTGGGCCCAGAAAGGACAAGGGAAAGGCATCCCTCTGCTCTGACAGAGATGCCTTCGAGGCAGAGCTGAATAACACAAACCTTGGCACTGTGACGGAACCAAGAAAGGTGGAAATTATTTTCTTCTTGCTACATAGTCTTTTTTATCTTTAATTGCACCAGGCTGTTAAATCTAGTCTGGAAGGGGAGAATTTCTGTCACAAAGAGTTTTGTTATTGTAGGATTTTGAACACATAGGTAATCTGTTTGTGTGATTTCTGTTTGTGTGCTGCACTGAAAGTGACTGTAACTTTTTTCCAAACTCCACGGATGGCTTTTGAGCAAACCCAAATGGGTGCTGGTGTTTTGAAAGCAAGGGTGGGGTCAAAGCAAGCAGCAAGATTTTTTTTTTTTTTTGCTATAGTGGTCCTCTTAGCTGTACTGCACAGCACACAAATGTAAAAGGGAATGAATGAGGCAAAAATAGAATCAAGATAATTTTCTGTTTAGTACAATGAGGAAATTTTGGCATGCAAATATGCCAAGAAGGTAAGTTGGCTATGCTCTAAGATTTCAGAAAAAAACCAGTGATTTCAGACACCTCAGTTTTTATGGTTCATGGAAGTCTGTCCCTGTTTCCATATGTCAAGATATGGATATGTCACCCAGAGGCACCAGTCTTGTGGTAACATTTAGGGATTATCCCTTGATTCTAAGTCCAGGGTCACAAAGGTTGTCTGCAGTCTGGTAATTCACAACAGAAATGGGAAAACTAGGTCAAAAAAAAGCTTAAGGGATTCCCGTTTAATGACATTGAGGCATTGGTGTCAAACCCTTTATGATTTCAAGTTCTTCTTTCTTTTCCTTCTGTGTGGCAGATGATTTCTACATGATTTCTAGACAGTACAATCAATTTCAAGTTCAGGCAGCATGGGAATAAGTGTCAATAAGTATGGAAAAATCGTACTCTTGTATGCCAGCATACTGCAAAATCATCCAAAGTGTCTCTGTCCCAGCCACTCTTGGAGGGTCTTATTTCATTACATTTCTGAGCTGAGAAACAGTTGTTATATTAGAACATTCTGTTGGGAGGGGTAATGCATGGTTTAAGGCTAGCAGAAGTGCTGGGAAAGATCAGCATAGACATAGACACCTGAGCTCATGTCTGGACTGTTCCGTAGAGTTGGCGCAGAGAAGGCATCTGTGGGATTGATGCATTTCATCCAGCCAGTGTCAACCCACTACAAATGGGAAGGGAAAAAAAATGAATAAATTGTTTCTTAAATGTACTTCTTTATCACCACTGAATTTTAAGGGTGTTTTAAAATAGCTCATGTGTAGTTGTCTATCCCTTGTCTGATATTTAGCAAGGAAACATCCCAGAGGCGCCCAAAAGAGTACCAGGAACAATGCCTAGCTGCTGAATTTTGGTTACTTAAAAAACAGGGGAGGAAGCTTGAACTGCTCAGCTTCACTGACTTATTCTGGGCTATAGAACATGTATGTGCCTATGGTTTTTATCTTGATTGCAGAAGAAGAGCACAAAGAGGTGAGGTCATACGCAGCTCTGAACAGATTTCTTACAAATCAGAAATCCTGAAGCCATCTGCAACCCTTGCTGAAAACTGTCGGCTTCAGTGTGACTGGGGTGGAATATTTGGAATGTTATTTAACTCTTGTGTTACAAATAACTCTGGTAGGGACCAGAAAGGTCTAGACTTCATAGTACAAATGCAGGCAAAACAGACTTATCTCAGAAAATTTACCATATATATACATTTCTTAGATGTATATTTACTTATTTAAGCTCTCTATCCTTGAGCTGAATGTTCTACTCAAACAGAAAAGCTCAAAGAAATACATTTTCTTGCATATTTATAAAGTTCTATGGGTTAAAAGAAAATAAAACTTCCAATTCTCATATATGGAAAGGCCATTTTATATACAACCACCACCACCCTGCAGCAGTGAAAAATTTTAAGTGTAAACAGAAGTGAAGGCAAAGCAGTTAACTTAAGCAAGTACTTTTATACTTAATGTTAGCTGCTTCATCTGCCATGACAAGCTCAGTTTGGAGAATGTGTATCAAAAAATCCATTTTGGAAGACCTTACAGGATCATTGATACATGATGTTGAAAGGGATCTCTCACACTCTTTAGTCCAGTCTCCTACTCAAAACTTCAAAACTGTAGCCGGTGGCTCATGGGCCGGTGTAGTTCAGACTGAAAGGTCTGCAAGAGAATCCACTTCTTCCAAGCTTCTTGGAACACCTTGTTCCAGGGTTTGCCACCTACAGATCTCCACTGATTAATACAGAAGTAGTGTATTCTTTGGTTTTCTTTGAAACTAATCCATTACCATCAAGAGAAAGTTGCTAAGGACTTGCTTCCAAACTCTCCAACTTTTTAGCCTGGAAATGACCCAAGGTGCATTTTGGTTAGCTGTGCAAAATAACCTGTAAATGTATTAATCCACATGCTGGGAATTGTTCCAGGCCACTTTGCAAAGAGGTTACTGCTGCTTTTTGAGCAAGGCTTTTTTGTTTGGGGTGCAGAAAAGATCAGCAATGGATGTTGGTGGTTGATACTTGTAACTAGAGGGAATTGTCTCTGAACTTCTAATACCCTTTAAAATTTGTTTTATTTGAAAAAACTGTATGTAGAGGTTTGCTGATTTAGTTCCGTGTCAAGAAAGGCCTAAGTGAGGGGAGCTGGTTTATAGTTTCGCAAACTGCTTTTTCTTTGGAAAGCACTGATTCAACAGGACCACAGCATCTTGGGGAACACAGCAGTCCTAGTAATGCTTTCCTCAGGAAAGGCTTTTAAAGTGCTGATGTCTGGTCAAGCCAATGAGATCTGTGGGTAACCAGAATTTTCCTGTGTAGTGGTGGATACAGCTGTGCAAGACATGAGATTAATAACCCCCTAGGAGATACCTGTCTTACCCATGAACCATAGAGAATGCACAGATGCAAATCTTAGGTGAGACACTTAACTTCTGCAGGGCTGAAGTCGGAAAGTCAAATTCCTTTTTTGTTATATATTTAAATGGTTAGTTTCTATTCCTTTTAATATTTTGTGGATGTAAATTACTTTGGAAATCTACATGGCAAAATTATAGGGAAAGGAAAGAAACCGATACAATGAGCTTCTTAAAGGTCATGTGTTGTGAAGAGTTCCCCTCCCTAGGGGGAGGGCACAGCTGGACTTGGTTGCACTTTTGTGACATTCACCTGGCAAATGATCATTAAGGACTCTATGGAGAACGTCTAATCTCTGTCACATACAGAGGTAGAACCACTTCTGTTGTTCTGAAAAAATTTTTCACGTAGCAATGTATTGTGTGTTAGCTGTTTAGCCCAGCCCATGGTTAAAAGCACAGAGGCCTCTGCTCCCTCAAGTAAACTGCAAATTTTTAGTAACCTAAGAGTTTTTCCGTGTGCATGTTCTCAAGAGAGAGTGGCTCTTCACACACATGACTGAAGTGGGTTCCCACCTAGTACTGTTCAAATGTAATCTACAGCCTTGAGAGACTGAGCATGGTTTTGTGAGGATGAAGAACTGCATCATGTAACTGTGCTTTCATGAAGAAAGCAAGTCGGATGCTTGTTTCATGTGAAACAAGGGTCTCAGAGCCTGAATGAGCTCAAGTGCTATTTTAAGTTCATTCACAGGCTTCCGTGACCTTGTTGACCTTTTAGTCCTGACATCCCTGGTGCCAAATAGGATGAAAAGCCAGATTCTCAATGAAAATGAGATTTTTGTCTGTGATTTAAGCTTTCATTAGTGAAACAGATACAGCACTGAAGACATGGTCATGTGAAAAGGATATATTTGACATTAGTAGGGACTTCTTTTATTGCTCTCTACAACCATGGTAGAGCTGGGCATGTGGACAATATATGTGTTTTCAGATCTTTACCCTTTCATCTCCTCCAAACCTAAGATGCTGCTAGAATAGCTTCAAAGCCAGGAGGACTCAGAGCTAAAACACAGGATCAATATGAAAGTATTTTTTTATTGTTGTACACACAAACATCTACTTTGTTGCTCAGTACAGATCTAAAAAAGCAACACTTTTTTTGATTTACGTTTTTTGTCTAACCCACCCTGTTATTGGGGGTGTCCATCTTTCTCCAGAGTTTTGTGTTGTGGATATATCCTTTTAGAAACCATTTGTTCATTAGTGCAGCAGTAATCATGGAAATAGGTCACAGCCTCTTTGGAGTTAAGCTGTTGGGTCCCCACAGAGAACGGCACTTAAATATCAATAGCGTAACCGGGAAAGCTCGGCAGTTATTCCCCTGTTTTCTGCAATTCAATGAGGAGTTGTTCCATGCAGACCCCATTGCACTCCAGATGAATGGTGGTGATTGTGAGAAAATGATCTTCTATTAATGCAAGATGTCACACTGAGAACAAAGACTAGTTCTTACCATGATGGGATGAGCTCACTCTAATCCCCAATTTGGGAGGCTTTGATGCTTGTTCAGGTGCCAATTTTTCCATATATGACATACCAGAAAGGACTTTAAAAAGAATGCTGAACAGGGCAGTGTTAAACTGATTCATGGCTCCTGAATCTCAAGGTCGTATTGGGTGAGATGTCATATAATTATCCTTTTGCATGCAATTTCCCAGAAAACCACCTGTCCTATCAACAGTTTGAGCTTTCAGGGTGCTATGAAAATCATTCATACTAAATTTGCCTTAAGAAGTGCAGGCCTTTTTTTTTTTTTGAGATTCCATAACTGTTTCAATTTATCTTGAAAAAATGTCAAAGTATGTCAGTTTAATTAAAACCAGCTTTGCCTCCAGGTTTCTTGAACTGCAGAACTTTACACCTCTGTCCTGGGATTTTGCTGTGTGGCCAAGTGAAATCCGGAGAGGACTCATTGTGCCTTCCTGACACGTTGTTCCTCTGCAGTGCTCACCCATCTATCAGAACAGGAGGGACCAAAACAGTATGAGTGCTCTGTTTCAGGAGCTATTACAAATGCTGTGATAACCAGAGATTTTGTACAAACTTACTCAGTTATAAAATTAAAAAAAAAAAAAAATACTGCCATTGTGGCTTGGAGGTTTAGAAATAGTGAGATAGCCAGCAGAATTTCAAATTCAATAATCCTGTAAGCTTAGTTTCCTCTCTCTGTTTCCCTATTCCCCCTAAGATGCCCCTTCTCTTGGTTCATTATCTCTTCAGCACATAGCTGTCTTCTGCCCAAGATCCCTAAGAAGGCATTTGGAAAGTCAAGCAGCAAGTTCTAATTAAAAAAGGACATGTAATGCTCATTGCTCTAAACCTAACTTTTCTCTTATGATCTGATGCAGGTGGCAAACAGAGGAGGGTCTGGTGGGTGCTGTCCCATTGTCCTGCTGTTCCACCTTTTTTTTGTGCTGAATCCTTTCTTTGGGGAAAGCAGGCAGAGTGCAGAAATATTTCTTATTCTGTATATCCCACCAGAGTAAAATGTGAATGTTGCATAACCAATAGGATCAAAGGTTGTTAAAAACCTCAAAGAAAGAGCATAATTTCTTCTATTCTAATTTTGAAGGTTATAGGGAAGACTTTTTTGGGAGGTGTATGCAGGGTGTCAAGAGAATAGAAAATAAACTCTCTGAAGAAAAAAGAAATAAAATATTCAAAGTAGTGCTGGAACTGCCAGACTCGAATTCCTTAGAGAACACGAGTTTTTGTTCTGTAGGCTGCTTTGTAAGGACTAAACCCTTAAAATTTCTGGGTTTTGTTATGAGTTTATTTTAATGTATGTATGCTGTGATGTAAAGTAGAAGCAGATCAATTAGTAAAGTAAAAGAACTAGGCTGATGTGCAGGAAGATAAAAAACAAAGTAACATTCCTTATAGCAAGTAAAGGCCTGTAAAATTCCAGGTTAGATTTGTGGGGGAAAAAATAAAAGAAAATCAATGTCAGAGTAATTGTCAGTTCAGAAGCACTATATTGGAAAGATGAGGCACATTTTGAATATGATAAGATTAGATTCAGAAGCAGAGAAATTGTAAGAAGACATAAAAGAAATCTAGTACTTACTTCAGTTTTGAAGGCAACTTAAGAGTTATGATTTGTGTTTGTGTTACCAAAGGTGTGTGGTTAATGAAATGCAGTTGTTTTGTTTGTTTGTTTGTGTTTTCAGGTTATTTGTTTGTTTGTTTTGGGGTTGTTTTTTTTGTCTTCCTACCTTTCATTAACTCTGGAGGCAGAATCTTTGTGTGTTACCATCAAGTTTTAGCTCAGGAACTTTCCGGAAGATTTTGTAATTATTGCCTTTAATTAATACTGTCAGAAAGATTGTCAGCATCTGTGGCTTTTAGCACAATGAACAGAAAACTAGGAGATTGGAAAAGATACAAAGAACAGCAGTCCTTCTCAGAGGTGTGTGTACGTTCTTCTCAGGTGGCCCAAAGGGAATTTGACACTGCCATGGTACCAGCCCATCCTGGGGATGCCTGGCAGTGTAGCAACGCCTCTTCAACAGCTGTGTAAAGCAGGAGCAGAAATTGCAGCACTCCTTTAGAGCACAACTCCCCTTGCCCCCTCCTCCCTTCCCAGCATGTTACAAAGCTCCAGGTCACAAACATGCCTTGCTGGCTGCCGGAGCTCACAGCAGCAGCGAGGTCTGGTGTGTGATCAACTAATGACAACCCTCCGATTTCATGTGATGCTTGTGAGCTCCTCTGGGACACTCCTCCTTTGGTTACTGCTGATTCTCAAATTCAGAGTGTGTCAAAAAGCCCAACTGCAGGTGTAGAGGGCTCTTCTAAATAATAGTGATTTAAGCAATGCTGGGAACTCCTACTAATTACATTTCTATCATCAACAGTAGGCTTTTTGTGTTAGCCCTAATGTGAGGGTGGCGTTATTCTAGTCCAGTGGTGTTACTTCAGTGCTCTTCTGTAGAAGGTACTCATTGCCTGAAGTGCTTGAAATCAACCCTTTTTATGATGTTTTGCTGGAGCTGTTGTAGTCTAAGAAGAAATGAGAGACGTGTGGGCCACAGCAAGGCACAAGTGGCTACTTGCACTGCAAAATTGAAGGCCAAGCACAATTTAAATGCACGAGCAGGCAAGTTACTGTGCAGGATTCAGAGCTGACAGATGAAGTGGTATAAGTTATGTGTTACTAAGTGGATGTAAGTGGATCTGGCTGAGTCTGAAGGAGCAGAAATGATAACCTGGAAAAGAAGTCTTAATTACAGCAGTGTAAGTGATGCTAGAACAGTTTTAAGCACCAATCCCGGGCAAGATTAGCTTAGACAACAACATGCAAAAGTTACATAGAGCTGCTGGGAGAGATCTAATCAATTGCCACATTTCCTTTAATTGCTGAAACCCTCTTCCTCTTTTTCTTCAAGTTTGGATTGCTGCATACATGGTGCATAGAAGATGCTGTGTTCTGTGTGTTCTCTGAGCCTCATCAGCCTTGTCTGATGGCTAACTTTCTGCTCTCTGCAAGTAGGATGTGTGTTTAGGGAGCAGGGAGGGAGGGCTGCTGCACTGCTTTCAGGATTTCCTGGGGCAGCAGAGGAGCACAATGTGCTGCTTCTCTCCTGCATTCCCCTTGTATGTCATTAGCTGTCGACTTGCTGAGCCTTGCCATTTCTGTTTACTGTCGCAGAATATGTCAGCCAAGGCAATATAAAAGGTAGTAAATAGTATCTGGGATTTTTAAGATATAGGCAAGTGTTCTTAGACACAAAATCCTAAGTACTAAAGAGCCAGTCATGGAAAAGTTGATTTAGTCTGTGGTCTCATTCGGTGAGAGCCCAAAGAACATAAAACTGCCAAGACTATGCTGTCAATAATAGTGTATTGATTTTGTGATCTTGATAGAAGTTTTCAAGGCTTTGCACACAAAAAGGCCATATGAGACACTGTTTTTCTACCTCATGCTATTTTTTTGGCTTGCCTTTCTCTACTTTCTTAATGCAATAATAATAGAGTATGGGGATCAGTAAAGTAGTTCTCTTTGTTTAAATATGCCAAGTCAGACATCAACATTGTTGTTTCTGCTCCAGTGCCCTTTCAGTTCTAGTTTGTGCAGGATTATATGAAACTCATGTGTACATTAGTTGTTAATACAACTAATTTTCTCCACTTCATTGCTTGACTAAGTTCTGCTGCCTCATGACACCAGCACTTGATTAGAATTAGATTTGTTCATACTGGGGCAAGGAGCACTGAAGAGATGGTTCTGTATCAGAGAAGCATGTGCTTATCCATGGATCACTGATGCATTTCATTTATTTGGCAAGATTTGTTTTGGATTGGCTTGGGGGGATGGAGAGAGTGCTTCAACTGCTCTCCAGTTCTGACAGCAAAGACAACAGTAACCTTGGCAACTGAGGATGCTGAAAGACCACTTAATCCTTACTCTTAAGTCAGTAGGGTTTTGCTCAAGTAATAGATTATCAAACCTCTCAGCATGTGGCTGAAGAAACTATAAAACAAATCGGGTGCTGCAGTTCAGATAAAGTATTGGTGCAGCCACTAACTGCATGGCTGCACAATTGAAATAAACTTTGTCCAGAATTTTCCAGCCAGAGTTTTTTTCTGTCTGAAATTGCTGATTCACAGAAACCAAAACTGGGGGAGAAGATTTGTTTCTCATTTCAAAGCAAAACCAAGTATTTGTTTAAATATCTTTCTCTGACATTTTCTCAATAAAAATGTTAAACACTTAACAGAAAAATATTTTGTTAGGACTGTAAATCTAGCAGCTGTGTATTACAGAGTATTTTGGAGCAAGCAGGTGTCCAAAGAAAATAACCTGCTCCCTGTCTTGCTGCATGGGGTTCAGCTGGGTGAACTGGTGGGGTCTGAGCTATTTCACAGCTGTGAGAGTGCCAGGTCCAGGGGCAGGAAGGAGGGTGAGAGGAAGGAACAGAGTCACCCCTTCTGGCTGCAGCTCCTGCTTGTGCTGCTTGGAATATAAGGTGAGGTCATGCTTTGAGTTAAGTTTTGCTCTGAATCGCTCTTGGAAGACCTTCTCTTTATCTCTCTCTCACATTTGTTTCTTTTGTCTTTGGGGTTTTCTTTTAAAAAAAATTTTGACTTTGTCTCTAGAGCAGAAGCCCTTACATCCTCCTGGTCTTGGAACAGTTTCCATCATACATTTTTACACACAGTAAATAGTAAGGAAGTTCCTTTGATATTTCTAGCAGTGACTTCTGTTTATTATCCCAAGAGTCATTCAACATGACCAAAGGTAGTAATTGTTTCTTTATAGCCCAAAACTCTCCAGAGAGTGTGGAGTATAGCTGCCTGTGACAGGACCACAAGCATGTACAGCCTTTCCATTTACTGCCACAGCCTCTTAATGTGGGGAAGGTTGCAGTTGAAGTTAAGCTGCTGTGAAAATTTTTACAGTAGGGGGAAGTAAATACTTTTTCTTCAAACTGCTCCTTAATATAGGGATGGCCAGCCAAACAAATGTCAGTTGGTTTGGGAGGGAAAAGAAGACATGGCAGTATGGGCAGGGTTTGGGGCCAGGCCAGGAGGACAAGCTGGCTGGAGTGAAGGTGGCATGGACAGGAGGTCAGCCAGGGTGTGCTGCCACCATGTCAGCTTCCAGTGCTGCTTGCCAAACCAAGGCTGGGTGCAAGGAGTGGGAAGACATGGGTGCAGCAGCAGCCACGGGAGCACCACTTGCTGAGGGCAACTTTTAGTTGCCAGTTTTGGAACTGCCTTCTCAGTTTAGCAACCAGCTTGAGTGAACCAAGCCCTGTTTGTTGACTTGACATATACAGCTATATGGAGCTGATGCAGACAGATGGTTTTGATACAATATAAGTAATTTTGAAATAAATACAGGTATGTTAAAAGGCTTGAGAAATTACATTTTTTTTAAGGTTGAGAGAATGAGGAAAAACTTCTACTTTGTTTTCTTTGTCTTTCCTGTATTGCTCTCTCATTCAGTTGTTCCTTAGTTCCCTATTTCTTGCTTTGTTTTTAGGCTGTTTTCCTGCACAAGGTTTGGAAACGTTTTCAGGTCTGTTCCTTTGGCTTTTCCTGTATTCATATATACACACATATAAAAGAGAAGTTACCATTACAGTTCCTGTCATGTCATCTTGAAAGGTATTTTCAAGGCTGGACAACAAGATGTTTCATCTTTTCAGTGTTGTACACTAGTACCACCTTCTGAAGCTAATCCATCTGCTGACTCCTGTTAGCATTGTTAGTACTTGTTCTCATTTTATTTCCTTGGTTTTTCTCTTTTAAATATCTAACAGGAATTCAGCTCAGCCATGGAGGGGATATTGAACCTTGCAATGCCTTGCTGTATTACTTCAGCAGTGGGGATATAACCAGTCCAATATTCATATGAAAGATTTGCCTCCTGTAGGAAAATCCTTAAAAACTTAGCCAAATGTTCTCAGAACCAAGGGAAATAAGGCTGGGATCTTAGAACAGATAATTGGATCTTGTGCTTTCCCTATTACTTTTCAACTAATGAAAAGCATAAGTAGTGTTTTGGGGTTCCTTGTTGTTCCCCCTCAGATCTCTTTCTTGGAATGACTCTTCTTAACAAACAGGATCCAGATGCTTTAGGAAAGAGTAATAGCTACTACTTAAGTCTGACTTTTCCATTTATAGTGTGTTGAAGGCCTGTTAAGAAAGGTTTTATCACTTTAAAAGGATATGCAAATAGACATGAAGGAATCTTTTTGCTTTTGTAGATAATAAGCGTTAAAAATAATTTGTAGAGCTCAAAAGGCGAAAGATTCTCCAGGATGATTGTGCTGTTTTGACAGGTTTAAAGAAGAAAAGTTGGAAATGAGAATACTATTAACTTGTTAGATGAACATTTGCAGTTGTGCTGTCAATATTCTGCCTGCTCTTCACTCCCATTTCTAAGGTGAGTTAGTGCTAAAAGGGAGGACAGAGAGTGGTCTCTCACACTCCATCCTGTGCCAAGGCAGGGGCTCCTCACTTTCAGGCATTTGGCTGCTGCCCACGCTGCTTCCAGCACATTACTGGATGCCTAGAGGCTGCTGTTCATTTTTTAGGAGAGCCAGCCAAGGTTGCAGTAGTGCTCCATCGCTCCCTTTGAAGTTTTAGGGGGAAGGAAAGTTTAGTTTACTTTCTTGGTTGATCAGTGTGCTGCTGCTTTGGCTTCGCACCACTCTGAGTGTCAGGTTTGCAGCTGTGCAAGTTGTGCCCTCACCATCCAAGGGGGACCTTTCCTTCTCCCTGGCATGTGTTCAGTGCACGTTACACTTGTGTTTGCATGGACATCTTCAAAACTGTCAGCATTTTAGATCCCTGCTGAACTGAATCCTGTTCTGTTTAATTACTACATGAGCCATAATGTTACTTTGTGCGACTGGGACTAGTTTGAACAAGTTCCCTGAGTCTTTAGGGTTGTCTACAGCAGTACCTCAAGCAAGATGCTGTAGCAAAGGGCCCCTAGGAATCTGTAGCATACCTCATCCAAGTGTAGTATTATATTGGGTATATTTGCTCTTGCAGCAGGAACTACAGCTTGTAAAGAGAAATTTAATGAAAGGGAACTAATAAAAAGGCAGAGGTGGGCGAGAAACTATTCTTAAGGGTGAGTTATTTAGAGAACACAGTTTTGTACTTACCCTAGGTCTAAGGCTGCCCTTAAGGCCGAGTCAGATTTAGTAAACCTTCACATAACAACGCTGATCTGGAACATGGTAGTTCATGGTTGTGCTCCTTGAATTGTGGTAGCAGTGCTAGTTGCCCTTTGCCCTTTTCTAACAGGGCTGGGAGATGGAAGAGGATGCTGCATAACGTGCTGAAGCAACCCTGATAGTGTACCCCAGGGAAATAAGGAAGCCCAACAGACACTGTTCAAATGCAGGCCTTTGGCGTTCAGCTGTTCGTGCTTAAATAGCAGTGCTGGTCCTCCTTTGCCTGGAGTGATCCATCAGTTTGGTGCATGTGATTGCTGTGGCAGTTAGGTTCACTGCAGATCTTTAATCTTATGGTACAGATCTAAAACGTTTTTCTCAGAGTTTGCTTATCTTACACGGAGTTGGCGGTTTGGTTTTTTTTTGTGTTTTAAGTGATGGGGTTTTCTTCCCCTCTTGCCATTATAATCACTTCATTTTACTGCAGTATGCTACAGGCACTGAATTTGGAGTCTTGTCTTGTTTAACAAATTTTTATTTTATTTTAGTGCATTTCCTACAGAACGATGCCTTTTTTTGTCGCTAAGTGAAAGGGCTGAAGTGAAAATGAAAACTGGTGACTTCCACAACACACAAATCAACATTAGAGTTTCCTTTATGACTGCTTGGACTTTCAATTGAGAGAACATTTTAAAAGAGCATTGATGCCCATAAATAATAAAGTAGAACATGTTAGCATTAGGTGAAAGAGCATTTGTAAAATTGTGATGAGTTCTGAAGCAGCTTTTGGGTGTATGAAATTTCTGCCTAATCACTTTCTTTAAATGAAAAGTGACAGGTAGGTGTTGTATCACAATAATGTCACTCTGCTTCTAAGAGTCCTTCTGTAAGCAGCAATCCAATATCAGGCAAACCCAACCATCCAGGATACAGTCTTGTTTCATGCAGCTGCTAGACAGACCTATTTGCTGTAGCATCTCAGACAACTTCATTTTAGGTGGGATCTTCCCATTCAACATAAAGACTTAAGTGTCTTGTTCATTTATGAAGAAACTGAAAAAAGGGGAATTATTGAAATTGTACAATCCTTTTCAATTGAAAAAGAAAGTATCTTTTCTGCCTTCTGAGTACACTTTAAAATTGTGGAGGTAATTCAGGAACCTGGATGAAACTGAACATCAATGAAAGTCAGAAAGTCATTTCATGCATGGACTCAAAAACTTTGAGTAGATCCTTGTGTCTTTTTGCTTCCAAATAAAATAAAAACTCTAGTGACAAATCAGACTTTCGAAATATCCTCACTATTGTGATTTCATTGGTTAGTTCTGAAAATCACCAAATTGGAGTTAGTAGAAAAGATTTACATTTTCTTTTTTGGTCAGATTTGGAAGTATTTTTGCTGGGTGTGAGCTTTGCAGCTGACACAGGTTTTTCCTGCATACCATGTGGTGTGCAAGGATGGGAAGGTGATCCTGTTCCTTGGAAGAAGTTGCTGTATTGTTGCTGGGTAAACACTGACCTGTGTTCCCTAAATGCAGTGCCACCCATCTCAGCTCTCCTGCCTTTCCATTGCATCCCTGAGTTTCAAAGCAATCACTTAGTCTCCCATTTGGGCAGAAGTAGCTCCATAAATGCAGCAACTCGGGGTTTTTCTTCAGTTTGATTTTAGTGTGCGCTTATAGACGTTGCTCGTGAAGTGGTGAACGTGAGAAATCTGGAAAGTGAGAGCCAGCATATGGAGCTAGCAAATGAAGATGGGAACGATGAACTGAATGTTGCTTTGGGGAGACATGATGTTAACCATTTGGCTTTTCAGCTTTACAGCTTAGACTGTGTAAAGCTAATTTATACTCTTCGACCCAGTGATGTCTGTCTTCTCTCTGTTTATTGGAAATATGATTGCAGTTTATGTAGATGTTTTCATACAATAACTGTGTTGTCAAAAAAGGGGCGAGCATATTGCTCCCCCCCCAAAATCCCATGGTTCACAGTCACTTTCCATATTTTCCTATGAGTGCGTTAAATTATTTCTTTACTGTCTATATATTGGAGTATCTCATGTGCAAGATTCATGGACTCTTATCATAAGGCACCTAATGATACACATACTATACAGCAGTAGGAAGAAGAAAAAGAAAATAACTTTGTTATCTTCTTTTAATGTCTGGGCCTTCTTTATACATTTTTATCTTTCTTCAAATTTTCTCAATATGTTAATAATGTTAATGTTGTTCTCGATTACTTTTTTTGGGAAGTGGTTTGATTTTGTTTTTCTACTTTCACTTGAAGGAGCAAATAGTCCTCCCTTTTAATAAAGGTGTTCTTCCTCTAACTTTTTCACATACAGCAAGCTAGCAACATACTTTGGTAGTCAAAGCAAGAGAGTGTCAGTAGTTATGGGAGGAGACACCGGTAAAAGAGTTAAAGCAACAGTTGGTCAGATTCTGGCTTTATCAAAAACAAAAAAGAGGACAAGTCTATGTGAAAAAAACCCCAATAAAATGCAAGCCCCGAAAAACTTTGCTTTCAAGCGTTTTACTGGGTTACTGGTAAAATTGTTGAAATTAATGCCACAGAAATACATGATGCAGTAGCATTTCTGAGTAGTCTTTCGAAATTGCTAAGAGCTTGTAGTGTCAAGTATCTTTCCAATACTGGAAAGAATTAAAACAGAGAAGGAGATTATGTAGATTTTTAAATAAAATAAATTTATTTCTGATAATGCGACTTTAAGCAACATGCAGGTCTTCAGAAACTTTATTACCTGGTATTTTTATTGGCAGAGCGAAGAAGGATGCCTAGTGGAAGGGTAGCCTTACAAGTAGTTACCCACCCCTCTGTGTAGAGGATAATTGGGTCTCACACAATTCTTAGATCTGTGGCTGTGTGCACCTCTGGTTGATAGTATCTTAGCAAGTATTGAGTGAGTCACATCATATGGATCTGCAAATTGTAATTTAGAAGCAGGTATCAACTTGGTTCCAGCCACCAGCCCTGCTGATGGCACCAAACAGCCGTGGATGCAGCACTTCGCTTGTTAGGAAGCTGGCCACTTCTTAGGAACTGCTGCGGTGTGGTGTGGCTGGCTGCAAGCCTGTCAGGATGAAACAGTTCATGTGAAAAGAAGGAAAAGTCCTGTTTTAAACACGGTGACTTTAGTCTGACCCCTGTTCATGGGCATGAGTTTTCTGCTTGAGACCACGGGAAATATTCCTTGAAAGGAGAGACTGAGTCACAGGTGAGAATGGCTGCACTTTTTACAGAGATTCACAAGTTTTGTTGAAGTTTAGATTTGGTTTTCATTAAACCAAATGCTGGATGATTTCTAGCCAGTGAAGATATTTAATATAGTTCCAAAAAAATCTCATTTTCTCTAGTAAATTACCTGGAAACATTGTGGGTAAAGTTGTTTGGCTTGGCATAAACTAGTCCAACAAGGTTTGCCTGTGGATATGACAGCCGAGACGGATTTCTACTGAGGGAGGCTCTCCTTCTCACAAAAAATAAACAATTTAAATCTTCTGGAAGAGAGCCCAGATTGTTTATTCTTAGGCTTAAAATGATGGCCTTTCATAAAAATCTGGAGACACTCAATCTACATATTCAAGCAAGATTTGCAATACAAGTGAGCAAATGTGAGTCCATATGTTTCTTGCAAATCTTCAGGGAATGACAAGAGGGCTCTTGGTTTTGTTGTTCTGCTGGCAGCAATGGCTTTGTTAAGAGTCTGACTCCTTTATACAGGACGACTTTTGCACTAAGGGTTTGCTGCCCTTGTGACAGTGGAGAGGCTCCTTCGTCCTGACTGACAGCCAATGTCAAATACGGAGCACTTTTATTGAACTTTTACGCCTTTTTGGTCTTACTATCACTCTCCTCACTTCATTCTCAGGCTACAGACTGCTCTTAGGATCTCTGTGAATACTGAGGAGGACTTGCTTTTTTACACTAATTTGCAGCATTGCCAATTGAATGGTTTTTTTCTGGATTCTACAGCTTCTATGATGTTTCTTTTGTCCTTTGCATTTTGGTTCTTGTTCTCTCCTCTTCAAAATGGGATACATGTTACTAAAAAAGTTGCTTGCAGGTAACAGGAATACATCTCATTATGAAGCTCATTATAAAGCTTGTTCCCCAGTCTGTACACACAACCAGGGTTGCCTCATCCCAGGCTGGGATGCAGAATCCAGCATTTGCCCAACTTAAACTTCACACAGTTGGTGGTTGCCCATCTCTCTGATTTGTCAAGGTCTCTCTGCAGGGCCTCTCTGCCTTCGAGGGAGTCAGCAGCTCCTCCCAATTTAGTGTCATCAGTACACTTATTTAGTATCCCTTCCAGTCCCGCATCCAAGTAATTTATGAAGATGTTGAAGAGCACATGGCTGAGGATTGAGCCCTGTGGAACCCCACTAGTGACAGGTCTAATGACATCTGATGTCACCCCATTCCCTGTAACCCTTTGTGCCTGACCTATGAGCCAGTTGCTCACCCATGGCATGATGTGTTTATCCAGCTGTGCACCTGACATTTTGTCCAGAAGGATACTGTGAGAGACAGTATCAAAAGCTTTACTGAAGTCCAAAAAGTTACATCAGTTGGATTCCCTTGATCAACTAGGTGAGTTACCCTGTCATGGAAGGAAATTAGGTTTGACAAGCAGGGCTTCTCATGAGATTGTGCTGGCTGTGACCAATGACAGTTTTGTCTTCCTGGTGTTTTTTAATACCTCCCAGAATAATCTTTTCCCTGAAAAGATTTTTCAGGCTTTGAAATAAAATGTCATATCTTCTGTAGGGTGGGCACCAGACGACTATAAAAATTGAATCCATTATCTGAAATAGTCTTGATTTGTTCTTTTCATTAGCTATTTATATGCAGTAGACTTTCTTTTTTCTTTTTCTTGTGCAGCCTCAGAAATATAGTTTATAATTCTATATTTTCAGCATAAACTATTTGCATTTCATGCTGTCCTAACACTACTGTGTACTCCTTTATCCATACATTTCTTCTAAAATTGATGCATCTGATTCATATAACCCTAATTTAATGCCTGAGAAACTGTTTTGATTGCAAACAATTTCTGTGGCATGTTTTCAAAAGCTTGTATTCTTAAATCAATTTCGTAAAAATATTGGAAATAATAAAAAAATCTTATTTCAAATATAAATTGGTTCTAACGAGGCTCTGTTAAGGATTTTGTGAAAACATTGCTTACTTCATCATTCACTGGAAAAAAATGTTGAAAGAAGTAGTTAATGCTGGTGTCAGCTCGTGATTTTCCACAAAAACAAAGTGAGGTTGCCTGCTCCTTGGTCTTGATCTCGTGTATGTTTACCTATATGAGAATAGTGCCAGTGCAAGAGGACATACATTTAAATTTAGATGCTTAAATTTCCTCACAATCTGGTCTCATTCACTCAGGAATGTCCAGCACCAGTCAATGATCAGAAATCAGGCTGTTTCCACAAGAAACGGATGCTGGAGATGGATCTTCTCAGTACCAAAGCAGTACTGATACTAAACTGTAAATGTAACATTGAGGCAAAAAGATCACTATACACCTAAAAGTAAGAGTCCAGCAACAGTGTTAAGAGTGTTAACATTGTCTCATTTAATGTATTTTTAAATTGTGTAGAATATACTACAATGTTAAGATGTATAATTAATGAGAGAAGCAAGACAAAAATATTACATATACATAGTAAGGCTTAATTAATATCAGTAGTGGAACAGTTTTTTAGAAGTTTACTGGCACTTCTGACTATTGATGGGAGTCTATTAATATTTCCTTTTCTATTTAACTTCTAATCAGTAAAATAAACCCAAACTCAATGTTGTCAATTTCTCATTTGATAAGTAGAATATTGGAAAAAAGAAATTGCATACAACCTTACTTCTTTTTAATTAACTTATTTAGGGATAAAATTGTCGCTTACCAGATCCTTTCAAATGATTTGACTGTTTGAACTCTTTGAATGTGCAGCTGTTGGTCTTTGATGCAGTCATTTGTCTTTTCCAGGGTGGGACCAGAAGGTGGATCCATGACACTCTTACAGGGCAGGGGCTGGCAGGGGTGTGTGGAGGCAATGCAAGCCTCAGGGCACAGGGAGAGGAGGATGGGATGTGTCTGGGTACTTCCTCCTCCTCATTCAGCCATGTGACTGCAGCAAGATTAACAGCTTTGATTTTGAGGAGAAAGCCTCAGTAGGCCAAGCGAGAGAAGTCAGAAGATCGATAGCTTGAAAATACGGTTATTGTTTATTTAGCAAGTATTAAAGGCCTGAAAAAACCTCCACCCTCTTAAATGTACAGTTTCTCTCTCCAGTTTTTCAACTAAGGCATACAACGTTGAGAAGAAATGGACCATGGAAGTTTTAAATCTGAAATGGATTTATTTTTGAAATTATCAGTACATGACTAGGAGCCCCTAATGGAAATTGCTTTGTAAATGCCATGCCTACTGAAAGTATTAGTGAAAGTCTGATTTGCATTTTTATTCCTGTCCCTCTGATGAAATTGAGAAACAAAGATTTGCATAGACCAGTTGGAACAGAAAACTTCTGTTCTCACTCTATGTCAGAGAGCTAACTTTGAATTCCCTCTTTCAGATGGTGGGACTGTTACCTGTTAAGTTATAGGATGCTTCTGTTCCTCAAGCTTTAAATTGGTACACAGATATCACTTTACATAAAAATGTGCATAAATGAAGTCTCTGTCATATGCCTGACACAATCAGCCAAGCTGCAGGGAAACTGTGATGGAAATAGAGATTATCTTCTAAAACTGATGGATCATGATGGAGGCACTCCAGTGACAACTTAGAAACATCCTCTTCACTACATGTATATAAAATGTTCTTTTTGCCTATAAAATAGGGAAAGTGGTATAGTGATTAAAAAAAAAAAAAAAAAGTAGAAATTGAGATTCTGATTCTGCTAAGACATTCTCAAAACACTTATTTCTATGTGTAGTATATATTTCCATTACTATTGTAAAGGAATTAAAGGAAAGTCCAAAAAAAAAAAAAAATCTCTCCTTTATCAAGAAAATGTCAAGTTTCCATAGTGAAATCCTTGAGAATAGAAAGTATCCACTGTTAAGGTTGCAAAGGATTGGTATCCAACTCACGATTTTGATCCTAAGTTTTGAATTTTTTTCTTTTTATTTATCATCTTCATAATGGTCTTTCCTGTAGACTAGCTAGAAGTAAATAAGCATGTAAAAGAGTTGAATAATGTCTTTGCAAGGTATTCTTTTTATCAGTGGACCTAGTGCAGAATTAGCTTTCATGTTAAGAACAGCAGAGCGCTAGAGCAGGTGATGGCTCTTGTCCTTGTGAGATTTGTCATTCTCTTTAAAAGCAGCAGAGCATTTCCAGTTTTGGCCTCCTCCAGGCAACAAATTTCTCGCTCTACCTTCTCATTCTCAGGGCCCATCCATTACCAAGTAATTTTTTCATATATTGCATTCTAAGGCAGTATCAATTTTTCTTTGCATGAAAGTGTGTATTCTGCTGGTGGCAGATTCTGCATGGCCTTATAAGCTCCTGACTCCCACTGGCTATACACTTAAAATAACTTTTTTTGAGAAGCTGCATCTTCCTGAAGGCCACAAATACAACTTGTATGAATTCTTTTGGCCTTGATTACTGTACTGAGATTCCTTACCTATTTATCACATTTTTTTGACTGATTACTTTCAGAGGAGCATCCATAAAATGCCAAGCATGATGGAAGTTGGCAAAGACAACTGGTGCTGTGTTGGAACCTGTGCTAAGCTGTTCAGCATGAGGTGTCACAGAAATAGATTATGCAGCTTTTGGGGGGGGGCCTAAGCCAAAGAGTTGTGTGATGGATTGCTGGCTCCTCAGGAATCAAATTACTGATACATGCAGAGCCTTGCTACTGTTCTTGTCACTCATGTTGTCAACTGGAGGAAAAAAATGCTTGAGTGTAATGCTTTGATGGAAAGCCTACAGGGACTGATGTTCAGGTTGTTACTTGGGATGGTAACTAAGAGGCAGAACAAATTTTCATGAAAGTGATACAAGGGCATTGAAGAAAGAATTTTCATGTGATGTGAGGACACTTGAGCACATGTTCTCTGTAAGGCTTAAAATATTAATTTGTTTGTTTGCCTGCCTTCCTTCTTGGGTCATCTTTTTCCTATCCTACTACCCAGTCTTCCTTGAATTTAAAATTGGTGAAGTTGTGATATACATCTTCATGAAAAATGGTAGATGATACATTTGTGTCTCCACCTCCACTGGAGTCTGTCTTCGGTTGTCTGCAGACTGCCAAACTGTATTATGTCCCAGGAGCTCAATACATCTGGCTCTTCAGACTAAACAAGAATTTAGCTGGATTTAAAATGAAATTTGAGAGACTGTCAAAGAGGTTAATTAGTAAACTAATTTTCTCAGGACTGGGAGTAATACTGCCTGTGCAGCTCTTCTACCACAGCATCTTGCAAGACTGAAACCCATAATGCCTTACTGATCCAAGAATTCAAACTTACTTGAGGGTGATAGGAAAGACTATAGAAGATGGCCTTAGTGAGCCTTGTGGGTGGGGACACCTTCCCTGGTTGTAGGATGATGAGTTTTCTTTGTATACTATTGAAAGGATTCACAAGAGAATCAACAGACACTTTTTAGTTTGCTAATCAACTAGATCTTTTAGCTTACCAGATTTTCACTATTGGCACATTGCACGTGTTTTTGTGCCATAGATTTCTGCCCACTATGCAAGGCAATGCCTGCCCTATAACGCTTTACACTAGTTTCTCCAGAGTTCCGTGAGCTCTCATGTCAGCATCTCAAGTGGCTCATGTTTTACTGCATAGTTCAAAAGCAGATTTCTGGGTCCCTCTTGTAAAGAGCAGTGACACTGGATAAGTTGGATGCTGTCATTTCATTATGTCCTTGAAAGCTCCTGTATTCAGTGGTCCAAAAATTACTAAAATTAGTTAGACATATATGGTTATTCTACTCTTGGTTTCTCTTGGCTGCAGTAGACTAATTCTGTCTATCTTGTGTTTAGAGGGTGGGGCTGTAAAAGATTGATGAAATTCTTGAATGTTGTGTCTTTCTTTTTTCCCCCTCTTTATCTATATTCTGTGCTTTCACTTTTAAGTCTCTTGCTCTCTGTCTTGGCTCAATGAAGCTAACTTCTGCAACCAACCTTGTATACTGCAGAAAGCAGGAGGAGGTGTGCAGTGGTCATCTCAGGAAGCAGAGACAGAATCCTCCTCATTTGAAGCATAGCCAGACTGTTTGTGTGCTGTTTTCTGCCTTCTCATTCCCTTTTCTGTGTCTGGTGGCAGGTACTATTAAGCAACTGCTTTGCTAAAGATTTGAATTACTGTCTATGAAGAGCTGCACTTAAGTAGGTGTGATGTTTGTTGATCTGTAGCAATAACCTGTTTTCCTTAATAGGTTTTCTGATGTAGGTGATTCCTTTTAAACTGGGTTTTCTTGGCTAAATTTACCCTGTGCTATTTGCACTGCTGCATGTGCAGGACAGGGGCTGCTCTGCTTGCTCCCGACAGGAATGCAGTAATTACAGACAGCAGAGGATGAAAAGGGCTCTTTATCAGCTAACCTGGCTGCCCTAAACACTGTGCACCAGCAGCATTTTATTGGCAGATTAAATGTCAGGTATCTGGCTTTAGAACTGACTCCTGCTGTGTTTTGATGAATACTGGTACTTTCCCAGCTCACAATAGAAGAGTGCCAGGAGTACACTAGTGCTTTAAAACCTAATATTTGAAACAGTCTGCAGTATCATGAGACTTTTGTCATCTTTCCCATATAGCCCACCTGAAAGCATTCCTGGCTTGGAGCAGATTCTTAACATGTACAAGAAATTAGCTTGAGCTCTACAAAAAACAAAGCCATGTGTTCTCTGCACAGAACAAGAACATTTGCAGTAAAAACAAGTTATGAGAATAGGCAACTTTACCTGTCTCTTGAATGCAACATCTTTATAGTAATTTTCACATAAGCAGGGAAGTTTTCAAAGTACAGTCTTCTAAGATTTTAGCATAAGCCATAGAGGATAAATCCAAGTTGCAGGATGGAGATTCTGATTTTTATTTCTTTTTATGTTCCAGATATTACCACTGAAATCCATCAGGAAATTTGTTTTTGCCTTAGTAGGAGAAAGGCTCTGATGGTTGATGTGCACTCCTGCCCCAAAACCCCTTCTTTTCTCCACTCCTGCCCCTTGACATGTGTTTCTCCAATGCAGACAAATAATTACATACTTATGCAGTTTCTGGTACTCAGATGAGGACATAAATCACTGGTTCACTGTAGTTCAATGCTTGATGTTGTAACTTTTATCAGTCTGCAGTGCAGATGCTCTAATTACAAAGAGAAAATTACATCACTTTTCCAGGTGCTGCCTTGAAAAAAATGTACTGAACTTATTCATACTGTATTTCCATTAGATTGATTAGGAGAACCACGAGGAGAGGGTATAATGCCCCAGTGACCTTTTCACTCTCCTCACTCGTGCAATTTTTTGACAATTAAGGTCAATATCTGCTCTGTGCTTGCTTTGTTGTGGATGTGTAGTGAGGTTTTATTCCCTTATAGCCAGGCAGTATGGAAAGGTAGGTTTGCCAGGGTAGGCAGGCATTTAAACAGGCTTATAGGCATAGCCTATTACTCTTGTTACTGGTACAGAAACTTTATACTTGATGTGTAAATTGTAGGCTCAGATCAGCCCAGTGGAACACTTTGTCACCAGTTCTTCCCAGGTCTGTGTACCTGCAGTGGCACCACTTTACACTTGTAGCTTACTAATGGTCCAGAGTGGTGGATAAAAAATGTGCCTGAAAAAACACACTTTTCAAAATGAGACTTTTCAGTCGTCTTAAGATGTGGGTGAGGAAGATATTTGGTACATTTTTCTAATGGAATGAATATATCTCACTTCATTGCTTCAATTAAATAAAGCTGTGGCAAATATATACTCTTAGGCACCCAGAGATTCAGGTTTGGGTTTTGTTTGGTTGTGGGGGTTGTGTTTGGTTTGGTTTGGGTTTTTTTGGGTTTTTTGTTTGGTGGGTTTTTTGTTGTTGTTGTTTGTGGTTTTTTTTTTTTTTTTTTTTTGTAAGGTTTTAAAGGAGTTTGAGTGCATTAATTTGAAATGCTCTGAAGCAGATAATTATTTTACAGCCTATTATCTAATGGATTCATAGACCTATTTTTTTCCCAGTGATTGCATCATTAATGACTGCACAATATTAGCAGATTATGGAGTCCAGTTAATAAATGCATTTACATATTAGACATCTGAAAATGTAAATGTGCATTTGTTCATCATTTGATTTTACTGAGCTGTTGTGTATTTAGTTATACACATCACACTGCTAAAATCAGTCAGGCTAACTGAAGAACAATGTTAACAAACCTGCTGTTAATGTACACACCTCTTAGAGATCAGCATTTTACTCTGGAGTCTTAAAAAAGAACAAGTGAAGGAAGAATAAATTTGACCATCTTTAAATGTTATGAATATAAAATAAATGAGAAGTTTTAATTAACCATATTAATTAATTCTTTTTTGCATAGCCTATATAGCTTCCATCTGTGAGTGTGCCCTGAAAGAATAATTTTGGTTGATTTAGATTCTTTGGGATTTTTGGAATAAAAGAATTATTAACTTGATAACTTTAAGAAAAGCTGCTTTCAGAAATATTTTTTGCCATAGCCTTATAATAATCTTTGGATGATTTTCTGGTATGCCAGTCTCTAACAGCTGCAGAAATACTGTGTGACAGGTATGCCCGGTGAGGGATCCCTTACAGCTGCTCAGTGCATTGGGGCACGTTGTGGGTCTGAGCAGTATCTCACTGCTCATCATAACTGTCATTGATATTACCTAATGGTGTCAATTTGGA
This sequence comes from Phylloscopus whistleri, assembly GCA_017589585.1. Classification (NCBI taxonomy): domain Eukaryota; kingdom Metazoa; phylum Chordata; class Aves; order Passeriformes; family Phylloscopidae; genus Phylloscopus; species Phylloscopus whistleri. Next base: position 689,930 of record JADMLD010000712.1, read on the forward strand.
GTTGGTTTTCTCTGCTAGGCTGTAACTTCTGACCAAGGGGGCTGAAGTTTTCCCATCTGACTGCCTCTGTCAGTGGAAACTAAATCTGGGTATAAGGGGAGTTCATATTTGCTTGCTTGACTTCTACAAAAGTAATTCAGCTGTATATTAGAACAGATTTAGAAAAAATATATTTTAAAGTTATTAAAATGTCTTGTAATTCTAGTTGTACACACACAATTTTTTTAAAATAATACTCTATGAATAATTTATTTTTTTGTGAGTTAGCTTACTCAACTGGAAACAAAAATATTTCAGGTGAGCTACAGAATTATATTTTGTTTTCTCACCAGATAGAAAAGAAAATGGCTTTGGATGAATGTTTAGCTTAACCTGCCATGCTTTACCTGAATTTTTGTTTTTTAATGTTGAAAAGAGTAGTAGGTTTTTTTTGGTTTTGCAGATGCTTTTAACTTTCTTGACAAGCTTAGCAAGTAATAATTGCTCAGACAATTGTTTGCAAAATGTTTACCACATTGTCTTTTGCAGGTAGGGCTGCACAGGTGTCGTAGTGTGGTGTCTGGTGGGTTCAGTTTGACTGACAGGCAGCCCTTCTTTCTGTAGATCTCCAACTCATCCATACCCACAGCTTGTTTTCAGAAGCTTCTAAAAGTGGCAAGCAGTATAGGAATTTTCTGCCAACATTTTGGTAAGACACTAAAGTTTCCATAATCTGTGTGGCAGCACCACTGTCCAAGGACTCCTGCATAGTTACATGTGGCTCATACTCCTTGCTCAGTTCTAAAGAACATTATGAAACATGACAGCAACAACTCCTTTAACTCTCTGCACCACACGGAGCAGCATCACCCCAGCTGTCCCCCGAGGGCTTGTGCACAGCACAGTGCAGTCAGCCACAGGCAGCTGCCTGCCCAAGCTGTTTCCAGTGCTCTGGCTCCTGTTTTGGGTGCTCTGCCAGCACCAGCCTTGGTTTCTTCGTGCTGTCTTTCTGCACTGTAGCCATAACTACTGATGTGGTGTTTGCTACAGACACACAGAGCAGCAGCAGCCTGGCCTCTGCACTGAATTTGGTAAAATACACTTTGGGGAACATTCCTGCTGACTGATGAAATTGTGTTATTTCTAATTAAAACAATGTGTATTGGAGCACTGGCAAGGAGCACACTGGTGTGTTTATTTTTTATAGGCACTGAAGGTGATCCAGGGTATTATAAACCGGTGTGCCCTGTCTCAGTATCTGGCAAACTGATTGAACTGAAAAAGAAGAGGAAAATATTGCTATCAGGCAGCTGGAAAATCATGATAAGAGGGGGTCAAAATAGCATGACTTCTGCAAAGGCAGCCTGTGCTTTGATAGTTAATCTTCTTGAATTGTTTTAATGTAGCAATAGAGGAGCAAATAAAGGTAAATGGCTGGTAGAGTTTATGAAAATAAGGGAAGGTCAATGAAGCATAGAGCTATTATAGCAGAGAGCAGAACAGAAAGGAGTGAAGGCAATTAGACCAGCAGTATGAGACTGTAATTTTGTTGATGCAGAACAACTACCTTGCCTAAAATCTAACACTTCCAGCTTCTTTCTTATTCATAGAAATTATTGCAATTATTAATAATGGTTGTAATATTAAAAAAAAAAGTCAGATAATTGTAAGAGGAAGACTGTAGAGAAAAATTCTGAAGAATTTTGAATAAAAGTATTCAGGTGTTTAGAGTGAAATTTACTTAATTGTTTTTAAAAGGTTGAATGGAAATGTTTTCCATACTGTGACTAGCTTTGGTACTCTATACCCGTGATATAATAAAAATATACAGAAAATGTGAAGGATGCATGTATTTGAAATAAATTTTGAATCTGTGAATTTTTTCCAGGAGTGGGATTTAGAAGTTCTTGGTCAGTGATTATAAGGAATTTGTGTGGTGAACTTGCCTTTCTCTTTTCACTCTAAAAGGTGACATATCATAGCCACTAAAAAATGAAATTTTCATTTTAAAAGCCTTTGAAAAGTTACAAAGTCGCTGTTTTCTGGTTGTTTTCTCTTAGTCTGATTAATTCATTTAACTCTATCTGGGCTGCTCTGTGCTTTTGCTGATGAGAAGTGTGAGAGCCAAGGAGGAGTCTCTGCTGCCAGCGTTCAGGGAGAGAGTGCTGTGCTGTCTGTTTGGATGAAGAGGTGCTCAGCCCAGAAAGTCATGCTGAGGAGGGTGAGACGAAAACTCACGACAGACAATGCTGCTGAGTTTTCTCTTTGTGACAGCACAAATTTGATTTGGAGTTAGGCATGCCTTCCAGAAGGGTGCCCGGCTTTGCCTTGAAGAGAGTGCAGATGGAAAATGTGGCATCCTCCTCAGCTGTTTGCCTCAGCAGCTAGGATCAATTTATCTGGCTTTTCTCTGCATTTTCTCAACTTACTTAAGGAATACTTTGCCAGGGAATAGTCTCTTTTTATAAGAGCATTTATAAAGTATATTCAAGGCCTTTTTATACTAAACCAATTATGCTTTCACAATGATGTGTTTTCCAAGATCTGCAGCCTTTTTACTGGCTTTTTATTAGACAGCCTCTTCTGCACTTTGAGTCTTTGGAGAAGGGAATGTATCAAGGGAAGCATGGCCAGCAGGTCAAGGGAGGTGATTCTGCCCCTCTCTTCTGCTCTTGTGGGAACCTACCTAGAGTACTGCAACCAGCTCTGGGGCCCCCAGCGTAAAGAAGGATGTGGACTTGTTGGAGTGAGTCCAGAGGAGAGCCATGATGATCAGAGGAGTGGAACACCTCTCCTGTAGAGACAGGCTGAGAGAGTTGGGGTTGTTTAGCCTGGAGAAGGCTCTGGTGGGACCTCCTAGCACCTTCCAGTACCTAAAGGGGGCTGCAAGAGAGCTGGAGAGTGACTTGAGACAAGGGGTAATGGCTTTAAACTGAAAGAAGGTAGATTTAGATTAGATACTAAAAAGGAATTCTTGACTGTGAGGGTGGTGAGGCACTGGGACAGGTTGCTCAGAGGAGCTGTGGGTGCCCCATCCCTGGGAGTGTTCAAGACCAGGTTGGATGGGGCTTTGAGCAGCCTTGTCTACTGAAAAGTGTCCCTGCCCATGACACAGGGTTGGGAATAGATCGTCTTTAAGGTCCCTTCCAATCCAAACCATTCTGTGATTGTAAGATATGTAGCACAAGGATGCACAGCATTGCCTCTCACAAAAACACCATCACCTTTTCCTCCCGTGCTTGGTTCTGACTTCTCTCTTCTAATCTCCTGTTTGGGGTTTTCTTTTAAATTTATTTAGCACTTTAGTGACTTGGGTAGCTACTATTTCTGCATTTCTACCTGCCAAACATTTATTTTTTTGCAGATCCATTAATTAAAAGATTACATTATTATAGTTCTGGATTAGATTTGGGGAGGATTATTACTTTATGTAAGTATATGTGTGCAAAAGCACTGGATTACAGTTTATCTTATTAAATAGACTATACCTTTGGAAAGGTTATCAATTCAGTTCTTTACATGATGTTATTTCAACACACCAAAAACTCTTAGTGTGAAAAGATTTACTACAGCTCTAAAGCTGCCATCTAAGCCCTGTAAGATCATGTTCTTTCTACAGCTCAGCTAAATTATGAGTTACAAAGCTAAACTCTAATCCAAACTCATATTTTAGTGTGTACAATAACTAAGATTGTCCAGTGAAACTTTGTGGTGCATAGTGCATGACATCTTGTCCTTCTGAAGGAAGGTACGTTGGTCATATTGTCAGATATTTAGAAATTTTGTACACTCAGAGAAAAAAGAAATTCAAATACTCCGGGATTCCCCTTCCCCACGTCTTTGCTGTCAACTTGGGTATTTGTCAAATGCTTTACATTTTGTAAATCTCTTTACCACTTACTAGGTTTGACATATATCCTAGTACTGAGACAGTTTTTCCTCTCAACTGCAGCATCATGATGTAAATCATGTCACAGGATTGCTGCTGTGAGAAAGTAGCCTAGTGTCTTGTTTGATCCCTTCAGGATGAAGCAGATATCTGCCCCCAGTTCCCTTGGACTGATGCATGGAGTTGATTCATTTTCATCTGCAGCAAAAACTCTTACCCCCTTTCTCACTTTTTACAACTGGCAGCTGTTGAAATGAGGTTTTGGCTTTCACTCAGAGATGGTTTGGTACAAATGTGATGTACAGGTGTGTTATGCTCTACTTTCCCTTTTGGTTTGCCTGCCTGACACCACTTGAGAATTTCTGTGCACTCATTAGAGGCAGCATGATGATGGACGAGTACTCCCCAGTGAACAAAGCCCTTCCTGCTAAGATTTCACTCTAAAGAACATTTTAAAATGTGACAAGTTTGCTTCGATGTCTTGTCGTTTGGGATCATTACTCCTTCAGGAGTACAGTCTTGCTGTGGAAGCATAGACATCTTGTGACTGCTGCTACAATCAAGTGTTACAATTTTATTTTACAAATTAAACAGGTTGCCTAATGCAGCTGTGGATGTCCCATCCCTGGAAGTGTTCAAACCAGGCTGGGTGGGATTTGGGCAAGCTGGTGTGTAGTGCAAGGTGCCCATGGTAAGGGGATTGGAACTAGATGATCTCTAAGGGCTTTTTCAACCCAAATCACTCTATGAAGTTTGAAAAAGAGCTTGCTTAAATGCTCTCAGTTAAAACCCCATTGCTGATCTAAAATTGCTGTGTTCTGGCTGAGGGCTATATTTGATCACAATATTTGGTTCATTATCTTCTAATCTGCAGCTTGCAAACTGGCTGTTTTCCTGTGACAGTGATGTATGGTCCATGGCGTATAACTGAAGTTAACATTTATATTGAGCTGAGTGATTTAAGTACAGTTAATCTCTCTATTAATGCTGATTAGTACTCTGCATGATCATGTTTTCATTTCTAGTTGACAGAGAGAGAGCATTTGGTTAATTCAATGGTGAAAGTAATAATCTGTCTTTTTAACATAATTGCAACTATTTCTAACAGTTACTATTGTATTTTATAATTCATAACAAGAAGAAATAATGGAGAAAAAAAGCTAGGTACCACATTTTAAACAATTAGCATATATCTCATTATTACCTTAATGCATGAAACTCTCTTCTGCAGTTTGATGATATCACTGAAAAGCAAGCCAAGGTGCCTTACTCTGCTTTGGCCAATATCCTTGTATGTAAACGGCATAGCACCAGATCTTCAAGTCTTTGCTCTGTCCTCAACAGATTGTGATGGCTTTGGGATTACTTCAGGGCCTTTACAGTGCAGGCTGTCCATTCAAAGCTGGCCTTGGACAACTGTTTCTGCTTGAAAAAGGTTCCCCCTCTCTGCCCTCACCCTGTATCAAGGAGTGTTTTGGCAAAGTTGCCGACTCAATTAAGAAATGCTGTCAGTGTTGCCTTTCTTTTTGAAGTGACAAATTGGTACTTACACATCTGGGAGCAAAACCAATATAACATGTTACTGAATGTTAAATTTTCCATCTGAAGATTTATTAAGTGTTCAGAAGCATTTTGCTTTAGTTCTGAATATTAACAGGATAATTGCATTTCTGGAGTTGTCTGCGTTTGAGGCACAAATCACCAAGTGTTTTAATTCAGGCCAGGTAATAGTGTCACTTTGATTGATTGCATATTTAAGGTAAAAGTGTATTTTTTTTAATCCAGGCTGAACATTTTAGTCAGTTTGCTCTTGATTAAAAGTGCCTTGTGGTAACGTATTATCAGAAAGAGGTTCTTTCGCTATCTTCTTTGCTGGTAATATACCACTGAGTAACAACTCTTCAACATTTTTCCTGTTTCTCTCCACATGAAAGGTACTGTGAAAATTCCATGCCCTCCTAAAATGGCTGAAAGGGACAGCCAAGGATTATACATACATACATACATACATACATACGTACATACATGTATTCATTTTCAGAGGACAGTGTTTTCATGTACTTCAGAAATGTCGCTGCTAGGCCATCTCTTGCAGGCTATGACAGAAACTCACTGCTTTGCAGTAACTGGTGAGAGTCCCAGGCTGTGCCACTTCCTCTGGATTCACTGAGTAATATTTTTCAGCACAAGTTTTCTCCATCTTGAATTACCTGGATGCATGCACTTCCTTTCCCTGTAATACAGAGTTGTCATGAGATGCTGGATTTAGATGGGTTAGGAGAGAGGAGCAGGAGGGTTCTGTGTCACGTTCTTAAACCGATGGAGTCAGAGCATCACAAATCCTGCTGCTGGTGTGGGAAGGGACAGGTGCTAATCTTGTTTGCAGAGCTCGAGGCCTCGGTGTTTCACATTGTGGGCAGTTGTTTACCAGAGGTGAGGCTGTAGAGGGTCTATGAGATTACAGTGAAGATGAGAGTGATTGTGATGGACACAGACAGAATGAATGATCAAGCCCAGCTGGAGTCGTGCTCGGAAGTGTGTAGAGAAGATGAGAGGATAGCTGAATGAAAAACCGCTATGTGAAAAATGCCACATTTGGGAAAAGGGAGCAGTGTGAACAAATGCTCATGTTAAACAAAAACCCAAACCAACCAACAAAACAAAAAGTAAAGAGAGAAAGCAGGCACTCTTGGGGAGCTGCTGATGACCTTGGCAAAGATGGATGGACTGAACCCCCGTGCTATGTGAATAATAAGTTGTGCGGTTGCAACTGGTACAGTCAATGTGCCAGGCAGCAATGGAAAGGAGTTTTCTTGAGCAGGCAGTTGCCAGAGATGGAAATTGAGTGATGAATTTCAGTGGCCAGTCACATGGTGTTTCCAAATTACACTTTTTGGCCAATGATCTGTGAATGACTCCTATTTCTGACTTCAACAGAGTCATCTTTCAGAAACATTTTCATACCAGTATTGGTGCAGAGTGGTGTTGGTGGTGCTTCAGCTGCGCTGTTGTAGTTCAAACGACAGCCCCACAAGTGTAGAAGGGATAAAAGCAACTGACAGGCACAGCTGGCCAGTGACAGTAGTCTTCAGGCTTTGAACATGGTATCGATCAGCAGAAAGCAAGCAGTGTTACGTGGAAAAAGGTGGAAGCAAAACAGGGCCCAAGATCTCATGATCTCAGAGTCTGATAGCCTTTCTGTTAAAAGCTACGGGGGAAGGATTTCTTGTTTCTGCCTCAGCTTGTTCAGGTGTAGAATGGAGCTGTGAAAAATATTTTGTGAAATAATGTGGAGTGTGAGAAGTCATCTTGTGGAGAGGAGTTCCATGCTGGTGTTTGTTCTTGGCAAGGACCTTTTGAAATTTTGAGATGGCAACAACAAATGTTCACCTGGATACTTCTCTACGATGTGGAGATGCATGGTAGATTTCTTAATAAATATATTAAATATTAGTTTGGTTATAAACATGTTCCTCTTCTGCAGAGAGCTTTACCTACTAACCAAGATTTCAGTGTTCAGAGGAGATTAAATAGATGAGATAAATATTCAAGAAGTTGGATATTTCATGTCTTCTTATAGCTGGAGTTCATTTTAATTCTTACAGATGAGTATAGCAATTTAATTCTTACAGATGAGTATAGCAACAATGAGGTAATTACATTTTCTGGTGATTAACATTGCCCTGGTGTAAAGTATGAGAGCCATAGCCTACAAGAGCATGTCTTCCAAAGTTACCCTATCACATGGCCCATTGGCAGAGGCAAATGAAGTTAAGTAATTTAATTTGCTATGATTAGCATTTGAAGCTGTCTACCCAGAAACCAATAATGAGGTTCACAATTCATCCTGTATTATTTCACACAAGGCTTTAACAATATTAGTTGAAGGCAGTCTAGTTCAGGGAGGCAGCAATCCAATCCGTCCTCCTCCTCTGAATTCCTGGTTTAAAGCAGTAATGAGCAACAAAGGTTGTTGCTGTTACAGGTCTGGTGGTGAGCAGGTAGGTGAGAGCAGCCTGGTTCCTCCAGGACAGCTGTCTGTATGACAGAAAGTGTCATCCCGGGTGGTGCTGAGCTGCCACCTGGGCTGGCAGGAGCAGCACTCACCCTGGCTGGCCGCATGCCTCTGCCTGGCATCAAATGCTGCTGGGAGAAGGTGTGGGAAAGGCTGCTTTCCTCCCACTTCCCTTGTCCAGGCTGCAGTTTAACACAAGTCTGGCTCTCTGAATTGCAAATTTGGCTTCTTCAGAACCGATTAATTCAGTTAGGAAAGCCAACACCCCCATCCCACCCCCTGTCGCAACTTTAAAGGACGAGCCAGTTGGGCACGCTGCAAAAGCCATTTACTGTTGGAATAAAGCAGGACCTGGGGTGGCAGTGCCAGGCCTAGCTCCTTTTTGAAAGGAAAGGCTGCTGGAGTGTGGGTGCCTGGCTGTACTCTTTTGTGCATTAACATACGTGCCAACTGGGCAAGTGTGGGCAGAGGCAGAGTCTGGCTTAATGGCACACAAAGCAAATGTCAGCTAAATAGGTTTTCTTTATCTTAATAAGTGATGAGATGTTGGCTCCGGTACAGCTGTGCTGGATGGTGGTGCAGTGGTTTCCAGCTCTGCTCTCTGCCATCCCATCCCAGCTGGTTGCTGAGGTGTCACTGCCTGCCTGGGCATCTCCCTCGGGGGCAGGTTAGTGCTGCCACCTGGATATCCCATTAGAAACACTTGGGGTGCAATCAGCAATTTTTTCTCCTAAAAGCCTAGTTTCACACTTTTCTGCCAGGCCTATTGCCTGACCCAAATGGCACCCTGATTTTCATGTTTAAATGTACCAACAAACAGAAAAAATACCAAGGTCAAATCATACTTTAATGCTTTTAGAATTTGTCACCCCCCAAAAAAGACCATGGGCAGAGTTGTTAGTCAAGGTGTTAATGAACTTTTTAAAAGGTTAATGGAAAATCCTATCGTCTTTTTAATGTATTTTTAAAATTTTCACAGCCCTTCATAAAAGCAGGGAAATAAAACAAGCTGCTTCTGCTTGTTACTTATTGCCCTTGAGAGAGGTTTCTAGCCCTTTGGACCAGCTCTTGCTTTTTTTTCACTTCCCACCCAGTAGAGGGGAAGCGGGATGTTTCATGTGTGGCACAGATGGGGACTGGGCATATGGGTCACGCCAGCGAGAATTAAGTGGGGGAGTGAAGCGTGAAGACGTGTTGGCCCCTGACACCTCGGTGAGAGCTGCTCTTTGGGATGGTTTCTTTCTCTGCCCTGATGGATTGGCAGCAGTGCATGGTACAAAGCCTTTCTCTAATTTTTTTTGCCTAGAGGAGAAGGGTTTTCCCACTTTAACAGCTCCAGTGCCTTTTTGTAATCTCATATGCCTGCCCAAAACCACCATTTCAGGAGCTCAGTGCATTATTTTTATACGGTCTGTAAGTATCTTAAATAGCCGACGTGCAGAATGTGCCATTTGTCTTTGTAATAGTGCTTTCCTTTTTGTTGTTAATCATGTTCCTTCTTTGCTGTTTTTCTGCCAGCCTTTGGCAATGTTTCATTTTAGCTCAAAGTGAAAGAACATCCTCTTAAAATATTCTGTAATCCTCTGCTATTGTTTGATCAGTTTTAATTCAATTTCACTGCAATGAGAATATAATGGGAGGATGAACTCCAGAACGTGCAGTTCGAGGAAAATTGCTGTCAATATTACCAGACCTGCAACCAACTTTTGAGACAGCAATGGAGATCTAAGCCTAGCAGCTCCTTAGAGCACGGTCTGCAGCTCTCCTATTTCTCTGCTCAGGTGTGAGTCACAGTTTTCAAAATTTTTCCAAAGTAATCTCTTAAGTTTTGAGTAGATTCCGTGTTTATATGAAATGTCTTGGGTGTGCCTCTCTGATAGGCTTGATTGCCTTTTATTTAACAGCAGTGTTCTTTGTCCTCAAGCCTCTTTATAAGCAGGCTTTGAAGACTTCATAAAAAAAGTTAGCACTTGTTCAGTGTGCTTTCAGTGCAGATATAACTCAGAAATCTGTGATTATCATGACTCCTCTGCTATTTTTTTCTCTTTTTTAGCCTTGTGTGGGAAAGAAAGAAAAAAAAACCAAAAACCAAAAAACAAACCAGCCTCCTTCTCCCCCAGACTGCAGATACTTTGTCTGGGTCCTCTGATATTCAGTAGCATTGTCGTGACTGCTCTGTCTCTGATCTACATGTCCTCCATCCAGCTTCAGCCTGTCTGCTGCTCTGTCGGGATTCAAACGCAATTTCTCACTCTTCACAGGAATTATTTTTGGAACTTTAAAAATACTCCATCCGTAACACGGTGTTCCTACGCGAGCTGCCTGCCTGGGGAGGATGACTTGGAGGAGGAAAGCAAGGCTACAACCTCCCCAACAAAGCTGATACAATGCTGCCTTTGTATCTGGCCCCTATTCATGCATGACTGCAGCATAAAAGAGCAGCCCCAAACTAGTCCCACTCTTGGGCCTGGTCCAAGACCTGCCTGGAGGTGAGAAGGGGGTGCCTAAGGGAAGGATTCTTTACAAGTAACTTGTACTCTGCCTCCATTTTATGAGCAGCTAAAAGCTCTTGCTGGAAGATACAGAAGTTAATGTTTGGAGCTGATGATGCTTGTTAGTTAAGCCTGATAGTAGCTCCTGAGTAAGGTGAATGGTGGCAGGGCATGTTCTTTTCTCATCTTTCTCTCTTTTTTTTTTTCCTTTGGTCTTTAAATAGCTTCAGCCAAAGAAGTAAAGATTAGGTCAGACGCTCAAGAAAGGTGTCTTTTCTTGTGAACCCACCAGTGGTCAGTATGCCTTCCTGGGAAAGCATCCCTGTTCCTGCTGGCCTGAAAGCCAGACCATGCTTGGCAGTCCTGCTGCCTCCAATCTGAACAACAGTGATTCCACTGTATCTTGGTGACCACTGGGTAAACCTAGAACGTCCCACCATTCCTCTTGGCTGGTCACAGCAACCAGCCAAGTTCAAGGACTTACTTGTATGGTTTCCTCTTCCCTTAATGTACTGAGTTTCTTTGTTAAGCAGCCAGTTGCTTTGATTCCACAAATAGAAATTAATCATCTTGCTGTGCAAAAGGTAGATACAAGAATAGCACTGATCCATTTCAGTGGCATCTTTTGATTCTTGCGTGATTTTTTTGGTTATATACGTGTGTGTGTACATATACGCATGAATGCAGGTCTTGCAGGATACTGTTGTTCTGAGCAAGATCATTGATTCTGAGATGTTAAGAGGTTGGGGTGAAAGAGAATGGAAATTGGCTTTCTAAAACAGAGACCAGAAGAGAGATGTGGTGAGGTAGCAGTGTGAAAAAAGGGTAGGTTACAGAAAAATATTTGCAGTCTCTGGGAAGAAGCACTGGTACTACACAAGCTGTTTCAGTATGGATCCAGTTGACATTTCTTTTGGGAGTGGGGTATCCACAGGTCTTTTACCAGCAGAATTCCCCAGTTCAGAGGGGCTGACAGTTAGGTCTTAGCATCCTCTCTGTAAAGCCCTGATAATTCAGGGGGTATGAGCCAAAATGGGCTCTGTGTGAAACCAGCCTACACTGACACTTTAATTTTGATTAATTTAGAGAAGGACCTGCAAGTGAAATTTAGTGTGAAACAAGATTAGTTTCATGAGTTATGCTTGACTCCAGCCAAAGAGTGCATGTGATATAGATGCTTATCAGCCTTTAAGAAATGTCATAATACTGGAGGAATATAGGATCATAATATACTGTTAAAGATTGTGGCCCCAATTGCACTCCCTTGTCTAGGAAGGCTACATAAGTATCCACTTAACTTTGAGCTTACACTTATATTCTTTTCACTTCAGAGGGATTTAATCGTGTGCTGGAATAATTTCCCGTGGTAATACTCTCCAAATGCACGAAGGAGCAGAATCAAAATTTAAGACAAGCAGTTCTTTGCTGTACACTGTTCATTAGTGTGGGTTGCTTCCTGAGAAATATTTTAATCTAAGTTCATTAATACTATTTCAGAGGTAAATTTATTGTCTGTACATGAGCGTGCAAAGTCTACAACCCACCCCATGCTTGCAAACTCAGAAGGAAGTGCTGTCTCATCTGTTCACCTGATCAATTTGTGAGCTGTCAACCAACAGCTATGAAAACATCTCCAGTTGCACCATTGGCCAAGCATTGGTGAAGGGTGTTTGCATCTTAAAATTCAAAGAACACACAGAAATTCTATTTACTTGCCACCAGTGTGGTTTGATCTGGTTTGTACAGGGTAGGGCTGATGTTGTCAATGATCCAAGGGGAGTTTAGGTAGGTGCCTGAAATCCACCTCTGTTCCAGCCTGACTGAAGGCTCCATCATCTGCGTGTCACCTGGAATCACTAATGCACTGCAATTAGAGTTAATGAAGGGAAGCTGCTGGTATCTTAGGCCTGCTGACAGCCCTTCTGTTTATTTTTTTTAGGATAATGGATTGTACAACCTGTTTTTTTCATTGGAGCTGTGTTTGTGTTTTCATGAACTTTTTTTTTTTTTAACAAGTTTAGTTCTTTTGAATCATGAGCTCATGTGCACTCAAAATTGTTACAGGTTTCCTCAAGTTATTTTTTATTGGGTTTCCTCTTCCTGGGTTCACAAAAATGAATTTTTCCACCATGATTTAGGAATAGGAATTGTTCGTCTACAGCTACTGTCACACATCTCCTTCCTGACAAAGCTGTTGTGGGTCTGCCAGCTCCTTCATTTTCCCACTTGCTGTTTGTTCTTTGTTTTGGTGGCTTTTTCTGGGGGGATGGCAGTTCCTTGCTTGTGTGCTTGCTGCTGGGGTGGCTCCCACAACTGGGAGTTAATGGGAGAGCCTCTCCTGACATCACCCAGCAGCCGAGGTTCACTTCTGGGGGTATGGACTCCTTCTGGGAGAAGAGCATTTGGGGGTTGCACAAAGAATGGCTTCTTAAATACACCTTTTATATCTTGTTTCACGATGGTATTTAAGACCATTGTCTATTGTTCAATTCCCACCCATTGCCCACCCTTCCCCACCCATTGTCTATTGTTCAGCTGGATGCACAATTCTGACAGGCTGCACGAATCGCTCATATCAACTGTTAAAGCTGTGCCACTTAAGCTTATGCTTCATCACCAGGAAAAACATAATTGTATTGGACATCTCCAGATGTTCTTACTTTAAAGAAATGGCATGTCTGTATTGCATTTACAACTCACAACTGAGACTGCTGTGGTCTTTCCAGATACTGGAGTAGGTGGAAGCAAACTTCTCTGCCATAGGTTCTGATGACTTCTTCTGCAGAGTCAAAAAAGCTTTGTTAGTGAGAAGAAGGAGAAGCCACAGGACCCCATGAGTGCTTTCAGGCTCCATGGCTGGCTGCTACAATAGGTGTGAATGCATGTTGGTAGAGCCACTGCTGTCATTATTGTCTAAGCTGCCAACAGGGAAGAACTCGATTATGAATTCTGGGATCTTGTCAACCTTGTGGGTGTTACCCTGAAAACTCCAGGGACTATCCCGGCATCCATTTCATCAAAGCCATGGTCCCAAAACACATAGCCTAAATCTTCCAGGATGTATTGAAGGATTAAAAGGCCCCTATGCAGCAGATGTTAAACACCTTAGTCTGCCTGTTTCTTCCAACCACCAATCTCTGAGATTCTCTCTACAGTTCCAAAGGTCATATGCAATACAGCGAGCAGTTATTTGGTCAGAGGAGGCAGATACTGATCATCAGCTGGGGCATCTGGTTTCTGGTTTCTCTGTCTGCCTTTTGGTTTGTGGAAAGCACATTCCAGCAGTGTTCTTCTGCTGCTGGGGCTGGTTTTTATGGAACTCCAAGCCTGGATTGTCAGAAAGTGAGAAGTTTGGTTACAGGTTGTTGCAAGGGCCAGCAAGAAAATATTCCAGACTCTGAAAAGTCATTCCTGTACATTATTGGCTAAACTGGATAGCACATTTATAAGATACATGTGAATGTAAATCTTAAACAACCCTGAGGAGCTTGTATGATTTAATTGTCAGGTGACTACAGTAAATGAAATGTGAGGGGGAAAAATGTATAATCTTTTGTTGGGAAGACTAATTTGGCTTGAAATGGATGTTTTACTAATAGTTTTCATGCTTTAAGTATATCCTCTGATCATTCTGTGTAAGAGCATATCAGTAACAGCATAAGGCTAGAATTAGTAGGAAATTTAAAACCAAAACATTTGGGAGTGCAGATGCTTAGATTATACCCATTAAGCAACTTGGTTTAATTATTCTTATATGTACTATTCTTAGTGTTATGTGTTTCTATCACTTCACCAGCTCAAAGCAACAGTAGTAGGTTAATCTAAACAGTGTATTAAATATAGCTGCATTTTGGTGAACTTCAGTGTAAACATAGAGATTTCCTTATTACTAGCTTGGAAGTCACTGGAAATAATCCTCATTTAATCACAATAACTGATTATTCACCTGTCCACATACTGTGTTCAAGAAGATAGTTATGTTTCTCAGCTTGAAAAAAGCTACTTTATGCATTTGGTAGAGCTGAAGAGAGAGACTTTTGAAAAAGAAAACAAAAATTGGTACGAATCATTTTAGATTTACTTTCTTGACAAAATGATCTGCTCATGTGAGGATGGAGAAAGAATTTCTTGCAATTCTAGTCTGTAACTTGATAAAAGTTGATTACTGCAACATACAGGATGTCTCTCTCCAATCAAGTAAGTAACCACACATGTAGATTGAGTATAAACACTGGTGAAACAAGAGATTATATATCCATGCATATATCCATGCTTTGACATGAATAAATTGTAGAAAGCACTGGGATATGGGTTCTGAATCAGTTACTACAGGTTGCATATAACCAAGTAACACAAATTACAGAACACTTCTGTGATTATTTATATACATAATGTATTTTGGTTTATGAGTAATCCTGCAATTGCTCCCTGTATCTCACACAACTCAGGTGCACAATTTTTTTTTTTTTTTTTTTTTTTAAATTTTAGAATTTTAAGATCCTCAAAATTATCTTTGGGTAGTTATAGGATCTATTGTAATTACATTCCAGAACTTTTTAAAGGAAAAATTTACTCAGAGGAAGCTGAATAAATAAAGGAGCAGGCCCGGAGCTGGAACTTCAGAAGTTGTTTCTGGTGTTTTTACAAAAAAACAAAAACCCAGTTTAAAAAGCCAAAGGGCAAACCAATGCAATGCTGAGCTTCTCCAGAAAGCGAAAATCTGCCTGTCAGCCGTGAATTATAGCAATCTTAAAACGTATACTAAAAACGTTTCTAGTTTACCTTAGGGATCAGATTAAGCCAGACTACAAATATTTGCAGTCCATTACAAATGTTTGAGGAGAGTTCTGACTTGTTTTTCTAAATAGCTTCAGTTAATTGGCAGTCAATTAACTTGGGGTTTTAAAAAAAAATCACCAAGGAGTGAACAGGCACAGTTCTACAGGAAAATTACTTCAGCATGAAGACATGCACAAATAAAATTTCAAAGACATTATTTGTAGAAAAGGAAAACTTCCCCTGGATAGCAGTTTGTGTTTGGTACCCTGTAGGTGCCCTAGCATCGCATCAAGATATGTGTTTTACAAATGTAAGGCCCGTGTTCCTCGTGGGGTCTGGCTGCAGAGAAGAGGTGCTGGGAGCTCTGGTCCGTGCTGGCCCCACGTGTGTGTGTGGATGCAGGTGCAGAGGAGGTGATGGTCCTTCCTGGGGAGTCAGACACTTGACCTTGAGCAAAACTGTGTCAGAGCCCAGCAGACTTTACCCCTGACAGGAAATTTGGCGTTATGTGGCCCTTAGAAAGAGGAAGCCTAAGGATGGTTTTCTTCCAGGTCACTTGTCTAAAGCTCATTTTTCCCTTGGCTGTGCAGCACAGGAGACCAGTCATATCTAGAAACAGAGTCCACCCAGCTCCTCCCTTTCCCCATCTTTCTTATAACTATGGAAGAGAGGTTACTGTACACAACTGTTTGTTTTGGAAGTTTTATTTTCAAGCTACTAATCCAGTTCTTTCACATATAGTTAACTGCTTTGAGTTAACTATATATAACTATAACTATATATAACTATAGAACTATATATAACTATAGAACTATAACTGCTTTTTTGTCTAACTATGTAAACAGTTCTGATTTAAAAAAAAAAAAAAGTTGTAGTTTATTCTTTTACATTATGATTATTACAAAATTAAGTTCATGGCAGTAATACATCATATGGATACAATTAAAATCTTTTCGTTGCCTTTGTGTGAGTTCAGCTACATCACTAAAAGAATGGGTGATGTACTTTAGCATACCAAAAAAGTAGGATAACCTGTATTGGTGTAATTGTATTTTTCAGCGGAGAGAACTTGCAAGTTGAACCCAGCAAAAGGAATGTGCGTAGACGGCTCTGCACTTGACCTTGAAATTTCAAGACATACTCTAATGTTATAAGAAATTAAGCTAGAGAAAAAGGTCTAAATGTCATCAAGAAAAGGGACTTTAACAAATGAAACCATACATAAAATTTGTTGCTGTGTTATTTCATGGTTGAGACATTACTCTTTTTTCCTGCCTTGCTGTCAGTTGGCCTGATATATTTTTGTTCTGATTAATTGTGGTACCCTTTCGGATCAGACAGGCATTGCTGGTGGAGGCTTGCTAGGATGTGTGGCAAAGAAAATTTGCAGTTGCTCCTCTCTGAGCTGAACTTCTAGGAGCAGAGATTCTATGGTATAAGATGGAGAAAAACTAATCTCACCTGGGCTGCTGCTATCTGATTTAGCAGAAAATATTTTTTAGTCTGTCAGGGGATGTAGCTGTGCTGGTTGCACTGCTCTGAGGATCTAATGGGAAATATCTGCAAGGAGTGATGGGAAATGTAGGAAATGTTTTGAATTGCCTGCAATATCCAGAACATAAGTGGAACTTTTGAAAGTATAAGGTTTGGGGGAATTTTTTTTCTAAAATGTATTTTTTTAAAATTCAGAACCGCTTCATACTGCCAGTAAACACCCTTTGACATCTTTTGGTTGCTTCCCCCGTGGATAGAAGAGGTGTTGAAGAGGTGCAGAAAAGGTGTCATCTCTGGTTTTCATTAATTTTTTGTTTTCTCATTTTGCTTGATTTAAGGTCCATGGCTAAGCATGGACCAGCATCCTTGGGCACAAGTCTGTCAGAAGTCCAGAGGCTTTTTTATTCTACTTTACTTAAGTCCTTAAGTCCTCAACAGTTAAGTAGCATTGTAGTAGGTGGTGTGGGAACATTGATCACAGTGGCAGAGCTGTGTTGTGGTCCTAAACCACTCCCAAAAACCTGACCCTTAGGTCAGAATTCAGACCAGGCTGACAGTGTGTATATCTTATTTACAGAGGAAATCCTTGTCCTTATTCCTTACAACTGTCACCTTACAGCTGCCGTTTGTCCTGTAGACCCCATAAAGTTTGTGGGCAGTCTTGCATGGTCTGCCAGCTTTTGCCACCTTTCCAAGTGCTTTGATGGGACTTAAGAGTCTCTGATTTTATTACAGGAGTGCATGCTTATGGCAAGTGGCAGAGGGACATTTGGAGAGTGGGTTGCAGTTTGACATCTCTACCACCAACTAAGCTGCTAGATCATTATCACTTGTGTTCTGCAATGATTTCTACTTCCTGTGGCTCTGTCATGGAGCAAGGGCTGTCTTTGGTTTTAGTCAAGAAGAATTAAAGAGGATCTGGGCTGCATGCTCCCTGCTGTGAAGAAGCGTCCTACACAAAGCAAATGATCTGTTAGACAAAGGAATAGCTCAGGGCACCCTTTGTTTTACAGCCTGGCTGAAGCATCCGTAATTGGCCACAAAAATATTCTTATTTCTTTTTCTAATATAATTTTAAAAAATGAACAATGGCTAATTTCTGCAGTTTCTTGGGGATTCTGATATAAAAATGTTAGTTTTGAAAAGTGAGAAATATGAAGCAAGACTTCAGCCCATTTGTTGAATGGGACCGTGCACTCAGTAAAATGTCACTGCCTGTTTCCCTCCTCAGGTTTCAAACTGTACATGTCAGGCATGATAGGCACCTTCTTTCTTCAGCCTCCAGGGAGCTGTACAGTCCAGCCCAGTGCAGTCAAGTCAGTGGAAAGAGATCAGCTTAAACTGGAGGGAAAAGATTTTTTTGCTCTTTCTGTCAGCTTTTCCAGAACATGGTTATGGTGTGTGTCTCTTTGCCAATTTAAGGACACTGGTGTTAACTCTGGCACTTTGATAAAATAAATCAGCTCATTTCATTCAGTTAAAAACATTCTGTTTTCACAGAATCACAGAATTTCTAGGTTGGAAGAGACCTTCAAGATCATCAAGTCCAACCCATGCTCTAACACCTCAACTAGAGTGAGCCAAGTGCCACCAAGTGCCACATCCAGTCTTTTTTTAAATACATCCAGGGATGATGACTCTACCACCTCTCCAGGCAGGCCATTCCAGTACTTTATCACTCTTTCTGTGAAAAATTTTTTCCTGATATCCAACCTATATTTCCCTTGGTTCAGCTTGAGACCGTGTCCTCTTGTTCTGTCAGTTGCTGCCTGAAGAAAGAGACCAACCCCCAGTGACTACAACCACCCTTCAGGAAGTTGTAGAGAGTGATAAGATCACCTCTAAGTCTCCTTTTATCCAGGCTAAACAACCCTAGATCCCTCAGTCGTTACTCACAGGGCTTGTGTTCCAAGCCCCTCACCAGCCTCGTTGCCCTCTGGATGCACTCGAACTTCTCAATGTCCTTCCTAAATTGAGGGCCCCAAACTGGACATTTTGTTCCTAATGACACAAGTACACAAATCCTTATATGAATGGGTAGCTATTAATTGGTACAGTTCTGCCCATTTGGAAAAAAAAAAAAAATCAGAGCGTCAACTAGGTTGGAATGACCTTGGAGATCATAGAGTCCAACCTATGACTTAACACCACCTTGTCAACCAGACCATGGCACTAAGTGCCATATCCAGTCTTTTCTTAAACACCTCCAGAGTCAGTAGCTCCAGCACCTCCCTGGGCAGCCCATCAGGTAAAGGCTTTCTGTATTCTTGCAGGACTGGATCACAGACAATGTTAAGTTGTGCCAAAACTTTGAAATAAATTATTGTGATTAAGACAGTGATGAAAAAAGTGTAAATATCAATGTGGAGAAATGTGATGAATTGAGTCACATAAAAGCAAATATTTAACAAAAAGAGTGGGAGGTGTTACTCTGTTCAAAAGCATCTCTAAGTCATCATACACAATGCAAATTCAGAGGAAATATTTGTCATGTTGTACTGAAAAACATTTGGCCTGTTTACAAATTTAAGTGGGAAATCACAGGCTTTGTATGTGGTAAATTAGGTGGTAAATCTTTGCAAGTTCATGTGTAGGAATATCTTTTTTTCTGCATTTGTTGCCTTGTACTAGACCTAGAGAAGCTAGAACAGGATGTTTGATGTGCCAGTCACCTAGGACTTCCCAGTCATTAGGGAAGGTGGAGGTTGTGCAGTTCTAGGAGAAAACAGATAATGGCCTAAAGTAATTTTTGCAGCACCAAAGACACTGATTGCAGTGGGGCAAATGTGCAAAACGAAGCTGTAAGACAGCATCCCTCTCTGTGTGGCAGGGAGCAAAAAAGCCTCAATGGTAAAAGGAGTGTTTAGAAGACATATTCAATATTTTAAGGAGAGTATTTTAAGGTGAGGAATGTGATCAGTGAAGAACGAGGAGGTAATGTGAGCATAGCAAAAGGCAAGTAAGATGTCTTTGAGGAAAATCTATTTTTATGAATAACGTGGGCAAAATGTAGAATTAGAAAGCATACAAGGTCACAGAAATCACATTTGGAAAGAGGCATAAATGGGAGCATGTGCTATGTGAGCAGTGGAGGCGGGGAAGAGTAGATTTTAGACCTACAGGAATGATCAGTAAAAATAAGACATAGGTAGGGATGTTTGGAGGAACTGAAACTGCAGTGGGTAAGGAAGTTAGAAACCACTTTCCTGGGGAAGGATGAGGAGGTGAAAAAGGGGTATCTGCATCCCTCTGGAGCAGAAGAACCCTGGTCTGACTGTGTGGGGGAGGCTGTGCACATGTTCACCAAGCTGTGCCTTCTCTTGAGAGATGCAAGACCTGTTTCTTCAGACTGTTGGGTCAGCTCTTCCTGCACATTATGGAAGGGAATGGGAGGCAAGAGAAAGAAAAGCAAAATGTTTTCTCCCTTTATATAACAAATACTTACTGTTAGATTATTCATGATAGGATGTAGGTAATGTGGATGTCTGAAATACCTTCAAATTCATTAGATTAAACATAGAAGAAATGTGAAACACTTGCCATGTGCATTTCAGAAGAAGTTTAAGCACTGTTTTCTTGCTTAGATCATTCTGTCTTTTCTGTATTGTGCTGGGAATAGGCTGCTCTGCCCTTTAGGGGAAGGCAGAACTGCAGCAAAGCCAGCATGGTTCATGGCAGCACACTTCTCTTGACTGCTTTTGAAGTTGCACAAGGGTAAATGTGCTGGATTTTTGATGCCAGGTATGTTGACATTGAAGTCCAGCACCAGGTAGGAAGTTTCCATTTTGCAGTGACTTGAAGTTACAGAGCCTGAAAATATTTCCTTTGACATAGAAAAGTAACTGAAGTCTTAATTGATTTTTTTCAAACACCACCAGAAAAGATTTCATTACACTAGCTGAAATGCTGTCAGTCAAATTAGAACTGGCACAGTGTCCAGAAGATATTTATTCTCTAAGGATATTTGTCATTAGCACCAAGAGTCATTTGGATCCTCCATTGGATCATACAATGGGCTACTGAACATTACTTTCAGCACTGTAGTAATAATAGAGAAATAACTGCTTAAACCACAATTAGGTGGGAATGTAATGCTCCCTTCATGAAAAATTTAGTCATTAATTTTATGTTGATATCTTTTTAACATTATTAAACTGCACACTGGAGACAGTGGTTCCATAAAACACATTTTTCCTATAGGAGCTGTATGACTTAGATGACTGCAGCCCAGGATGCGTTAGGAAGAGTAATGAAAACGTTAAGATGACTAATGCTGTAATTAGGTGTGCAAAAGGCATTGGCAGGCGAACACCCACTAATAGAGTGTATGTGTTTGTGTGTGTGCATGTATATTAATAACACATATTCATTTTTTTTCTTTTTGCTGGGTTGCATGAAGCCTCTGAACTCTAATTAGGAGGTTTGCTAATGTAATATAATCTCTTCAAGTACATCCTAGGATATCATGGTGAACTGGAGCCTACATACAGACATGTATTTTTTCTTTACAGAACATACTTAGCCTGAAGAGCTGTGTTGCATTTCACAGAAGGGCAGACGTGATATTGTCCTACAATGTATATAATTTTGATGTAACTTAATTTTTTTTTTTTTTTGTCTGGCTGATTGTACTCCTATATAAGTCTTATTTGGAAAGATGACTTCCAGTTCACATTTGGCCCATGTGAATAAAACAGGCATATTTTAATAATACACCTCTGCATTGCCCTGAGTTCAAAAGAGCACTAGCAGATGACATCTAGGATTTTTAAAGCTCTCAGCTGGATTTCACTGATGTCATCAAGTGTCAGGTTTTCTATTTGGTATATGATGGGTTTGGTTTGTTCTTCTTTTTTTACGTTGTCAGTCCTTGTCTTTTCTTTTTTTAAGTGAAATGGTTATGTAAAAGCCCTCTTCATGGTCAGCAGCCTAGAGGGCTTGTTCTTCAGGTGTGTTCACTTAAATGATGACAGGAAAAAAAAGCAAGAGACAGCTATAGAGATATTAAAGAAGAGAGGACCACAGTACAGCCAGTCCTTAGAGAAGTAACTCTAGGTTCTAAATGGATCAATCAGCGAATAAAATTACAGTGAGTGATGGAATTGTCAAAACTGCTCTTGCAGTACCTCAGAAGTCTCGTTGAAACTGTGGGCATTGCAGGCTGTAGCTCAGAAAATTTGTCTCTTTTTCAGAAGAGCTTTTGCAAAGTAGTATTACATTGCCCTGTGATCTGGCTACCACAGATGTCTCATCTGAGAGGACTTTGCTTCTCTTCTGCATCACACTCATGCTTGGTCCAGGGTCCCTCTACCACATCTACTCAACTGAGAGGAACCCCTTCTTTCCCAAAGAGAGTCTCTTTCCCTTGTTCCAGGAAGTGATAGAGTAGCCTGGCCATGCTCCTAGCTACTGCAAAAATTAACCCTGTTCTGCCCAAAACCAGGACAAGAATCTAAAGATGAATATTAGAAGGTGACCCCAAGCCTGCATGTCCACATGGATTCATACAAGGTAATTTCCATGCCCTTGCTGGACTACAGAATGTGAAGAAGCCAAAGTACAATAAACCAGAGACCTGCTGGAGGGACCAGTTGAAGTCCATGCTGTACTTCTTCTGGTTGATTGATACTAGCTTCCTGGTCCTAATTCAGCTGTTAGAAGCTGAACCAGGTTTGAAATAGCACAGAAGTACTTGCAGCATTTTCTGGTGCTTGCTCTGTGGTTGAAATGGTGATTGAGAAAACGGTGGGAGCCTATTCTGTTTAGCCTGGGCTCCAAATAATTTCCATGTCTAAAATGCATTACAACCAGTAACCAAAGGTTTCTACAAAGCCTACCACTTGGCCTTTGTAGTGTTTTTATTCAAGTGTGGATGATGTGCTGATGCCAGCACTTGGATAAGACACATTGACTAAAAGCATTGCAGTGCAGTAAAACATGGAGTAAAACTCCTGTAAGAGTAGGTTGCACTACAAAAGATACTGAATCATGTCAGATATTTAGAGCAGCACTGGTGTACTGCCATAGGAAATCTTGGACTGAATCAATTTTGAGCTCTGGAATGCAAGATGAGAGTGATTTGTTTTTGGAATTGTAAGTTTTACAAGAGGGCTCAAAGCAATGAGCCACTAAATGTGTCGGTCTGGTTTTGGGTGGTAAAATTCACAATTTGGATGCTGTTGTTAAAAGATATTGTTGAAATACAAGAAAAGCCTTATTGTTCTAGTAACTACTCTCTCTCTTGCTGTTTCGTTTAAGAATATTTGCCTACAGGCTTTCCCAGTTTTCTTTGCCTTCTTTCTTCTACAGATTTACAAAATACTACAAGCATTCCCACAGGCTGCTTGGTATTTTTTTCTACAATTCCCTGTTCAGCAGCAAGGGCTGTTTATGGCCTGAATGTCAGATGGGTGTGCACACACAGTTTTACCTACAAGCAATGAGCAAGAGAGAGCTTTCATGGAGTGACACTTGCGTGCATAGGCTTACTCTGTGGGAGAGTTTATATAAATCTCATTAACAGAATTATTTACCTGGCATCGAGTGATAGCTGGTAAACCTGTGACAGCAATGCTTGACATCAGCTATGCAAAATTCATAAAACAAACAAATATCACCCAGGTAAAAGCTTTAATAATCATCATTAAAAATACTTTTTACACAGTAGTTATTCCAGAGTGCAAATGTAAATCTTGTTGTGACAGTGTGGAGGCTTTGGCCCCTTACTACAAGGAAGACACTGATAATGCCCAAAAAAGAGCAACAAAGCTAGTGAGGGGTCTGGAGCACCGGTCTCAGAAGCAGCTGAGGGAGCTGGTGTTGTTTAGCCTGAGGAAAAGGAGAACCTTATCACTCTGTATCACCTGAAAGGAAATTCAGCTTGCACCAGGGGAGGTTTAGATTGGAAATTAGGAAAGATTTGCTCATGGAAAGAGTTGTCAAGCATTGGAAAAGGTTGCCCAGGGAAGTGTACCTCCCTGAAGATATCTTAAAAACATATATAATTTATATTTATATATATTTAATATATTTATATTTATATTTATATTTATATTTATATTTATATTTATATTTTAAAAGGTGTGGAGCTTAGTGACATGGTTTAGTGGTGGACTTGGTGGTGCAGGGTCTGTGGGGAATGCAGTGGTGGGAGGTACTGATTTCAGCACACCAAAGAACCATGGGCATCGTCAGGAGGGGCTGCTGCACCCAGTCTGATCAGCAGCAAGGCTTGTTCACACACCTGCAGTACAGTCCTAGGTCTTGTGGCTGCCCAGGTCTAGGCTAACATGGATGGCTGTCTTACACTGTTCCTCAGCTTTTGGAAACCTCCTGGACCAACCCTCTTTCTACTATGGGGACCTGCCCAGTGGCTGCCCAAGAGAGGGTAAACTTGAAAATGCACACAACAAAGAAAATCAAGACTTTTCAGCTGTTGAGCAGAAATAAAAAAGAACAAGAACAGAACTGCAGATTAGCATGGCCATAAAAGTACATCTTAAAAACTCACTATTTGGGTAAGAAACAGCTGACTCAGGTACTTACCATTGCTGAATCTTTTTTAACATAGCTCTAAGTTTGACAGATCTTGTGGTTAATTGATTTAGACCTGGAGGAAGACCTCAATTTAGACTTCGGTTGTTTCCTTTTTCATGCAGCTTAGCCTAGAGATGAAACCTGCTTCTGTCAGAGTCCTTAATTTCATTTGCTCAGCTCCTGCAAGACAGAAAAATGTGCTGTAGAAACAGAATTTGCAAATTAACTCAATTGGCATAGCAAATATAAAAAAGCCTTGCAGGTATGCAAATCCTCTCAGCTGTTGCTGGACTGCTGCTGTGTTTTCTGGCCTGTCCCTAAACCAAGAGTTTAGGTTGTCTTGGGAGGGAGATAGTAGAAGGCAGGGTTTAACATTTGGAAAGCTTCAGCCCCTTCAGCCAGGGCTCACCCCCTCTTCCTGCAGGAGATGCCCTCAAAATACCAGTGACACCCTGTCACCACAGCTGTAAACAGCTGTTTCCAGTGAGCTACATGGCAGGTTATTAATCAGATGTTGCACAAACTTTAACAGGTGGTGAACATGCTCCATCACTGACTGGGTCAGGCATAGGACAAGGAGATTCACAAGGCTTATTATATCTTTCCTGAGTAGATTCATGTAAAAGTCCAATGTGGCAGGTGGAAGGCATCTGGGATTGCTGTGTGACATCTGTGAGAAGCTGCCATATCTGGGTCAGACAGTGTCAGGAAATCTGTAGAGGAGGAACAACTGATGTCCCTCCATGATCGGTTTATCCCTTTTCAGAATCAAAGGAAAGTAAGGCTGAAAGAGATCACGTACTGCAGAGATTCCCAACACCTCAGCTGCTTTGTGGAGCCACTAGTAGTTGCAGTAGCTCTTCCTTATCCCAGACCATACACCTGCTTTGACATTGGAAGGGGGTAAGAAGGAAGGGAGTGGGGAGGTAGGGTTGTGGGGTGTGTCACAATCTGGGGACACCATCTTGTGCTGCCTTTTAACTCCCTCTCACAAACCTTGAGTGAAGCAGGTTTTCTAGCCTTCCTAGGAAATCTCTCCTGATGCCTCTCCTTCCTCATCACCAGAAAATTTTGCTGTTGAAAGAATGTGGAGATGTGCCCAGAGGCAAGAGGATGCCTGGCTGTGAGACCTGTGGAGGTGGTTCCTGGGAAGATGTTTAGGAGTTTGAGCAGGCAATAGGAGATTGAGAAACTGAGATTGGCTGTGGGAACCTCTGTGCAGCGTGGAATCTCTTTGCAGTTATCTGGTTACATTGCAGGTGCCACTCTGTGACCATGACATTCCACCTGCTCCACCCTGCCTCCTGTCGATCTCCTGTCTGTACCTGGCTTCAACAGTGGCAGAGGGAGAGAGGCAGAAATCTGCTCTCGCTGGGACTTCAGTCTGGTGCTGAGGGCAGGTGACTGCTGCCTCAGTCCATGCACTGTCAGCCTTGCATACCCAACCCATGGCTGAATCATGCTGCAGTCTCTGTACCCCAGTTTGTCACCTGCAAAGCAGAGGTAGCCCTGTCCTGAGTGCTGGGAGTTTTGCTAGACTGTGTGTGTCGAACTTGCAAGCCAGGGGTAATCAGTAGCCTCCTAATAGGTAGAGTGTGGCTGTCAGAGGAAAGGCAATGGCTCTTTGCCTGCTAAAAACAATCAGTGCAGTGGCATCTAGTGCACAGTGGGCAGAATTACAGATGTCCAGCAGCCCCCCAGCTGAGCTGGGTGTCACTGAGGAAGGACTGCAGGCTGCCTTTTGAGGAATCTCTGGAGCTGGGAGCATATCTGTTCTTCTCCTTCTCTGTTCTCCTGTGTGGAGCAGGGAGCCTCAAGTTTTAGGGCAGTTGAGAGCCCCACAGGCTGCTGTTATCTTTTGCTCTTGAGCACTCAGTTATCCAAATGCAAGATTCTGGTGTAGGATTCAAAAAAAAAAATTTAAAAAAGGAATAATCTAGTTCAGGCATGTACAGAGAAGAGTGGGTATTGTCAGTGTTCCTGTTGGCAGCAGCTGCTGATGAGCCAAAGAAGTTGTGGTTTAACTGACGGGGGATAAATGTCCAGGCATCCAGAATCTCAGTCACAGCAGCAGCATGTGCTGTCCCTTCTTGAACTGAAATGCATTGGGTACTAAATAGGCATGGCACAGAGTTTGGCCTGAGTGTGCCCACAAAAGCCAGTACAATGCCACATTCTGCTCTTTTTTTCACATACAAGAAACAAAATCAGCATGTAAAATGGCAATGAGCAGTCCTGGGTCAGCACTCTTGAGTAAGGAGACACCAGAAAGGACAGTGATGCAAATAAGAAATGTGATGAGTCACTATTAGGGACAAGTCTATTTCTAGTTGATGTTTTGGTTCTTGCACAGTGAAGTAACCCTGATGGGTGTCACAATGTGTTTATTTGTGTGGGGACCTTGTGTGCTTGTTTTGAGCACCAAAAATGTACGTGCATACATGTGCACGCTTGTGCTGTGTTGTGTGTATGCTGTGTTGCATTTTCATAGCAAAGTACAGGTCATATCTTATTACTACTAAGAACTGTTTTGTTGTTGGGAGGTTTTTCATATATGAAATGTATGTGAATGTTCTAGATAAGCATAGAAATCTGAAAGAAAAAGTTTACTGTAGAATAAATACATTTTTATCTATGGAAGACTTAATTTTGCTCTTATTGAAGTCAATGGTAATCCTTCAATTGTAGTGGTCTAAGCAGCACTGACCCTAGAAACCTTCAGTTTCTAAATGATCTCTCATGAATGACAATAGGTCAAGAAAATCCCCTTATGGAAGAACTGGAAACTCTTGGATTTTGCCCTAAAGAAGTGGGAGTCAAAGTCCCCTCCTAGCGGCATGGAAAATCAACCACATCCTTATTCATTTTCCTATCCTGTGTATTAGCACACATGTACAGCTTGTAGGTGCTGGATGAAGCCTTCAACTCCCATTGATTCTGGGTCTGAAGCCTCAAGATTCTTAAGCATGCAAATCAGAGCTGCCTAACACTGAAGAGAAAGGGAATAATCGGTTTGTCAAAAACTTATCTGCATGTGTCACAAAGCGGTACATTAATGCTATTGGAATAATCTGCTAGATAGTTTTATTTTAGAAATTTAATGAATTCTTTACTTTCCGTGATGAGACTTTTCCAAATGTCTCTTAGTTTTCAAAATACTGCTTTATCTACCAAACATGTCTGACCCTTTCACTCTGTTCCTGCAAATCCATTTTCCATCCCTTCCTTTCTGACAGGAGTTAAAAAAAAACAAAACGGAGCCCAAAGTGAATATTGCTTTAAAAGTGTTATTTCCCTGGGCTGTAATATATAGTGAAGAATCTGTTTTCTCAAGACAGAGAATGCTCTAAAGACTACCCACATCTCTTTCTCTTGTCTGTACATGGATGATCCATGGGAGAATTTCTAGATGGAGTGGGGATGCAGTGGGTGCTTTGGGGAAGTGCCTCTTCATCCAGGCTGGGTAAGATGGACTTGCTTTGCTTCTGGAAGCAGAGGAGATAAGACCCAGTTTATTTTCTTTCTCTGTCTTTGTATTAAAGGATTATTTAAAAAAAAAAAAAAAAAAAAAAGGAGGATTTTATAGTAAATGATGGATTTCTTTTGAGTTCTTTATAATCCCTTTGGCTATCATCAGATTGGGTATTGCAATAGCAATGCAGTAAGTATATATTTATAAGATGGAAAAATATTTGATGTTAGTAGCTGCACAGTTTATTATCTGGTGGAAACAAATTTTAAAAGTTACAATGGTTGTGAATTGAATTTTTTTTAAAGCTCTGCTTGAGATCAAAGGTAAAATCTTTCAATTTCTCAGATAGAAAAACAGCCACAGTGCTGCAAGAAGAACTCAGTTATCAATAGCTCTTGGAGAAATTGTTTTCAGAGTCTGGCAAACTTCACTTCATAGCTATCTTTTCTATCTGAAGCCTGTACTTGAAGCATCTGCAGCTGCCTGTACATTGCTTTTGACTGCAGTTAGCTAGGATGAAAAAACTTAATGATGCTGGATGCTAAATTTGTCATGTGCAAAACTTTTCCTGGTGCCTCCAGGTGTAAGCAGCAGTTACTGCACACATTCTTCACCTCCTTTCCATTTCTTGTGTCTACCACAGATATATTTTTCTCTTGCTAAGTAAGATGAAGTAAGTTTTCATCATTAAAAAAACCAAACCAATATGCTTTTCTTCATAATAACCCAACCATGGTTTCAACAAGGAAGCAGTCTAATTGTGGTAATTTTTTATTCCATCTACCTCTGCCATTGGGGAATCCGAGATGTAAGGTAAGGCTGCAGTGTGCACTGCACCAGCAGGGGTGAGGCAGAGCACAAGTGGAAGATGCTTGCTGAGCTGTGAAAATAGGACCTAACAGAAGAGGCTACGTGTCAAGGGAATCTGAGGGGGGTGGGAAAAGACCCTCTCTTGGGTAGCAAAAGTGGAACTATTTGATGTTGTCTTTCCAAATGTGCATTGCCTGATGGCTTCTAGGTTTCCTTTTAAATGCCTTCTTACTTAGCTATTTTAATCACTTTTCCTAGAATTCTTCATTTTCTAAAGGCATTGCAGATATTAGGGTAGATGAAGTGGCTGATTAAATAGCATCTAAAAAAAAGAAAAGGTGTGAGACAGAAGTGCTCAGAAAGAACATTTCTCTGACTTCTGTGAAATTAATCTTCTGTGTCTGGAAAATTAGGATTTGAATTGTAAGGAAATTGCAGATTACAGTGCTGTGTGTTTTATGCAATGGAATGAAAGTCCAAATCAAAGCCTACTAAAATATAGACAGAGGAGATGTGTTACAGTTATGAGAAAATTTCATATGAAGAACCAAACCAAATTCTGTTAGCATAATCTGATACTTCTGCAATGTTGTTGTATGAGTAATGCCATTTATGCTCTTTATTATTTGATCCATAAGTGATATAATTGTCCCCTGGCTTTTGTTTATGAAAACTTGGACAAAGTCTTTCAGCATTAATGAAGTGATAGCAGTGTGATAACAACACACAGGAGTGGAGAGCCAGTGGCTTTGAACAGACTATATTGACACTGATGGGGACAGAGGCAGAGGTCAAGAGCCAGTAGAATAGCACTGGGCAGAGAAATCATCTGTTCTTAAGGAGTGCTCCAGCAGAGATGTGCAGCTGAGATGGTTCCTGGCCACCATCAGAGCAACATAAAGACACCAGAAGCATAGTGAAGAGTCTGCTCACAGATATACTGTAGCTGTTGCTTGGATTGGATTGAATTAAGAACAGAGCAGGCATCACTAGCCTGAACTTAGCTGACCTATGAAGCACTGTGAGAGCAAAGAGCATGGCAGCTTGACTCAGCAGTTATTTAGGTAGGAGGATAGGGCAGGACAGAAGCACAGTCCATGCAGTTCTCCTTTCATTGAGCCAGCAATGTGCATTGTTCACAGTACTTGAAAGAAAGGTTCAGCTGCTGTACCACAGCAAGGAAACCACAGATCCCGAACATGTGGTGGCACAGCAGGAGTTCTGCTAGGGATGTGCCCAGTGCCTGATAGCTGCGCTGTCACCTGTGATTTCTTTGTCTCTGTTGTTGTTTACTTGACTGATGGTACCTGCCAAGGTCAATGCACCTACAAATATTATAGCTTTTGGTGTGCCTGGTGACAGCTTGCTATGATTCTCAGGACCAATGTGTCCAGTCAGTTAGGACTAATCCCCTTTCAGAAGCCCAGGGTGTGTTCCTTTTCTAGTGAATCTTGACTTCACTGTCCTTGTGCTAGACATTGTATTCCTTCTGTTTCCTGTCAGTTGGTGGCTGTTGAATTTTTTACACTGTACATGACATCTGCTCTTCTGCTGGGTGCTGGTGTAGTGCTGTAGAGCTGTCTTGCAGCTCCATGGCTCATAGGTAGGGCTGTGCTACTGCTGGAAGCAGAACTGTTTGCATGCTCGCTAAAATAGTGGGAAGACATCATGACACCTAGTTAAGGCTTCTTTCTATTCTTCTTTTTCCCTTTCTTTTTCTCTCCTGCTAACCCTGTTGAAAATGTTGGTGGACCAAAACCAACCAAGGCTGCCTTTTTTCCTTCTTCTTTCTTTTCCCTTACTAGCTTTTCATTATGTGCTGGGATAATTATGCCCAAATTGCCAAATATAAAATATCATGCATTGCATGTATTTTGGCATGTATATAGTGTTAAGTCATGTGTAATATGGAAGCATGGCAAGTGTTTTCAGGATTCAGCTGAAACAAACCTTAGCTTGCCTACAGCTGCTCAGGGGTTCCTTCAATCTGTGCTAGACTCGTTTTGGTCCACATGTTGCAAATGATCAGCTCATTCAAGTACATTTGGCCAACTTCTATTGTATTTGAAAAAGAAATAGTTTTGCTTCCTGAATTTGAATGAACATACATGTTTTCCCCCTAGACTAAAAATGGTACTTCTTATGTTTAGTATTTAAGTGGTATTTGCTGTTTATTTTTAAAATTCCAATACAAGTCAGAGCCCTCCCCCATGTCTGCCTTCATGCTAACAGCAGGCATTTCTGCAGTGGTGTCTACTGAAGGTTGCTTTGGCTGTGAGATCCTGAAAAAGAATGTCTCTTGAGTGATTTGTTGGGAGTGTTTTTACTGCCCCCCCCCCCCCCAACTTCTTTTCTTCTGGTTAGTATGAATGCCTGAGCACATTCTGGCTCATCATCAGGACGTTTTATCTTGGTGTTGACAAATGCCATCTTCTGTGCAAAATTTTTCTTTTTAAAAAGAAAATCCAACTGTCTCTGTGAGTGGATGTGGCTGTCAAGTTGCAAGTGTCAGAGCTGCTGTAGGTCCATTGAAGACTGCAGGGTGGGGGAGTGGGTCCAACCGTGGAAATAAATGCAACAGACATTTTTTGAAGCTATTCCTGAATAGTAGTGGCAATAGTGGCCTAGAACTGTAGGACCTTGGATAGTTTGGGCTTTAGAAATTTAGCAGTAGATATGTTTAAAAGGCAATTATAAAAACCTGATGTAATGCTAAACTAGAAGTAGGGTGGTATTTGTGAAAAGGAGCTGCTTCCGGGAGAAACTTAAGCAAAGGGGAGGAGTAAGGGTTTTGTATGAGAATAAATGGGATAAAATTTTGGTCTGAGAGGACTTGGTGCCTGTGCTTCTCTGCTGTTGCTGTGTTTTCGTTAGTCATAAAATAAATGACCAGTGACAAATGCTTGCTCTCTAGTTACTTGTACAGTGGCATGTTTTAGGGTTGCTCAATGGTTGTGCTCTGAAAATGAGAGCAGTTCATGGACTGAAACCAGTATCTGCTCTCCTACAAATAACAGAGGTCAGGTCATGCACCCCAGGCCTCTCCTGCTCACCTACCCCTTCCCTTTTGTAAGCCAAATCACTCTGGGCTTGCTGTCACCATGAGTTGGCCAGAAGGAAATTTTCTCACCTGATTTCCTTCTCATAGAGTTGGTTATTGCCTGGCCACCCATACAGGCAGGAATGCTCCTGTTTCTCCACACAGAAGCCTGCCTGCCCTTTGCCTGTGGGGGCCCCTGGTGTCCCTGGGCAGCAGCCTACAGAAATACAAGCCTGGCAGTCCACAGGGGCGTGTGGAGCTCCTGTTCAGCCCTGACATGCCTCCCACCATCTTTAGTTTGGATCCAAGCCCACTAGTTTTCTCCACGCGGTTACAAACAATTCCTGGATGAATAGTTCATGGTCCCTTGGCTGTGAGCCAGGACTCTGTGCCCACAGCATTCTTAGTGTTGTCTGGTGAGGAATGTGCAGTCTTGCTGTTGGGGGCGATGGGGGAAGAGTGGGTGAACCCTTAATGAGAGGTGAACTGCAGCGCCGTGTCCTGTGACGCCGTGGACTTCCCATCATTAATGCTCTCCCTAAAGGAGATGGTGGGAGCTCACTGCTTGGCTCTGTGATGCCTTCAGCCTCATCTGCTCAGTTTGAGGCTTTCTAGCAAGCTTCTCAGAGGAAGTGGTAGCAGAGGATTTCAGCAGGAATTTCTGAGAGGCTAAGCTGGGCATAGCTGAAAAGCAGACCACCCATTGCCTCCCATCAAAGCTGACCCAGCCATCTCTACTCACTGTGAAAGTACATGACACAAACCTCCCAGTCTTCCTAATTTTTTCAGTGTCTGTTAAATTCCTCCTCTTAATAATAGCACAGGAAATTCAAACTATCTCTGGACAATTGCAGCAGTTCTTGTGTATTTAAAATTTAATATCTTATCCTTCCATTTGTGGTATGATATTGATACCCACAGGTATTTTTCTGCCATTTATTATTGCTTGATTATATCAGTTATGAATCAGTCAAAAGAAGCAGCAGAATGGACATAGAATTAATTCTCAATTTAGATATATGAAGGGATAGAGGAAAGAATAATGTTGGTGCTCAGCTTCCCCTAAAGCAGGCTGACCACTCACACTAGAAACAAAGGGCAGATGCTTCAAAATGGTAATTAAAAAATGAGTTAAATGAGGCTACTATGCACTGTAATCAGAACACTAAATTTCCAAAGTTTCATCTTACTTTTTGCTTTTCAAGTATATGTCAAGCTGCAGATTTTCTTTTTTGTGTTGCTCAGTGTAGTGCTCTGGGTATACAAATAGAATTTATTGTGTAATATACCAGCTATACAATACAAAATCTTAAATCTCTTGCTATTCAATTCCTCTTTTATGTTATTCTTCCATATCATCTCTTAAGTCTTCATTTCCAAGTTTCATTAATAAGAAGGAGAAAGCACATTGTTTTGGAGGCTAGATAATAAAAAGGCAGTTCTGTTCCCCAGAGTATGTGTCAGGTTGAGATATGTATTTACAAAGAAGGAGAAAAAAACCACATTTTTGCTAAGAACAGAGCAGTACATGCAATGCCACCTGGGGAGAGGAAGAGTTATAATGATCACATTAAAAGGAATCTTAAAAATATGAAATTAGAAATCCCTCAACCCTACTATGTGTGACTGAAATTTTAATGTGCCTGAAGGAATACCCAAACATCCATTCACACTGTGGTTTTTGCTGTGTGTGCCTTTGATTGTAGCATCAACAGGGCATAGTAGAAGCCCATGCTCAGGAAAGAAGGTGCAGCAAAGCTGATGAGCTGATGGTGCATGTTCCAACCTTTAACTTTGAGAATGCAGGTGGGCAAATAATAAATCAGGGAATAGCTAAATGCAGGAACTCGAGTTGCCTAAGAGAGCTTTGAAAACTGACAAGGAGATGGGTGACCAACTTCACATGAGCTGAGAGGGAAGTGGACTAGGACTTGAGTAGGTTGAATAAGACCAGTCATTTTTGACTCATCCTGCTTTTTAGACATACAAGTATGATTCTTTAGAGCTGACCTGGAGACCCTGCAGCATCCTTACTGCATTCAACGAGCACCTTTAACTTTCTGACCCACAGCATTTCTCCTAAGACCCTCAGCTGCCCTGCTGAGGGCATTACTCCTGCTTTGTTAGACAATGTCTGCCCCACTGTAACAGCAGAGTCTCTGTGGCTTAATGCAGAGTTTCAACACTTGCTGATAGGAAATGACACCAGGGAAATTGTTCTCCTTTCTTACAGGGAAAAAAAAATAATCTCTGATTTTGTTCAAGTTTTTCTATTTTAAACAGGAATGGATGACACCAGAGACACAAAGGTTGTCCTTAACAAATAGGAGATTGGATGTGGTCTTCAGGAAATGTACACTTGCTAAGGTCCAGAGCCACTTGAGAGCCCTTCGGGGCACACACACATTTGCAGTGCGTGTGAGAAGAGTCATTACGCTCATCTGTTCTGTGCTCAGGGTATAAAAGATGCCTCTCAAGGTCAATTACTATGTCAACAAAAGTAAGAAACTACAATTTTCAGTTGGTTGAAATTGAGGTATCTCAGTGGACCTAATGGACTGGATCACTTATAGATGAAGCTTAACAACCTGGCCTACAGTGTTAGAGTTTATAAATTGTGGAAAAAAGCACCAAATCTTTCAGAGCTGTGCTAGCCAACAACATGAGTGCTGTTGTCCATTGAAATGTTGTCCATGGACTGTTGTTGTCCATTGAAATCCACCCCTGAGCTGTCAGTACACCTAACATGTATCACAATAATTTTCTCCAGAGTCTGAAATTAACATCTTTTTTTGTCTATAAATAGTTCTAATTTTTAAAATGAAATTTTCAACTCATAGTTTGGCGTACTGGTATAATTCAGCTAAGAGTTATTTTTTCTTCTATGTTTAGTTGGTTTGAGGTCTTTTTTCTGATCTCAGTATGAATGGAGATTTGTTTCTTTTTAATAATGAGATTTAGACTGCAAAACATGGGAAAATATATTGGATTTATATATATATATATATACATAAATACACCCAGACATTATTTTTGATATCAAGCAGAGAGACATGACCAAATTACAATCCAGAGATTGTAAAAGACTGGGGAGAAAACCCTACAGCAACAGTAGCAGGGAGATTATTTTAGCATAATGGAGAGAACTTGATAAATAATGGTCAGAAAAGTAGAATTTAATTTTATTGATAGCATATACATGTAGTTCATGTCTCCAGGCTTTTGAGTACAGAACTTTAAAGCAGCCAAGCTGACAGTATCTGATAGCAGGGAAGACAAGTAAGCTGAGGGGTAGAAAGATGGAAACAAGTAGGGGACTAGTGGTGTTTTAGCTGACAAAAGCCCAGGGATGTTTATCTGATCTCAAAACATGGGCCCTGTGCAATACATAGGGATGGTTGTAGGAAGATGGGAGCAAGTTTATTAATAAATAATAAATTTTTTTTGATTGCTTATCAAAAATGTGTGGGTTTTGGAAATTATTTTAAAACATGTAGTTTGATACTGGTAAAATTATCAAAGAAGAGTCACTGTATGCAGTGAGACTCAAAAGAAAGTCATCATTGTGCAGACTTCATTCCTCTTCTGGGACAGAGCATTTGACAGGAGAAGCCTTTCAGGGACTGTGTGCAATCTTTCTCTAGTGATGGTTTAACATGTTCCTTTCATCCTAAACTGCTGAACAAATAAAACTGCATGTAGGAAAATCAACCTCCCAGATAAAGGCAATGAACCATGAAGAGAAACCCTATTCCTTCAAATTTATTGAGGATCAAGTGTAGATATATTTCTTCATGTCAGATAACGTCTTTCCATTCTGTCTGAGCAGTCATGATAGAATAAATGCTTCCAAATGGAAGTCACAGTGCCAAGTCCAGCAATGCTATTATTTACGTGGTTGGCTGGCTCTCATACATCTCAATATAATCTGGTTTGGAAGAACATGCTGGATTTAAAATACAAAATATTTATCTGAAATAAATAGTGAGCTTAGACTAAGTAACAGTGATGGGAAATACTCCTTTTTGCATTTGACATTATTCACTATTTTCCACATTCCCACGTTTGTGCATATGAATGTACAATGAATTGCTATACAGAGTTGTGCTACATGTGTATTTTAAGAACCCTGCTACATTTTCTGAGCTCTCTCTAACACTTCTGGGAATTCATCCTGAAATTCTGTAAAAAAAAAGCCTTACTATTCCCACCAGAATCTCTCAGGAGAAGAGCGATCCCATTTCAAAGTCCTTCACACAGTGAATAAAGCCCCAAGGAATTGCAGAACCAATAAAAGCATCTCCCACTTCCCCCTTGCAATGCCAGGCAGTGATTTTTTCAGTTGGTATCACATTCAGAGCAAAATGATGCTGTAACAATGTATAATAGCAAAATAATTGAGTATCCAATTTGTTTTGTAAGTGCATTTTCCCACCAGTTCCCTCATTTGTTTCTCTCTCCTCTAGATAGAAATTTAAGTACAACAATATTAGAACATAATCTCTTTTTTTTTTTTTTTTTTTGGTGGGTATTGAAAAAAACTCACATGCAGCAAAGATTAAAGTAGCCTGACAGCTTTGCTCCTGCTCTCTGGTTTATGCTGTATATACTGGTATTAAAGATTCAGTAAAGGGAGAATAGCCATTAAGCATTCATTGGGATGTTTAAGTAGGGGCACCTCAGTGCCACCCCTTTTGGGATGCTGCACCCATCTCTGTCACTGAAAGAGACACTTGGGCTGAGGCAGGCAAGATGGCCCATCCTGCACAGCAGCTTCTCCAGCTGACTTCTCCCCCATAGTTCCCGCTGTGCATGGCCAGACATTTTCTTTCCTGCCTGATTTTTTAGTGCTGCCCAGTGCTGTTCAATAGCTGTGAATTGTCACAATATAGTTAACATGAAAGGGTTTTAACAAGATGTAGTGATTAATATATACATGTGTTTTCATCTGCTGCTGCTAAAAGTATTTTGTGTTCTAGTGGATTAAACCATGTTATACTTTCAAACTGGGAAATTATGTGGGCCTTAATATTATGGAGGTCTGGCAGTAAAAAAAAAGGAGATGAGGTGTGCCTGCTGATGGAACACCATAGGGGATGGGCAGATCTGGGGCTTCCTGGGGCATATGATGGTATTGGTGAAACAGGCCAGGCTGTGTATCCCAGCGCCACACTGACCTGCTGGGAGCTGAGCCACAGCTCAGCCAGGCTTTGGATACCGTGAAGGTGACTCAGAAAAGAATCAAAAGAGAGACTGGAAAATATTAAAGTGAAAGGTTTGATGAATTTGTTCAGTTTGACTTTTACCTAGATTCAGTGACTGTAGAAATTCATAGTCTCAATGTATGAGATGTTACTAAAATTCTGTGAGAGTTTAGAACAGAATTCCAAGGGGAAAAAAAATAAAGCTTTTTCTTAATTCACTGTTGTACCTGATGCTTGCTGGCAGGAGGAAGCCTTAGAAAGAAAGGATAACTCTCCTAGGGGCTATCTGTAAGTAGAGACCTAAATGGAAGGAAATAATGATGGAGAAATCTTTAGTAACAAGGGTGGACAAGATTCAATAGTAAATGAGTCAAGGTAAATGCAAACTAGATCTTGGACAGTGAAAAGAAACTGACACTGATAGTTTACGGCAACCATCAATAACCATCAGTGGAAATTTAAAAGTCATAACTGGATTTTTTTTTCCTTCAAAATTAAAACCTTTGTGTATGTAATGTTGTATTTTTGTGTGTGAAATATTGTATTTTTGTACATGATTATCCACTTGATACAGATATATCTTTTCAGCTCTTGCTGAAATCTTTGTATTTCCTTTTAGGAATCTTGTGTACTTCAAAAATGAGTCACTTTTTCTAATTACTTGTAATTAATACTTCTGGTAAATGAATGGCATGTCTGATTATTTTTGTTTCTTTGCTTGCTTCTTTTTCCAGAAATGTTTAGGAGAGATGCAATGCATTCATTAGCAAGACGTTAACATTCATTTAACATAATTACCATCCTTTTTCCTAAGTGGAAAGATTTCCTTTTCAGACCAGAAAGCTGTGCTTTGAGCTGATCACAACATGGGAAAACTGACTTTGGTGAGGCAAGAGGAGAGCACTGAGAAAAGCCTGAGGAGTGGGACAGCCAGAGCTTAGCATCAACCAGGGAGAAAATGGGGGCAGAACACTATATGCAAATAATTCCTTCTCTTAAGCATTAAAATGTCAAAAGCTTATTCATCCAGCAAAATCATTACCTTTCACCAAGAGCAAAAGGAAAATTCATAGTTTTGTTCATTGAAATATTGCTGCCTTCCACACAAAGAGCTATTGTTGCTCCCCAAAAGAAGAGGACTTTATGGCTGCGTAGGATTCGCATCATTTAGGGAGTATTTCACTTTCATTTGCTAATTATCAAGTTCTCACAAGGTGCCAAACTAGCAATTTTCTCCAAAGTCTGTTCACTTTATCTAAGGTGGACTAGAGCATCCATTTGATAAGATAAACAAAGAAGGCCTAGGCACCATTCAAATCACACTTAAAAAGTCCAGCCCTGTCACAGACTTTTTACATGCTACATGCAGGTGGGTTTCACTCATTGCTGCTGCTAATTCATCCAGGACATGGTTAATCAATTATCTTTTTCACTATGTCTGTTAAGTCATTTCATGTTTGCCTTCAGAAACAGACCCGATGTCAAGAGGTTAAAGAAAGGCAGGAATGTATTACTTAAGAAAATGTGGATCGTGGTCCCTTTTACAATGGTGCTCATGAACTGGAGGATGAAGTCTGTGAATTGAAAAAAATGATAACCCAAGAGGACAGGGGTATGCCCACTTAGGCTTCATCCTCCCCTAATGCTGGAGATTCTTTCTGAAGTGATGAGGCACAGATGATTGAGTCCCCCTTTTATCACATCCATCTTTATATACCCTTTCATAAGGTTTGTTGGCTTCATTTTCAGCACCTTTTCCTAAGAGAAATAAAGCTTTAATATTTATTTAAGTTGCCCTGCCAGCATATCTGGTTTTGTGGTTGTAGTTCAGCTTGGGGCTGACCAGATAAGAGCACCGAGTACAAATGGAGGACAAAATACAGTAATGCTGGGGAAGGCCTGTTGACCCAGAATGCAGTGACACATTCTTTGTGTGTTTATGTAGCCTTTCAAAAAGCTGAGAGTGTTAGGAGGGGAAATTTGCTTCCTGGGACTGCTCAAATCAGGAATACAAATCATTCTAATTACATTCTAAATGACAGTTCTATAAGAGTTGCATGGTCATGCTTTGCTTCATCTCCTTGCCATTTTTCTGGTTTTTTTCACTCTTTGCTGCTAGTCTTGTATATCCATGAGGCAGGCAGAGTTCTTAAAAAAAAAAAAAAAAAAAAAAAAAAAAAAAAAAAAAAAAAAAAGAGGGGAAATAAAGAAGCTTTTTTCTCATCTCTTTCCATCAGCTAGACTTCCCATAGAAGCTGAACAACATCCTCTTTATCAAGATTATGGGTTTCCACATCTTGGCATACTATTCTTTCCTTTAGTGCATGCCAGCAAACTGAGCTATGAGTGATGAAAGTGGAGAATAAGGCATGTATAAGGCCATATTTATTCACTTACATCAAGAGCATTTATTTACATGAATGGGGCAAGTGGGATATAAGTTGCATTTGGAACTATGAACAGCACACACCTGTGTTTCAAAGGATGGCACATCTGTAACATTCTGCCTTGCACGTGAAAAGAATTGGTATTATTCATGGAAATATGAATGAAAGGAAACAGCTGTCAGCCTTTTGAGCCATTTTAGAACAAAATCAGAGCCCAGCCCTGCACCCTTCTCAAAGTGCAGCCTTGACTTGCCTTGGCAGGAGAACGTAGTGCTTTGACCTGGCTGTTGTGGAGATACGGACTGATGGCCTTTGCATTATTCATGTTGAATACATACTGCTGAATCATGGAAAAAGCCCCTGAGAAGCCAACCACCTTCTGTTGACAGCCTGAGTGCTTTTTAATTCCCATTTACTTATGTGGGAGGGTATGGCAAGCAGTGTCCTGTGACACTGGGCCTTATATTTGGTTCCAGTGTATTGAATCACTCCAACATGAAAAGCCACAGTAGAACAAATTGTATCTTGGCAAGTTTGGACTTGGCAATAGGGAACAATTCTTTGCTAGGAGGGTACTGTAGTACAGGAACAGGTTATCTTGAGAAGTTATAGATTATCCATCCGTGGAAGTTTTTAAGTCTAGGATAAGCAAAACTAAGACTGATGTAATCTGCTGTGGTGATAGGGCAGAAAGTTGGACTAGATGACATCCAGTCATCCCTTTGAATCAACATTTCTACAATTTTGTGGCTTTCTCAGTAAAATACATATAAATTAGGCTTTTGTTTTTCACTACACACCCTTTCTCAAAATCAAAGTATAAACCATTATTTTTAGAGAAAAAGTAAACCAGAATCAACTTACATTTTTACTGGTAAATTGCCATTATTTTTAACAGTGATAATAAGATTTGTTCCCTTGGATCACTGAAGAGCAGCACAACTATTTTTTCAGTAGAGCAATAGGGAGAAGGATTTTAATTTGAATCCAGCTGTTGTTACAATGAAATTCAAAAGGCAATGCAGGCCATAATAAGGAGTTAAAACCCTGTGGTTCAATAATCAGCATTGATCTCTCTCTTATTGATCTCAGGGAAACCAAGATTTCATTCTGTGGCATGAAGAGCCTCACAAGAACTTTCCAGCAATTAATTTCCTTTTAAGTCCTTCTCTGATGACTCAAGTATTTTAAAATTAATTTTGCTCATTCTTTCTGCAAAGATGATTTTTGCAATTTATAATAAATATTAAAAGGTATGGGCTTCTTACACATCCAAGTGCAAAACTTCTAGTTTGCTAAAAGAAAATGAGTCTTTTATTACCAGGACAGCTCACTTAGACTCCTGTAACTCTAATAACCCTTGCCACAGTTATAACATTCTTTACCTGCTGTGGGGAATTATTTAAAAAGAGTTACTCTTACCTATCTTGAAAAATTTCAGAGTCTGAACTATAAAAGCACAGTCTCTATGGATTGGCATAGCAGAGTATTCATCCCTATGCAAATTATGTTTTGGTAAGCAGTATTCAGTCCATCTGGTGAAAAATTCTGACAGAGGTAGAACAGTAAAATAAATTTGATTTGGACTACAGTGAAGTTTTCTTGGGGTTGAAAGTTTCCTAGCATTTGATGGAGCTGAGAAATGCCACCAGTCTTGACATTACTTGCATTTGAATGGATTTCTCTGACTGAGTATGTTCTCTAGCTATTTCTCATGTCTTCTTTTTAGTTTTTCTGAAAAGTGTTTCATAGCATTTCTTAAAAGAACATCCAAAATATTCTACCTTCCAGTCAATTGTGCTTTCATGACAACATTAAAAAATGAACAAAAAGACTTAGAATGTATAACCAATGAAAGAAAAGGAGAGCAGATGGGAATTGATGTGCAGCAAAAAGTGAGGACTGTAGGGAGCATGTGAGGCTAGGAGAGGCAGAAAGCAGGAGGATAAGTGGTTGTGCTTTGCTTGGAGGTAGGTGGCTGTGCTGTCTTTGCAGGGAAGGGGGGAAGTTGTTAGGTCCTTTTGCTTCAAGAGAGAAATTGAAGAAGTAGGATTCTCTGAAAAATCCAGGTGATGTATGGTATGGCAACAACAAAACACTTTCTGTTCCAGGGGTAGCTAAGGAAGATAGAATCCAGAAGCTGGACACCTGGAAATGAGTGAGATCATGCACTCTGCTTCCAGAGGAGTGCTCTGGGCTGTTGGTGCTGGCTGGCACTGAGGAGGTTCAGAGAAGAGGAAATAAGTTACTATTATACTGGTTTATTAAAGACTAAAGAGGTGATTTAAATATTCATTGCCGTAGCACCTTGCCACTGATCTGATATTGCAGCAGATCTGGCATCTGATTAATCAAATATTAAGAAAAGGTTAGAGTAGTTAGTTTTAGTCAGTGTGGGTTTATGGTGAATACCTTTTGTCAAAATAGCTTTGTGCCTTTTCTGAGGTTGTTGATAGTTTAGGAACAGTCTTGAAATCATCTGTTTCAACTCTTTTTCAACTTGCTAATACACAATGTTTCGATTAAGAAAGTAGAATGGTACTAAATCAACATTGTACACACATTAGGTGGTGTTAAAACTGGCCTAGCGGCAGTTTCTAAACCTAAATGTGTTTCTTGAGCACAGAGGATGATGAATTGCATGCTATTTTACATTTTTATCAGTGGATGTGAAAGAAGAGAGAAAATTATTCCACATAAAATTTGCAGATGACACAAAGTTAAAGGGGTGTGGTGGTAGTTAACAGAACAAGCTCTTTCTTGCATTTTGTCCACAGCAATCAGAGCAGACCACTCTGTACAACAACTGTTGTACAGAGTGGTCTGCTCTGATTGCTGTGGACAAAATGCAAGAAAGCAGTAGGAGTCTGTATGAGGCCAAGTAAAAGGACTATGTATAGGAGTAAATACTGTGGACCATGCTGATAGAATTGTTCTCTCTGTCCTAGAAATCAGTATCAGAAGAGATTGAGGCGCTGTGTGTGGAATTAGCAGGGTATGACCTCTGCTGTGAGTGTGTGATGCAAAAGGGACGATGAGATTTTTGATATGGGAACAAGGGAATATTGAGGAGGTCTTGGTTATTGTATGACTGGCTTTGAGACACTGTCCCATTCCATTTTTCAAGACTGAAGAATACTGGTAACTAGAGAAGTTTTAAGTGAGAGCCACAAGAGTGCTAAAAGAAGGAACATTTTATAGTGAAAGGCTTGGCCTGCTTAGTTAAACAAAAATTAGATTAGAACGTGACTTGATAGAATTTTGTATATGTTAAACAAAAATTTGCAATAGAGCATCAGGAAGCAGTAGTAGAGTGAAAGCTGATGCTTCATAAATTCCTCTTTGAAATAATAGACACAGATTTTAGTAGTTAGGTAATTAATCTCTGGAGCACCTTGTCAAGACTCTCAAATCTCTCCATTGCTGAACAATGGACAGTATTGGATACATTTATAAAATACATACTCTGATTCAAACAGGTATCAATTTTGAGATGTCCTGTGGTCTGTCTTACACTGGAGGTAAAAGTAAATGGACATGTGGATCCCTGATGACATTATAGCTTATTATATCTATGTTCTTTTGTTGGAGCTTACACACACCTCAACCTAGTCTAATGCAAAAAATATATAAAAGGGAGAAAAAAGAAAATAGAATGAATACCTGCAATAATTGTATTCATTTTAGTTTTCTTTTCAAACATGTTAGCTGTCACTGTAACAGACAGCTTCACTGGAAAAACCTTTGCTTGCAAAAAACTGTTTTTCAGTAGCTTCCTAACCAGAAGCATCTTAGCCAGGATTCCAGGTCATGCCAAGCACAACTGGTTACAGGGTCGGCCAGCTGCTGGTCCCTCATAAAGCCCTTCTGATAAAGTGATTTTCCTTCAATGTATTTTGAGCTTTATTTCTGATTTATCAGCTAAACTTGTAGTTTGTGGATAATTTTCTTCTCTTTTTCCCATTTTAACTTCTTTTCATACAGCAGGCAGCTGACAAAAGCCATTATATGACCTGGTTGTAGAAAGCTGAAACTAAGAAAATTCATGCTAGAAATAAGGTTCAAATAAGCTTTCCTTGAAACAACTTAATTAGGAATCTGATGGGTTCCCATATCCTGAAGTCAAATAAAACTGGATGTCTTTCTGAAGAGGATTTTCTGCAAGAAGTGCTGATTTCAGTTCTAGAGTTGCTCTGTAGAATATTTTGGGGTGTGATATCCAAGGTTAGATTGCATGAATGGATTGTTTCCATTTTAATTATAATATCATAACATGAAAAATATCAAGCTGTGTATTTTTCTAAATACCCTGTACTGCTTGAGTTAGCTGTTTGATGTGGAGCTGCCTGAATGCTAGAACTGGGATCAAAAAAATTTTGTTGAAAAAAATTCAGAAACTCAAACAGATTTCTTAAGGAGGAAACAGGTTTTTTTATGAAAAAATAAATGGCGGTTGCCTTCTGTCTTGTCTACATCTGTGCTGTGGTGGTTTACTCATCTCAGAAGTGATCTAAGCATTAAATAGTGTATTGAACATTAAAAGTTCTGAGATAATAAGTGTGGTGAGGTGAATTTGAGAGCATTCATTTAGCAGGTAGCCTGGGAAATCTTCTGAGATACGAAAATATTAGGTTTTAGTAAGAGATCTGGAGTTAGCAGATGTATGAAAAACTTTTTTGTTCTGTGGGGATTTCTTCTCAAATTGTGAATCTTGCATACTTTAGGTATGAAATTACACCTTATTTTTGTTTGCTTGATAATGAAACAAAAAGCACTTACCCTGGCAGTCTGTGTCGCCATTTTCTCCAGGGTATTCACAATGACAAGAAAATGCTTGGCTGCTGAGACTTTCAACCTGACTCATATTTCACTTTAAAGAATCTGGCTTTCTCTGTGTCCTTTTTGAATTGATTGAAGTAAGAAATACAGACATAACATCAAGTTCACCTGTAGTGAGATTGGACATGCCATCACTGAATTTTGTCAATGTAAATTTCTTCCACGAGTTACATTCTGACCCCAGTACTGGTATATTTGTGGGGAAAAGAAATTGCCTATAAAATCCCCTGTGTAGAAATTACAATTATAACTGTCCTACTTGCAGTTTGGGTTGGAAGGGACCTTTAAAGCTCATCTAGTCCGACCCACCCACAATGAGCAGGGACATCTTCAACTGGAC
This sequence comes from Phylloscopus whistleri, assembly GCA_017589585.1. Lineage (NCBI taxonomy): Eukaryota > Metazoa > Chordata > Aves > Passeriformes > Phylloscopidae > Phylloscopus > Phylloscopus whistleri. The sequence continues at coordinate 734,206 of JADMLD010000712.1, forward strand.
CAGGTTGCTCAGAGCCACATCCAGCCTGATCTTGAATGTTTCCAGGGACGAAGCTGGTACCACCTTTCTGGGTAACCTCTTCCTGTGTTTAGTCTGAGTGTCCCCCATTTTAGTTTAAAACCATTATCCATTGTCCTATCTCAACAGGCCAATTATCTGCAGAACAAATTCACCAAGGTAGAGGTTTCCCTCTGAAACAAAACCAGTCTAAACCGTATTCAGTTTCTGTCCTGCAACACTGGGAGGAGGATGGAAGAGATTAAAAGAATGGACAGAAGAAGAGGCTGGAGCTGAATGGATGTAATTTTTAAATGCTTGATGAGCTTTATCCAGTTTGATGAGAACTGTTTCTTCAGTCACGAGCAAGGGGGAATGGGATTGTGAGGTTCAGCCTAAGCTGTGTCAACAAAACTGTGGAAGAAAAGCACAAAGCTTCAGGAAACTGAAAATCAATATATCCAGGCAATGAAAGCATTTTTATTACAAAGAACCAAAAGGTGTCACACAACAAAAGGTTTGCTGAAAATGGAGAAGAGGAAAGTGTAAGGCTTCAGCTTTCCCAAGTAAAAAATAAATTGCAGTTACAAAGAGACAATACAATATACTTTTTGCAGAATAAGAAGCTCTTGCCTACAAGGAGTTAGAAGGGTTGAAACCTCCAACACTGGAAGGCACCTTCCACTGGGTTTTATTGTGCAGACTATTTTTGTGTTGCCCCTCTGTTCCTATTCTGCTTCCTACATAAAGGCTTTCCGCTCATTTAATATAGAAAGGAGTCCTTTCCCTGAGATTTTTTGACCTGAACAGACACAACAGTGGAGAGTAAATTGAGGCAGGGAGAGCTGAAGATATCCATGGGAGGTCTGTGGTAGAACTGGAACTAGATGTGCTGAAAAAATCCCAGTTATAGACCTCTGCCTGCTTTTCCTGATCCCCACTGCAAGGGTAGGTAAGACCTCTGGACCAAGGACCATAGTTTCCATCTCACAAGCCATCCTGGATTACTGAAGTGCTTCATCTGTCTGACCTTGCAGAAATAATCAGACACAATAGAAAGTCTAACAAGTATTTGCCACAAGGTCAGAAGGTGCAGAGTTGCTGGGTTTTTTTAACTGCTTGACCCTGCTATGAGACAAGCTCGGCAGACAGCGTGGCCTCAGCATGGTAGCTGCTGCTACACCTTCCATGTGTTGGGCACAGGCAGAGGGAGGGCAGAAGTGCCTTAAGGTGAGACGAGATCTTCTCCATTCCTGCAGTGGATTGACCTTGTCTGGCTGACAGGTGCCCACCAAGCTGCTCTCTCACTCCTTCACTTCAGCAGTTCAAGGGGAGAGAGTAAGATAAAAAATTCATGGGGAGAGACAAAGGTAGGTAATTGATCCCAACCAGACCCAGCATGACCCCCAAGGACCCTGTAAGCAGGTTGTTCTCATTTTAGCTATTTCTTCCCCTTCTCACAACAGCACTAATTCCCCACTAGTCTCATTTCCAAACATTTTTTGTGAAATACAGCAGTGCACCCTCCCAACTGAGTAGTTCAGGAATGCCCTAAACATTCATTAGACTAACCCAAAAATTAAGCAAGCAATTTAGCAAAGATTAAACAAGTGATTTCTTTGATGTTTCTCATTGATTTGATCTCTCCCTGTGCTCAGTCAGCAGCTCCTCAGCACCCCAAGCAGTCCTATCTCCATCTTTGGGCATGAAATGTTTTGAGCAGGCTGTGCAGACAAATTTGTAGGTCTCTTACTGCATAAATCTGTATTACCTTCATTTTCTCAGAATGTCATCTGTACAGAGCTGTAAATACATTGACCTTTGTACAAGGTTTGTGTTGAAATTATTATTACTGTTGTTATTTCTTCCTTCTCGAAGTCTTGTAGTTTGTTCCACAGTGTAAATTGGATTTTTAATTCTGATCTCTGACTGTGAAAAGACATTGTTCATACTGCTGTGAATGCATTTTCTTGAACTGAAATACTCTTCTTGAAGGAGTGGTTTCTGAAGCCACAGGTCTTGAACTGTTTTAAACTAGAAGAGGATAAATTGATGATATAATGAGCCTTCCTAATATCTGATTTCCATAGTTTGATGAATTTCAATATAGAATGTTTCATTAATATTATATAAAGAACTGATTTGCAGGCAGATTAAGTGGTTGACACAGGTACTAAATAATAAAAAGCATATAAATTAAATTCAAGCACACAATTAATTACAAGATTAATCTGTTCTTATCTGGTCCCATGATATCTCTCAAGTATTCCTGCATATTCATAACCATGTTAGTTGAGCTTGAGATTATTTTTTAATAAATATATTTATAGATAACCTTAACATGATACTGATGATATTTTGTACCTCAGAATCACTGTAATTGTACAGTGCACACAGGTAAAGTGTGATACTTCCCAACAGCATAAACTGTAAAGCGGCAAAAAAGAGTGTCTGGGTCTCAGATTGCTGTTGTGTTTGAAGGGCCATGTACTGCCCACCCCTGCATGCAGTAAGGAAGCTGTAGCAGCAATGTGGCATGACTTGATTTCAACATTTTCTCATTGACTGCCACTGTTTTGCTCAGATAATTTCCCCTGTGAGGCCTCTGATGTCTGTCCAGGCGTTTGGCCCAGTAATCAGACTTAGGGAGCAATAGGAAAATATTCACTAGGAAAAGGATCATCCTCATCAATTTCATTGGAACACTTGAAGGGCCATTGTCCTGCCAAATTTGATTTTGGTTGGTAAAGATATTTTTGCATCTGCAAACAGTCTTCTGTGATGTCCTGTCCATTTGTCTTCCCAAGAAAATAAATCTTGACAAAGAACACGTTAGGAAAATTAATCGACGATGCCAGAGGTTTATGACCAAAAAGGAGACAGAGGAGTCTTGTAACTTTATTTGAATAAAGGGAGAGGCCATGGAGCATTTCCCATGGGGTCTCTCAAATTGTTGGGTGACACAGCCACAGTTTTATCCTACATTCCCAGCCGCATCACCCTGTTCCTTTTCCCCATTGGCCGAGGTAGTTGGAAGGTACAGACTTCCCGAATTGCCTCCTCTGTGCTCCCCTCTAATATCCCCTTTTGTAATATGAAAGAAAGAAAGAAAGAAAGAGAGAGAGGAAAGGAAAGGAAAGGAAAGGAAAGGAAAGGAAAGGAAAGGAAAGGAAAGGAAAGGAAAGGAAAGGAAAGGAAAGGAAAGGAAAGGAAAGGAAAGGATAGGATTTAGGTATTTACAGCCCTGCATGGCCCTTGTCAGATAATCCCTTCCACATATAAATTAAGCAGTGCATGTTGTTTGAAAGCAACATGTAAAATATCTGCAGTCATGTTGCAGGATGGCCCACATGAACATAAGCACTTAGCCCAGCTGTGCACTGTATGTGATGGGTGTGTCACTTGATTCACTTACACAGCTACGAGAGAATTTCTGGCTTTTTTCAACTTGTCTTATTTCTTACTAGGAAGAATGAAAAGCCATCAATGGAAAACGTAATAGGTATCATTACAGTGAAATCCGATTTAATGGCTAACTTCAATTCCGAAAGGCAAGGAAACGGAGCACTGTGACTGGGATTTTATCCTTCAGTTATAACTGCAGCCTCAGATGCCTTTCAGAAAGGTGATTTCTGCAGAGCGAGTGCTATTGAATAACACGGAAATTCCTCCTAATCTTTTTAATGCTAATGATAGGTTTATGCATGTATTTTTGTAACAGTAGCAGTCTAAAGCTTTAGAGCAGAGTGTCTCAAATGTCATGCTTACACGGAATATTATTTCATCCCTGATTTCTCCTCACACTTTTCAACTGTCAGACTGACCCCCTGCTCTCTGTGCTGCAAGCACAGATGTGAATCATGCTGGGAGGGAAAATAAAATAAACTTGCCAGCTGTAGGTTGTGACCACACTTATGTGGCTGAGAGGCAAAGGGTCCTCTGCTGAAGAAAGGCAGCTGGTCTGTGAGGAAGCCTCTGTGCACACTGATGGACTTTTTATTCTGGTTTTGAGAAGCCATCCTTCTGGAGAGATGCCTAACCTGCAGCAGGATCCTCCATGGCTGTCTTCACAGGAGATGAGCTTCATCAGAGAGAGCAGTTTGAGCCTTGTGCAGGCTGGTTGAAGGAGGTGGTTGTCCTGTTCTGCTCTGCACTGATGTGGCTTCACCTCAAGCACTGGGTGGGATTTTCAGTGCCACAGTACAAGAAGGTTATAAAGCTGGAACAGAGCATCCAAAGGAGGGACATGAAGATGGTGAAGGGCCTTGAGGGGAAGCTGTATCAGGAGTGGCTGAGGTCACTTGGTTTGTTCAGCCTGGAAAAGATGAGACTGAGGGGAGACCTCACTGCAGTTACAACTTCCTCATGAGAGGAAGAAAGAGTGACAGACACTGATCTCTTCTCTGTGGTGGCCAGTGGCAGGACACCAGAGAATGGACTGAAGCTGTATCAGAGGAAGTTTAACTTGGCTACTAGGATAACCACTAGATAGATATTAATGCTTAACCATTATCAAGCAATGAGTGGCTGAGCGTGGGCACAGGCTCCCCAGGGAAGTGGTCACAGCACCGAGTCTGCCAGAGTTCAAGAAGCTTTTGGACAATGCTCTCAGGCACAATATGGCTCTTGGGGTGTCCTGTACTGGGCCAGGAGTTGAACTCAGTGATCCTTTTAAGTCCCTTCCAGCTTAGGATATTCTGTAAATCTCTGTGATTGGGGTGTTGGGAGGGTGAACCAATACAGGGGCCACTGGTGACACGCTACATGCAGAACAACCATGGGGAAAATACAGGGGTGCCACTCCCCAGTATTGGGAATAGGGAGGTTGGCACACCTGAAGGATAAGGGGAAGAACAGATCTGTGCCTCCTCTGTATCCACCACTGTCAGGAGAGTGGTGTGGTGCTGATTAACTTCTCAGCATACACTGGGAAAACCACATGAGGCTGATCTCATCTACTGCAGCCAGAACATCAATTGTGATCCGTGTTCTCCTGGTTTGGCATGCTATTGCCCTGTATAGGGGAAGGAGGTGGCATATCAGCCACACACACTGAGGACACCCTCATTGGCCTGATTACAGCCTGTTCATAGCCTTTGCATGACTCTACAGTTCAGTGCTGGCAAGGCAAAATAATACCCATTAACAAAATCTTTACATGATTGAGTTTTCGGGTTTTTTGTGTATCTGAAATTTAGATGCTACTATTGTGAAGAAATTGCAGTAAAGCAACCTGTAAGGCAGGGAGCAATGCTCTGGCAAATGTCACTTGGTTTGTTTCATTCAGAAGGACTTTACAGCTCTTTTTTTCAGTTTTCATTTTAATTTAAGTGATTTATCATTCTCAGTCTTTAAGCGATCAGTGACTTCAGTCATAGATTTGTCACTGCAGCAGGTTCCTGTAGGCCAGGAATTCCTCTGTCTTGACTCTCTAAAAATCTGCAGCTGGCGACTTCCCAGACCACTTACAGTTTATTTATTTTTATTTATTTCAAGCACCTTGCAATTCTGAATTCTAATAGAACAGGAAAAATGAGATCAGTGGCCTTATGCTTTTTCAGCTGAGCCTGTTCCATCATTGTGTGTCAGGTCTGCAGAAAATTTGCAGTGTTGACAGAGGCAGTCATGCTGTTTCACCGAATTGAAAGGAAGAGAGGAAGGGAGGGATTTATCTTGGAGCCTAAGGGTAGAGCAATAAACCAGAACCATCACACTCATTCCTAAAAATGAAGAACTTAAGTGTTGCTGGACTTTCATTTAGCAGGAGTTGAATTCTCTCCAGTTGTAATTTCCACTTAAAATGGCTTTCTTTCTTTTTTAATTATAAGCAGAACACAGATGCAGAAGTTTGGACCTCTTGTGTAGTTTTGGCTGACTAATGCATTGTTGTGTGATGAACAAACAGCAAAAGCAAGGAGAGGCAGAAGTACTTGCACTCCACCTTTCTGTAAGACTGGTTTTGCCATGCCCCTTTCACCAAGTGCTTCCTTTCCTGCAAGACCCTTCTGTATCTTAAAAGTAGGAAGGCAGAGAGGACCTGTGAGAGCATCCCTGGGTTATTGCTGAATCAATTCTGGGCACCCAACTCAAAATGACTTAGAGGGACCTGGCTTTCAGAAAGGACCAGTAGCAGATAGAAAGAAAACACCTTTCAAGTTGTGCACATAGGGCTTTTGATCCAGCTGGGCCAGGAAGGGTGCTGCCTGCTGAAATCTCTCATTACTGTAGCCCTGGGGAAGTTACTGACCCAAACCAGGAATTCACTCTCCAGCTGTACCTCTGCAATTTCTCTAGAGCCAGAGCACAAGCTTCTCTTCCAGAAGGTGACACCCAGCTCAGTAAAGCAGCCAAACTCTTAAATTGTTTGCCTAAGTGGATTCAGGGGTCTTGTTCTGAGGATTTGCACTCACATATTCTGCCTCCTGTGGTGTATCAGCCACCAGATTAGTGGTAGATCTATTGAGGGTATTTTCTGTTTCTCCATAATGAAGTTGTGTCACCCTGAAACTCAGTATACAGGTTTCACAGGCAAGAATGGGATAGAGAAAGACACTTGCCCCAGTTGAGAAAATCATGGCCTTCATGCATTAAAGCACTGCTGGGAAAAAATGCATAAAATTTTAATGTCCTTGTGTTTGTCATAATATCCATGAGCAAGCAACTTTGAGCATTACTCCTGCTTGAGGGGCTGCAGAATGAGGTAGCAGCAATACAACCCACACATGGGAAAAAGCAAAAGAAGGTCAGAGCCTGTAAGAGCTGAAGTTAGAATGAGCCACAGGCACATGAGCATCTCTCCTTTGAAGTAGATGGAGATTTGGAAAGGTGTGCAATGGTTTAGTGCTGTCCTTGATGAAATGCTCATGTGGGTATCCTTTATCTTTCTGTACCGGGGGTGCAATTAAGGAGCCAGTATTCAGGGGCCAATATAAGGACATTTTCCTTAAGGTTTCTTTTACATGCTTCAAGCATGTAGATTATGGAGTAGAAACTCACTGTAAAAACAGTGCAAATTTATGGGAATTGCATATGCCTACTTGGGGAGAAAATGTCACCCACAGAAGCAGGGACACTGAACTCTGGAACAATTTTCAAGAGTTGAAGGGGGAAAAAAAGTAACTATTGTGTTCTGAAGTTTTAAAAGTAGTTAGTTTTATCCAAGCAAAAGATTTTGCAGAATCCAGGCAGATAAGTTTGATTTTTAAATAAAATGTTTACAATAGATATTAAGTGCTCTTTAGAATGAAAAAGCATTGTTACTTATTTTGCAAATGCACTGATATTTAAAAAATGGAAAAAAATTCTGCAACCTTCCTGAAGCATCTTGGTGAAGAGGGCGTTCAGGCAGACACTCAGCAACACAAGACACACACGCCACAGACAGCTTGCTGAACGACGGAGAGCAGGAAGGGACTTGGAGTGGAGTTTCAACGGGATTTATTTTATCCACACACCGAAAAGGTCCAGAGGTTAAAGATGGTTGGAGGGTCCAGGCTTATATATGGGTAGGAGGGGGCAGAGTCAACAGTAGCAACCAATCACTGAGAGGTGTGGGTGGGAAAAAGGAGTATAATGACCAATAGGAAAACACAAGGGTAAACGGGCAGGGGTACAAGCCAATGGGGATACAAAGAACAAAGAAATTGCTAGAAACCTGACCATGTATGATCAGCCAGGGGTGTAATGGCCAATGGGCCAACAGGGGGATGTGGCGCTGGGGGTGACTGACAGCATCTCAATTAAACAGGGGGTCCGTAGGAGAGGTTAAAGTCTAGGGGACATTCTTCCAAGGCATAGCCCCAGGAAGTCCCCTAGTGGGCCCACAGGCCTCCACATTGAATTAGTAATTTTATTTCCAAAAGCCAGCCATGATATTCATAGATGCATTTTTGCACTTCCAGTATTGACACCTGTCTTTTTTTGGCCTCCAGTTTTACAAGGAAGCTATAATTTTTTTAGTTACCTAATTGTAGATGAACAGTCAGTACACACATATGCATATGCTTAGAGTTATGAATTACATAGGGACAGAAATTCAGAAAAAATTTTGCCACTTTTGGGAGCATCAGGGAAAATCTGAAATCATCCATCATTTTCACTCACATACATACTATTTTCTAGGAACTCCAAGTCCATACTTATGTGTTTCTGACAACACTGAATTAAGTTACAGTAGCATCTATCACTTGAGGAATCTTGAGTCATTTGAACTTGTTTTCCATCAGACTGTTCAAATCAAGATTGGCTTATCAGTGGCAGGGATATAGCAGGAGCTGTAATGCTTTTCATCTCCTCCTTTATCAACTGTCTCTCAAAAGCTGTAAGAGTCCATAAACCCCCATCAGTTTGAACTGTATTAGCACTGTACAGTAATGGCAAGAGAGCAGTAAGAAGTGATGTTGTACTACTTTGGGCACTGGTGAGCTATTTTTCTTGATGCTGGGAATCATCCAGGTCTATTACTGTAGGCTTTCAGCTCCTCTGAGAAAACTGGGAGCTGATGATGATCTTAACTGAACTGAAACTTTATAACTCCTTCTCATACTATCTAAAGATATTCGTCACTGTATTTATAATGTCCTGAGCCTTAGGCGTAAAAACCACTGCAAGTGAGATGAGCTAATGCAATTTGACAGTGAATTTCTTTTCTACAAGAAACAGAGAGCCATCAGTCCTTCCACATCCTCATTACTTTCAAAATCTTAAAGCTCAGACTGGTGCATTTAAAAGAGAGTAAAGATAAATATCTATCTCAAACCCACATCTATTTGTGTGCTTTATTCTTGAATGATAAAAATAACTGATTAGCAGCCCAATAACTGCCTAGATTCCATCGGCAAAAATGTGGTATTTTGAGTAGCTGTCACATGGATTTCCAGCTTGAGAAATTACAGCTCACTCTTAATACATAATTGAGTCTCTTACTCTATTTCTAAGACTGGAAATATCACTTTTCAATTAATTTCTTGATAATGATGGAATAAGTTACTTTTTCAAAAGTACCATATTCAGCAGTTAGTGTTTGTAACTGGTTTTGTAAACTCTTGTATGGAAAGTTAGTTCTGTCATTTATTATTCCAATCTAGATCAAATATTTACATATTTATATATTTATATATCGTAATTTCTCTAGTCATGCTTGGGTAGACAGTGAAATATATAAAAATTTATGGACTGCAGGTAGCTTCAGTCAATTTATTTGACTACAATAACCTGAAATACAATTCTTTTATCTCATGGTCATCTGTAATTATACTTTTGGTTTCATCAGTAAGATTGAAACATTTTCAGTCTATCAAGTATAGGCTGAGAAGTTGGCAAGAACTGTATGGAGAGACCATCATTCTTAAAGAGAAAACGGCTCTGGGGCTCCAAGTCTGGTGATTTTTACTTGAAAAGGAACCAGGAAATTGCTGATTGGAAGGCAGATGGCTGTTTCAAAACCTAGGCATGTTTTTAGGATAAGTATGTTTTGTTTTGTTTTTTAGCTGTCTGGTAGGATGATGATGACCATAAGCAAATTGCACCAACACACACACACTATGCCTCCAATTTGCTTATAAGGATTTAGCACTGGACTACATCAAGATAATAGTGTGGAGGTTTTGTCACCACACTTTCCTTTGCTATCTTTAAACATATATCTTATTCAATAATAATGATTTAAAAGGGAGTGCCTTCTTTGCACTTAGAGTCAGTGCAGCAGATGTCTCAACAGTTATTAAATGCAGGGATATGTTTTATCTGTGTAAGAATAGTCTTAAAAAATTGCAGTTACCAAAGTTTTGTGAAGCACACATAACTATGAGCATGTTTGTGTGTATGTGTGTGAAGTTGTGTATAAGTGTATAGTAAATTAAACCCATTTTCAGGAATTGCTGTAATTGGCAATATACAAGAATTGGGAAATTTATTTGGTAAAAGCTCATCTTAAGAAACTGCTTCAGAGACTCCCAAGGCTGGATGGATGTGATTCTGCTTTGCTTTCATCCAAAGTTAACAATCTGGGCTGATCTCCCAAGCTATCACTGAAAAGCAGCAGAGCCTCGGTCTGCTACAGCTTTGAGGCAGATGTACCTGCACTTTGATTTTAAGTGATGTCCCCAAAAGGCTCTTAAAATCAAGCTCAGTTATATTTGAATACAAATTAGAATCTTAATGTCTTGAATAGAAAAACCTCAAAGCAACTAGGAAAGCCAGAAAGAAAAGGATAAGAAACATGGGCAGCTCTCCCCACACCCAGGGTGTCCTTCCAGCCAAGGCAGTGGCTGCTGGGGCTTCTTCAACTCTAGGGAAGTGCTGGCTGTGTGTCCAGGTGTGGCTGTCCTTTCCCTGCCCCTCAGGGCTGTCCCTTGAATTCTGCAATGAGGTGCTGGCCCCTGCTGAGGAAGGAAGCTGTGGAGCTTGATCCAGACCTGCAGTGCAAGTGACAAGTTGGTGGGGAAGTGGCAAGAGAGGATGATGAGAAAAAGAAGGTGCAGAGCTCCCCTCCTACCCCCAGCTTATGGCGCAGAGAACTTCTTCAAGCCTCAGTGGGAGCTTCAGGTAGTCTGCAACTCACTGTGTGGAAAACCCACTCTGTGCTGAGATCCAGTACAAAGCCTGTACATCACATGAATGCAATAAGGATTTCAAAATAATGACTCAGTAGGAGTTAAATTATGGATAGGCTTGGTGTTGCATGGGTTTCTCTCTCTGATTTGTCAGTTAATGTTTTTTGTATTTTAATGCAGTGGATGGCTTTAGTTGGGATTCAGACTTTGGTATTTCGCTGTTCAGCAGTGGCTTGATGCTGATATACTGAAAATATTTTACATCGGTTTGTTCTTCCCTGCCAGAAATATTAAAAGTGTCTTTTATTTAGACCTACAAGTCCACTGTATTTTCTTGAGGTGTCATCTAGAATGATTGCAGAGAGTGTAGACTATGGGAGTAGTTGACCAATAGAAGAATACTGTGGCACATCAGCCCATGATGTTATTTTCAGTATATGTGTTGGGTGATGTGGTTGCTATTAGTGCTGTGAACATCTAATTATAGAATATTGGGACTGCTTCTGTAAATTGCTCTAAAGCAGTGTACAGCAGCTTTGATGCGTTAGCTGAAGGTACTTGCTGCAATCCTTATCTTGTTGAGAGAGGCAGAGAGGAGGGAAGGGTTGCATGTGCCAACTTGTAGCATTTCTCCCCTGTGTAACAGGCGTGTCAGAATAAGGGGAAAACAAGAAAAGACAAGTTTCCATGCAAAATTAGTGTAGAATATTGTTCTCTAGATGCAATCAATTTCAGAGCAACGCAGGACTAATAGGAGACTTCATATGCTTCAAAGCTATTAGAAAATCTGCAGCTTTAGCTTTCAGTGAGAGCTCAGTTGATTGTCCAGAACAAATCTTGTTAATTTATTCTTTCACAAGCTGCCTATGTCAGTGTTAAGTGTGAACCACAAAATATGGAAGTAATGTCCGTGTCCTCATTAAGCAGCTATTCAAATGGGGGATGGTGTGGGAACTTAGGAACTCAGCTGCAGTGAAAACAGTCACATTCCATGCTGGTGATGGTAGTTAGCATTTGTGATTTTGACATGTGCTGTTCCTGTTTTTTCTATGCTAATATGCATCAGTATTTCTACCAGATAAGCAGAATTTTAAAATAAGATTCCACATCCACCTGTAAGCATTTAAATAAACTTGACTGGATTTCTATGGGGACATAACTTCAGCTTACTTTGAGTCAATGTGAAGTTTTTAAGACCTTGTTTTATGTTTCCTCATGCTTATATAGAAACACAGTAAAATGCACTCAAACGAAAAAGCTTGGCAAAATCACAGTGCTGTGACAGACATCATCAACTTCACTATGGCATAGCAGTTGTCAGTCTCTGAATGAAGTGTATCTGTTTTTTCTTTTTTTAAATGCATGCTTGGGACATTTGGAGCGGTAACTTTGTGTGGCAGTCATTACCGTCCTGGAGAAAGTGTGATCCTGCCTGCAGGCCCTTTCTAACAGTGCCATAAAGCAGCCTTTACAGATGTGTTCCTCTAGTGAAATTCTGGCTCAGGAAACAGGCTGCCAATCTCATGTCTGCTGGAGCCTGTGGCATGCTGAAGGATTAACACACCTCATGCTAGAGATTAAAAGTAGTGGTAACCTCTGTTCTTTACCATCTGAGATACTCTAAAACTGATGCAGTGGGGACTTATTGTGGAAAGATACCAAATAAAGTGCAAAAGAGAGGAGGGAAAGCAGTTAAATAAAACTGACATGGAGAGTGCTTTAAAGCAGGATTTAGTGTCAATTAAATAGGCCTGAATTTTTAAATCACTTGGCCGCCCTCTGCATGTCACTGATTCTCCAGCATACAGCAGCTGGGATTGTGTGGCTCCTTCTGAATGTTGCACTGCCTTGATTTTGTGTTGTGAAGAGTGTTTCTATGTTCTGGGGAGCATATGGGAATGAACTAGTATTCAGAGCTAAATAACTTCATGAAAAATAATTACAGGATAACCTGCAGATAGCTGTTCAGTACACTTTATTACACCAGTGTGTACGTGCAAGGAACCAAGCACTAGCTTCAGAGTTCTTTGGTAGGAGAATGTCTGCCTTGAGAAGTTTGGCTTTGTCATGGTGATAAAGGAGATACTCAAGTGACAGAAATTTCCATAAGCCTGGAGGAACAAGTAAAAAGGATGCACAGTAGCTACCAGCCCAGACATTTAAACAGAATTAAATGGTTCCCAATGTAAAGATGAGGCTTTGTCTTCTAGATCCACTTCTTAAGAGACAATAAAGAAGTATTTTTAAATTCTGTTAGTATGCTGTGAAAAACCCACTTAGCAACATGACATCTGGAGGTTTAGGAGTAATACTGACCTACTTCTCACTTCAAAATACCCATTTGATCTTAGGTTAATGGTTGGACTAAATGGCCTTTCCAGCCTAAATGATTCAATGATTCTGTGCATTTATGAGATCAAAGTTTAACTACAAGCTGAAGATCTTTCCCTATTTTAACTTGGTTTGCAAAAGTACTGTTGGTGTTAGTGAGCGAAAATGGGATTTTTGAAGAATTACTTTATTTTGATTTAAATAGAATACAAGTAGAGGAATAGAATAGCACTCAGCTAAAGAGAAATTGGATCCTGAAAGGCAGAAGCCCTCACTTTTGTAAAGCTTTTTGTAGTGAGACTTTTTTTGGTGTACTGTTTGAAGGCCATTAAACTACAGAGCCTTTCTTCAAGATATGAATGAATGTTGCTTCCTCAGTGAATGAATGTGCTACTGAACCCAGCACGATAGACCAAAGGCTTAGGGAAGAAATCATCCTTTGTGCCAGTCTTTGAGTGGTGGAGCATATGAAAAGCAGCACAGAAAATGTTGCAGATAGGAGCCATGTTGCATATTTCAACAGTATTATGATTTTTGGGGAAGATACTTATGAGTGCCAGAGATGACAGCACTGAGTTAGTGTCTTTTTACTTTGTCTAGAGGAAATAGTAGGTTTTCCACAGCCATTGAAATCTTCTTTTCAGTGTTTGCTTGCTTGCTGCTTCTTAAAAAATAATAGGTATGTTATTATTCTTGTTCAGGTATTAAAGGCTCAGGAGTTGAGACTCTTGTATTATTAGATCATCGTTTGCAGGGGGAAAAAATAAATACAGTTAATGGTGCCAGCATTTTTTGTAAATTTCAGGTATCTTACATTGATTATTAGGTTTATCAAAAATTTTTTTCTATATCGCCTGTCATTGTCACCAATTTAAACAAGTAATTTAAGATTCGTTTCCACTTTGCTCTTGGGAGAGAGATGAGTTGTTCTCTTCCATTCAGCCAAGGCAAAAATGAGCATTTTATTGATCTTGTGATTTGCTTTCTCTTACTTACTTTTCATTTCATTACTGCTTTCCTTGGTAGTGGTTAGTGTGTCACAGCCTACAGTGGTGAGAGAAGGAGAGGACACAAAATCTTCTGTGCCACTGCTTGTCATTCATGGGCATATTACTTACTAGGTGTGGCAGGAGAGTTTAATGTGGGCATGAACTGTCTTAGGAGTAGCTAAATTTTATAAAATAGACCATCTTTGCTTCAAGTCTGAGCATTTTATGGGGACTAGAATTAGTTCTGCTTAAACATCTAACATGCGACTTTTTGCACTGATGAAATAAAAGATTTGTATCTTTCTGTGTCATCCATCAACTGTGAGATGTTTAAGTCCTGACTGAAAGAGAAGCACAACAGCTTGATTTCAGAATGAGTTTTCTTACATAATTAGAAATACCAAATGTGTGCAAAAATCAGAGACAAGCAGTGTGTATGTACTCCATGTAATTTATGTAGTCAATGTTTTGAAAGACAGTGACATTGATGGTACTGCTTGCACTTGGACTCCCACAAACTAGTTTTCTGCAGTTTTTACATTCTGTTTTTGTCTAAAAGACAATTTTAACTCAAAAGTGCTTTTGAATTACAGAGATCATACTGATTCAATCTTTACCTACAGACTTGGAGGTATTTAGGTTCAGAGTCTTGATTTTTGTCCGTGTCTATATTTACTGAACTCCAATTACCCTTTGTGTTGATTGATGACTTCAATAATATTGAAGTGGATTTTTGAACATATTTTGTAACTGACAGAAGAAAGAAAGAAAGGTATTCCCAATGACTTTTTAGGAATAAGACTATAAAATTTGCATTATCTTTGTGTTTATAAGTTTATCAAATGTAAAATACAGAAGCTGAGGACCGGCTGTATGTGTGTGTGTGTGTGTGTGTGTGTATGCTGTAGACATCGACTCTTTAGGAAAACTGCTACTTGTAGATGTGGTTGAATGACTTGGCAAAGAATCAACTATGCAAAAATATGGTTGTTTTATAAATTGCAAAATAGCAATGAGAGAATCATTGCTATGATGCTATGCAAAACATGCACCATAGAGGGCTACAGCTATAGAACACAGCTTTGAAATTTACCTAGTGTTTTTCAGGGTTTTTTTTATTTTTACTACAAATGTCAGTACAGACTGGTTAGACCTGGTGACACACCGGAATATAGAGAGCTGAGCTAAAAAATATGCCTTTTGTTAAGACCTCATCAAACTTCCCACCAGTCTGAAAAAATGTAATGATTACTGTGGTTCCCAACAGCTAACAGCCCTAGGGAGCAAGCAATACGTTATTGTGAGAATCCTTTCCTGAGAGAGAGGGTGTGTTTAGCTTTATGTAAATCTAAGTAGGATTCAAAATGCTTCTCTTCAGAGCAGGTGCAGTCCCACAATGAATGTAATGCAACTTTCACTCTCAGGCAGAGCTGAGATACAGGGACACACCTGCATTTCGTGTAAAGCGGCAACCGATTTGCAAACATCTAATTTACTAATGAAACGAAACTACAGAAATGGCAGTAGGCAAGAGGACAACCCTTCATGAAACTTAATTACAGAAGGATGTAGGAGACAATATCCAGCTAAATGAAGAGCTGTAAACAAATGCACAAGATTAATATGTGGATTTAAATTGCAGTCACTATTCAAATTTCCTACTCCATGTCAACAGCAGAGCAGGTAACAGCAGCAACTGAGGATCAATAATGTAGGCAGCATTTGCATCATGGTCTTGGATGTCACCTTTGTTGAGTGTGTTTGTTTCCCATGGTTGTGTTTTACAGTAGAGTGAGTAATGTGAAAGCTGGGGTAGCAGTAGTAGAGTCTTACTTGCTACTTGTCCAGCAGTCTCCCATCAAAACACAGGGTTCAGCACAATAAAGTTTGTTCTTTACTCTGTGTGTCAGGCTGTTTGTCAGCGAGGTATGTTCACTGAATGTTACTATCCAGCCTCCTGTGCTTGCCAGTGTCTCTTTGGTTAAATCATGCCATGACTGACACCGTGACACATTAGTGGGAGGATTGTTTATGAGAAAAAGGGAAACAAATTTGACACTTGAATTTACCAAGTTGTGGGAGCACAGATGCTCATCACTGCCAAACACATAGAGCCGAGGTCAGGGAAATCTGTCAGGGAAAGCAGAGCATCCTTGAAGCAACATTTGTTTTAACTGTCTGGCAGAAAACATGCATGAAATACTGTTGTAGCTGAGCGGGGTGCTGCCCTCCTTCCTCTGCTCCCTTAGGATTGCCTCGTTCCCTTTCCTCATTCCAGGCTCAAATGAGACATTGCAGAACATGCTCCTCTCCTTCATGTCTTCCCCTAGGGAGCTCAGCTCCTGTTTTCTGGGAGCTGGTGACAGCAACAGCAGCAGTGGGCAGGGGTCAGACCAGATGTCCCCTTGGGATGCCCTTTGCTCTCCCTGGCATTGTCTGCCTGGCTCTCCCAAGCATTGCTTGCTCCTCTACCAGACCAACACTTCTGCATTTCGTTCTTCTGCATGGGAAGGTGTAGCTGTAGAGCAGGCCTGGTCAGCACAAGAGTGCTGACACATGGGGGACCTGAGAAAGCTCTAAAGAATAATTAAAAAAATACAGATAATTCCTGTGTTGTGGGCATAGGAGATCCTTTGACAAAATTTGGAAAAGGAGGATTGTTTGGACTCAGTTGGGCTGTGTGGTTAGATATTAATTTCTACAAGAAGAGTAAAAGAGATGGAGGTATTTGGAGGGAAGAAGTCTTTCAGATATAGCAATTTCTGCAGTAAAGAGAAAATTATAGGAAGACAGAGAACATGCACAGAAGAAACTATTTGAGACCTGTGGGGAAAGAGAATGTGGTTGTAATAGGAGAATGCAGAAGATACTGGAGACGAAAAATAAGAAAAAACTGATTAAAGGAAAAAGCCTAAATAGAAAGAACATTTCCAGCAACCAGAAGGAGACAGAAAGGGGAAAATTGGAATCTCCTGTTCCCATCAAGCAGAAGAGAAAGTAAGCGGTTGGAAAGATGAAAGAAAATATAAATATATTTGCACAGTGGATGGAAAGAATAGTTTATATGATGAAATGTATATTCATCTTGATGATGAAACATTATCCTTTATCTTCTTTTTCTCTTTGGCTGCTAAGTCCTGAAAGAGCTGCGTTTCCCACTGTCTCTGAATGATACTCCTGGGTCTTTCTGTTAAGGGAGATGCTCAAAGGAAGCAGTATTGTGTTTTGGTTGATTTAAACTATAATTTATCCTTTGTGAAATGTGAAATGCAAAATTAAATGGTAGGGACATACCATCTGCTGTTGTTTAACATGTGAATAAAAGCTACTGTGTTGGCACAATGTTTATGCTCATGATAAGAGCAGAAATAATGGAAATGTTATGTTGGCTATACCCAGCAGGTCCCCTCGTTGACTGAAGCATCATGTTTCTTACATGTCCCAGAAATGCTGAACATGATTCCTGGAGGAGGATGAGCATTTCCTCCTTAGTCAGGAGGCTGAGTGTTTTATGTCTGTTATTCTCATTCCTTTCAGGGATCTTTTGCTATCTGTGGCACTTGGCCAGGTACTCTCCCTCCTTATCTGTGGCATTGGTCTCACAAGCAAGTATCTGTCAGAAGACTTCCATGCCAACACACCTGTTTTTCAGAGCTTCCTCAATTATATCCTTCTGTTCTTGGTCTACACAACAACACTGGCCGTCAGACAAGGTAAGTGTCTCTCTGAAACCATTTTATAGAAAACAGTGGAGATAAAGGCTTTCACAGAACAACAACAAGCAATATGATTTGGACACATATCACACTGATGTTTGTTCCATATTTACATTATGTAGAAATATGTGTTGGATGAACTGATAAAAATACCCACAAATCTTCATTAGCAAAGAATGAATCATTAGATCTCAAGGCCTGGGGTTCTACCTAAAAGCTAAAATAAACATCAGTACTTTTGAGTTCTGATTGTTCTTGCCTTGCTGGGAGATACTAATATGCTTTACATCTTATGTAGACTAAGGAGAGCTCAGATGCAAGCAAAGAAGAGCTTGATAGTTCTAGTTGCTGATCATGGCAATTCAGTAGTTTACTTACTAGACAGAAGGAAATAGCAGCCAATTTTTAGTTACTGGGAAGTAGGAGATGAAGGGAGGGATTTCAGGGTGCTCTCTCTCTTGGGGGGATGTTTGGGCAGAGCAGCTCCATGGCCCAATCACTGTATCACTGCTTTGCCACGGGGTCTGCGTAACCAATCTGACCTCCAAAATAAGAAATGCATTATGGTGTGCTTTGGTACTGTTTATCTAATGATCCTCTCTTTGACAGTCTATATATAATATGGGGGGTTGTGCCTTTCCTGCACATCGCTCCCTTCTTTGGGATTTCATTTCTAGATGAGGTGCGGGAAGCGAATGCATTGAAGTACATTTCTCAGCCACTCTTCCTTTTCATAATAATTTTATTTATTCACCTTCACAGAACAAGTGTATTAGAAGCTAAATAAAAGAGAAGAAATATCATGTGTTCTCCTGACATAAGGAGGGTAGGACTCTGTGGAGGATAACAACTACAAAATGTATTAGGCTGTGGTACATTTATCAGCATACTGAAAAGCTCATGTTTTCTTACAGGAACAATGATTTTTGGGTCATTCTTTGATGTTACATCTTTTAATGTTTTGGGAACAACCCTGAAGCCTAAGTTCTTCACTTGTAGTACAGTCTTGTGATACAACGCTAAAAGTGTTCCAAAGCAGCAAGGACTTAATTTCTATGCAAAAAATGAGCAGTCAAAAATACACCTCTGTACTCTAGCACAAAGCACTTAAGCATATTACAACATAAGTTTTATAAACATTGGTCCCCACTGACATTTTTCAGAGGTGATAAAAGCCAACGTGCAAAGGAAATGTTGGCTCTTATATAAGGAGAGATTGCTCAGGCAGTGTTTCACTGTCTTGGTAGTTCAGTTTGTGTGGGGGGAAACAGCACCGCATACTTTGCTCTGCCAAAGGTTTAAAATGTGTTATTAGTAGCAGCTTTCTGGAGAACTGTGTTTAAAAATAATTATCCCGAGTGTAGGATTGCCTAGATGTTCACAAATTCCGTCCCAGAAATGTCCTTCTCTGGACTGATTAAATACTGTGGAAGGCAAGTCCCTATATGGACTCTTAGATAGATTTTACTTTTTTGAAAATGTGAGAGGGTGTACCCATTTAGATACTGCATTCTGCTGTGTGTTACAGAGGCCAATTTGGAGAAATCTTTGATGCCTGGTGTATATTGACATCTAAAAAATGCTATCAAGAACTCTGCTTTACTCTTGTGTAAAAATGTATTAAAAAGGTACTTTATAAATAATTTTCTGACTGTGTTTAAAAATATAGTGGTGGACTAAAGGGAGTTTGTCAGGAATACCTGTTGTGCCGATAAGACAGACTTGGGAACTAAGTGGTAAAGTGTTAGGGGTATGTGTAAAATATTTTCTGGACAAGTAAAGAGGGCTGGGGACAGTGTTTGAAAATGCCTGTGGTTGATTACAGACAGTATGAACAGCAAGGGCACATGTGAAGTGTACCAATAATTGTCTGGAAAAGGAGCTGTCAAAAAAACTCAAAAAGATGGTTTCATCAAAAAAAATCCAAAATAAAACTGGCTACAGAAGCCATGAAAGCAGTGATCCAGGCATTCAACAAAACATTCCTGCTGGATGGTATAGCACTCCACAGCCTATTTATTTACTCGGCATTTAATGTTGCCAGCTGACTGAGCCTGACATTGTCTTTTTGCTTGTGCATTTATTCAAATCCATTATCTGTGTTTGTTCCACTAAGGCAGTTTCTCTAGCAGCTCTAATCATGTGGGTTCATTAACAGATGGAAATCACATAATAATATTAATGATGATATTCTCTTCTGAGTGCTGACATCATCAGAAAGATTTTTTCAAGTACAGTTCTTCTACTCTCTATGCAAGACTGAATTTTTTTTAAATCATTCTCTTTCTCCTTCAGAAATCAAACCATCATAAATTGATTTGTAGTAAAAAATAATTGCATCCCTTTGTCTTTTTCTTTCCTTGCTTTCTTAATCCTTGGGATTTTTGCAGAAATGTACTGTTTAAGGAGATATCACTTGAGGTAGGCAAAAAACCCTGAATTCACTGTAGGACTGAAACCTGTAATTTCCTCAAGACCTAAAATCTTCCTCCTTCTTCAGAGGCTTCTTCCAAATTTTGATTTACTCTGGATGCCCTTTGATTTAGCTGTCCCTCACTATTCTTATATACTCCCTGAATGTTAATGAAAAGGTAGAATTTGACTGGTCTCTAAAAGCGTCATTAGCAGATGATTAAAGCCCCTGAGCTTTTCTGACTGAAACATTCTGCAGTGAATGCTCAGCTTCCAGCAGCTGAAGTTAGCCCAGCATCAGCAGCATCTGCTACATTTTTATATTGTGCGATTGTTTTCCAAAATAATAGAGCACTTTCTCTAATGGACACAAAGATTAGGACTGTCGCCTTGCAATGAATCAACATATCATCAGATAGGGGAGAGGCACAGTCCTGCAGGTGTCAGAATCTCTGAGTGTTTAAAACTTCATTTCATGTTAAAAAAAATAATTAAAAAAAAAAGGAAAAAAAAAAAAAAAAGACACCCTCCCCCCCAAAAAAAACCCAAAACCCCCCAAAGAAGGAAAAGTTTCAAGGAGCAAAAGTAGACTAAATAGGCCTCAATAGTTTTAAACAGTGAAGTCCATGTATGTAAGGCTTTTCATCATTATTGCAACTTTGTTCTCATGACCAGAAATAAAGTGGCAAAAGCATTGAAGGAGATCTGTTCTGGTGAGATTTTCATATGGGCCTTAAAACGTGGCTACCACTTAGGCACAGATCATGAAAAAGTGAAAGAATTTTTTGTGTAAATTTGGATTTTTCTAATGAAAAATAAATCTGCCAAACATTTAACAGGTAATGAGAATGTCCTCAGTTCCTTCTCTTGAGGTAGCTTCCTCTCATACCTGTTGTTTTCACAGTCAAAACTTATATTTGTCCATGGTAACATGTCTGAGAAGGTTTTAACACATATTCTCTCACCTCAGTCTCCTCTTTAGCAGAGGATTCTGCTTAACAAAATCTTGCAGGGATACTTCCCTACATTCTCTGGGTCATGTGTCATTATTAGCAGAGGAACAGAAAAACCTTGGCTATTGGTAAGAAAAGCCTAAAATGGGTGAAATGGAGCTGTGGGACGTAGAGCTGGTGGAGATTAGTTTTAGCACCTTAAAAAGTAGCAAGTGGGAAATTGTCCATGGTGGACCAGAAGGTGTTAATTGCTAACAGCCAACATGGGAGCAAGCATCAGCAGCTTGCCACCAAAAATAAATTACTTTTAAAAGCCACGTCACATATGCTACAAATGAAAACAACACATCTACTAGACATCATTAAAAACAGAAAAAAACCACAAAACTGCCTTTTTTTTTGTTATTCTGGAAAAGAAGAAATGAGGGAGCAATGGAAGAGTCTTCTGAACAGATGGGAACCATAAAGCCTTGAGGGCCAGATTCTGCATGAGTAGAGCTCCACATTGTAAGCTGTTCCTTGAATTTTAGTGCAACAAGTTACTGAGTATTTTCAGCCCACCAGTACTAAGGGGTGGCAGTAATTTGCTAATTCAGAAACATTTTTTATGAATCTATGTCAGGATGAATTCTGCTTCTAGGCCAGGTGATGAAGTTATATCATCATGTCAATGGAAATAGAGTTTTTTCCTATGGTAACTGTAATGTCTTAGATTTGACATATAATTAAAGGTGATCTGTGCCCCTGAGTAAGCCAGGGAGTCCAGTGAGACTGGTAAGATTGCAAACCTGTTATTGGCATATCATTTTTTTAAACATTTCTGTCTCAGGGTGGTTTATGCCATTAGCATCTCAGCCACTTCCTGATGTGTAATTTCCTGATGTGTCTGCTCTCCAAGTATGTATTTCTATTTAGATAATAGCACCCCTCCCCAGCATTATTCCTACTTCACCAAAGTTGACCAAAACCAGCTAATTGAAGGAAAATAGAGCACTATATAGGAGTTGCTTTTTTCACTGCAGTGCTTGTTAGCTATTTATTGAATGACAGAAAGGGTAAATGTCTCTTTTTACTTAATTCCATTCCACTAGTAAAGGTATATTAATACAAAGCTAGTATTATGCACTTAGGTAGACATAACAGAATTTCTTTTAAACCAGCACCTTTTTTTTTGTCATTTGCCAGTAAGAACAATCTTGTTTCTCTGGGAAACAAACAAAGTGTATGATTTAAGCTGATCAAACTATATTAGATATCACGTACTTTGGACAATATATGTTGTACTATTGAGATGAAATGTCTTCTAGAAAGGCATTGATCCTGTCAGAATTTCCTCTTCACTGTCATCCTTGGCAAGGAGTGATTTTGATTAGAAAAGATCCATTTCATCATTGTTTAGTTTCCTAAGCCACTGCTGTAAAACAAAGAGCTTGGTTATCCCTCCAGTCAAATAAAGTGTTCAAAGCTGCAGCCAAGTAGCTTTATTGTCCTGTCTACCTGTGATAGAAGGCGTCCTTGGATTCTCAAGGCAACAACTCAGCCCACACATTGGCCTGCAAACACGTGGCAGATATTGCAAGAAGCTGTGACATTGCCCTTGAAGCTCAGGGAAAGGCATGTCACAGAATTTCACAGAATTTCACAGAATTTCACAGAATCACAGAATTTGTCCAGCTGACCCTTCTCTTCCATTTGACAAAGTTATGTAGAGATGGGACAGGGGGAAATGGCTTTAAACTGAAAGAAAGTAGGTTCAGATGCCCCATCCCTGAAAGTGTTCCAGACTAGATTGGATGGGGATCTGAGCAACCTGGTCTTGTGGAAGGTGTCCTTGCTCGTGGCAGGGGTGTTGGAACTGGATGATCTTCAAGGTCTTTTCCAACCCAAACCATTCTCTGATTCTGTGGTTCTCACAGCCCTCCCAGTGCAAGGGCCCACACTGATTCTGGGTTGTAAAAATGAAACACAACAGCAAGTGTGGCTTGGAACCAGTGAAAAATAATGACCTTCAGGTCTTTGGTATTCTCACAGCAGTACTGCAGAATCTCCCTGCTGTGTTACACATTGCTGTCTGCAATGCACTTTCTCCTAATTACTCTGGGCTTCTAATTAGGGATGCCAAACCGTGTGGGATATGTTTATTATGAAAATGGTCAGCCAAACAGTCCCTTTGTTTGCGATCTGAAGAGCCCTATTCATATTCAGAGGGAATTCTGTACTTTAGGAGAAATGAAACTATAATGCTGGCTTTTTACAGGCACTCCAAATTGCAGAGATCTTTTTTTGTAATGTGCAATTTTCAGTTTTGGATAGCATGCTCAGAGGAGCAAGGATTATGATATGTTATGTATTTGGGATTTGCCTATCACATCATGGACACCACAGCAAGCTAGCTGGAAAAAAACCAGTATGACTAGAGCCAGATTTCTGTTCAGTTCCATTTACATAATAATTGTGTTTGTGTTTGAATTTTCATTCTACTTTCAATTGAGTTTTTAAAATTTCCTGCTATAAAATGTTGACTGCTGCTGCTGCTGAATGAACCTTCATTATTTTGCTCTGTAGGTGATAACAATTCAGTGAGGTGTCAAAATTTTCAGGTATGCATAGTTTTCATACAGAACCTTGGCATTTTTTTTTCTTTATGATAGTTGCTATAAACCATAGAATTTCCCTTCCCAGTCCAGTGAAGTCTTCTTGCATTCTTAGCCATAATACTAAAACAGATGCAATTTCAGCACAGTATGATTATTCCTACATAGCTGAAAAGGCAGGGAAAAAAAAAAGATAGACCATGCTAGGGATACAAAGACAGGATTAAAACCAATAGACTTGACCTCTGTCTTTTGTTTTGATTTGTTTGGCTATTCCTAGCAGAGAGGTTGGATGGTATTTTTTAATCCTCAGGGGTTTTTTTTCACTGTCAACTGCTCTTGTTACACTGACCAGCAGAC
Source organism: Phylloscopus whistleri (assembly GCA_017589585.1). Lineage (NCBI taxonomy): Eukaryota > Metazoa > Chordata > Aves > Passeriformes > Phylloscopidae > Phylloscopus > Phylloscopus whistleri. The sequence goes on from JADMLD010000712.1 coordinate 758,111, forward strand.
AGATGCTTTCTGCTTTGGCCCTGCTGCTCCTCTCCACCTACGCAAAGGAACGGGTATCTCAGGGCTTGGTCAATTTTCATTTTCATCAGGTGTGTTTTGCTTTGCCAGCTGTTTAACAAGATACAAATAAACACTTACAGAGAGGAATCCTGGCCCCAAACACAGGACAAATAAAATGGCAGGTAAAGGCCCCTCAGCCTTTTCTCTCTAGAGTTATTTCTCTCAGTGAAGTGCTCCTGATTGTTAGGTTAGGCACCTGCTGTCCAAACCCACAGCATGCATCCTGTGTTACAAAATAACTTTCTTTTTTTTAATCCTGGCCAAAGTAGCACATTCTGTGCTCTTGCATGATATCACTGGAATAAATCATGTACATCCCATAGCACATACAAGCTGAAAATTGGAAAGCACTGTTCCTCTAGGATGCAGGTGGCAGCAGTTAAGTGTGAGCACTGTATGACATGGTTTAATGATGCAATCACTAAAACAATCATGATAACCCCAAAGCAAAGGCCTGGCCTAATCAAGCATCCGTGCTGTAGCATTCTCTGTGGTAGTATCCCTTGATCCCTGATGCAGCTCATTCAACCCCGAGAGACCTCTTGTTACTAGGTTGCTTTCAAAATAGCTTTGGTGCTCAAAGAAGTATCCTTTGTGCCATCAAAGACAAAAGCTGCAAGAGGGCATTGTGTGAAAGGACAGGAACACCTCATTTTTCCTGTGCCTGCTGATGCCGACAAGAGCACAGGAAAAAAAGGGAATTCTCTAATCATTCTCTTGACCTAAATGAGGGAATGGGAGGTCTTGTCCACACCGAGAATGAATTTGTTCTAAAGTTGCACTAGGGGTACCTCTCCCTGTAAAAAACTCCCTGGAGGATTCCAGTCAGGCAGTTCAGATCACTCTCACTTTGGGAAGCTCAGACCTCGTCATCTTTCTGGCTGCCAAGTTTATGCCCTCAGCCAGTACCTTCCAGACACAGCATTCAGATTTGCACCGTGGTTCAAAGACTGGTGCATATTTTATGAGAGCAAACCTTACAGGCACTGAGTGCAGTGAGCGTGAAAGGGATGCTGAGCTTTAGGCTGGCCAAAGTCCTGGGTGATGAACCATGTTTGCATCAAGATGCTGCATCATTGCTGTGAGGCAATGTCTGTACTGAGTATACTACTTGAGAAAAAGGCAGTTTTACCCTGGAGGTAAATGTACATTCATTTTAGGAGCATTTAGCCAGCTGTGGCTATTTCATGCCAGTAAGTCCATAAATAGAAACCACAGATGCGATAAAATGAGAAACATTGCAGTTACTCAGCTCACAGCTGCAAAATCACAGGTAGCTAGTGGAATGTAGCAGAATCAAAAAATCATCACAATGTGGCATTTCATACTGTCATGCTTTTTTTAGTGATGCCAGCACCTAAGTCTGAGAGGCAAATCTGCAACATATATTTGCAAGCATTTATGTTTGGATCAGGATTAGATTTTGTTGCTGAGCCTGGGAAGCTCCCTCCTTGCTTACTTTTCCAGGAGCCCTGCCAGTCCTTCGAAGACAGTTCCAATCTGAACACGAGTCTGTGAGTTCCTGTTTGAGAAGATAAACCTCATCCCTAGAAGGATGAGTGAGCAGGCTTGAGGAAGCTCTGAGGAAGTGCAGTTTGTACCGCTCGTGCATCTTGCTGCTTGATTTTTGTCCCTACCTCTGCAGAGGCCATTACATGCCATTTCTACCACAGGCTCAGGTGGGGGTACAGATGTTGTAGGTAAAAGAAGCAAGGTATTTGAGCAGGTAGAAAGCAAGGTATTGTATGGCACAGCCTTGGAAGTGCTGAGATACCATGGCCATGAGCACAGATTGATCTGTGAAACTTAGTCCACAGTATCAGGGTATTGCAGAGGGGTTGAATGTTGTTCTCAGTAATTTTATTTGAGGGTAATGAAGCTCCCTATGTAGCCCAGATTTCCTCACAGTATGTCAAATAATAAATTGTCTCGTAAGGATGTGAGCTGAATCACAAACACTTGATTTTTTTGTAGAATTAGGGCATAACTGTCCTTTGTAGAGGTAGTGTATGGGTCTGGCTCTTGTTAATACATAAACATCTCAAGTACTGTTTACAAAACCAACCATCCCTTCCCACTTCAATGAGGAAAGTTAATGGTTCTGATAAAATAGTGCACCCTTGATTCTACAGCTGTAAGCAGAATGCAAGGGTTGTCTCTGCTGCTTCATGCAGTATCAGTGTTTCCCTGTGATTTGTGGAATATTTAAACATTCATCAAGCCAAACAGCTGGCCAGGGTAGCAGGATCCACATTCAGCACACGTAGCTGCAGCGTTCATGTGGGAGATTTGAAGTGTGGTTACAAGATGATAACTGTATTGCCTGAAGGAGATAAGTCCTGCTCTGCCAGAATGGTGCTTTGTATGTAATTAGTGTAAAAATTCACAGGAATAGAGTTTATCCTTGCCATTGTCTTTCTCATTAAAAAAGAACCATAATGAAAGAACAAAGCAGTCCCTGCAGTGAATTGTATTAACTTCCTAAGTTTTCATTAAATCAAAGACTCAATAGCATCCCATTTTGCAGAGTCCACTTGTAAACTGTACACAAGACTTGCAGCAAAGTCCCTGTGAAGATCACATCCTTTCTGAAGGTTTGGAAGTACTGCCTTTTCTAAAATAAGGACCATAAGATGGCATGAATCAAGGGAATAAAAAGTTATACCAGTAGGATAAAGCTATATTCTCAACTTATTCTTCTGCCTCACACTTAATACTTAGTCCTAACATAAGCAGTGATTTTGTCTTCTTTAATGTCCCTTACCACCAAGGTAATACATATATTTATTGTTACAACTAAATGCATCTTTGAGGCAAAAATGTACAAATACTCTCTAAGTTTATCTACCACTTTGTAAGCATTTTTTTCCTTTATATTTGGCTGAACTGTTAACTATTGACATTTGGTCACCGTGAATTCCTGTTACATTTCTGGATGATAGTGCTATAATAATAATTGCAGCTTCATCTGAGGGAATGTTTATAAATGTAGCGCTCATTTCAAGTTGCAGTTGTGCTGTGGGCTCTCCCTTCTGCTCATGAGCTGTCAAGCAAAGGTCACAGGACACCAAGTCACTTCTGGGAGGTGCTCAGGGTGCAGGGACCTGGGGACTCACCTCTTAGCCTGTGTGTCCCTTTGGCTCCAACACTGCTTCACAAACCTTGAGGATGCTTTAGACCCAACTCACTACAGAACAGAGCAGCTCAAGGTCATTAGCAACCAGCTCTGTTAGAACCTCCCCCTACATTATCTTTCCTGATTTAACATTAAGGAGAAAAGGAGAAGGATAATATATGCTGTCTATCAGCCTCCTCCATTTCTTGCACACATTTCCCTGATGAGAGGAGGGTGCTTTGAGGTAAAGGTGGGAGCTTTGCTGACAGCAGTAGTGAGTGCTCCAAATACACAGGGGAGGGAGAGCATGTCTCAAAGGAGCACTTACCCCTTAGTTTTCAGTTATATCACAGTGACAGTCAATTCACAGGGATATTTTTGTAACTGTTACAGAAATATAGCAAATAAAGTTTCAAAGGAAAATTATGCATATGTGCCTTTTCCGAGTTAAATATTCATGAACTCTCTTCTGTGCAGCTACTAGAACATTTACACAATATCATTTGTCCATGCTGCTCTGATTATCTGTCTGTGATCTGATACTTGGTTTTGTTTTGCCTAATTCTAAAGGAGGTTTTAATGCTCCAGAGTAGAGGTGGACTGTCACTATTTCAATAAAAAGGATCTGCACTAATTTGCATCATTGATGACATAAGGGAGGGAGTGGCATGTTCACGACGATAAATTTTGATGTATGCTGTTTGCTTTCATTGCCAGTCAGAATCTTTGGTTTGAACATGCTCTCAAGTGTCCTATTAAAATTTCAACAGCTTGGTGTAGAAAAAGAAGTAGTGCCCTTATTTATTAAGTTTGGCATGTATGAGGTTTGTGTCCATTTAAAAGGACCTGAGGTGGTTTATATTGATGGAGTTTTTCCATGCACACGCATCTAGTTATATACATGTGGACATATAAAAAAACTCAAACTATGTGTTTTCGGTAGAATTTATTTTTAGAATTATTTTGTATTCCTTCTAATCTCAAGATTCCAGAACTTCATGTTTTCCTGAACTAGACTTCATGCCCATTTGGGCAGGCATATGATAATAAACAGTCCACAGCATGACTAGGAACATTTCATGTCCACTCCCAGCTTTTATAGCAATTCAAAGAGATTAAATGCCACTAGAGGAACAGAAACTTGCCAATTGCCAGGCTTTCTGTGGGAACCAAGTCACCAGTGAGCTCTTCCCAGGCATGGATGTGAATTCCAGAATGCTTGGATGCTGGTGAAGGACCCTCTGGGTCTTTTGCAATAGTGTGCTGAAACTAAATTGGGTTGAATTTTGTCTTAGGACAAAACGTCTTGTGTTAAGATTGTATTCCAAAGCTGAAGAGAGCATCAAAAGCATTTGGAGGATTCCAGTGAACTTCTGATGCTCTCGTGACTGAGCCAAGCCTGATGTAGAAATGCTTTTTGGGGACTGGTCCCTGCTAAGGCTGGAGATGAGAGGTTTGCGTGAACTTGGCCATTGAATCAGGCAGCCAGCAGTCACTGGGTTGAGATCATTGGGTTGAGTGTTTTCCAAGAAAAGCAGGTAGCTCAGGGAGTGCTAGGCTGGCAGGAGCTGAAGTTACAGAAACAACTTCACAGTAGGAAGTCTGAGAGATTTTTAAGTGGATGTTGGCCATGGTCCTGCCTTGGTGTGTGAGGAACCACAGCATGTCAGATGGTGGAGAAACCCTGCCAAGGGCCAAGCACATTGCATCAAAAAGCAATGCCCTGATATTTTAGTTCCTCTTTCGATGATAGCACGATTGGCACATACCACTTTCACGCCCCAAGTGACATGTTCCTCTTCCCACTGGTGTTTTATACCTATGGCACACTGCCTCTCTCTCTGAGAAAGTGCTCTACTGAGGATCTGTAGGGAAAGTAATCATCACTAGAAGTTACTGAGCAGAAACTGGACTAAAACTTCTACATTTCTCCCCACACTGTGGCTGTAACACTGAAGTTGCATGGATAATAATACTTGGGAATGCTTGAGAATCTGCAGTGCATAGTTGTCTGAGTTCTACGCACTCAAATGCACCTACTTTTTCTCTGTTGAATGGAGTATTAGAAATGTGGGAATCCAGACACTTTTAATTTAGCAAGAATATTGGATGTATTTGTTTCTTCTATTGTTATTTGCCTAGAAAATACAAAATAGTCTGTTTTTATCAGAAGACTTTTTCTCTGAAGCCTGGAGTAAAATAAAACCTATAAAAAAGAAAGCAGGGTTCTTTTTTCTTTGAAGGATATGGCACACTGCAGAAAAGAAATGTGTTGCTGCTTCAAGGTGAGAGAACTCAAGTCATATCTTAGAATATCCTGCTTTTAAGAAGACAGCTGACAGTGGTATTTACGATCGTATTTGTTTGCCAGTAATATAATGACTGCTCAATAGAATCTCTTTTCAGAATGGAGAGCACACTCACCAAGACCTTTCCAGGAGCCTGTTGAAATAAACATAAGCTACAAGGCAACACAGAAGTTTGGGCATGTCTACATAACTACTTCCCCTTGTATACGTTTACTTTTCTATTAACAAACGTGCATGATTGCAGGGAAGAGTTCCCAGGGTGTGAAAGAGTTGCACCGTTGCTATGCCTGGATGATAGAAACATTTTTAGCAGGGCTGACTCATTTCATACATAGGCTGTATTTCAGTGCCTGTAAGGATTGTATCCATGCCTAAAGCTGTATGAAGACATGTCATCTTTATGGCTGATTAATCTCTCTTTAAAATCAGCTTTGTAAAAACAATCTTGATTTAAAAGCAAGGTGCTTGTTTCAGTTGTCAAGCAGTGAAGACAGTGATAGCCCTCTTCATAGAGAAAGGAGAGAGTCTAATGTAGAGGTGCTGTGCCAATGAACTTGTATGGAAAAGCACAAGGTGCTTTCTGTCGATGGGTATTTCAAAGCATATGTACACACCAAGTATTTAAAAAATATTTATAAGTATGTGCACCAGAAATTCAAACTTAAACAGTCAAATAAGCACAAGCCAACTGCCACAAGAAAGAAAATCCCATCTTCAAATTTACACATTTCTGCTTGAAATTTCCACAATTACCTTCTTTTTTCTTTACATGCCCACCTGATAGTACAGCAGCAACTCATTCCAGATTGGAAGCTGCTTACTGCAAATTTTCAGGTTCTATCGACATTCCTTCTCTATCTTTTCACAAAAGAATCAGGTTTTTTTAGTCCAATATTTCAGATTTTTTAGCTACCTGACAAAATGGCATTTCCTTTTTTCTTAATATTTTGAACAGTGATATAAAACCAGAAACTTGTTGTCAGCTGTCCCTGTTGTGTGCATTACAGAGGCATTTCTTCACATGCCTTTGGTGAAGCTTTTGTTTATTTCCATAATTTTAATGAATCCTGCTTTGGTGAGGGAACAGTCTATCTTCTGTTAATGACAATATTGAGAGATTAACTGCTTGAGTATGGTTGTTTTTTTTTAAGTTATCTATCATACTATTTCTAATTTCCACTGTTGCTTTTATTTTGTACTTTCCTAAGCTCTGTTTAATGTTTTATGAATTTAATCTGGTATGTACAGAATTTACAGTACATTGTGTCCATTACATACAGTGTGTTTAATGGACTTGACCAATTATTGGTTATAGATGTAAGCAACACTTAAGCAGAATTTTTCACAGAAAAAAACTCTTAAGTATTGAGAGAGAGATTATAGGCAGGTATAAAAAGCTGTAGAATTAAGGATGTAGTAGGTGATAGGATCAATAGCAGTGATGTTTGTCATTGCCTTTTGCAGTCTCATAGACAAAGATTAATATTTGTTAATTGGAATTAATTAGTTGTAGAAGCCAGAATTTATATCTTCAGTGAAGATTTATGAACAAATTACTGATAAGTGATTTCAACTGAAAATCATATCCCATATCAACAGTGCCATTCAGGAATAATGCTAAATTCCCTTCAAGGAATTTAGTAAACTAGATTTCTTCATTACAACTCAATTTTATTACCTATTAACATTCCTAACTTCAAAGCAAGGACAATAAGTATTTTAATAGATACACTGCTAACAAGTATTTCAGAGCTTTAAATGATAGTGAGAAAGGGGTTTTATTTACTTTCTTCCAAAATTATATTGCCTAGTGATAATTTTACGACCATAAAAATAGTAAGACCTCCTAAGTTAAATTTGCAGAGATTTAGTGACCCAGTTGAACCACTCACTGCATAGCAATCACCTACTAAATTTAAGAACCAGTATTAGAAAAGTATCTTCCAGAGATAATATATAAATACAAGAAATCATGTTGCAAGGTTTTCAGTTAGGAAGTTTATGTTTCTGTAAATTTTTTTGCCAAGCACAACCAGTGCTTCCTCTCAAAAGTGGGTACCATCTAGGTAAGGAAGATATTAACATGAGAAATTGAGTTTGGTGACGCTTCAGGGAGACATGGTCGGAGAAGTTGTTCTTAGGAACATTAGACATCTACAAGGTGGGAAAGCTCAGAAAACACAGATATTTGCTCTGAAAACCACCCTTGCAGCCCAGTAGCATCCTTAGCAAGAGGATTGTTTTTGTTGTGTTGATCCATTCACTATGCCCTAAGCACCAAGGCAGTGGGTGTGTGGCAGAACGGTACAGTCACCAAACAGACACTCCAAAGATTGCAGTCAGCCTTTTCTTCTTAGTAGAGAAGACACAGGAGTGTTTCCCCCAGCACTGCCCAGATTCCTCCCTGAGACCTGCCTAGGTCATTCTTCTCCTCTAGTGGTCAAGTGTTCCCAGCATGGGAAAGTGGTACTCAATTAGCTGTGTGTCACTGCAGAAAGGATTTGAAACAGCACTGCTGGAACTCTGGTTTTGCTGGTTTGATTGACAAAAGGACTCTGTGAGGGAACTGCTGGGGAAAGGGACTGCAGGCAGGAGCACTTAAATGGAATAGTTTCTCAAGGACTATTTGCTGAAGAACTGATCTCTGGTTTCCCAACTCTGAATGGCACTGGAGTCACAAAGTGGCACTGCTCAGTGATCATCTCCTGGAAATGCTCAAACTGCCCTGTTTGCAGTGGTGACATGGCCGAGAGGAGCAAAAGGATTTCGGTTCCTGCATGTGGAAATAGAAATCTGTGGTTTGCCTCTGTCAAACTCAAAAGCTGGCACAGGCTGCAAAACTGAATGCTCTGGATGCCTGAAATTGCAGATGGCACAGTCTCCAGATGGTTACATGGAGGCTGGCTGTTTGGGCAGTCAGGTTTGGGTTTTATATTATTACTAACCAGTCCAACCATATTCAAACTGCAAATTTGTGGGGGGTTTGGCTGTTTATGGACAAGAGTTTATGGTACCCCTTTCTAAGTCCTTGACTAATTGTTCAGGGAAAAATTGTCTTTTGATCTTGTCCAGTTCTGGTCGAAAATACTGAATTACATTATGGCTGAAATAGAGATAGCCACGAGATTGAACATGCAATTTATGTTTAGAATTTGATTGAACCTGCCTGAAAGCAAAGTGCGGCAGAAAACATTTTTTTTATTTTAACTTCAGAACATAAATACATTATGATCTTTCTTTAGCTTTCTGGGAAATTTTGGAGGTTGCATACAAAGATGATGCATACAATCTCTGTGAAGAGATTGCCTGAACAGACAAACACACATGTAAATCAAGGAAACAAAGCTGTAAAGAGCTGTGGGAGCTGAGACCAAAACACTGATGTAGGCTTGCAGAAAGCTGAGTGAGTCAGCGTGCCTGGAGAACAGCAGTTCACATCCTCTGTGTAATTTGAGAGCCCGGTGTCACATCTGCGATCAGAGGAATTCCCTGCTGATTCCATTTATCCCTGCCATACCAAAATAATTTTCATGCTGCTTGTCCTACTGTCAGTGCCATCCAAAGCTTTATTTCTCTTCTTAGTTTTGCTTTCCTCTTTTAGAGTCCTTTCATTTGTGTTAGACTCCACTCCCTGCTTCCCTGTCTTCATCCTATAAGCATTTTTGTAATTTATTCCAAATATTACCTATAGGTGGGAATTGCTTCTTAACTGATCACATCTTTGAAATTATCCTCAGATGATGCATTTGATTCTGAATGAGGCATTAGCTTCTTTTGTGCTTACTCCACGTTAATATGTTAGGAACAATTTTTATTCCAATATAGTTTCATCTGGATAAAATTTGTTTATTATTTTTAGGAGGAGAAATGAAATGAACATCAAGCAGCAATACTGGGTCATACAAGGCATGCTATTATCAAAATAAATGATACAATTAGACCAAATTATGAGGTAATTTCTCAGGGCCTTTGTCTGAAATAATCAAATGTATAAAGGTGAATTTTGTACCATAGAGCAAGAGAAAAAAGAAAAGTACCTGCCTTTTAGAATGTTTTCTCTGTCACAGAGTTGTATTTTCACTATGTCAGTAATGGATTGCATCCATATCCAAAACACAGACAGAAATTGAAAGAAATTTCACAAGGATTTGATTTATGTATAAGCTGTAATGAGAATTTTTCATATAGATGACTTTTGAGGAAACATAGACTATTTTGAAGTCAGGCATTTTATTAGCACAGAAGAATCCAATCAGCTTTTAAGCTATATGCTCTAGTAACACAGACAAATTTGCATTTCTATCTTTTTGAAATATATAAATATGAATAGTATCTGATAAGGATTTGATGATTAAACATTTCATCACAAATACTGGTGCAGTTAATCTGAGCAGGATAACCTTTTCACAGCTGCTGCCATGGAAATAAAACCAATGAAGTTATGTTTGAAAGGTGTGCCCCTTGTGGTTAGAGTTCAGTCAAGCACGGTCTTAGGGAATTTGCAGATTTAGTTCTGTACAGCACAAGTTTCTACAAGGCAGTAAATCACACCAGAAGCACACAGATTATCTATCTGTCCATCCATCCATTACTGTGGTTGCTGAGTGCCTTTAAAAGATGTTTTATTCTAGACGCCATATGTTCAAATGTATTACACAACAAGTTTAAAGTGTCAAAATTCTATTTCTAGCTTTGATTCAGTGTGTAACACTGAACAAGTTGTTTAAAGTATAATCTTATTCTTGTTTCTCTGCTGTGAACAGGAAAGAAAATCAGCAGAGGCAGTGAAATGAACTGCCAAACATTGTGCTTTGTACAGAACTGTGCTGCCAGCTTTTATAGAACACTGTTGTAAAGAGATTCATGATAATAAATATGTCTGTTATTTTCTTAAAACCCTCATTTAGTTTTATCAACTGAAAATACCTCCTCTGAGTTTCATAAGAAGTGTTTCTTACATGGTAGCAAAGAAAAGGTTTCAAACATGGAATCTCAATTTCTTCTTATAATATCAAGTTTACTATGTTATAATGAGCTTCTGTAAGCTCTCTCTCAAATTTCAAATGAGATATTTCATTTGAGGAAATTTTTGAGTGTTTGTGGTTGACTCTACTGAGAAGGGTGCCTGCCTGATTGATAGGTTTGGTCGTTGGCACTCTGAAAAGGAGACTGCACACGCTTCTGCTCTTTTTGGCCAGAGGAAGATAAAATAATGGCAAATGAGTGAAAAGACTGAACAGTGCCTCTGATGTTATGCCCAATGCATGCAGTTTGTCCACTGATCCAAGCTTTTAGAAGGATAATAGAGTGTACAGCTTTCAGTGAGTGCAGAAGGCACACAGCCTGCTGAGGTGTTGTTAACGATAGCTGCCTGCTCCCTCCACCTGTAAAAGGAAGAAAATCTACTGGCAGCAGGTACAGCTCGTGAAGGAGGACAAGATGCTATTTGCCACTTTGTCTTGTAGAACAAACTCTTAGAAATGTACTGAAGCAATTATGTCTACCTACATGCCTACTATGGGTCACAAGGCATTGCAGCTGGAATCCAGTATCAGAATATCCTGCAAGTTTTGCAGCTTTAGTCCTGCAAAGGTGACTTAGGTACAGCTATGTACTGGGTGACATGCATTTCCAATCCAATTTATAAGATGCCTTTCAGTCTTGGTGGCCTGATGCCCCAGCAATGGCCCCAGTTGTTCATTCTAAAACCAGTTGTAATGACTTTACCATCTCACCCTCCCACTCAGCAACAGTATGTGGCAGTGTGTTCCTTCCAGTAACAGTGAATCCTCATTTCCTGATTCTGGATGATCACTGTCAATGTTTTTTTGTCTGGCCTTGGCAGACTGCCTTTTGTCTTCTGGCTCCAGTAAGTGAGCAGCTCCTCCTTCCCTGCTGCTCCCAGTTGCCTTGTTAAATCCATCATATTAGAAAACTCAATTGCTGTGGTATCGTGCGAGAAAAGCCACCCCATCAAGAAGCTCTCCTGTGTTTACTTTTCACACTTCCTGCTTGGTTCAAATGCCCCACTGGCAACTCTAGCTAGCTTGTTAGAAGATTCCTTCCCCTACTGATGAAACAACAATGATCCACTTGCTGCAGGTCTGTTTTGATACAGGAGGTAGAACAGTGTTGAACAAATTCAGGGTCTTCTTTCTTGTACCCTATAGAAATTTGGAGTTCCATGATATTTTCTGCCTTCAACTTCCTACTTTTACTCAAAGAGTTGAAGTAATCTCTGGGAAGACTTCTTTATTTTCTGACACCAGATAGCATCATTCTGACACTTTTGAATTTATCTGTAATATGGCCTAGAACCCGTGAAGTATTCTACAAAGCAATATCATTAAAGCTGGTGTGTATCCTGCCTAAATGGATCTTCTGCCATTTCTGAGTCTAGATAAAAGCAGGGTCATGTCTCTTTATTAATAAGAGCAAATTCACAAAGTAGAAGATGAGAGAGTTTTTAATTTTCCAGTTGAATATTGCAAATTGCTCTTGATGTCTGACAAGGTTGGGCACAGCTAAAGGAACACTGCTGGCATTTTAAATGACCATAGAAATGAGAAAAAAAACCCCTTTTGATCTTTTCTATCTCTAAACAGGAATCCATAGTGATAAGGCTTTTCTACTGTAGCTGCAGGATTAGGCATGACTTAAGTTGGCCCTACAGCCAGGTGGGAATGGTCCTGTATCCTATTGCCCTCACTAATTGCTTATGAATTAAAGTCAAAATAGAGCACATGGAGGTTGTCTTTCCAACACCTTCCTTTAGACAAAGCCTGTGAGTGTCATGCCATGGTAGTAATAATATTGAAATTTATACCACCCATAAACCTTTTATAGCAGTGTAATTAGTTGGGCTATTAGTACTACCCAGGCTTAGCCTTATTTTATTGCTATGAACACAGCCTGTAATCACATAAATGGTAATAAGTAATAACACTTAAGGGCACTGTATAAACACAAGCATTTTAGTCTCTCTAGTGAGTCTTCTTTGTGAACGAAAGTAGGGGATCCTACAGCTTTTCCTCTCCTGTGGGTACTTATTTCCATGCTCTCCTTAGAGTGTCCTCTAGTGCGAAATGAGATTGCAAAACTTCTGTTCTTTTCAGTAATCTGACTCTACTGACTTCTGTGCTAGGTGCAAAGTAGGCAATAAACAGGAAGAGAACTGGATCCAAAGAGTTTGGGGACCATTTCTGCAAATCAGAGGTGTGTTACGGTGTTCTCAATAGTAGATTATTCAAATGAGCTTCTCATTGTCTTGTGGTTTGTGCTGGTTTTTAGAATTAAAATTAGTCTATAAATAGGGCAATATTTTGGAGAAGATGCAGCTTTTAATTTATGAATAGAAAGCATAGTCCTTTTAGCTTTGCAACTTGCTGCTTTGTTCTGTGTCCTGTAAAGGAGACTGGATGGCTGTTGCTGTTGTGCATCACTCTACACCTCCAGCTTCCCTCCCAGTTGGCCTATGCCACCATCTAATGATATTTCTGCTGTTTCTGGATCCCTAGTGCAAGTCAGATGGTGCAACATCAATTCTGCAGTTTAACTCTGGGGAGAAGAGAGGGTTCACAAAATCAAAATGGGCTATTTCCTTGTAGTGTTAACAGCCAGAAGGAAATTCACTGTGCTGGTGAGCAGGTTTTTGAAAGGAATTAAATAGGCCAGGAGCTAACTGCAAGGAAATTGGTCAATAATCATCATCCAACCAGAATAAAATGAAATTTAATTAAGTGGCCTAGAATGACTGTGTATCAGTCTTGGGCATTCTTCCCACATTAATAATCTAAATGCACTAGGGAGGGAAAAGAAGTCAGTACTGATCACTTGATTCAAAAGGAATTTAAAAGCATGTTTTAAACAAAGTAGAAGGTGAGAGGCAGGTCATGACCCAGTCTGTTACACCAACCCTGACAGCAACCCCTGCTGCAGCTCAGGTGACAGCATTGCCCCAGCAGTTGGCTTTTGTCTTGGTCATCTTTTAAGCAGTTTCCATCATAGGCTCCTCAGGACTGCTTCTATCTTTTCCAGAAAAAAAGACCTCAAACAAACTCATATCTGTGTGAGAATTCAATTTCTGTTATATTTATTAGTGCCACCTTTGCTGCATTTTGCACAAAGCTGTGATAAACATTATTGTCAAAGAGCATAGTTACTATCTTATAGATTTCTGACTTCCAGGGTTACAGCTTAGTTACATAAAAGCTTTCTTAACACTTCTTATCCTGATGTCTTCCATTCCTGAGGGTCTTTTAGAACTCCCCAGTCTGTAGTTTGGGTACATGAAACTACTAATAGATGTTTCTTAAAAGCATGAGGTCTTCATGATTTGCTACTCTTGTAAAAAAAACCACCCATAAATATATTTGTTCACAAAACTGCTATTCTTCTGAGCACCATAATCAGAACTATCACAGCAGAATTTGTAAGGAAAAGTTGAACTTTTGATTTCATCACATTTTTGGAATGCTTGAAATTATAGCATCGTGTACTTTTCAAGAACTTTCAGTGCTTGTGGATTTAATGAGATTTTGCATGACAGCTTCTCTAAAGATCAAATTTTGGACTTCATCTCTATTATGTAGAGTTTCTTAGCTCTTATGGTTTATTGCTTCTGGGCCGGATGGAGGGTCAAGTCCCTTGCTGTTTTCTCTTAATATAGTCCTGCTTTTTTAGCTTTCACATGCTACTGTTTAATTTTAAAGATGTTTTTAGTGTTTCTCAAGAAAAAAGCTTATTATTAAATCATAGAGTACTCTGCTACTTGGAAAATATATCAGAAGCATGCTCCAGAGACTTAAATATTTTTAAATTGTTTATTTTTCTATACTTTTTCTGCTTCATTACAACTTAAACATCCATAAATTGGTCTCATGCTAAGAGAGCTTGTAAACCCTGAGGGCCTCCCAATACAGCCAATACCCTAATTGCTTTTAAGCACATCTCGGGTGGTTTCCTGGTGTGCTCCAATACAAAAGTCAACAAATTGTGGTTGAGAGACAGTCACTTCTGCACATGATGTTCTTTTGTGATGCAGTTACTCTAAGATGAGAGATTAAAAAGTAAGGTAGGAGAGGAAATTAAACAAAGAACAAAATACAGCAGCCCATTTAAGTTTTTCAGGACAAAATCCTTATTAAAACTGGCCAAGTTTCTCATTCTATGAAAGCAATTGCTGTAATTGAACCAAGTGTGATATAGTTACAATCAGGAAGGGACAGACTCCAGAAGACACTCCTGACTTGTGGTTCATCCATATTTGCATTGAAAACAATAATCTGAAACATTTTTTGAGCATTACTAGGGGTTTGCAGTCTGGCATCTTCTTTTTGGAGTTTGGTTATAGAATAGCTGCTTAATATACAATGAATATTTTATGAGCAGAGAGAAGAAGCATTTTCTGTTCATCTGTGTAGTGGATTGTTGGACATACTTGGCTCAAGATAAGGTTCCATGGATAGGTTTCCATTCACAGCTGTCTCATCAGTTAAAGCTCTTTGAGATGAAAGCAATAAAAATTGCTATCCTCATTTAAAATTTAGAACATAGACATCTAAGAAATGCTGCCTACCAATAGATAAATACTAAGTTTTTTTTAAAGTGCATTTATTTTTGTAATGGATGTTAAAAGTGCTTGTTTGACCAAGAAACTGGAACTACCCTATTAAAAAATAGATTATTCTGTCATCATCTAACAGACAGGGGGTGCAAGTATGTCTGAAATACAAAGAGGCCTATTCAGATAACACTGTGAAACCCTTTGACTTCTGTGTTCGTGCAGTGCAGATTTATATAATGTAATTATGTAAGAAAATCACGCACAATATAGTCCTTCACTTCCTGAGCTATAAAACATGTAACACCAATCAGGTAAAATAGTGTTCAGTAAGAGGGTTTTAAGGCAGTAGATATTTGAATCCAGATTTCACATTAAAGGAGTTTCCCAGAACCTTCTGGCTGTGCCTACTGCTTCTCAGCACGAGGACAGAAAGATGCCTTCCTTGCAGTGTCATCTGTCCCATGTCAGATTCAGTATTTCTCTACCTTTCCTTTTCTTGCACTTTTATTCCCACATAAAGTCTGGGACCAGCTAAGGTTATTCTTATCAAGAAGCAGCTTCATCTTCTATCTGATATATGTGTGGGCAGGATCCTGCAGTGTGGAAGCAGGAAAGACAGCCCAAGGCTGGGACCAGGCCTGGTTTCACGCATCCTTTGTCAAAATGCATCCTTTGCCTTCTAGTGGGAGTCCATTAATCACCTGTTCACCAAAGAAAACTTTCCCTTTTAGGCAATGAAACAAAAAACAAAAGAATCTTACATTTGTTTGGTTTGTTTGGGATTTTTACCAGTCTCATTAAAAGCTGTTGCTAATACCAGTTTTCTGTAGTTGCTCTGTCCACAGAGATCACTCAGAGTTTTGGCTTAGACATGTTCATCATGGCAGTGATCACAGCTATCCTATAACATGGTTGTAGGATACCCATTGTATCCTATAACAATGTTTTGTCATTGGGCAACAACTAGACTTGACCCTTGATTTAAAAATCAATCTCAGCCAACCTTTTTTTTTTTTTGTCTTCAGTTAACACTAATTAAAAGGACAATTTGCACAGACTGATTTTTGAAGGCTCAGTTGCTTCTTTTCACCTGTTTAATTGACTGCCCTGTGCTTGAATACAATCAGCTGTTACTAGAAACAACTCAAATGAAAAATTGCACTTGAGGATATAAGCAGGTGTTGTGTTAAATAGCAGCTCCTTCATCTTCCTCTGATGAAACCCAAAATTGCCTTTGTAGTTTTATAGAAGAGGATGTTTTTTATAGATCTGTTTGGTTTGTATTGTTTGCTAGGTTGCTGTTCAAATGTTATTGCTAAAAATATAAATTGTTTTGAATTTCTCTATATTTTGTTAAATTCTTTAATTAAAATATGAATTGAAAAGCAAACTCTGAACTTTAGCTTTGCCTCAATTCAAAGGTATTTGGGTTTGAACAGAGTTTTATTTCCCCTGGTTTTGTGCATGCAGTGTTTTACAAAGAAAATATTGATCAGCAGCAGAGAAATGTTTTAGGAACTTGTTATTTTTCTTGAATGTTTCACACTGTTTCATTCTTTAAAAGTCCAAGATTACCCTTTCAATATTTCCCACAATGAAGCTGTTGGGGTTTATATGTGAATTGCAATATATAATTTTTACATCAAAATAAAGTGGGTGTTGCTTCTTTCAAGCCTTGTACTATGCAGTCATGAGTGATATGACATCTCGTGCCCTTGGATTATTTATCTAATAGTAGAATAAAGCATGACTTATTTAATTTCTTACCACTACTCAAGGATTATTTACAGAACTTGGCACTAACACTTTTTGTCTTTATTTTCTACAAAACAGAGGAATTGCTAAATGGCTGCTATGCCACACACATTTTTAAGGCAGCTTAACAGTTAAAGAGGGTTACATGCTGAATTATACATTAAAGTTTTCAATAACTTTTAGCCTTGGTAATGAACACTCCTATCAGATTTTGACAGTTACTTTTAATTTAATTTTATTAAAGGGTTGTCTTTTTCTTTCTTTCCAGACTTCCCAATCTTTCAGTCTTTCTTTTCTTTCTTTCATGGCTAACTCTTCAGGCATCTTATCTGGAACTTGCAGTGCAGACTCTAAGAGGACAAGTGTCTCTTGAGGTCAGAGCAGAAGCAGATGCGTATTTCTTCCACTGGACAACAAAGCTGTGCCAGTGACTCTTCTTTCACTATACTGTTAGTTAGCCAGTGACTCTTCTTTCACTATACTGTATACTTGGGGGTTTTTTCAGCTGGGTTTTTATCGCTTTATCTAATTGACTGTGGTATAATAGCAGGTTTGCTGAAAGCTCACTAAAAACCTCAGTGCTGATGAATTCCTTACCTCTGTTTCCTGAGACAAGTCCTTTTTTGCCTCTTTTCCTCCCATTCTCCAGCTGCCTGCTGCATCTGCTTTCTCTTACTGGAAGCTAACTATTTTCATTTGCTTAAGACATGGCAGTTGTTAGCAGTAATACTGAACACTAGAGATGATTTCTGATCCTTCATCCCTGCCATGAGATTCTGTTAAACTACCTTCTTATTGTGAAAGGTCCAACACTTTAATCAACAGTAATGACAAGCAACCTATAATGGAATCCTAGATTATGTTTAAGCTTTTGCAAGGAAAATTTTGTTATTACTCTGGCTGCTTACAGGAAGATTTCCGGATTTAAGGGCAGATATGAATTACATAGTGTAAATCAACAGTTACTCTAATTTAGCTACAGCAGTTTGTATCAGATAAGAATTGGGTGTTTGGTGGGGGTTTACAGGAGACCTGGTGCAAGTAATAAGCATCACAGGCCTAAAAAGAGTGAAATTGTTGCAGGTCTCTTTGTTGGTGGCACTGGTGGTTACAGTCATTTGGAAGCATTGTTCCAGCTGGAGCAGCCAAGGGAGTCAGTGGCCAACAGATTGTGTGAGCCTACTGGCAGGAATATAAGCACAAATGAAAAGAATGTAAGAAATGTTCAAGTTTCACTGAAAGAAGTGGGAGGAGGGCAATACAGAGATGACTTAAGAATGACTTTACCCTACAAGGGAGGCAGACCATTAGTAATGAATGTGTGACAGTGACGTTCCCAAATACTTCACTGACTTACTGATTTCTTCAAATTTTGTCTGGGTATAATTGAAGCCTTACTTTTGTGTTATAAGGTCCTTGAAGCAAATCCAGTGTAAATACACTCATCAGACAAAGGCACTGTTCATTTTGTCTTCCTCATAACAATGACTATCAGAAGAGCAAATAAGCTTCAGCAGACCTCAATACTGTTTCTTCTGGTATTTTAATCAGTTTTATGTTTATTTTAGGTATTCTGGTCTTAAAGTGTAAATAATATACTAATTATTTTCTATTAAAACTAAAAAGTGAGCCTTTAACTTTTCATGGATAAAGAAAATGCTTTCAGATTGCAATCTGAAGTGCTAAAAAGCAGAAAGCAACTAAAGAGCATTGTGCTCAACAATCAAGCACAAAATTAATTATGTTTACTCTTATCATTGTGAGGACACCCCCATTTTGATTTGAAAGGAATGGAGATGGTGAATCTGCCTTTTTCATGTGTATAACCTACAGAAGTTCAGCAGTGTTGGATCTACATAGCTCCAGTGGGAATAAAGCCTGTTCTTTTATCTGCATTTACATCCAATATACTTCAGTCATTCACACTCTGACTGCCAAGCACTACAGGGCTAAATTCTAAAAAATAATTTGGTAACATTAATTTTCTTCTCCCTGCTATCTAGACCATGCTCAACGCATTCATGTATCTCTCAACTGTTTTAAGAAAATAAAAGTAGATGCACATTATTTGGCCATCAATGTCTCATCAGTTTTAACTATATGCTTTCTAAATTGCTTATGAAACTAAATGTGAGCCTGAATGCCAGATTTCTGAGTTGGCCATCTGTGGGCTAACAGTTGCAAACTGGTGCATTCTTTCATCAGCAAAATGTTGGCCAGGCTATTGCTTCAGTGAGCCATGGCAGCAGAGAAAAAAAATCAGACAATCCTTAGCATTTATGCATATTCAGAGGAGGTCACCATGTTCACTCAGTGTCAGCTGCACATGTGCTCTGGAAGAGGCACAGAGAGGGGGAACAGCAAGCAGGGAAAGTGAATGATATAACTGAGAGGGTTACTTTTATTCTCTGCCAGAGTCAGCTGAAAGCGCTGTCAATAACAAGCACCATAGGAGAGTAATGACTGCAGAAGACCTCTCTCCCACAGTGAGATGCTGCAAAGTCTGAATGCCAGTCAGACCCCTCCTCTTCTGGCTTTTTGTGCAGAAAAAAAAGAAAAAAATTGCCTTTGTTTCATGCATGTGTGACTGATTGAAGTTATTTTTTACCCTGGCTCCCTTCTCTTTTTCGCTCCCTCAGGGAAAAGCAAGAGTTGAATTGGGGCTTTTCCTCCTCTGAGAACAGCCATGAAGGAAATCGGTCCCATTCCCAATTAAAGGCTGCAGTCCCACAGGAGACTGATTTGGCTGTTGCCTTTCAGAGCATTCCAGGTTGGGAATAACATGGAGATGGTGGAAGGAAAAAACTGCACAATAGTTGCTGGATCTCACTACTTAATTTCAATGCAGAACATTCATAAGGTTTCCCTTTTTCAGAAATTTACCTGATTTTGGTTACTAGAACCAATGATATGCTGTCATTATGGGCTGGGGAGAAGCTTGGGCTGGGTAGCAGCTAGCTGCCAGATACCACTCAAAGAAGTCAGAAGTCTGTTGAACAATTTAATTAGGTTGAGGAAACATAGCACTGAACAGAAAAAAAGAACCCGTGGATAAATCACATTAGTTGTTAGCAGCAAAACCTGTCTCTGGTTCTGTTGTTTGTTTTGATAGACAGCAGCAAAAAATCCCCCCAATCTCTGTGTCAGGCATGCTCCTGGACTTCAATTACAGTGGCTTATGGTGCCACTATCAGGTGAGCAAGTAGAAGGTTATCATTTTCTGCAGAGAAAGGAGGATTTTATTAGGTTGGAATAATCCTTTAGGTCTTAAAGGGCTGGCTGAAAGTCAAAGGCTTTGTCTGATTTGTAGATGTATCTTAATAGTTACAGGTAGGACAAAGACCAACTGAAAAAAACAAATAAAAATACAGTAAATGGTAGAAATTAGACTGGTGTCACATTCCTCACCTCTGGAACCTCCATTGGAATTCTGTTCAATTCAATAAAACCCCTTAGGCTGGTCCTTTCCCATCACAGCCCTCTGGGCCTGACTGATGGGCAGCAAGTCTGGCCAGCGATGCTGGGATCAGCCAAATGGGCAGTGAAACAAGTACAGATGGAGCAGCTGTGGGGAGGTCCACTCACAAAACTAGAGCAGAATCTGGATGGCTCCTAGCTGATGTCTGGATGTGAAGGTGTTTCAGCTGGTGCTCCCTGCTCTCTTCCTCTCTAGTTCTCCAGCCAATCCCTCTCAAAAGAAAATAGATGTCTTCTCCTTTGCTTTCCTGCAGTTGTGTCTCAGAAGTGGTGAGAGTATCACAGCAGCCCGAGTGACAGCAGAGGTGCAGAGCAATGCAAGCAGCTGGGTTTGGGCAGCACCAGGCTAAGCTGCTCTTTGCTGGAGGGTAATGTATCCTTATGACGCAACCCACCTATGAAGACACTGTCACAAGTGTTTTCCCCATTAGTGGTCCCCACCATGTGTTGGAATACCAGATCCATAGCTTCAAATCAATGTAGGCACCCCACAGCCCTCCTCATTCCTGCTGTCTTTCCCCAGGGTGGGAGATCATGTCCTTTATAGAGGGCCCCCAAAGAAGAGAAGTCCATTCTCCCTTTGAGACACTCTGACCCTGTCTGATGTGGAATCATTAATTGCTGAGACTTGCCAATTGAAGTTCAGACCTTGCACTCAGGCCTTTTTGTTCAACTGATTGTATTAGTGGCCAAAACTTTCTTTCACTGACCTGTAACTATGCATCTCTTTCTTTTTGAGTGCTTTAGCACTGCACATAAGTAGCTATTTCTGAAAGCTTTATTTTTACAGATCCTGGCCTTCAGATGAGAAGTAGTAACAAATACAAACCTTGACATCTGTGTTCGTGAGAGTCTTGGCTTAAAGAAGTGACATAAATTCTGTTTGCCTATGGCAAACACATTAGAAAATAATTGGCCATTGAAATTTTCATATTAGGAGAGAAGTAATGAAAACTAATCTGTCTTTTATGATTTAGATCTCTCAGATTTATGCAGATTTATGAAGTAGATGCCCTGCTGGCAGTTACTGTATTACAGACATTAGCTTGCTTGTTTCTGTTCAGCTTCAAGTTTATTTTAATGGACAGGATCAGCCATAGTAAACAAAGTAGCAGTAACCCATCAACAGCGTCCCTTTTTTCTCATGTTTTCTTTCTCTACAAATTCTTAGTAATATATGGCTAAGACTACACCATAAAATCACAAAATCTTGGAAAACACAGACTCCTTTCCTAGAGACCTGCAATTATCACCACAAACAGGCATTATTGTAGAGGTACTCTATGCATTGCTATCCAAGCTTGACTCTGCTTGGGTCATGTGCAGTCAGGCCTGAGCACCACCTCACCCAAGTGTCCTTCTGCTGAGCTACTGTCACTTCACCTGACGTTTCTCAAGAGCATAAAGAACATGATTTCTCCATGACTGTCTAGGGTCAGAGTTTCCTTGTCCTTCAGTTATTATATTCTGGGATCACATTTCATCAGCTCATCTCAATTCAGCAGGCAATTTAGGCAAGTGCTTAACTTTAATAAGGAGCTCAGGCTTATGTGGTATTCTGGAGTGCTAAAGTACTATTGGCAGAAATAGGATGTATGTGCTGAGATGGCATCTTTGTGGTTTACTTGCACTTGTGTGTTCTTTCACTTGTTGTTAGGTCAGAATATCACTTAAGAGCCATCTAGATGCAGTTCTGGGCAGCATAATGGGCAAGACCTGCTTGAGCAGGGAACCTCAAAATGTGGTATCTGATGCCTCTCTCCTGTCCTTAACACTCCTTTTTCTGTGGCAGAAATAAGAGTGGTCCTGCATGGGCTTTTTTTGACAACTCTGTGTCACTGCCACCCATTTTTGCATTGCATTCCCTTAGCACTGTGAATCCTCAAGAGAGCTAATAACACTTTGGTGTCTGTCTCAACAGCTGCTTTCAGTGGCTGAGGACAGTGCTTTTTGGAGTCATCTGATTTTAAAACAAAAAAAAAAATTACCTAAAGCATGCCAATCTACCCTTTTGCTCTTTTTACCCCAAGCTCTTCCCCCTTTGCAACCAGCAAGAGCTGGTGAGACCCTGGAGCTTCAGTGTCTCTTCTGTAACATGACAGTGGCTCTGGAGGTGCCTGTCTCTGTGAGGATGTGGATGTGCATTATGAGAGGTGGCCAGGGAGCCTGCCCAGAGAGACAAGCTTGCTTGAAGTGGTTGAAAATATTATTATCTGTTTTACAGATGGGAATTTGAGAGGAACTGAAATGAAGTGATTTGTGTGTGGTTACACAAGCTGTCTCTGGCAGAGGAAGAGGAATGCTCCCTTTTTTAATATCTTAGATTAATATTTAATAATGTAACTGACAATATTGATTTGCTATAACCACAGTCCTGGCTACCATTTGCACTGCTGGTGATTTTCCAGGACAAGTGTTTGTCTTTTACAGACTGCTACTCCTTTCAGCTGGCCATTCTGCCTAGGCTGCTGAAAATTGGACAGCTATGAGCTCTTCTTGTCTTTGCTCACCTAGTGGGCTGTCAGTGGGCTTCTGGCCTGGTGAGAGTAAGAGCTTCCATTACTGATCTGCTGGGCACTGTAGTTCCTCCTTCAGCCTTTCAGCTTTGATTAACAGGAGTAATTAATCGTGCCCTGAGGAGGCTTGTGGTGACTACGATGCTGCAGTTAGGGGACCAGCATGTAGATGCTGGAGAGCCAGTTGGGAAAAGAGAAAGAAAGAGAACAGGAGAAAGAGGCCATGTGGACTTTTTGTTCCTTTGAAGTGACCTTCCAGTGCAGGTTATTTACTTTTTCACTTCCTTTATGTTGTTATTTTCCTTATTTGTTCTGAAAAGAGTGGAGCCTTCCTTGCAAAGCAATTCATATGTAAAAGTTTTCACATTGGGATTCATCTGATAAAGTCTGCAGAGGGGCCTTATTTGCGCTGACAAGTTGGCAGCCAGACAGCCTCTCCATTTTCTAAATGAAAGGAGAGTAGCAGCAGGACATCTCCTACCCTCTGCCTTTCAGCGCTGGAAGAAAACCAAAATGTGGCCAGCAGCCGTTCAGGGGAGTCGGCTGTTTAGAAGCTGCAGAAGTGCACGGACACTGGGAATGTAACATAAGGTTTGCCTTCTGTGAGAAGCAGCACAGACAAGTGACATTTGGGTTGGTGATTTTCAGGGATGGGGGATGGGAAGTTTGACCTAGCAGATGCAATTCGCTCGCCTTTATCTTTTGTAGCAGGACTGTTCCAAATGTGAAGTAATCTAAATGTATTTTTAATTCCTGGCTGTAAAAGAGGAGGTAATCATAAAGACCAGGTAATTTTCTTGCCCATTCCGTCTCATATTCTAGCATGTAACGAGTGCGAGATCACTCTCATTTCCTTCAAACATACCTGTAGGGAGAGAGGATGAAGGTGCCTCAAAAGCCACTTCCTGGTCACATACATGGCACTGCAGACCAATGGCAGAAAAAACAATTACTGCCCCTGCCCAGGCTCAGTGTTTCTGTATATATTTATTCTGCAGAAGCTAGCACTTGAATTTTGTGGATTTAACTAGACAAGTGATCTGTTTTAATTAAATGCACTGGTGTGAATTTTATGGAAAGGTTTTACCATAATAATGGTGATGTTAAGATAAGTTTGTTTTCCATAAAACTCAAAGGGAAGCTGTTTACTGCCTTTTGCATAGTTACTGGGTTATTTATCCTGAGAGGAGAAGAGAATATCAGCCATATGCCTAAACCAATGTCCTTTCCTACCAAATTAATTTACAGAGCCTAAATAACTGCCTGTAATACCCCCAAAGGTTGGTGATGGCCACAGCATGAGCCTAATGCAGGCAGCTGCTAAACAACAAGCAGATCACAAACATTTCCAAGGGTTCAGATGGACATTCTCCAGAGGGGACCCATGTGTCATGGCAAGTTCATGCTGCTAAATTGGACCATACATGGGTGGGAATCTCAGTGGGAAAACATGATCTTTTCCAGTCCCACTGCCAGTCTTCTGTGTTTGGTGGTTATAGACCCAACACTAGAAATATGATTGGTGTCTGTCATCCAGTAAATGGTGCCTATGTATGAAAGCTTTCACACCACATCTGAAGGAAACAGAAGGTCCTTTTGTTCTTGGAGTGGGAGCCTTTGGACAAGAGAACCCGAGCAGGAAGTATAATAACTGAAAGATCAATGTTATCCCTTCTATTTTTCATTCAAAGGTCTGTGCTGCCCTAAGCTGCAAGAAAAGAAGGCAAGTGATGGGAAAAAATAAACATAAAATAAAATCAATTTAAAGAATAAGGCCTGTAGTAAATTTACGAGATCAAAAAATGAAGTATTGCTGAATAAGCCCTTATTATCCAGTGTCAAGCACAATAGCATGTAAATGAATGTAATAGAGATGATGAACTGCTCAAACCTTGGCTAATGCTCTTAGGACTGATAGAGTTGATGAGAATTTGAAGTACAAAAGGGGTTTTTTTTAGAACAATATCACTGCTGGTTTTGAAAGATGTTATTAAGGGAAGCTAACAGACTCATCACAATCTTTTAAAGCTATGTTCCTCTAATGAGCAGCTAAATGGCAGCTCATGTATAAGTGACAACAGTTCATTTAAGTTGCACCTTGCTGCTCAAGCTGATGGTCAAGCAGATACATAGAAAGTAAAACTATAAAGCAGACATAGCAATATTTGGGTAGGCTCTTCTTCCTTTCCTCAGTCTCTGCCTTGTGTTGAAGTGCCAGACATGGAGTGGATGAGAAATAAGAGCACAGGGGATGTCAATGGGAGCTCTCATGAGCTGCCTTCCTTGTCTAAGGAGGAGCAATTAAACATGAATATGAGCATAGGGCAATTTTTGAGGTGTCATTTATAAAATCAGGGAAGGGTTGGACAGGGGAGTTGCCAGGAGTGGTGTCTTGCAGGGCATGGAGCCAAACAGCTCCAGGAGAAAGGTTGCAGTGGGACCTGTGTGGAGGAAGAGCAGGAGACTTTGCAGAGCAAACTCTTGTCAGAGTATGCACTAGGCCGACAACCTGGCATCAGAAGTTCCACCTATTGCAGGAAATAGCAGAAAAACTTTTCAAACCCTGGGTGAGTGTAAGGCTTTGGGCCTCGATGGCCTTTTTATACAGACACTACTGGAAAGTCAGGAATGACACATTTCCGCAGGAAGAGCTGTTGTGCAAGGGGACACAAAGGGAAAATTGAAATATGTTTTTTCACATATTTAGAAGACTGATGACCTGAGAAATTCACCTGTCAAGACATTCATTACCTGCATGATCCCTATCAGGATTTCCCATATAACCCATATAACAAGCAATTTTTTCTTTTTAGTCCAGAAGCCTGGGAATTTGGGCTCCCCCTTGTTTGATTTCCTCATATCCAGACTGGCCTCAAAGAAAACAGGATTGCAGAACAGGAATAGCTGGATAGGAAAGCTTGCATTCATCTCATATGATGAAATTATAATGTGGTTCAGCTGAAGGTAGTTATACTAATGTACTGTGGTTTTTAAAATGTGGTTCTTCAGTTCTCCGTATAATTACCACTCCACTCACCTTTCAGATCACAGGCAGAGTACCCTTCACCTCCTTTCACTTCCATCTAAATTAAGTTTATCTGTGAAACCCCAGGTTTCCAGATTTTCATGCTAGAGTATGAAGCAGTGATTACTAGGAAAGGAAAACCCACTATCTTTTACTGGGATAGAAATGTAAAGAATAAAAATGCTGAAGGCGTGCCAGATGAGCGTTTCAGTAGTCCTGTGGTTATGCAGGAACTTTCCTTCCCCCTTAATACTTCCCAAGTCCAGTCCCAACTGCAACTCCTTGGTCTTGCAGTTTCTTTCTCAGCATACATTTTCTCTTCTACAGACAAGGGAGGGGCAGGCTTGTGGTGGAAGGGGTATTGTCCAGTCCTGTGTCTTGCTCTTTAAGCACCTACTGGTATTTTGCAGTCAGGTGAGTGTAAACTCATCTATCAGTAAAGCAGCTCTTAAAATTACACATGAAAATCCTAATTTTGATGTTGTGTTTATTGCTGGGGATGAGTAGCTTTCTCTGGCTTTTGAGAGCAGCAGCTATTGGTGAGGAGAGTGGGGGTGACAAGAGGTAGCCAGAGCCTTTGTGATGCTCCAGCTGCTGAGGATGTTGTGGATAGCTGAGTCATTTGGAATCACAGGTGCATCAAACAGTCCAGGTTGAAAGGGACCTTAAAGGTCCATCTAGTCCAACCCCCCTGTAATGATCAGGGACATCTTCAGCTAGATCAGGTTGCCCAGAGACATGCCCACATGTCTTCTGCTGGCTGGAAAACTTTGTTTTTTATATAATTGTTGGAAAGGGTCCTAGATGGTTGTCAAACTGTCAGAGGAGAGGGGATTTGCTGCTCTCTTGTAGAAGCTGGGCACAGCCAGCCCTGCTCTTTTCTGTTGGGGGCAGGTAAATCTGCTGAGTTGGTGAGCATGACCATAAAGGCTTCTGCTGACACAGAAGGTGAAATAGCAGGCTCAAGGCTGATGCCACTTGCCAACCAGTCAAATGGTGGTGTTGTGGAAGGTGTAAGCCTCAGTTGCTGCAGGCTTTCCACAGGGGTAGGCGTGTGAATGTGGGGATACATTCATATTTGAATGTAGCAAATTAGTTTGAAAAAGCAAAGGTAAAGCTGCAGTGGGCGTGTAGGGGAAAAAAAGTACAAATGGGGGAGTAATATGCAAGGTGAACTGGAAAAAGAAGGAGAGAGCATAATTATTTTGGGGAGTATTTTGCATTTGAATGCTGGGATTTTTCAGACCGCAGATCAAACCAACACTTGGAAGCATCTGCATGTGTGTGTTTCCAGCTCACAAAATACTGATTGCAAGAGCTATTAAAGGACTTCAAAAGAGATTCCATTCCAATATTTAGTCTAAATTCTCTACCTAAGACTATACTTGCAGCAGGTAAATATGGTATCTATAAGATGATAAAGAATAGTGCATGAATCATATCCTTCCTGCCTGGGTGAAGCCATCCATCTACCTTAGCCCTCTTCTCTGACAGAGGACTGCATGCTGGAAGGCAGAAGGTTTCAAGCAAGAACTGAGAACGTGAAGCCACATCTCAGAATATACTCTGTATATATTCTGACTAGTGATTAGTTGCAATGTTATTTTATGTATTTTATTTTGATACATCTTACCTTCTTTCTGAAATCAAAGAATCTCTATTTGTTGTATGGTTTATTAAAGTAATGTGATAAAAATACTAAGTATTTCAACTATTCTACTGACAGATTTTATGTTACAAATATCAGACCATGAGTCCATCAGTTCACGTTGCTTCTCCTGACCTTCTCTGAAACTATTAAAATGTAATAAAATAAAACAAAACTATACAAAATCAATCAACTAAAAATCAAAATGAAACCTCAAACTTGTAAAAGAAATATATCAGAATTCTAATGCAAAAATATTTACACATTCTTCTCACTGGAGATTGTAATCAATTTTCATAAAAATATGTTCATTTTGTCTAAGCAAATTTTATTGCTTTTTGACTGGTGAAATTGATGCAGAAGTCTGAATCCCAGGAAGATTTTTTTTTAGCCTTTCCTATTTGCAAATTATGTAAACAAGAAAGCAGTTATAAATGGAGTCCTTTATTTTGCAGCAGGAAATTTTTAGAGGAGATGCATAAGACAGATCACAGCAGACCTGAATAGTTATTATGGATCTTGTTCATTTAAGAAACTCAGAATTTGGCAGTAAATGAGCCTATGTAGTTCAATATCTTGACTACACATATGCTAAAGCATATGCTTTCCTGGACCTACATATTGAAGGATTTTGTTTGTTTCTTTGTTTATTTAAAGCTATTTTTCCTGGATGTCTTGGATGCAATTGTAAAGGTGACATATGTATCATACAGATGAACTGTATTAGCCCATTCTTTCTCCTAAAGGAGATTTTTTTTGTTTTTATGACCAGATATTATGCATTCCTCTTCAACATCATTAAATAGAGCAAGGCATAAGAAGAGACAAACAAATAGAGAGGTTGTCAGGAGAGCTCTGTAGTCTTTTGCTGTCACAACACAGGACAGCCCCGATGGTTTCGTTTTTTTGAACTAAAAATGGCTTCTTACTTTTTCCTATCTAGAAAACAAATTTAAATCTATATGCCTAAAACCAAACCAAATTGTTATTAACCCCATAAACAACCTAAAACATCCCATTGGAGTTGTCTTCTAGCTCACTTTGGAGTAGCAGAGATCTTCTATGCAAATGCTGAATATTACCAGGATGAAATTTTTTAGAATATGTGAGTGTTACTACACATAATGCATGGAAGATGGTAAAGTGCAGGATAATAAAATGATGTATTCTATCAGACCATGGAAAGGCTGACTGTGGTTTTCCATGGAAATCTTAAGAGGGAGAGAAATGGAAAGCAGGAAAACAAAATAAAGGAAGGGCTTTTTGAACTCCTACTGGTGCACTTGTGCTTACAGTCAGCAACAGTATGTGCTGGGAGATTGGCAGAGATCTCATGAGCAGCCTATAAAGTGTGGTGGCTCCCAGATCTTTTGGGGATGTTTCTACTTCCATAAGCCTAATATCAGCTCTAGCAAAGTAGATAAGCAACCATTCCTATGCAGGTACTGAATGTAGCTGAAGGCAAATGTCCAAGCAGCACAGTTAAGTCCACATGCCACTTTGATTCTCTCCCTCTTCCTTTACCAGCTGTCTGAAATCATGATTTTTATGCTTTCAAACATTACTTGCTTCTTCAGAGTTTCAGAAGAGCTCAGCCCGGTGCTTGGAACTAGAAACAAACAAATGTGTGAACATCCCAAATGATCTAATTCACCTGGGCTGCCCTGCACAAATCTCACCTGAAACCTCTGCTCACATTTTATGTGTATGGCTTATCTTAGTGGTAAAGTTGGCTGAAAGGGCTGAGCCTTCACACAGGAATACATTTCAGTGTGGAAGATGTAAACTGGGGACAGACACCCAGTGCTGCTCCCACATCACAGAAAGCCCTGACTCTCTGCTCTTGTGCACTTTGTGGAGCTGTTGCCACACTGAACAAAGCAGGTGTAACTCATCCTCACCCAGATTACACTCCATGGGCACAAGGCTGCAGAAAATAAGGGTCACGATTTAAAAAAATTGTGAATGCCTATTTGAGTATCAAAGAATGGGAATAGTTATGAGATGTTTAATGGCACCTTCACTCTTTTTTGATAGGTTACAGCACTCTCAGCTTTCCCTTCTATAGTTCAGGGCTCAATACCACCTGCTACCTCCTTTTCCTGTCAATTTCATGTCCAGGTTCATCACCTATGAATATTCTTCCAAAAAAAATTCCCATCCAGTTTGGTTTTTTATACAAGAAGGTTTTCTTGATGCTAGATGCCACCCAGTGTTTTATGGGTATTTTTTTATTAGCTGCTTTTCCTGAAAGGTTATTATTCTACTTCTCTCAGAGAAGATGTTTTACTGTTGCTGACAAACCAGATTTCATACTTAGCTGTCATGGCCTTTGTGATGAAGCTTTAGTCTTCCATACTGACACATCTTTTCTCTGAGAGGGTCAGACAGCCTGTTCACCCTTTCTGGCTGCCTGATCTTGTGTGATATACCTGCATTCAGCCTGTGCTGATGGGTTTTATGAGAGATGGGATTGCTAAGGTGACCGCTACTTTTGGAATGGTTTCCTTCTCATGAATCATTGTGCTTATGCATTTCTCAGCATTGGATGCATCACTCTCATATGTAGAATATAAAGAAGCAGGCACAGAATCACAAAATATTCCAAGCTGGAAGGATTATTGAGTCCAACTCTTTTTGTGAATGGTCCATACAGGGATCAAACCCAGAACCCTGGAATTATTGCCGCCATGCTCTAAACAGCTGAGCTAATGCTCTGTCTGTGCTTCCCAGCCCTCAGCATTCTGTTACTTTTATTAGCAGCTTGTGCAAGGAGGGTGCATTGACTCCCCTCTTTCATGTGCTGAACAGTTGTTGTGTGATGGAACTGCCTCTGGGCTTCAACCATGGAATGGGAGAAAGGAAGAAAAATTATGACTCTTGCACAACTGGATTGATGTCAAAGGTTATGTGTCTGAGGCAGATATGCATGCTTGTAAGCACAGAAAGATGTGCTTCTGAATAACACGATAGATAACAAGGTGGTGGAGATTCTCTTGGTGTGTAAGTAACCTGCTGGACCTGTGAGGGGGCATCCCTTACCTGTGATACATGGCCATAATTCACACATTGATGGTTGGCTACCTGATCAGTTGATTAATTTCTGCTTGGATGTTAATTGCATAGGATGTGAGTTCCTTTTATTCTAACCCTGAGTTTTTCACATTATGGGGTTTCATGTTGCTCTTATCAGCCAGAATATCTTCTTAGCACATTCATATTTCCTCTCCTATAAATGAATCGGACATATTTCTAGTTAGGTGTTGCTTCTCATTAGTGTGGAAAAGCTACTGGGTCAATACCTGTAAAACACAGGCAAGACAGGAGAAATGCCAGTGAGACATTCAGCAGTTTGCTTATAAATCAGGATTTGGGTAAAGGAAACTGTTTTTTATTAGTTTCTTCATTGTAAGTATCACTGCTTTTTTATTGCTGGAGATTTTTTGAGCTTTGTGGCAATCAACTGGAATCAGGAGAGGTGCCATCACTCCTCACAGCTGTTCTGTCAAGTTTGTATACTTCTCAGCAGTGTTTTCAGATGCACATTCTCTTGAATTCTTGGTGAGGAGGAGTGGGAGATGTTTAATTTTCAGTGCACCCTGCTGAGCACTGCATGATTCAGTAACACACATTACAGAATAGTGTGCAGAAAGTGACTGAGATTTTCAGGGATGACAGACACCAAGAGCTGATTATTTCAGGAGTGATGTTAATACCATTGTGATCTACTTGCATTTATTCTGAAACAAAAATGGGGGTATTGGCTGTATCTTCCAGTAGCTGCCTCCCACACTGATCTCTTTTTGCCCTCCCAGAACTGTGAGTTTTCCTGGGATCAGAACCCCAATGGGCACCAAACCACCATTCTGGGAAGTACCAGCTTATGTGCTGGCTCCAGATTCTGCCCCTAGAACCAGTTCTTCCTAAAACCTGTGCTTGGCTTTTCCA
This sequence comes from Phylloscopus whistleri, assembly GCA_017589585.1. Lineage (NCBI taxonomy): Eukaryota > Metazoa > Chordata > Aves > Passeriformes > Phylloscopidae > Phylloscopus > Phylloscopus whistleri. The sequence continues at coordinate 789,529 of JADMLD010000712.1, forward strand.
AGATGCACAGCTCAGTTTCTGGATGAATTAGTGGAGTTTCTCTTATTACAGTAGGATAACAAGTACCAAATGTAATACTTGTCTTTCACTGATTAAGCAGAAGCATAGTGCCATTAGCTCTCCTACTGTATGATACCTGCATCCAAACTACACTGCTTTATGGTGTATATTTTATGAGATCCTGGATTTCTCTGTCATACTTTTATTGGCCATCACTTTCTTCCACAGAAAGACAATGCATGTTATCTTCAGTTAATTACTCTTTTGATACCTTGAGCATGAGCGCAATCTGCAGTCATCAGCAGCACTATCAGATGCATAGATCACTTTGTAATAGCTCTGATGGAATACCTCTCAGTTTGCACATCACACTGCAGGTACTCTTTTGCCAGACTTTTGAGGACTGAGACCTCCAGCTTGCTAGCACATCATCTAACTGCTTATCAGTCTCACTCTCAAACTCTTCATTGTTTCTGTAGCACAGCTACAGTGATTAGATTCTGTATTTTTCAGATTTCAAGACTGCACTAGGCAGAGACACAACACTTCTTTTGTCTGTAGATTTTGGAGCTTGCTTTGTATTCTAGCCATTATTTTGTGCAAGACCAAGAACAGGTGAGTTTTGGTCCCTGATACAAAGCTGCTTTGACTGATTTACTGAAGGTAAACTGGTACACACTGGTCATTCAATTAACATTTAATGTTCTAACTACAAAACAATGCCTGAACTGTATTGCATCAACTTTCACCACCTTCTTGGTGTGATTGCACTTAGATGCTGGTCATAAGCACCATGCTTGTGAAAGATGGCAAAAAATAAGCAAAAGTTGAATACTCTGATTATGCCCCTCTTAGATGTGCTTCGTAAACCTACCACATTGTCTTTTTATAGAGTTTGAGTCATGGAAAATATGTATTTTTCTTGTGAGAAATGCTACAGTCCCCACCCCATTCTAAAGCTTTTCTAGTCCAGTTCTGCCAGCAAGAGGCAAGAAGTGCAGGATGGAGAGCTGCTCTCCATGGTTCCTGTTGCCTCCCACATCTCTTTCTCCTTTATGTAGACATATGGATGTATAATTCTGAGTTGTTTATCTGATACTAATACTGCTAAATCTCCAAGGGTTACATCAAGACCCTGTTGATCTAGGTACATAACAGGTATGCAACAAAATATTGCCTGCTCCAATCAACATGTCATCTTAAATATATGAATTATATAAATATAATTCAGGTTTCATGTCTAATTTTAATGGTCGTTCTGAGAACTCATTCAGGATTATGTGATAGCCAGTTTCTTCAGCAGAATTGCCTGTAGACGTCTAGTTGGCATGGTGGCAATGTGATGCTTTATGCCAATTAATTAGCATGGTTCAGTGACATTTTATGCTTTTGGTATCATACTTCACTAGTCATGCTGCAAAAGATGGAAACAATAGAGGGTTTAGTAGTTTTGAACATTACAGATACAATAATGAGATTTCTGGTGTGTATGACTCCTGAAAGTATCATGGCATAGGCAAATGAATGCACCATCTCTTGCTGTTGTTTGAAGCCATTGTGTTTCACATATTTCTTTATGCTCGTGCCTGCATTTTCTCTTATTCTTAACTGAGTTTACTCATTTTGAATAAGCTTTTGGAATTACTGCCATGCATAAAACAAGGTGCTCATGCTGTGGCCAACAATGAAGGAGCCACAATGGATTGGTGTATCTTGCATGCTTCTCTTGGGCCTCTCCTGCTGGTCACCTTGGAGACCTGGACTGGCCTCACAACTGCTTTAACTAGTGGCAGCTCCTACATTTTCTGTTTTGTGTGGAATTAGTGGCACTTGTTGAATAATCTGTGGTTGTTCTAAAATGAGAGTTTTACCCATGATGATGAGAAGTTCCCAAAACTTCTATATTCCTCCAGGGATAATATTTAATATGTAATTTGGAAGCTTAGCAAACTTTATTCCAGTTCACCAACAGAGGTGTCAGGAAAGTTCCAGAAGGGGGATGATTCTCCTAGATTTTCCTGTGGCTGTACCACAAATAAATACTCAAATAAATACTCTGCAGGTTTCTAACACAGAAAAATGCTGGAATACCTCTAGAGATCATGGAGCATCTGTAAAACCATGTATGTCTAGAGCCAGCCAGCCATAATGTATTCTGAACTCTTCAGTTCTCCCCTTGGCCCTGGATAATGACATGAAGTAGTGCTGGCTGTTAGGATTTTATGTATTTTTTGGTTAACATTATTGACTCCAGATAAAGTTTTAATTTTGTGAGCATTGCTTCTTTATCATCAGCTTCCCATTGTATTTTACTTGAAAATGCTCTTTAAATATCAATTAATTTATTGCAAAACTAACAAGAATTTTCAGGGTTGGAGTGTGTATGTGCCACAAGAAACAATAATCTCATTTTCAGTTGTTCACCAATAGCCTTATTCCTCTTAATAGTACTGGCCCCCCCCTTGGTAGTCACCAGCAGAAAGGTTTATTTTTTAGTAGATATTTCTAGGTTTCATACCCTGTAAAAAAAATGGTTCTCCTTCATGTGTGCCATATCCTGGATACAGTCCTTGCTCATATTCTTGCCAGTGCCTGCTAATAGGTAGCAATTTGGTGATCCCCAGAAGGGGCATTCCCTGATCTCTTAGGGATTTGTGGCTCCTGTGGAATGAGCTGTGTGAGAAGATGCAGAGTAGTGTGAGTTCCTCCAAGCCTGTACATAGTGGTGGCAATGTTAGGTTTCCTTTCTTCTGCTCAGTTAGCTATTAGATCTATAGGAAGTAATATCTTTGCACTCTCTGTCAGATTAGATTTAAACTGGATCAGTGTGTCAGTTCAGACATTACTGATGGAAAATGGAGAAAGATGCACATTCCTTGACTTCCTTATTCTTCTCTTACTGTCTTTTAAAGAAAGGGTACATATTCCATTTCTGTTGGATTTGCTTGATCTACGAATGGTTAATAGTAATGACAATTTGCATTGGGTCTTTTTTTTTACTATCTCAGTCAAGTCTCATGCTTTGGGGAATAAAATTTGTAGGAATCATGAATAACAAGTAGGTAATTCATTATTCATATCTGTCTACTGGGAAAAAATGTCACAGAGTGGGTAGGTGGCTGGACCAACATTTTGTAATGAGTCTATGAAAGGTGGCAAAAAAAAAAAAAAAGAAAATTCATGCATCCTAACTGATTCCTCTGCCTTAAACAATGAATATTTTTTCTTTTATGATTATTTGACTTTAATTAATCTTGTGAATATGATTAAGATGCCCAAGTTTATCCATAAGGATAAATTATTAATGCAAATTACACATTTATAAATTATATACAGAGATATATATGCAGAGATTTCTTTCATTTGATCATTTGACTTACACTCTAGTAAGTTTGAAAACAAGGGGTTTTTTTCTTCTGAAAACCTTTGTATTGCTCTAAGTAGTTTCATACTAGATAAAAGAGGATGATCAATGAAAAGGGGTCTGACTGTAGGCTTACAGAGGAAAGGAAAGGAAAGGAAAGGAAAGGAAAGGAAAGGAAAGGAAAGGAAAGGAAAGGAAAGGAAAGGAAAGGAAAGGAAAGGAAAGGAAAGGAAAGGAAAGGAAAGGAAAGGAAAGGAAAGGAAAGGAAAGGAAAGGAAAGGAAAGGAAAGGAAAGGAAAGGAAAGGAAAGGAAAGGAAAGGAAAGGAAAGGAAAGGAAAGGAAAGGAAAGGAGAAAGGAAAGGAGAAAGGAAAGGAGAAAGGAAAGGAGAAGGAGAAAGGAAAGGAGAAAGGAAAGGAGAAAGGAAAGGAGAAAGGAAAGGAGAAAGGAAAGGAGAAAGGAAAGGAGAAAGGAAAGGAAAGGAAAGGAAAGGAAAGGAAAGGAAAGGAAAGGAAAGGAAAGGAAAGGAAAGGAAAGGAAAGGAAAGGAAAGGAAAGGAAAGGAAAGGAAAGGAAAGGAAAGGAAAGGAAAGGAAAGGAAAGGAAAGGAAAGGAAATTTCAGTTGGAAGGGATCTACAATGATCATCTGTCCAGCAGCCTGTTTTGAAGTAGTTCTGTGTGAGAGTGAGTCAAAAGCTGACTGCTCAGAGGTAACTTAAGTCTGAGAGTATTGTAGATCAGAAATCAATTTTGAAGAAAATGCAGAAAAATATAATCAACTCTCAGGTTTGAGGGAAGGCTTCACCTTCTCAGTGTGCTCATGTCCCTCTGCATTACAGAGTGGGACACATTCTGCCATTTGAGGGAAAGTGCTTACCTAAGTTTAGGCTTGGAGATAAACCAACTTGAATAAAAAAATAATTGTGTATTAGAAATAGCACAGTGGTTTTTATCTTGACACATTAAAAGGCTGGGAGTTTAGCAGTTTGTTTTTTGAAACAGTGCACTGTTTCAAGCTTTCTTCAGGTCTTACATGGTTCTGGACATGGACTGTTCTTTGCAGTAGTCTGTGGTACTGACACTAAGCATTGTGTCTGCCACCAAAGGGAAAACCATATCTAGTCTAGTGGGTGGGCAGGAGGAGAGAAACTGAGGCATGAATAAAATGACCAGCCACTTTATTTGTGTAGTTTAAATTGTAATTTACCCCTTAAAGTAATGACCTCATGAAATGTAATGATCTCATGAAATAAGAAATCTGATAATTATAAGATCTGACAACAGAGCTTAGGCTGGATCAAAATCAAGGCACCAAAAACTAATCCTTTCATATTTTATGAAAATGCATGTTCAAATTCCTAGATCTGACTTCAACTTTTATGATTTACATTCACAGTCAAAACAGACTGTTCTGCAGAATCTCTCAAAGGAAATAACAAGTCTAAACACTTCGGATGAGCTCGTAGTTTAGTAAAGGGAGTGCTGTGTTGTGTCATGTTAACAGGCTAAGCCTGCCCTGTATCAGAGAAGGAGAAACTTGTCCCTTGCCTGGATCTGCTTGCTTGGTGCTCGCTTCCCACATGAGTAATATGGATTTGGTTGCAGACTGCTCAGAACACAGTCTAAAAATTAATCTGAAAATCCCAAATCTTTGGTTTTAGGCAGGTCTTTGCCCTGGGTCACTATGCAGCCCCATAAGCTCCAGCTGGCACAGGGCAAGGAGCAGGAACATGTGAGAGCTGGTTGCAGCAGGGACTCAGGGCTGTTACACCAACGCAGTTTTCCCACTGTGGGAGAGGAAGCAGGAGGGAGCTGTGAATAAGAGCAGGTTGGATAAAATCAGATGTTCTGAGGAAGCAAAAGGAAATGATACCATCTAGTCTCCCAAAGGCTTGCTGAAAACGTATAGGACAAAAGCAGTGCAGCCTGTGAGCAGTCATCTGTGAGGGGAACAGAGTATTTTCAAGTGTTTTGGGAAGCCAGACTGGTGGAGTATTCCTGTAAGAGTGCATTTTCTCTATTGTGTAAATAATTCAGCAGTGTTGGTGTTTTGCCTTTAGGCAACAGTATTCCCATAAAGTAGTAATACAAGTGGATATGAGGAAATAAAAAACCTTTGTGTCAGAGGATGTAGAGTCACACAGAAGAGGAACAGTTCTTTTGAGCTTTTGTGCAGAGATGAAAGTCTCCTACAGCAGGCCTTCAGTCTCCCGAACCAGTGACTTGACCAAGCAGAAGACAAGCAAAGTTTTATTGTTCAGGCATGGGAGCCTTTTGTAAAAATACTGTGTTACCCCTACACTGTGTAACCCCATTTGACTGCCTCCTTCCCTGGGTCCTGCAGCAGGGCTGGATGTCTACAAAGTCTGTGGAGAAACAGCGTTGGTGCTGGTGAAACTCTGTACCTGTAAGATTGGCTATAATGGGTGAAAATTAAAAAGAAACAATTATCCTGTAATTTTGATTTGTAATTGAGATCCTTTTTCAAACAGAGAGGTAACAAGTAAACCCTGGTATAATCTTCATCCTTTGTGAGTCTTTTGTTTCTTTACCATGCAGCACTTGACTCTGGCACTCTTGTGAGAGGCAGGGGAGGCAGTGAGCCTGGCAGCCCTCCCCAGTCTGCCTTCCCCTTGCAAGTCTCCTGCACTCATTTAGATCTCTCTGCTAAACTCAGTGAGGAAGAAGGAGAGCACAGCTCCTTTGATGATCATGATCTAAATAGCAAGTTGTCATCTGAAGTAAAAGAGAGAGACTGCAGTGGATGAAAGAGAAGCAATATGCTGATTTTCTGGCCTAGCAGTGCTGTTATTCTACCTGTGTCCCAAGCCCGTATACAAATAATTGGGAATTTGCTGTCTTAATGGCTGTTGGGTTTTTTATTGTACCTCTGTGGCTGTGTGGGTGAACGTAAAAAGGGCTTTGTACATGTATATTTGTATATTTAGTAGACACCACACAGCTAAAGCCTCTTTCAATTTTCTCTCTAATTTATTTTTAATTTTGTAACCCCCCAGGGGTAAATCCTTATTACAAGATGTAAAACCATCTCTTCTACAAAGCAGCTTATTTGTTGATTTTTAATTCAAGCCAGCAGATGCAAAGCTGTAGCTTTTTTCCGAACACTGAGAGCTCCTCTGTATATATAACTGTCAAGTGTGTCTCACTGCAAAATTAGTAAAAAAATTAAAACTAAAATATCATTCTAGAAAGAGCAAGAAGAGAAGGTTTTTATTTCTCTGTATTAAGACTATGCTGGACTTCTGAATCTTGAAACATTCTTAATAGGCAACTTAATTTTAAATCTGCATTACATTTGAATTAGACTGAATATGAAGACTTACATTTTCAGAAGCTCAAGAGCTGAAAGAAGTTGGGGGGTTGTTTTTCAAAGGAGCACCTCCATCAAAAGAAGGCAGTGTCTAAAGACAGCATTACTGTGTGCACTTACATAAATGCATGTTCACTGGCATCAATATCTCCTTTGTCTTGTGGGAAATGTTGTCCTTTAGCTAACCTGCACAGTTTATGGTTTAATATTTGTTTATATGACTGGCTGAAAGTCCTAGTCACAGATGTATTGCAATAATAACAAAAAGACATGACCTGAAATCATCTCTCTTCCTACTGTATCTTGTTCTAACCAAATCATGTTTAAAAATAGTTAGCTGAAAAAACTCCTTTAAAATGCTTCACCAGTTGGTTCAGGTGTAGGCATTTACAGTTTGTCTACTATGCTTACAACTCAAAAGACATGAATAATTAGTTTGCTTTGAGTTGTCATTGAGGGAAATGAATTCTAAAAAAACCCCCAGATTGTGTCTTTTTCCTTTGTTTTTAATAGAGTGTGATGGTTTTGTTCCCATCATTGCTTTTATGCAAAGGCAATGTTTATTTCTGTTCAGGATATGAACCTTAGAATAAAGCTCTTCATTATCTCTGCTTCTCCTTTTCGTCTTCACAAGTCAAGGCTTCTCACTTATCTCCTTAAATCCCATTTCCATTCTCTTTGTTGTCTGAATTCACTGAAGATGCCGTCTGTGATTGCTGTTCAGAGGTCCTGTCCTGCTGGCAGCCCCACACCTTCTCCAGGTTATGTTCCACTGTTGCCTTTTATTGGGTGTTTTTTGCTGAACTGGGACATTTGAGTATGGTGACTTCATTTCAGCCACCTGTCAAAACCAGGACTCCACTGCCTCTGCCTTGATTTGTCCACATCATTGGACTGACAGTCACTGCAGATGATCATCTTCCTTCTGCCTATCTCCCCAAAAAGTCTCCCACTTTGGAAGTGATTCCTGAACTTTTTGCTCTGCTCAGCATTCTCAGCAGAAACTGCTCTTCTGCAGTTTGGAATATCTCAGAGATCTATATCAAAGACAAGTCACCATTTAGCAAGTATTTTTCTTATTTTCATCAAGAGCAAAGAAAGAATCAAGAAAGCAAAAAGAGAGAACTGTATGTGCCAGTTTAAATCGTAGAAGATTTAATTCCCATTGCTGGAAACTAACTTTACCCATTAGCCAGAAGTCATGGCCATACATTTATTTTTAAAGCTACCTGGTCACATCTGAGAAATAGATGATCTGTGGCTGGAAATTGAAGAAAGCACTGGCAAACCAAAGGCACCAAGAGGCCTTAAGTTGTGTCCATAGTCCTGGCTCAGGCAACCTATTGCCAGTGCAGTTTTTGAGCCTGCTGCTTCTCTCTGCTTCTGTAGGTACCATCAAGGTCCTGTTGTAACAAAAACGGATTCAGCTGGGACTTCCACTGTTGGAATAAAGACTGCAGTTTGATGTCTTCTGGTTTTTTAGCTTTATCTTTACTATTAAAATGAAAAATCACTCTGCAGTGTTAACCACATCTTTCCATTGCATTGTTGTTTTCCAGCTGATGCTTTAAAAGGCATTTTCTGAGCAGCATAAGAACTTGAGATACAGTTTCAATACCTGTAAAAGACTTTTCTGTGTGGTTTACACTGATTTCAGTAGAAATTAGGACACATAATCTCAAATTCCCTTCTAAAAAATCTCCCTAAATATATTTTAAAATAATGGAAATAATTCTGCATTCTCAAGTCATCACAAAAGTACATAGATGTAGTCATAATTATGTCTGAATGATGGGATTTAGTATGTGTAACAAACTAAATCCCACATACCCTATGTAACAGGGAAGTGTGGTAGATTAAATGTACTTACTCTTTACTCATTGTCGTAAGTATTACTCTACTCACCACCTTCTGCTATTTTTCTGCTGATTACTGAAAGAAAGAGAGAGAAAGAGGAGAAGGGAGGGAGGCAAGGAAGGAGGGGAGGGAGGAAGGAAAGGGAAAGACAACTTTTAGCATTTACAGTTTTGCACTCAATGTCATTATCACTGTTACAAATAATTAGGCTGTTGCCTAATAATATCCCACCAAAAGAGTGTGTGTGTGAGCACCTGTTAATGAACAAATATGAATTAATTCAGGTGCTCTGTTTACCTAAACAGAGTCATTCAAGTCACTCATCATGGCCAAGCTTTAACAGCTATGATTTTTGAATTAACTTTTGAAGTAATTATCTGTTTTTCTGTGTTTGAGTCTTATAAGGTCTGAGATACCTGTGCTATAGAGAGCCTGCTGTTTTTGCCATGGTATAGAGCCCATATATCACTGGGTCCATTTGAACCAGAGAGTGAACACACTTGTGATGAAGGAAAATGATGAAGGAGAACTGGGAAACTTTAGCAAGTTTTGGTGGCAATGGACAATAATGATCCTTTTCTTCTATGTTTTCCATCACCCATTTTGATGATCACAGGCACTTAGAAAAACTACAGCAATATGAAAAAAATCTCAGAATAGTGGGGTTTGCTTTGAAAGTCTCAAGACAGTTCAAATACCATTTATAGTACTTCAGCAGTACAAGTAAACCCTATTCAGATTCCTTTTTAGGCTCCAGACTCTGAAAGACCTCCAGTTGTACAGTGTTTGGTCGCAGTCTGCCCCTTTCACAGTGCAGTCTCATCATGTGTGGAACTTACTGTAATGCAAATAAGTTACAGGTTTGCCCACCCTCATTAATGAGCTGTTTGCTTTTGAATGGAGAACAATAATAATCCCTAGTCTACCATGAGGAATGCTTTGACCTTTTGAAAGTTGTGGGTTTGATCTGCAGGCGGTATTGTAGTGTCAGCTTTCAAGTGGTGAAGATTAATACTGGATGATTGACAGGGCTCCCATAGAAGGCAGCAAACCTGCCTAGTTCAGAAAAAAGGATTCTGGGAGCAGAGCAATTGTCACCCAAAATAGGTCTCAGTGCAACCTTTCTCTAAACAAGTCTGATACTTTGAACCTCTAGGATCAGGATAACCAGGATCTGTCATGTGCCCAAGTGTGATGCTGTTACTCTCCTGCTCTAGTATTCCGTCATATTTAAAGATACTGATAATCTCCCACCCAGGCAGAAAACTGTTGCATCATATGTGCAACATACAACATTTTATCAGTGTGTATGGAAAGTATAAATGTATAAACTGCTTTATTCTTTAGCACTTTATATGTGCACGTGTATGTGTATATATAAAATGAAAGGTGAGAACATATACCTGATCTGCTCAAGCTGCACTTGTTTTTCTTGCTGGTGTTTACATCTTAAGTGAAGTGTCAGTCTGACCCTCACATATTACTTTGCCAGGCTGGCTCTTTTAATATCTGCTAGACAAATAGAGTGTGTTAGTTGTCACTTCCTTGCAGTGTACCTCTTTGTATATGGTGGCTTTCAGCTGCTTAGTGTAAATGCGAGAGATCTAGATAATTTTTTTGGACAGGCAGGTATTTGGGGCATGTAAACCTGACTCTTACATAATTGTTCTTGTTTACTATCACAGGAGAAGAAAATTTGCTGGCAATTTTGAAGAGGAGATGGTGGAAGTACATGATCCTGGGGATAATAGATATAGAAGCCAACTACCTGGTAGTCAAAGCTTATCAATATACGACTCTTACCAGTGTACAGGTAAGGACTCAAAGGATTTCCTCTTTTGGGGTAAGATGAGTCTGGTGGGGTCAGTGGTGTAGTATCCATTGGCTTCAGTGAACCAATAGCTAATTGCTGCCTCTGACTTCATGTACTTTTTAATGCCAACTCGTAAGACACATTTTTTCATACTGGATTATTTTTATTATTCAAAATTTTCCGAACTGTCCAAAAACATTCTGACTTGCATTTTATTTCTGTGTGCTAAACCATTCATAATCATGTTTTTGTCATTATCTACATAATTTAGTCTTTTGAGGAAATGTTTTCAGATTGACTGAAATGTTTTTCTCACTTTGTATTGTACTTGGAGAAAACACAAGCACTTCTTTTAGGATTCCTTAATTAGATTTGAGTTTCTAGAAGTCTGTGGAGGGTTGACCCTGTTTGGATACCAGGTGTCCACCAAAGCCACTCTATTACTCTTCTCCACAGCTGAACCAGGGGAGAGGGAATATAAGGGAAGGTTTGTGGGTCAAGATAAGGGCGGGGACAGATCGCTCACCAGTTACCATCACAAGCAAAACAGACTTAACTTGAGCAACTTAAATTTGTTACCAGTCAAATCACTCACATTCTTCCCCTGCTCCAGAGTGGGATCCCTCCAGCAGGAGACACTTCTCCACCAGCTTCTCCAATGTAAGTCCTTTCTACAGGCTGCTGTTCTTCACAAACTGCCCCAGCACGGGTCCCTTTCACAGGGTGCAGCCCTTCAGGAACAGGCAGCTTCAGAGTGGGTCCCCTCCAGGGTTACAACTCCTGCCAGCAAACCTGCTCCAGCATGGGATTCTTTTTCCATGGGTCCACAGGTCCTTCCAGGAGCCTGCTGGGTTTCCATGTGGGATCACAGCCTCCTTTGGGCAGTGACCTGCTCCAGCTTGGGGTTTGCACAGCCTGCAGGTGAATATCTGCTCCACCATGAACCTCCATGGGCTGCAGAGGGACATTCTGTCTCATCATTCTGTCTGCACCACGGGCTGCAAGGGAAATCTCTGCTCTGGCACATGAAGCACCTCCTCCCTTTCCTTCTGCACTGCTCTTGGTGTCTGCAGAGTTGCTACTCTCACATGTTCTCACTCCTCTCTCCAGCTGCAGTCTCTGTTGCACAGGGTTGCTTTTTTTCTCCCTGCTTAACTGTGTTATCCCAGAGGTGCTACCCCTGTCCCTGATGGGCTCAGCCTTGGCCAGCAGCAGGTCCATCTTGGTAACAACTGGCATTGGCTCTGTCAGCTTCTAGCTGCTTCTCAGAGAAGCCACCCCTGTAGCCCCCACTGTGTCACAGCCTTGCCAAGCAAACCAAATAGAGGATGTTTAGGATCCCATCATTAGATCAGAGTGCAAAAGTTGTCATTAAGTAAAATGAATGCAGTTTTTATGAAGTGCTACTTCATTGCAAGCTGTTGTAGATGTGTTATGTAACAGCTTAACTGCAGCTATCAAAAAGTGTAGTCCCTGCTAAAAAATTATATGTGTGCTGGACAAAGGCTAGAGTACCGATTTCTTCAAAGATACAATCTGGATATTTTATATATAAAAAGACAAAAGAATCAGGCTTCTTCCAATTTAGGTGGAAAAGTGAATAATAGAAACATTTTTAAGATACTGGAAATTGTCTGTCTTGGGAAATCATTGAATACTTCACTGCTACTTGTTCTAAAACAAACCTAGTGCCTCTTTACATTATTTTTAAATAACTGAACAACACCAGGTAGTGTTCAGTGTATTTTACACCTTACTTGCCTGAAGTTTGCATTAGAGCTAATAATATAAAGGAGCACTATTTAATGTTTTGCAGGATCAAAGCTAATTAAGAGTATATTTCTTCCATAGCTGAAAAGCAGTATTGGAAAATCCTGAGCTTCTTTAGCTGAATAAGAAACGAAAATAGAAGAAAACTATGAATTCAAGGAATTTGAATGTGAGGTTTATGCTAAATACTCACAAGTGCCTCTGGCATCAGAATCTGAGTTTGAAGATTCTTTGAATCATTCCCAGACAATGTAATATTGTTTTTAACACTTTTCCAAATCTGATTTCTTAGTATAGAATAAAGCTTAAATCCACATAAACCTCATATTTTCTGATTTTACAGCCAGTAAAAGCCTCGAAGAGAAAAGCAAACTGAATTGCTTCTTTCATGTGATTCACTCACAGCAAGTATAAATAGTGGACTGAGCAGGATGATTTGAGTCATTAAATCCCATTCCCAAGGCCACCAGCAAGCATGTATCAAAGGTTCATCTGGCCAGACCTGTGAACACCCACTCCAGAAGATGCAGATCCTCAAGCCAGCAGTGCAATGAGCATGGCCTTTAGTGCATTGTGTCAAGAGATCAAAAATTACAGTGGGAAAGGGAAGCGGGCAGGAGAGTTTAAGGGCACTACCTGTGCCTCGACAGGGAATTTGTTAGCTGAAATGATCCATGTTCTCCTTTTGAACTGAGAGAGAGGGAGAGAGGAGTTGTGGATCAGGAGAACTGTCAGAGGTCAGAGACAATGTCATATCCATTTTTAGACCTCTTCCACATCAAAATTACAACAGAGTTCAGGTTTCTTTCACACATAGCTTGAAAGAAGGAACAGGTAGGAACTCAAATGCTGTCAAGCTTTTTTCCAGGCATGGAGTGAATACAGGGTCACCTTTTCCCATAGTTGTCCTTGTTTGCTGGGATACATGTGGAGTGACTGGGAATACCTGCTGCATTTTAAATTCATTTCATGCCTTAATATGAATGAACTTCTCAGTGACAAGCCCAAAGAGACAATGAGAATGGGACAAGTATGAGGTAATGCATTAAGATGTTGAATCAAATGACACATTTTCTGAAATGTAGCCAAACACCCTATTTAATTTAAAAATTAAACAGAAGCAGCTCAGGGAATTATTCAGCATTGGTCTAAGTGTGTCATGGTATGAAAAGTGGAAAATAGAAGATGAAGGAAAGAAAGAAAACTTTTCATAGAATCTGATTTTTGAAGAAAACAGGACTCTCAAGAGAAAGGAACGCTCTGTCCTGAAAGGCCTGATCCTACAGGAGCTTTACCTGTGAGGCCATAAATGCTTGCTGGCACATGGCAAAAAATGTTCAAATCCTTTCAGAACCAAGACCCAGGAAGCTATTGCTACCTGCCACAAATCAGCATGGCTTTGACTGAAGGCTGTGGCAGCCTATGCCTGGGCTGAGGCCTTGGGCTGAGGACTGAGCCCTTCAAGTCAATATTGGGGCATTTTATACTCAACAGGCTGTATGTCAAGGCTTTTTTGATGGAGAAAATCTAAGAGTTTTTGAAATTGTCACTTGAGTAAATGAGAAGTTCTGCAGTATTTTTATAGTGGTGGTACATGGACCATTTCAGTAGGAAATCAGCTTTACAGCACATCCTTTTTTCCACATGACATCTCTGCTCTGTCATGCAAAGCTAACATGCAAGTGTACAATGCTCGTGGTGCTTTTAGGCAAAAAACATTACACTGGTCCCAGCAGAAAGCTAAAGCCTAACAGTAAAAATACACCTTTATTGCAAATGCTTTGATTTCAGCTTTACCAAAACACTCTTAGCATTCAATAGCTTTGTTTGCCAAGTAGTTTTTGTTTTTTAGTATTTGGTATTATTTCATGGTTCCACAAAAAGACTGAAAATGGTGTCCTACTTTTGCTCAGTGTTTCACTATATAATATATAATTTTCCTATATTTTAAGATTCTATTTTGGCTTTGATCTGGGAAAACAGAATTTTCTAATAAACCTTCCTCCTACATGTCTTTCTCCAAATGCCTTCAGAATCACAGTGAATGAGAACATGTAGGCATAAATCAGAAATGAATGTGGTACCTAACCTTTACTTTTGGACATGCTTCTGGTTATTTCAAATCCTCATGTACTCTATAATTACTATCTGAGAATGTGGCAGTCAGTTTCATCATAAGATAAAAGCAAAGTACTGTGAAGCCTAGAAACACATAATTTTCCTCTTTAAAAAAACCCCAACAAACAACTAAAATACCTCCCTTGCAAATTAGGTGACATAGAATTTAGATTGAAAATCAATGCACTATTTATATTTCAGTCATCAAGGTGTAGGTCATTTGCTAAGGATAAAATCCAAGTTATCCCTTTTAGGCACCAGCAGTGCAATCCAAAGACCACTCCGTTCAATGGAACAATGCAAGAAACTCACATCTAATTGTCTACAAATCTAAAATGTTGTGGACATCTATTATCCCTTCCTTTGCTGCACAGAGCACTACCTTGGGGCATGAAAACATGTTTGAACCTATCAGGTTGCTTACTCTTTGGTAGCTTTAAGCTCTGGTTCTTTGCATGCCCAGAGTGATTCTGTATTGATGCAGATAGATGCCTAAATACCTGCCTCTATTAAAAAATGCAAAAGCTAAGTATTTCTACATCAAAGTACCCCAAGGAATTCAATTTGTTAGATATGATCTTAGCAGCCTCAAGTGCTTGCAGAAAGCCTGGAGTGCTTTCCAAATTGTAGGTGTAGAGTCACCTTTTTCATAAAGTCATAGCCTTTAAAGCAGTGGCCCACAGAAAGGACTTGAATTAACTCCATCTTGACTGAGGGGATGGCAACTCAAGCTTCCTGTGGCCATGAAAATGCTCAGGCTAGCACATGAAAACTGTTCCCTAGAGAATACTCTTAAAAAACTGAGTATACGTAAGTCAAAAGGTGCAGGAGTTTGTAAGTGGATCAATTTGATATCTAAACCCACCTATTTCAAGAAGTACCAGAGATCAGTTACACTTAATGTTATCAGACATATGTGTATTGATTCCCAGATGGCCCAAACTTGTGAAATGATCTTTAGTTTCTGTTTGTTGTTTACTCTGACTTGCAGTACATTTTGCAGCCTTCTTGCATGCCAGCTGTACCAGATACAGAATGTGCACTAAGCACTCCCTTGTACACTAGCACCTGGTCCCATGGACTTGTTTTAAAAGCTATGTACTTTCAGGACTGCCTGTGGTAGTATGTGTCATATTTATCCTAATGGGTTTTAAAACAACCCTGGTGTAGGCCTTTTAATAACTATTCAAGAAGGATATTTTAAGTACTGTTAGAGACAATTTTACACAGCAGATGAAATTGCTTCCCCAGAGGGAATTATAAGATTCTGAAGTTACTGCAGTTATTTAGATCTAGATTTTAAATTTCCTTGAAATGATGTTTTATCTTCAACTTGCCTGTACTGCATTTACAGTGTACCACACACATACATCCTCCCAAATCCCTAATGTCTTCCACTAAGCCTGTTATATACCAACAATTGTAACCTTTTCTGTAAGTACATGCTTTCTCATCATATCAAGCTGTGTTATGAGGCAGACTTGCCCTCACCCTTCTCCACAAATTAATTTGCTCTCCTTGCTCCACTACATTGTTCTATTCATCTTGATATTACACTCATGTTACACTCTCTAGAGGTTATCCTTTTTCTATGTTATGACATCACACAGAAATCTGGATTATTTCTGCAACACCTTGCATAATAGTACTGCAGAGTATACATACAATGTCACAAGAGGAGAGGCACTGTCAAGGAGAGAGAGATGTTTCCAAATAGCAATTTATCTGGTAATTTATTCCTTGGGCAATCAAGCCTTTGATTGGCATGATGAAAACAAAGGTAGTAAAAGCTGGGATTTATAGACACCAGGAGACAGGCTATAAAGATATGATGCTGATGTTCTCAACTACTCTTAGATCACTGTGAGGCTCAGCAGTACATCACACTTCCAATTACCTCTGGCAGTTTTCATATCTCAACAACCGCCACCAGGAAAGGAAAGGAGTCAGCAGTAAGTGCTTATTATAGGAGAGCTGGATGGCAATAGACTTTACTTTGTTCTTGGTCCCTGTGGACTCAAAGTACATTGAGGCAGAAGGCTTGAGATGGTTTTGAAGCAAATCTGGGAGGCAGGGAGCAGGGGATATGCAATGTTGTAGATCCACTTTGTCTGGTAGCTGCTAATGTGTATTACTCCAAAAGCAGAGATAAATTCCACTCCTTCTCTTCCTCTTCTCATCCTATGAATGTAAGATTAGCCATACTTTCCTGTTCTGCTTCAGGGCAGTGAGGAAACAGTGCAATGTTAATAAAGTTTGCAGATCAGCATTTTGCACAAGTGTTGCATACTGTGAGAGGCTATCTTGTACCTGATTTATTATCAGACTTTGAGTTACTGTTCTGTCTTTTAACTTGTTACATGTCTGAGGTGTGCAATCCAGGCCCTACAGTATCCCCTGTCTCTGTATGTGGGTTTGAAGACAACAGAGCTCTCAGTATCCAGAGCTCCTGCCTCTACTGGCAAAATTAGCCCAGAGCCAAACTTTTTAGTAACAAATACCCCAAATCTCATTAAATTCAGTGGAACTGTGCCCATTACAAGAGCAGAGGTTTTGGCCTCCTGTGCCCATTTTGCATCTTCTGGCAGGTGACATGCAAAAGCAGAGGTTTTCCTGTAGAAAAGAGCCATGAATTTTCTTAGACCAGGATCTCATCCCCCACACAGGCAAAGCAGGTGGTGACATGGAGAAGTTTCTAATGAGTCACCTTGAGAAAATGACCTGCCAAGCTCTTATCCAGTCAACTTAATTTGAGAGAAGCTAAAACAGAAAATGGGGATGGGAGATGATTCTGCAGAAACACATGACTGCTGGCAGAACTGTCTTACAATGATCTTTTTCTGACAATGGCATGTAGAATCAGAGGGAGAAGTCAGTTAAAGGAAAGACCATTTCCATGGTCAGTTTGGAGGTAAGTTTTCCTGGTATCTGAGCAGATCTGTATGAGCACAGCTGGACTTCATGTACGGAGAAGAGATGAAGAGGTATTTTTTTAAGGAGTCAAGATGTGATTTGTATTTGTAGTAAAGCATGTAGAGAGTTTAGAGCAGAGGAACTCTGGGTTGGATGTGCCCACCACCTTCAAGAATCCACTAAACTCCTTCTATGTACACAGAAAGCTGAAGCTGAGATTCCTCATCTCAGGTTTTGATACATACAAGTCAAATAGAGGTGAAGGTCTTTCATTAGTCAAAGTTTTAAGTGAGTTTCTGTGTCCACAGGGAAAAAGAAAACACTGAGAACAGATTAAAGAATTAAAGATTAAAGAAACTGATAGGAACAGTGTCTTGGTTTGGGAAGACAGGTATCTGCCAGGGAAAGCTGAAGTTTCCCTTAGAATGGAGAAAGTAAACCCCTCACGCCCCCCGCCAAATTATAATTTTGCAATTAAGGGCTCTCAAGCAAAGATTTGGGAATAGGAATAACAGTTCTTTACTAGGAATATTAACAGTACAAATGTGGTAGAAAAACAAAACCACCCCACCAAACCAGCAAACAAACAACAATTTTGGAATGCCCTGACAGAGTCAGAGCTACAACCTGATGCCCTGTTGGTCAGGGTGTTGGAAGCAGTCCAAAAGTGAGTCCTCGTGGAGTGGCAGATGTGGTTCTGTTGAAGTAGAGATGATCCTGTAGCCAAAAGGGTCCAGAGGTGGTGAGAAGGGGTCTGGTGATGGTGAGAAGGGGTCCAGTGATGATGAGATGGGGTCCGGTCATCCTCCCAGAAATCGGGGTGAAGCCAGAGAGCTTCGTGTTCCTGAGTCCCAGTTTTATCCAGGTAGGAATGGTTGGCTCCCCCCACTGGGTGGAGCATCTCACAATAGGATGATGGAATGTGGATGTACTCCCCTGAGGAGGGTAGGGGTGTCTTAATGGTCCATTAGCAGAAAATATTCCCCGGGCAGTAAAAGAGATAAAGAACAATGCCCCGCCTGGTTTTAACAGTTGGCCCATTATCAAAAGGCACCTGTCCCCCCTCCTTCCAGAGTTACAAAAGATAAAGGAGAACAATTCCCCAACTGCTTTCAGCAGATGAAAATAGAATACACATTTTAGGTTCCACAACCCAAGACAAACAGTTCCAGAAGCATCAAGAAAAGAATTGGAGATCTTGTGGGCAAAATGGAGAAGACTGGGAGCAGTCTTCTGTCTTTTGTTTATTCCACGTCACGGAAATACACATTTTTACATTTTTTTAAAACAAATTACATCACTTATTTTTTCACCAGTCTCCATACCTGAAGTACTATATATTTTGACTGAGTGAAAAGTTAATGGTTTCACATTAATGTTGTGGTTAAATAAAAGCCATGCAAGAAAGTGGTAAAGTTGTGATGAGGTAGCAAATAGAAACATGAAAGATAAAAACAGTGCTCCTTTTTTATTTGAATTGCTTGAAATAACCCTGTCAAGAGATGCTGCCAAGCATCCACACCTTTCCTGCAGAAGGTTTTGGTTGCAGGGCAGCATAATTGCAACACAGCTCCCCTGGCAGCTGGCATCCAGCTCTGTGAGAGTTCACATCTCATCTGCTTTTGTTGAATCAAGTGTGTGTGATATTGTGAAGGTGGTGTAAAAACTGGAGAAGAAAAGCCCTTAAATGGGCATCAAACCCTTTCTTCCTCTGTGAAAAAAAAAAAAAAAATAGAAAAGTTAAACAGAAGCTGTGTCTCTTATTGTATATAGCACTTGCTGTTGTCTTAAAATTTCCATGTCACATGCTGAAATTCCGTAGCCATCATGTGTACTTGACCATGCAATGTTTGATGGATACAACACTGATTTTACTGATCCCTCTGCTCTGGAGAGCAGGGTAAGTAGAGGGTGCAGCTGATTCTCTGCATGATTTGCTGGAGGGCAGCGCTAATGAGAAACCCCTAATGTGAAAAAAAGGGCTTATAACTGGGGGAAAAAAATCCAATGAATGTTTAAAAAGGAAGATTCAGCTCAGCTGTTCCCATAGGGAGTTTGCTGACCAGCTTTTTTCTTTTTGATATCACTGCAGATCAGCAGTTCACACTCTGTATTTCAGACCTTTCTTCTAAAGCTTGCCAGCTCTCCCTTCCAATGATTTAACAGAACATTCTTGCTGTAGATTTGCAGAGACATGCTGAATTTGTGAGAACAGAGACTGGATTTTTACTATTAGAAAGAGAATATTTGTCTTTGATTCACAAGTATAATAATTTAACAAACAAGTAATCAGAGGAAATAATAGATATCAACAGGCTTAGATGCAGTGTGGTATCTTTTAGAGTCAATAATTTTCCATTTCTACAACAATGTAACATTCTTATAATAAAAAGAAGTTTCTATAGGACAGTATGTCAATAGATTACATATTTTTGTATCCTGCCTTCTAAAGCAGCCCCATTCAGAGCTGTGACTGCAGAAAACCACGGGCAAGCACAGCACTGTCAAAGAACATGGTCTGCACCACCCCATGGCAACATAGGAAATATGTTTTCTTTTAGGTTAGTGAGATAGAATAACTTCTGTGATTAACAGGAGTGTTTAAAATCAGGCCACTCATTAATTTACCTTAATGACTGGGTATAGGTAATACCTTTTTAAATAAACATTTTAAAGGAAGGAAAATATCAGAGATAATTATTTGAGAAATATTGATAAACAACTGACCTTTATGTATGATAAATGAAATTCAGCTAAGCATAATTTGTCCTCATTACCGTAAAAGCTTTATAGACAGAAAAATTACAATTAGGCATAACATTTTTTCTTAATAGCTGAAATAATTAATAACAAACAAAGAAAGAGAAAAAGGCAAAAAGCCCTGCTGCAGATGAGGTAATCCTCCATCTCACATCTTTTGTCTGTGGAATACATAAGCATTTTTTCTTCTATCAGTCAGGTTTATCTGAGAAAAAAAAAAAGAAAGGCAGGGTGAATTTAGTCCTGGAGAAGTGAAATTTAAAGCAATACCTGGAAAAGAGTTAGGTAATATTTTCTAGGTTATCTTATTGCTTGCATTGTGGTAACCTAATTTATTTCTGTCTACCTCATTGTTTAATTAAAGGTATAAACTAAGCATAATTTAAGAACTATATAATGTCAGTGAACATTACCTACATTTCACGTTTGTATCTATTGATGCTGCAGCATTCCAAATAACAATTTGTGAATTAGACTTTGGACTGCCAACCCAAGGAGGCATTTTACACCTGTTATCAGCATTGTTTATTTGTGAAAGGTTCTGTTCACACATCTTTTCATGTTACTGCTTAAAAGATACCCATTCATATACTTGAAAGCATAGGTATGTTTAAATATTTATGGAATGAGTGGAATTTTTAAAATCTTATTCTAGAAGACTGCTAGTGGGAATTTGCATGTTGAAGTACACCTGCAGCAAGTACAAGCATTTTTTAAATTCGTGGAACAATTTAGACTCATAGAACCGCCCAGCTTGGGAGAGCCCTCCAAACTGGTCCAACATTTTGTGGGAAACAGAGCCTAGATGAGATTATTTAGCACCATGCCCAGTCACATCTTGAAAGTCTCTGGTGACCCTACCATGTCTCTGTGGAGTTTGTTCCCACTGTAAAAAAAAATTCTTTCTTTATTGAGATGAAACTTTTCCCAGTGTAACTTGTGTTCCTTGCCCCTCATCTTCCCTCTACTCCACACTGGTGAGACACCACCTGGAATACTGCATCCAGCTCTGGGGCCCCCATTGCTGAAGGTCCATAGAATTGTTGAAGCAAGTCCAGAGGAGGCCACAAAGATGATTAAGAGGGATGTAACACCTCTCCTCTGAAGAAAGGCTGAGAAAATTGGGATTGCTCAGAGTGGAGAAAATTCTGGGGTGACCTTATATCAGCATTTCAGTGCCTAAAGAGGTCTACAGGAGAGCAGGAAGAGGGACTTTTCATAAGGACATGT
Organism: Phylloscopus whistleri; assembly: GCA_017589585.1. Taxonomy (NCBI): domain Eukaryota; kingdom Metazoa; phylum Chordata; class Aves; order Passeriformes; family Phylloscopidae; genus Phylloscopus; species Phylloscopus whistleri. The sequence goes on from JADMLD010000712.1 coordinate 810,684, forward strand.
AGTGACAGGATGAGGGGTAAGGACTTGAAACTGGAGGAGTGCAGGATTAGATTAGACAGCAGGAAGAAACTCTTCCCTGTAAGGGTGGTAAAGCACTGGAACAGGTTGCCCAGAGAAGCTGTGGATGTTCCATCCCTGAAACTGTCCCAGGCCAGGTTGGATGGCTGTTGAACAACCTGGTCTAGTGGAAGCTGTTTCTGCCCATGGCAGGGGGCCTTGGAACTGACTCATCTTCCAGGTTCCTTCCAATCCAAATCCTTCTATAATTTTATGATTCTATGATTCTCCATGTGATTTCTATTAAAAAAGAGCCTCTGTCTTCTTTGTAGCCACACATTAAATGATGGAAAGCTGTGGTGAGGTGAGTTAAATTCCCCTGTTTGACGCCACACTGGGAGGGAATGTGACAGAGGCATCCAAACCTTCGGGGATAGCTGCGAGCAGGATGAGAAGTGCCTGCCTCCCTGCTGTTTGGTACCACCTTTGGCAGAGGTGGTGGGTGTAGTGTGTGCTGAAGGACAGACATCCAGCAAGTGCAGGCATGATGAATGAGTGTGGGGTGAGACAGGAGCTGTTGAGCTGTGCCCGCATCCCACAGGATGCAACGAAGGGTGCCCTTCCCTCAGATGCCCAGGATTTAATGTGTGGGCTGGGTACTCCTGCCACCAGCCCTCCCTGCCCCAGCAGCACAGCTCCTGGAGTTGTTCCTGTGGATGTGATGTGTTGCTGGTGTGTGTCCTTGCCCAGCCCAGCTGCCGAGTGTGAGCTGGGTGCACACTGGGTGTGCCACGGGCTCTGCAGGGGCAGAGCAGAGGCCTCGTGAAGGTGAAGAAGCTTGTTCCAGTTCTTTCAGACCTTGTCCCTTTTTGTGTTCTGTCAGTGAAAGATGGTGTTTTGAGGACTGCTGCAGAAAGGTTTCACTGTTAAGAGGCCTGACCATGACTTTTAGATGATTAGCTCGCACTTTAAATGCAGAACCTGCTTTTAGCATCGACCGTTCCCATTTGTAATTTCTCTCATCTGTTCTGCAGCTCTTTGGGGCCGTTTAAGCCTGCCAAGAGCAGCATGGTCCCACTGATAAACTGGTTTTCCTCTGAAGTCTTTTGCTTCTCACTCTCTGGGAAATCTTTGAAATGGATGGGTTTTCACTGCACACTACTGTTTTTCAAAGGCAGTTTCAGGGAAATTATTCTCAGTCCAAAAACTGGGGTTTATATTTTTGCTGATCCCACAAATATAGTGTTTATTACCTATGTATCTCACATGCAAAAAATAGTTTCCTAAGCAGTAAAATTCTTGGAATAATCCAAAAATATTTCTTTCTTCAAATAACACATGGATGAACAAAGAAGGTAAATGGGGTTTGATCTTTATTTGATAAGAGTGTCCTTAGTGCTAAATCACACTGAGAAAGCAAGTAACATGTGATGGGTTCAAAGGGAGGAAAAATCAAACATCATCTAAAGTAAATGTAACAATATCTGGAGTGTTTTTTCCAGAACTGCGGACATGGTTGACAGTTCTCCTTCTTTGGTTGTTCCAGACATTTCATTAGGAAGATGTATGTCATATAGCTTTGGTGCATGCTGTATCAATTGGCATTGAACAGTAGTGTATCCTGCACGATTTGTTAATTCCTATTATTGGTCCACAGAATTGCAACTCTTCATTACCTGTATCTTTTTAGGAAGTGGGGTTAAAGTCAAGTTTCTTTGGGTGTTTCTTACACAGGATTTTTGTTTCCTGGTGACATGCAGTTAGTTTAGTTTCTAAAATGTATTTTAATTTGAAAATCTGAAGATTCTCTCACTAACATTTGGTGCATTTTTTTATCACATCTTCTCTGGGCCTATTGCTTGATGTCTGAAAAAAACCCAAACAATTAAAAATTGTGTTTCATAACATTTCTTTGAGAAAGCTCTTTCCAAGGGTATATTGGCAAGAAGACTTGAGTTTCTTGCACTGCACTCAAGATGGGGTTTTGGTGGGGGGGCTTTTTGTTTGTTTGTTTTTGTTTGTTTGTTTTTGCTTCAAAGGCATATGGGACTCTATTTTCACAGAGATAACAGTCACCACAGGGGCCAGATTTTTCATAAGCATTCTGCATGCAGAAACCCCCTGATTTATATAGACAGATTTAATAAATCTGGTCAAATAGTGTGTTATGAACATTCCTAATATCTCGACCTGAAATGTCTGAATTAAAGCATATGTCTAGACTGCAGGAAAACTACCTTCAGCCCTTGTCTATTAATCACCAGAGGTGAGGACCAGATGGAGTGGTGTGACTCTCCTTTGGCCCAGGTTTTCTTCCCATGGCTTTGAAATATGCAGCTGAATCCAAGAGCAGTGCATTTGAGTGTTATTGTAGAGCAGCAGCTCTCCTGAATTCATGGAATTGTCATGGACAGTCTTACCCTGTGTCTGATGTATCAAGAGCCACTTGAATACACTTTCTCTTTGTGGAAAGGGCTCTCACAAAAGAAATAACCCTGCTTCCCTCTGCTGGAATCCGTCCTAGTGTTTGGGGCAAAGTATTTGCAGGTTGATATGTTCTTGATTTTTCTTCTCTTTTTCGACAGCTCCTAGACTGTTTTGTCATCCCAGTGGTGATACTCCTCTCCTGGTTCTTCTTACTGGTACGATACAAGGCAGTACATTTCATTGGGATTGTGGTCTGCATTCTGGGCATGGGCTGCATGGCAGGAGCAGATGTCCTCGTTGGGAGACAGCAAGGAGCAGGTAAGTAAGGATAGATGGGTTGTGTGGCCAAGTTCTGTTCAGAGAAGCCATTGGCCAGTGTGTGTTAGACTGGGGCCAAAAAGGGGGGAAATTTGGCAAGAAACTCTGTACCTTCATGGATCCAAAGCACTGCACCATTCAGAGTTGTCTCTTTGTCAGAAGGGCAAAAAGGGGTCAACACTTAAAAGTCAGCAGTGCTGTAAGCAGGTTTCTTGGGCTCTGTGTCTTACAACACGGGTCACCCTCTGCAAGCTGAGGGACAAGTTAAATATTTGTAGTTTCATTCTCTTTTGGCTTAGCTGTTGGACTGCAAACCTCAATAGCTTCCTTTCCAAATTGGCTACATTTCTGAGTCGTAAGCGCCTCTCACATCCACTGTGTGCTCTTCCTTCTCCTAACTTTGCTTGTTTTTCTACAGAGTTTGGGTCACTTGGTAGGTGCTAAGACACTGAACCTATATGCTACCAGTTGGGTTTTGCACACAGTCTCATACTAAAGCTTTGGGACTTGACTGTAATATTTTTGAAAAGAACCTCCTTGTGTGTAAAATGTTCTTTTTTTAAGCGTGGCATCATATGAATAATGTGTGTGTATCTATTAATGCAGACTAGACAGAGTTAGATTTCATCGATCAACTTCCCCTGTCACATTGATTTTTCTAGTGCCAAGCCAAATGATGTGGGAAGGCTGGAAATTCTTTTCAAAGATTGTCAATTAGGCACAGTTTTCATTCTTAATTAAAAGCACTGAATTGTGAGCAGAGCATAATACACTGGGATTTAAAATTCTTGACTCAGCTTTCTGAATACAAATGCAAGTGCTGTAAAAACTGCATTTGCCAGAATGCTACTAAATAAAACAATGGAGTTTGTGACAGTGCTCACCATACCTCCCTGCCCCCTTTTATCTCTGTCCTTAATCCTGAAAGGAGACTTTCAGTTACTGGTCTCCTCCAGAAGTAGCCTTGCCCCAGCTAAAAAAGAGATAATATACTCTGTGCTGTGTAATCAGCCAGCCAAGGCTGTATTGGGAATGGCTGATTTCAGAGGGATTGAGATTTCAAACCTGGGTTCCAGAGCAAACATCCAGTGTCCCAGCAGTCCAGAGAGTAACATGCTTGAGTGGGTGGGCTGTGGATCAGCAGGAGCGTGTGGGGCAGTGGAAGCAGACAAGGAACAGATTGAAGAACCCTGACACTTTGCCATCCAACTGCAGTAATTAGATGTTATTTGCCATGTTCATTGTTAAAGCATGGGTATAGCTGTTAAGTAAATTTGTCCAGAAAAATCTGTTAACATGCATTATTGCCTTTTAATTTGAACCTACACATGAAAAACTGTGTCCATGCTTATTGCTATGCAGAGAGACTGCAGTGTTTTTATTTGTTTTAGTGGTATAATGGTGTTATTAATGATGCTGTCTTTAATAGAGTAAAATAGATCTCCTAGTTTAATTTCTTTGAAAGGCTGAAACTACACATTAAAATGTACAAAAAAAAAATAATGGCAGGAAAAAAAAAGAACAAAATTATTGAAACTCTTCATTAAGAGGTTGTACACCATTTATAGGATGTTTCCTTGGACTGGACATATTAAAGTAAGGAAGTCACCAAAAACAATGATGCTTCATTCATCCTCAGTAAATGTCTCTGTTTATCTTATATTTTAAGGGGCAAGAACTATTGATACCCGTGTGCCCCTGTTGATCACACTGCTTACTGTATTAGAAGAGCCATGAGGCTATGCTAGGTACCCATAAATTGCATAAGGCAATTTAGCCTGCCAACTCTTACAGTAAGGGAACATGAGTTTAAAATGTGTCACTGAGAAATTAATAGGTGTTTTCCAAACTGTCTGCAGGAATTAGGTATAATGTGCACACATGATTTCAGTTTTCAGTTGTATCCTTATTGATATTTTTGCACATTACTTAATGGGAAAACAATTATTTAGAGCTCTATCATCTTACATGCCAAGTATACCTGAAAATAATACTATTCTGAACTAATACCCATGACTTACTTTCATACTTCTGCTGCTGCCATAAGCAGGGGTCTAAGCCACACAGGTCTAAGTGTTTCGTCCAGGTTTTTCGAAGCACTTTATAGCTTTAACTGACAACAGTCTCTGAACACCAGTCACATCAATCCTTCTAATACATATATCAGTGTTCAATTTAAAATGGGACACGTTGAGAATTATTTTTAGGTATCATGTTCATCAGTAACTACAATCAAAAGCAAAGAGAAACACCTCTTAATGGCAGGGGTTAGGGCTAAAAAGTGACAAAGAGGCCTATTGGGAGTGTGAAAAGAAATTGTGTCAGAACACAATTCACATTTAAAGGATTTGTGTTACACTGTAATGCTATAACTAGTTCCCAAAACAGTAACTCCACTCTGGATCATATGACTTCTCCACAGAATGTTAAATATGGTAATAATCATTAATGTAAAGTTTGTTTCACTAGTCTATGCCTTGTGTGTCTTCTGAAGAATGACCTACACCATTAAATTGGTCAAATACAAGTTTATTATCCTAAAAGTCTTTAGAATGCCTCTAGTTAGTTGACACATGTTTCCATAGCAATGAAACCAGTAGATGCATGTGGATATTTCATCCATGAAAATAAGTCTATAGGGATATGTCAGTCTTGGGAGAAAGTACTAAAGTCTCAGCCTCTTGAGGAAGCAAAGATAAGGCATTTAACTACCAGAATAGTGATTGCTAAGAAAGAAAGCAAAAAAAAAAAAACAACAACAACAACAACAACAACAAAAAAAAAAAAAAAAAAAAAAAAAAAAAAAAAAAAAAAAAAAAAAAAAAAAAAAAAAAAAAAAAAAAAAAAAACCAACCAAAAAACCAACCAAACTTTACAACATTTTTACCCCAGTATATAAAGTTTTGATGCACTAACTCCTTGGGTACCATGTATTACTCTAGTCACTGCATCTCAAAAAGACATCATCAGAAAATAAACCCGTATAAGCTGTGGAGAAAGGTGGGAAAGCTGTTCAAGGGCATAAAATGGATTCAGATGAAGAGACTGTAGCCAGACTATTCCATCTCTCAGAAAAGGCAAGAAAGAGGCAGATACTGTAAAGGTATATGAGGTCTTCAGTGATACGGAGAGGGTCAATACAGAGTGACTTTTATGTATTTCTCAGAAAATTATGGAATGACAAATGTGGTTTTGAAGTATCCAGTATAAAAGTTAAAAGCACGAAGTACTTCTTAATAGTAGGCCAAAAATACACAGATTTTACACAACGTGATGAAAAATCCCTCAAAGTTTATTAAATGTGATGGTCTGATGCAACAGCTATCTCAGAAAATGCCCAGAGAACTGGTTGATAAAAGTCCCTCTGTACTTCCCTATTTGTTTATGCTCTCCTCAGCCACCCTGTGCTGCTGAGTACCAGAGGAGGTTCCAGGGTCAGTCTGGTGCTCTGAACAGATCTCAGCTCCCTCTTCTGGGAAAACCCTGGAGGTTGAGGCTCACACTCAGCATGAGAGCACTTTGGGAAGAGCTATCAGGGTGTGATGCTTGAGGCCATCCCATCTGTGTGAAAATGCTCAGCCTCTGAACTCCCTTTGTTTCACAGATGCAAAAGGATGATATTTTTGTCCCAGCAGAAGCTCTTAAGTCAAAAGCTTTTTCAGCAAAACTTCCCTGAAGTGTCAGTGAGTAGCTGCAATAAATACCAAATAAGTGAGCTCAGTGAGGAATCAGTGGAGCCACTGTGAAATATGAAATGCATCAGGGGCATGAAGAAGTTTGTAAAGTGCTGATGGTTATTTTAAATTGAGACCATCTTCTATTACTGATTGCAAAAGAAGACTAAAATAAGAAAAAGAAAAAAAAAAAAAAACCCAACCAAATCATAAAAAGATAAATTGTCAAATATAAACATGCTGCCAGTCAAGGAACATTCAAAACAGAAATTCAGTGAAAGGTTGGATGAGTATGTGAAAAACAAATCTAGTAATGTTTGCTAAATACACAGAAGTCACATCTCATCTGAGCTGAAAAATGTTGGAAAACAAGAGAGTATTACTGGGAATATTTTACACTTTACTCCATTCCTGTTGTCCTTAAACAACTTATGCTTTTCTGGTGCTTAGAGCCAGTGTTGGAGACAGGATCGATGAACCCTTGGTCTGTCCTCTTATGACCATTTTTAATATCATAAATTTCTTTTCCATAGAAATTTCAGCACTACAGTTTGGAATGACAACTGAAGGCTTAAAAGCACTCCTTAAAGAAAAACATTGAAAAGATGATTTTGAACCAATCAGAATGTTTGGTTTCCATTTTTATTTACTGCAGTGTATATTTTACAAATCAATTGAAATAAAACTTTAAAAGGCAGGGTTATAAAAAATAAACCATGATATTTTAAAATAAAACGAGGTTTCTTTTTTTAAAAAAATGCAGTTTAGTACTTCAGCATTTCTGCTGAAACTTTTCAAAGAAAAATCCATTATATCCAGCCTTTCAGAATATGGTTCTGCAGCAATATCTGACAGCTTTGTGAAGCTGTAGCTCTTGTAGAAATAATTTAACAAGCCATATGTGCAGAGGGAATTGCATGCACCAGTTTGCAGAGCTAGGGCCTCAGTTTTCAAGCTGGAACTTGATCTTGATCAAATGTCACTGCAGCTCTCCCCAACACCCAATAATAAAATCTTCCAAGACTTGAAAAGATTTCAAGCAGTCTTTGATAACAAAATGTTTTAGTAATTCTGTATACCTGGGGGTTTTGAAAATACATCTTGTTGTTCTTTGCATGCATTAGGTACTGCTATGTTAATTGAACCTCTTTTAAAAATCTGTCATTATCATCACCCTGCCTACACCCCATCCTTCCTCCTCCCTTTCTTGTCAAACAGCTCCATGTGAGAATGAGGTCAATATTAGGTTGTAATGATTTCTTCACTCATTTCACAGGTACACAAAATTTTTCAGTTGTCCTCAGATCTAAGTACTGAACATGTTTTAGACTGGTTAAATTTCAAGATGAGATGCAAACTGCTCTGTAGAGCTGAGTCACATTCTCTCTGCAAAGGAAAAAAAAGAGCCAGTAATAATAAAGTAAAAAGGATCACTTGGATTCTATACTTTTATTACAAGTTTTTCAGAATTTTTTGGCTTCTTTTTTCCTGCGGCAAGGAATACGCTTTCCCTTTGTCTCTGCTAGACTTGGCTGGTGTATTGAATGAAAACTGTTAAAATGACAGAACATTTGCATTCATTTTATTAACCCAGGTAAGGGCCACGTAGTGACTGAGGAATGAAATCTGTAGGGAAGAACATGCAATGGTTTCGGACAAGAGAGGGTTGCTTTGAGGCATTCTAATGTTTTTCTGTTTTTCCCTAGGTGAAAACAAACTGATAGGGGACCTCTTAGTGCTTGGTGGAGCAACGCTGTACGGGATCTCGAACGTCTGTGAGGAGTACATCGTCCGAAACCTGAGCCGGGTGGAGTTCCTGGGCATGATCGGACTCTTTGGCTCCTTCTTCAGTGGGATTCAGCTGTAAGTGGGCAGGTTTGAGCCCACTAAGGCTCAAATAAGTGCAGCTGGGGCCTCAACTGCAAGCCTAATAGTTGGAAGGTGGCTTCCAATGTTGCAGTACTGTGACTGATGTGAAAGTAGCCCTGCAAGATTGCTGCATTTTGTGCAGGTCTGTCACTGGTGCTTGTAACACAGAATGACTTCTGATTATTAGTCCAAAACAAGTTGCTTCTCTACAGATCTAAGCTATTCTGCTTCTAAGAACAGAGACTGATAAAAAAAACACAGCCCATCAATTCCTACTTCAATAGTTCTATCCTTTTAACTAGAAAGCTTAATGTATTTATTTGGGATCTGAACAAGTGTCTTAAAATTACTTATATTAACTAGCTGCCATACAAGAAGTTCCCTTTTAAAAAATGCAGAATTTAAGAGCATGTGAATGTGCCTAGTGTCTTTGGCTAAAGCATTTTTTTGTATGTTTGTGATTAAGTAGATGCTAACATTCTGAGGACATCAAAGCAGTGCCCTTGTTTTGCTCTGTGTGTGTAAACTGTCATGTAAATCTATCATATTCTAGAATTGAGTCATAGTGCTGTTACTCCCTCTTGACCCAAGCACTTAGTCACATTTCAGGGTCTGTGAGCTGTTCTGCTGGTGGGAATCTGGTTTTGGAATAAGGCATCTTTATACAAAGAAGACACAACTGGAAGGAAATAATAGGAACCCATTTCTTTGCTGAAAGCCCTAAGGTTTTTCTATTCAACCTTTGGCCCAAAAGTTCACTCCAGCAGGTTTTTCTCCACCAGCCTCTGCAGCTTTTTGCTGACAGCGCTTTCTGGGTACCTTCTGGAGACCCAACCACACTTAGTTCATACCTGTGCCTTTTTCTTACCTTTACCTGTAATGAATAGCAGAAGTCACAGTTATGTGTTCACAGAGATTTAATCTAACTAAATATAACACTTACTTCAAAGATAAGCCAGTGCCTCATGTTAAGTTTCCAGGCTCTTTCTTTGAAAAACTACTGGCCACTTTGGTGCAATATAGGACCTTTAGATCCTCTAAACTGAGGGAGTCTTAGACTGTAACATAAAATAAACACACATAATGCCTGTTGTGCAGCAAAGGAGGAAGAGCTAAGGTGTCAGGGGAAACAGTGAATTAATGAGTTGGCTGATTACCCAGACATGGTGGAAAGAGAAGTATATTGAATATGATTAAAGCAGGGAGGAAGAATAAGAGATTAGTTTACAAGAGCTGGGGATGTCACAATTACCCAGCAAATGGAGATAAGGTTATCTGATGGAATCATGTAATCATTGCATGACCTATTTTCTCCTGGCCCCCTGAAGGTCATCTGTGTCGCACACGACACAAAGAACTGACACACACACGATGCGATGTCCAAGGCAGAAAAGAGGAGGGTTTATTTACAAATTCAACATTTATCGAATTCCATCAGTGTCCATGGATTAGAGGAAGAAAATCTTCCTCCTCAACCACACTAGACGACCCAACAGTCCATCAACAGTCTCCTCCTTATGAAAAGAATGTAAACATTGTTAGATTTTACAATAACAAAAAGGTTTTTATATAAAATTGTATCTGACTCCATTACAACAGGTAAACACAGAAGGCTAAAAATAAGACTTTACAAAACTCCTTAAAGGGACAGAGGAGAACAGCAAAAACCCAGAAAACAATCTGGTTCAAGCTCCTACTCAAAAGCTAGCTTCCAAGTTACATCAGGTTGCTTAGGAACTTGTTCAGTTGATTTCCTGGTATCTCCAAGAATGGACCTGCTAGTCATGCTGGACAACCTGTTCCAGTGTTTCACAGGTTTGGTTTTTTTTTTCCCTTGATATTTAATCAGTTTTCCACATTGCAACTTGTGTCCATTTTCATTCATCCTTTTGTTGTGCATCTCCAAGACAAGTATGACTATCTTTTCTGTAACTACCCATTGCATAGTTAAAATAGAAAATTTATTGCTGTGTCCTCATTTCCCTCAGCTTAGCCTTCTCTTTTTCACCCTAAGCAAGCCCTGCTGTTTCAGCATCTCCTCTTAGATCCTGTCCTCAACCTGCCTGACCATTGCGATGGAGTTCCACTGTACTCCCTTCAATTTGTTATTGTCTGTCTTGTTCTGGACAGCCCACAATTGGATACAGTACTTTGGTTGCTGTCTCACAAATCACATCCTTCGACTTTCTGGCCAGACTTTTACTAATACAGCTCAGGATGCTGTTGCCCTCCTCTGCTTCAGGGACACATTGCTGACTTGTGTTCAGGTTGATGTCCACGAGGACTCTAAGGTTTATTGCTGGAAAACAACTTTCTATCCAGTCAGCTCCTGGTCTGTACATAGTGTCACTCCACCCCAGGTGCAGGAGTTAATGCTTGTTTTTCTTGAACTTCATGAGGTTTCTTCTTGCCCTTTTCTTTAGACAACATTGTAGATAGTCCACCCATCTAGTCCGTACCTCTTGAGTCTCTACAGATCTTTAAGGAAATCATGTTGGAAACCTTGCTAAAGTAACAGTAGGTTACACCACATCCTCTCATCCATTCCCTCTCCTTTATTTACTGATCCAGTCACCTCATCATAGAAGGCAGTCATTTGGGTCAAGTTTGCTCTTGAGGGCACTGTGCTGGCTGTTCCCAGTGGCCTCATCTTCTTCATTTCCTACAAATGGCTTCTGGGTAGATTTGTTCCATAATCTCCCCAAAGGTTAGCATAAGGCTGGCCAGGCTATGCTTTTAGTTCTGTGTTAAACTGAATATTGCATTTGTCTCTTTTCAGTCATCAGGGACCTCCTCCAACTATCACAACCTTTCAGAATCATTGTGATTCCAATTTTTCAGTGCCTCTGGCATCACTAAATGGCCACTTCTGGCAAAGTTTCTCTCACCCCTCTTTGTTTCACAGATCATAAGGAATCACAAGCCACAGCATATTGTTTCATACATCTGTTGTATTGGCTAAGCAATAATGTGAACACAATGTTCCTACATTTAAGTTACGTGATTTTTTTTTCCAGACCAAGAGATGTTGCAGTTTGTTTTCATTATATTCTTCAGGAATTACTGATAAAAGAGACATATACCTTATGCATGCAAAGACACCTGTAATTTAGTTATTTGCAGAGAATATATCTTATTATTCTGAACACAGTATTAGATTTGCCTCACATCAGCAGCAAGCAAATTAGAATTTCCAGGATGCAACTCTTTAGACTAGATTAATCTGAAAGGTGCCGAACTCCTGTAGTTTTACTATTAGACTTGGTCTTCCACATGCCACCTTTTATACTAGGTACTTTGTTTTTCAATCTGTATAATTCCATGTTTTATACTTGTTTAATATAGTGTGCAGACCAGCCTGCAGAGTTCTGCACAGCAGGATTTATCTGGAAATCACACAGATAGGGAAAGCAGTTACCTGAGTGAAGACTTAGCTTGGGAGGTATCTTATCTCCAAGGGTCTGTTTGCCTGGATTGGGAAGAGCCGACGTGTTGCCACCTTAGAATTTTATGGATCTGTGACTTTGATGTTAACGTACAATTCAGGATTTACAAGATACTGAGAGTGGACTTTTGTAGGTTTGCCCATCCTTTGCTTATTATCCTGACTTTCACTGCTGTGACTATTTGGTTTCTCTCAGTGTGTAAAAAATCACAGTATGCTTCCCAAACCAGCCTGTGTTATCTATTTATTTTACACTGCAGAGCTACACTGAAGTGTGAATAACTCAGATAGATACATTATTAATAATTAAAATTCAAAAGCTTTCATAATGTTAAGGCAGAAAAGTTCAAGAGGATTGAACATTTAGGGGAATGGACATGTAAAACAGGTATATAGAGAGCTGGAAATAAACCAGGGGAAATTGTATGCTATCACATCTGATTACTGCCCTGAAGATCTTTCAAATACACAGGCACAGGGATATTGCCATAGTAGATTAGCAAACTTGGTTGCCTTTCGTTCCTACAGAGATTTTTCGTTATAAGGTTATTTACGTTTTTTTGTCCAGAATTTGAACTGAGTGGAAGTAATTTAACTTCTGTCCTCTTCCATCAAATATTGCCTTCTCTTCTCTTCTAGTGCAATCATGGAACACAAAGAGCTGTTGAAAGTCCCCTGGGATTGGCAAATAGGTAAGAGCACACTTTACCTCATTGAAGATGGTTGCTGAAGGAGGCGTGGAGACAGCTGGTGCTTGGGGAGGTGGACACAGAGTTTCAGGGGAGCCAATGTTTGTGACTTTTCCCCTGGTTACTACCAAAGGTTGAGCTACATACCTCGTAAGTGTTCTTCCATTGGTGTGTTATGCCTTCCTTACATGATCAGGGTAAGCGTATGAATGCTGTAACATACTCATTCAGACAGCCATGAAGTAAAACAGTAACGGGGTTCTGGTTCTAAGATTCAGTGCAGCACTGGGGCAATAAATAAGGTAGTCATTGAGTGCCAAACCTTTTCAATGAAAGCCAAAGAAAGAAAATGGAATCTAACAAAATAACCTAAAAAAGTACTCACCTCATGAATTCACTTCCAGGGGGAGCATTTCTGTATGGAAGTGTTTAATTGCTTTCCAAATAGTCTTGGTGGAATATAGCAGATGTGTCCTTTAGACAAGTTTTGGGAGCGTCGTGTCCAGTGAAGCTGTCATGGTGTTCTGCCAAGCAGGGGATTGCATTTTCCCATTTCAGTTTGGAAGCTGAGTTTATGATTCCCCTCTAATTAGTCCAATGAATTATTTGTCTTAAAAGCAAATCGATATTTAGGGAAGTCCCTATAATCACTCTTCACTATGACAATAGAAGAAATAAAAGAATACAGTAGCATAGAGCTGATTGATTGCAGAGGATTCAAGCTTTGGCAATCCATTGACAATAGCTCTTTACCTAGTTTCAGACTGAACATCCAAGCGACAACTCAGAAGTGTGCAAAAACAACTGATTATTGGGGAATCCCTGAGGAGAGGGGATACAAATTGTCGAATACAGTTGGTTTCTTTAAACTTGGTTCTCAATTTCCTTTCATCATCCTAAGCCTTGATAAATACAGCACATTTTTCACAAAACATTGCATCTAGAAATCTTGGAAATTTGATGATTGAGCTGTAAAACTAAGTGACAAATCAATTTAAAGCATCCATGGAGAAACACACTCAACTGTGTACTATAAGTGTATTGGCCTTCTCTAATCTGAGATAATCAGCATAATTGCATCAGTGTTTGTTTATATTTCATGAGAAGGACCTTAGGGACATAATTAATCTGGTACTGATGGAGCTATCAGTGGTCATAGTGAATTAATCTACTATCCATGTAGATGTCATATATACTTCCATGAGATTTCTGTTCAAACTCAGTGTCAGTGAAATGTGCTATTAAAATAAGGTCTTACTTCATCTGTGATGCTGTCAAAATGTCCCTGAAAGTTGATTACTAATTCTGAAGAGTCCTTATGCTTCACAAGGCTGAGATCATCTTAGCAAAAGCATCATAGATATGTACTTGTTTTGTTAGAGCAATAATTGGAAATGTGGTGTAGTTGAACATGGATTAAATTGTGACAATTCTGTAGTTCTTCCCTGGCTTCCGCTGCACCTGGTGTATTTACCATTGCATTGGCAGTGATACAAGATTGTCAAAAAGTGATTGACAAATCTGTGTCAGGGAGTTCACAGCCTTGTCCTGAGTAGTTATCCACTGCGACAGACTCAAACCTGCAGTCCAGCAGAGTTAAATCATCAGCCTTCCGAATGGTGGTGATAAAGTCACAGCAGGCAACCTAATAAATGACTCAAGGTGGCCTGTTGCCATCTGCCATAATTGTGCTTTTAAGATCAAATGAGCTACCTTTTAACTGATGCAAATGATTTTTGAATATAAAGATCTAAAGCCAATCTGTTATGTCTATCATGTTTAAAACAGGCTGTGGCCCTCCTGGTGTTAATTTTGGAAATTGCCCTGATACATATCATCATCTTCACACTTAGTGTGAATCAGTGTAGCTCTGTTTGAATCCTTGAAGGTTTAAGTATTAATACTTGCTGACAACCAGACTGAAAGGGGGATGATTTTACAGTTTTGACTGAGTGGTTTCATATGAGACCATGACAAGTTTTATAGCAATAGATGAAATAGTAACAAATAAACTCACATCAGTTTTATTTAAGAGAAGACCAGCTTGTAGCTCCAAGGAAGTGCCCTTTGTTACAGGGGGTTTGAATATTTCTGAATGGTCTTTGTTCCAAGGCAGTATGGAAGATCATAACTGATTCCATTTCATGCTTAGTAAAAGCAGAAAGGCAACGTCCGTGCATCATTGCACCATGCAACATTCAACCACCTTGCTCAGGAACAAGACCAGAAGTTCTCAAGTCATGTTGGTCTTGGTCATACTTGGGCTATTTTAGACAGATCCTGCCCATTTGTGTGAAGACTCCAAGTGTAAAGAGAAATGGAGAAATACTGGGGGACTGGGGCTCATTCAGCCTGTGGTAAAGAAGTTTCCTACAAGGAGGTTATCAAAAGGACGAGCCAAGGTCTTCACAGAGGTGCATGGCAGGAGGATGAGAGACAACAGACAGAAGCTCAAATGACAGATTCAGACTGGATGAAGGGAAAATCCTCTTCACAGTGAAGAGAGGCAGGCAGCAGAGCAGCTTCCCCAGAGAGGTTCTGGAGTCTACTGGGACTGCAGCACTAGTGGCGATTCCCAAGGCTGCTATTTGCACTGCATGGATACCTAAGGGGGCTGAGGCTTCAAGCTGTTGACTTAAAACATATTTTCAATCTCAAAATCAGCCCTCTAAGAAGCAATATCTGAAAATCATATGATGTTAATTTCACTTGTTTATTGTCATCACTAAATGCCACCTAGCTGGTAGATACTACATGTATTTTTAAGCTGTAAATTAAATGCCACTTTATATTCACCTCTGCTAGGACAGCTGCAGTTTAAGCAATTTTCCACTGGAACTGAAATGTCCTGTGGAAAAGCAGCCTGTGAAGCTGGCTGTCAAATAATGTGAACACCAAGGCAGTACCACAGAATTGTACTGTAAGTTGAGTGCATAAACCAGCAAAGCTGTGTTAAATCCAGACAACCACAGGCTTGGTGGACCAGCTGGTCATTTGTGGACTGTTTGACAATGCTGACTTCTGATCCAGAATGGCTTTAGTGCCTGACCTGTTCTTCTTAAGCCTTGAAGAAAAGCTGTCTTCACGCTCCTGTATGCAAAACAAGTTCCCATTGAGCGAAACTATACTCCATATGGTGCAAATATTTGCTTGCTACAGAAGAATTTAAATAAAGCAGCTCTCAAGCACTGCCTAAAACTTAATTCTGTTACCAGTATACAATGCACACCTTGTAAGTTTGCTACCTATGAGTAAAAGCAGTTTTTACCATGGTTTTCCATATTCTGAATATAAAATCAAATTCCTTATCATGCCATGGACATGTATGGACACTGATGGTTTGTGTCTGCTGCATTTGTTTCAGTTGAATGTACACTTCAGTTCATATGTTTCTAAAGGACTCAATCTGTCACAGCTGATTTTGTCCTTTACATAGCTTTTTAAAAGAATTTTTAACTAAATGGATCCACATGCAGATATATGGCCATTATATGGCCTTTTTTCAATCCTTTCTAATCCCTTTCAGGACTTTGGCAATCAGATTTTCTACAACTTCTAGTCAATAATATGTTCTGAAGAGCTGTCAGGAGTCTAAATTTAGGCTCATGCACATATCAGCTGGGAATTCTGTAGCATACAGCAGCCTAAGAAATATCATTTGCATGAGAACAGATGTGTAAAGTGTTTGCTGGTTTTTTAACTTCATATTGATTAATTTGCCTTGGGATTTATCAAGTAATAACCGAAGCAATGAATTCTTTCCCAGTAAGTTATTTAGGTTTTTAAATTAATTTAGACTTTTACTGTAATGTATTTTTATTATATTAGTGTCTAACAATCTAATTTGTGTGAGGCACTCTGTAAACATGCAGCAGGAAAGAGATTTAGCTCACAAAAGTTTTATTAAGGGAGGCAGACAAAAAGGAGTAGAGGAACAGAGGTGCAAAACTGCAAAGTGATTTGTCAGGAAAATAGGACTAGGACCTCTGACACTTGAGTCCTGTCCACATGCATTCATCCATTTGCTCATTAATTCCTCAGCAAATAATTTTGCATTCATATTTTGGGTCCATTCCCAGAAAATTCTGTGTGCTCCATCCATCTCAGCTGAACTCACTTGGTGTTGGGGACATTCAGCTCCTGCAGAGACTAGGTTTGATATGTTCAAATGCATCATTTTGTCCAAGTCTATGCTGGACATAAGACACCAGTTTGAAACAACTCTGCTATTATGGAGATCCCAAGGGACCTCATGTCAGGTGTTGGTATGGACATAATAATAATAATAATAATAATAATAATAATAATAATAATAATATCTACATATATAGAGATATATGTCGATATTATTATTTCACTCTCTCCATATGTATATATTATTAATTTGAATTTTTCTTTGAAAAAGCATTATTTTTTCTTTTCCTAAAAACACAACCTTCTTCCTCCCAAGAAAGTAATTTCTGCAGGCTGTAGGGTCACTTTGCTTCCTGTTTCTTTTCTGCAGGCTTGCTGTACGTTGGCTTTAGTGCCTGTATGTTTGGCCTCTACAGCTTTATGCCAGTGGTCATAAAGAAAACCAGTGCTACTGCCGTCAACCTCTCCCTACTCACGGCTGACCTGTACAGCCTCTTCTGTGGATTATTCCTCTTCCACTACAAGGTAGGTGGAAATGAGAGATGTGTTGGGATAATAGAAGAAACATCAGTGCAGAATGAGGAAACATTCTCCAGACTTTGTAAAAGTGCAAGTTGATTTTTTTTACATCAGGCTTCCTACACTAAAACCAATTTTATTATATGATTTTGTGTTTTCTAAGAGAGCTCATTTGGTCTTTTTGTTACAACTTTTAAGATTTGAGTACCTGTTCATCAGCCACTGTATCATTAATTTAATCTTACTTATCAAAGGGTACTTTCAACTGCTGCGAACAGACCTAAGGTAGCAGCATGAAGGGAAGGACTCTTCCAAAATTCCCACAGATTTTTTCTTTTTTTTTTGCCTGGGAACAAGGTTGTTTCATTCATGCTGATTCTGAATTTATAACTAAATTGTTCATAAATTACAACTTTTTCTTAGCCATACCAGTGGCTTGCCTCTTATTGTAAATGCCAAAGTGTGCAGCATATTTGTGTTGAAGTTAAACTTTGACCTCCCAGGTCCCCTAATATTTCAAACACCATATTGTACAGGACCACATTTGTCCTCCAGTTACAAGGAATGGCACTTCATTATTCACAAGTATCCCCCCTCAATGTACATCCAGTGAAAATAACATTGCAGTGCTGGAAGCAATTTCTTTCTAGCATCATTTATTCATTGGAGGGAGGTTACTTGATAGCTAAATTGTGTTAGAAGCGTTAGGCAAAAGAAAGCCTTAAAATTCTGAGTGTTTAATCAACTCAAATCAGATTTTGTTATGGTAATAGTACCTGAATGAATCTGAATGAGACAGTGAAAGTTCAATTCTTCAGGGTCCAACAAAAAATTGTTTATCGCTACTGTCTTTTATTTTGGTTTTGTGGCTTTGAGAATTTTGCAGGCAGAAGAAAAGCAAAAAGAGAAACAAAAATTTGACTGAAAACGCTGTGTAGGGGTTGCCTGCTGCTTTGCAGCTCTGTCTCATGGTGGTATTGTTTCTCCTTCTGCCTCACACTTCAAACCCAAAGTGTTTGACATTAGGTGTTAACAATATTATTTGATACCCACAGACAAATATATTTAGTGGTGTTAGTCCACTGTTTCTAAGAAAAATTACTAAATTACACAGTGAAAGACAAATGTTATTCTGAAAACAGTGTTGGCAGTGTACTAGCAAAATCAAACTCCAGCAGAGGGAAAGACTTAAAAGGCACCAGAGGTTGGACAGCTCTGTACTCAGCATTGTTCAAACCCAACAAAAAGGCAATTTTGCAAACAAAAACTTTGAATTTCAGACACTTGAAAGGCAAAAGGTGCATTAAAGGTGTAATTTCTTCCCTGTCTCTAATTGTTGGACACATTAGCAGAGTGAGGAAGGCAGAATTTTCAGCTTTACTGACCCCCATCTTTCTACAGTAAGTTCATGGCAGCTCCCATCCGTAATGGCACCTTGGTCTCCTTTCAAAACCTGTATGGCAAAAGTGCTCAAGAGTAGAAGGCTCAGAACTGAAAGGTTTTCTGGTTGAAAGCATCTGTCTCAATATGTGTCCTGGTAAACTGGTTGAGTTCCACATCTGAAGTAACTGATGATCCCCTCTGCCCCTTGCTCTAATTATTAGAAAACTGAAAATCTCATTATCCTATGGTTACTGTGTGTATCATGCTGTTGCTTTCCTAAACACTTATCAGACCATTACTTAAACATATTCAGGTGTTTTACCTCCACTGCTGTCCTTGGAAGACTTTCAGAACATTATTTCTCCAACAGCTACAAACCTCCTTATTTCCATCATAAATTTACTTGTGCCTGGTTTTGGTCCATTCATCTTTCTACAGAGAGTATCTGTTAGCAACAGTGCCCATCTCCATGGCATTTTACTCCATTGGTACATCAGCTGAGAGGAGTCATATTGTCTTTCAGCCTAAGGGTTCACTAGTGAACTAAGGGTCACTAATCAGAGCAAGCCCTTCTCTGCACCTCATCCGGTTGGATTTCATCCTCCCTCTGAGACAGCCCCTTCAGCTCAAGGTCCTGGTTTCTCCAGCACCTGGTGCAGTGCTTTTTACTCTGTTTCTCTAGGAAGACAGTTACCCCATAGATAGCAAGCCAGAACTGACATTTTTCATCTCTGCATTTCTTTTGTAATTTATACTCATCCTGCAATCCATAGAACTCACATGGCTCTCCTTTGTTCTACCCAGCTGAAGTGTTGATAAGGAGAAGACCTTTATCAGGGCTTTGTGAAAGGACCTTTACCTGAAATGCAGCATCAACTTCTCAAGCTGTCAGTGTCTTCTTTCACACCCTTCAAACTTACATTGCATACGAAACTTGAAGAGAGAGGCTATATGCAAAGATCACGTAGATTTAAAAGTCCACTTAGTTATTTGGTTTCTTCTTTAGTTAACATGTTTTCATCCAGACAGATGACCTCCTCCTTTCCTTTCTGAGTTGCTATCAGGTATCATTTTATCTGAGGAAGCAGAACTGTGAAATGTGTGACTTGCACTCAATAATGAAGTCTAATATGTTGGCATGAAGTGATCTGACTTAATTCCCCTCCTAGGACTGTGTACATTTTCTTGTTCCCTAGCTTTTAAAGAGCTGTTTCATTCCTAACCCAGCTGTACAGCTCCTGCAGCTCCTTCTGCCTTTTTCTGCACTGGCCAATGGGCACAGCCTCACTTCACTGGGAAGCAAATGGGTTTATGCTGAAGTAAGATCAACTGAGTGGTTTAGT
The DNA here is from genome assembly GCA_017589585.1 of Phylloscopus whistleri. Taxonomy (NCBI): domain Eukaryota; kingdom Metazoa; phylum Chordata; class Aves; order Passeriformes; family Phylloscopidae; genus Phylloscopus; species Phylloscopus whistleri. The sequence goes on from JADMLD010000712.1 coordinate 830,482, forward strand.
GTCCCTTGCAGAATACCATTTATGAGGCTTTCAAGAAACTGTTGTGATTTTTCCCTGTGCTGCTGCTTTTATCACCAGACAGGTTTATTGCACCTATAGCAGTAGATCTATGATAATCTGTGGAAAATGCAGGAAATTAGTTTAACTGAGCTTTAGAGCTTTTGATACCAAACTGAAGAGAATATTGTCTTTGAAGTGTTCTGATTCATTGGCATTTGATTTTTATACAATACAGCCTTGCAACATCATTGCTTGCAGGACATGAGTGAGTTTATAAAGAGCTGCACCTCAAGTCTTACCCTACATACAGGCATCTTCTTAGCACACTGAACATTTCCCAGGCCCATGGAAGCTGGAAATTCAGCCTGTTAACTTGACACACAATGCTGGTGATATATGTGAAATTCAAGATGTTAATTGTTCAAGATTTTATTGAATTAAAATATAAAAATATATAGCTTTAATCAATTAGAGATAGATTACTAATTGTAATGCATCATTCTTAAAAGTTCTTGCATTCCCCAAATAAAAGCTATCTTTTTAGTTCTTTTGTAATCAATAATTGATCTCAAATATTCCAGTGGATTGAGAAATGTGTATGGCCTCTTTCATAGCTGAATATCCACCACTGCTATAGCATTTAAATATACAACAGCATATCTTCACGTTTTGGTTTTGGTTTGGTTTTTTGTGGGTTTTGTTTTTTTTTTTTTTTTGTAATTCTCACCACATTGATATGTGTTATACAATTTCTGTGTTCAAAAAACTTTCCTAGCTGTCTGTTCTAATGGTACCTTCTTCTTTAGCACAAGTAACAGGACTGTCCTGGCCATTTTGTTATGGATACATGGACACCAGTGGTGCTAAAGTTTCAGGGCCGCCTCTCTGGGTGCACAGAGTTAGAACTTTTGTATAAATATGTGGCATTTTTTCCTAGGAGCATTCTTTTTACATTTTAGTCTCAGCCCTAGCTCCTTCGTTATGTGAACTTTTAGACTTATTGCTTTTCCTTTGCAAGCTCTGTGTTGTCTTAAGTCATTCAAAGCAAATTAGGTTATCACTAAATAATCTAAGCAGTTTTTTTTATATTTTCCAGTAGCTAGAGCATGAATACTGATTGTGTTCTGGACCAGCAGGTTGAGTCACACTATATTATATCATTACCTAGCAAGCCAAGCACAATCAATTACATTATGCCTTGGCAAATTCATTCATGACTTTATCCAAGGTACAGCTATAAAATTTCAGAATTTCTGGATATAGTAGCAATTCCCAAATGAAGAAAATGCATGTATCTCATAATGAATCAGGGAAGTAATGTATCTTGATTCAGAATCTTGGCGAGTATCTGTGACAAAGGATTTGGATACACAGATAAACATGATACTTAAAACCTTCCAGAACCAGAAATCTGAAATTCTGCTAGTTGAAACCTCATTTGCTGATTCTCAGTGATGTTTCTAAAAATTACTTTTCAATGCTAATTCTAACAGTCTCCACCCAATGGAATAGAGCAGATGACAGTCTTCTCACTACATCAAGAAACAAGCCATGAAGACTGGGGTTTTTCCAGATGAGGAGGAGAGGGTGAAGGTTGGGGGAAGGGGGTTCCAGGTTCTTTTTTGGTAGCACAGATCCTAAGCAATGCTTGTGAATTTAGGATTTACATAGTCTTCACTTGCTAGAAATATGTGCTGAAGCCAGTGTGAGTTTTTCTGCTGTCTTTGGTGCACTTCAGTTCATTTTCCTAAATTAGGAAAGCCTGCCATTCAAGGAATAACCTTAAAATAATTTAGTTTCATGACTATGCAGATGAAACCTTATTTTTGACCTTGACTCTATATGCTTCAGGCAGTCCTGGATTTTGTTGGAGCAGGATGGATACAAACTCCTGCTGTCTGTGGTTTGATAGCAGGAGTTAAATAAAATTGGTTTGGTTGAGGATTGTTTATTACTTTGATTTTTATTTGGCAGCAATCCATAAAGATTTACCCAAACCTCTGACCTAACTAAGAAAATACTTCAGTTTATGTTCTCACCTTTTTTTTAAAACTTCCCTGAAAGTATAAGCTGGAGTCAGTAAGATCCTATTCTTTGTTTGCACTTGTTAGGGAACTGCCTACCTATTTTAAACTTTGACAGTGGTGTTGTCAGTGGTGCTGTCAGTGGTGCATCATTATTTCTAGTGAACATCATTACATCTAGAGAAGCAGGCAGTGCAGGCTAAAAAACTGGTTTTTTACATTATCACTTTCTCTGTCATATACTTAAAGGTATTTTCCTGATGAAATTGGGTATGCAAGCTGCTTGATCCATAAACTTTCTGTTTTAATGGAATTTAATCACACAGGGCTTTTATCCTTATGAATACTTTTAAGTCTGTGATAATAATGAGGGTAAGTCATATTACTAGTTAATTCTTTATGTCATGGGTAATGTATAAAAAAGTATGTTCATGTTTCCTTTTCTTTTCCAAAGTACTAAATTTCTTACAGTGGGAGTCCCTCTCAGCAGCTCTCCTCTCATGAAGCTGTACTGTCTACATGCCTTTCATCTAAGCAGCATAGTTTTCAAATTTCTTTAAATTTATTTATTTCATTGGTTAGCTATTTGAATTTCCTCCTCCAACTTATAGTGAATTAGAAAATAGTTAGGTCTCTATATTTAAAGAGCTGCCTTGAGGTGAAAAGGAGTTAGGTGTGTCTTTGGTCACACGAATTCCTGTGACAAAAAGGGCCCCATCCACTCATGCTTTTTGTAATGGTGCAGGATGGCATACAGTAGAAAAGCTATGAAGTAAAATGACAGAAGAGAGTAGAAGCTGGAAAACTAAATGCCTCCCACCAAGATGTTGCACAGCCTGACAGATTTTTTTAGCTAAGGTATGGCAGCTTTTTCAAAATACTGCATTTTTTAAAGGATGTCTTCCTTTCACAATGCTATCTTGCAATAGATTCATTAGTGGCAAAGCATGAATAGTGAAACATGGATACTCACTCTTTGGAAGCTGTCAAGAAGGGTCTCGATGTGGCATTCATATTGCCTGATAAAGGCTTTGATTTCAAATGTATTTTTTCAGACAGTAGCTCATCATAAATGTCAAGTTTTTTAGTTTGTTTTCAGTGCCTTTAGCTTAGGATTTTTTCATTTTGTCTCATGTTAAAAGACTGCACACAGCAGAACTGATTTGAAGCTTTCTAGAAAAATGCATTTTTGTTGGAAATGCCTAATTATCAAAACAGAAATGCAAAGTGAACACATCTTGATCTTAGAATACTCCAAAGCAAACACCACCACCACCCCCTTTTTATTGAGGGTAACTCCTGAATCACATCTTCCTATGTCTGAATGTCACACCTTCCTGCCTGTCATACATCAAGGGTTGAAGTATAAAATTAATGGAATTAGTGGAGAAACTATTAGGGAATTGTTCAGAGATCTCTTAAGTATACCACAGGAGTACATTGGAAAGTGAAATTGTTACAATCTGAAGGAAGCAAATAGCTTTTAATTGTAATTAACTCTTGGATGATAAATCTTCAACAAAGCCATATTGATTTTAAAGGTGCTGGTGAATATGGGATGGAAAAGGAAATCTGGGGGATCACAGCAATAAAGATGCATAATGTCTAAGAACCACAAAATGGATTGCAAACAGCAGAGAGCAAAAAATATTGTAGCAAATAACTATCTTTTTCTTTATCACAAGAAAAAGTGCAGACACAAAAAACATAATTAAGTCATCCTATCTAAAGTGATGGATCTTACTGACAACATACTTTTTCTAAATGATGCTCAGTGAATATGAAAGCAAAGACCAAGAGGCTAAGTTTCGTAATTACTTGTGGAGGAAAAAAATCAGCATAAATAAAAATCTCAGCATTTCCCAAGAGAAGCATATTTTTGAAGACAAGAGAGTACAATGAATGTGTTGAGTTACATATCTCAGCAATAATTTGCAACCCAGGAGAGAAAGCCAAAAAAAGCCCTTCATGAATTAGCAAGGCAGCAGTTGCATTCAAAAGCTTAAACAAGATTCAGCTACTGAAAATCTACAAGATTTTGAAATTATGATTCTTTGAAATGGATGCTATTTTCACCTTTGTGTAGGGAAAAAAAGACTAGAAGTTCTTCAGAGATGTAGACAGTATCATCTTTGAAAGAAAATGCTAAGAGTAAAATGCAATAATTTCAATATAAATTTGGAGATTTGTTATGGAACTGAGTAAAATTTATTTCAAGAATTGACCAGAAAAGAAGGTAGAATATTTAGGAAGCATGCAAAGAATTATGTGTGGCCTACAAATTATGCCATGGTATATGAGCTGCCAGGAAGGAACATGCTTAAAATCTGTTTTGGTGTACAACTGGATTGAGATGCTTGTTCCAGTTGTGCCTCCTACCAGCCAAATGAGTGAATGCTACAGACATCCAGGGTTAAAACATCCACATCAGCTTCTCTTTCCTACCAGAATGAAGGAATGGGTCAACACACAAACAAAAGTTTGACCCAAATGGGTCAACACAACAAAAGAACATTTAAAAACATCACTTTTACATGCTTTCAATCTAAGCATTGGAGTATTTTATTAGCTTCTAGAACAGCTACAAAAAAATCTTCTTTTTATCTAAACTCCCCCTTCCCACTAAATTGAAAGCTTTCAAACCCATGATATGGGATAGATGCTTGACATCACCACAAGCAATTTTATTAGCTGGACTAAACTTCTGGAATTATTCTCACCACCTACATGAGTAAAGTTTGGCAAGGAACACTGTTAAAAAGGCTCATAATGGATCTGAAGGAGATTTTTGATAGCTTTAACTTATAGTAATCTGAATTTTATATCTTAAGGACAAGAGGACAACTTGTACAGGAGAACTCCAGATGCAACTGGACAAACCATCTTATTTAAAAATAGTTAGAAATAAACAGAAAACAAGGAATCGCAAAAGAAAACTAATACTGTACAGGTAAAAAAGAGCAGGAGTAGAGTCTAATTACTGTAAAAGAAAAACCAAGCTTGGCAATGAAGAAGAAAGTGAAACAAGCAGCAAAAAGTTCTTCTTGTATATTAAGAGAAGAAATAGTTTTGCTGTGCAAGGACAGTGGAGGCCAAAATTAAACAACATTTCACTTGGCACCAAAACAAAATTGGGACCTTCTGTCATATTCAGTTAGGATGAGAGTTAAGTGTGAAGACAGTGCAGCATCTTTAATAGAAATGGAAATTACCACCTCAGAAGTAGAAACAGAACACAATAATCTGAGTACTTCAAATTTGATATGGAGTAGACAATAAAATTGGAAGTGAACATAATTAGGAATATGGAGATAAATGGAAAATTGGGCGAAATGCAAGCTGGTTCACAGAAGAAAGATAATCCCATCTAAATCTGATGTCTGTCTGATAATTTAACAAATTTTTATAGGGAAAAGTCAAATGGTGGATCTAATGTGCAAGCCTTTTGAACAGTGCAGCACAGAAAATTATCAGTTGAGCTAAAGAACAGGATTAGTGATGATGTAAAGTTTGGAAGCCAGGTGAGAAACTGGCTAATGAGGATAAAGGACAAGGCAATGTGCTGAGAGAGAAACAGCATGCTCCAAGGAACTCGCTGATGGAGGTCCCAAAGAGTTGGTCTGAAGACCAATCTTGTGTAGTGACTGTAGTAATAGATTTGGCACCCTCAGTAGGAGGAAGAATTAGAATACTCAGGCAACTAGAACTGGCTGACATTGAGAAATGCTGTGAAGCACAAAGTGCGAGGCAGTGTCTGTGGCAACAGATGGGGAGAATTTGAGCACGGCTGTGACAAAGCTGTTTCCAAATGAGTCTGTCTAGGTATTTCTGGTATTGATGGAGAAGTGCTAATGCCATAGGACAGGACTACTTACCATCTCAGGGACAGCACTTTTCTAGCTGTAGCTATAGGGGTTTTTTTCTGTCAGCTCAAGACCGCCAGGCAGAGCTTTTTCTCTTATCTGCTCCAAAGCCTTGACAGAGTAACCATGTGGCCCCTAACAATGTACTGAATATACAGATCCCTAAAAAAATCTTTATTATATGTAACATAGCCTTGATGGGTTGGAAGGGACTGTGGAACCTTAACATATATTAATTAATCTATAAACTCACAGGGAGAAAATGAGAATTATTTGATCTAATGATACAAGAACACATGGGTGGAAACTGAGAATGTATAAAATCTAGGGGGGTTTTTTGGCTGTCATAGCAAGGAGGTTCCAGGATAAATTCAAATAGGTTAGTGGGAAGTGAAAAAAAGCCCTAATAATGCTTGCGTGAGGAGGATTTGCCAGATGGAATACGTGCTCTGATTGTAAGCAGCAATGGGGGGTTGGATTCGACAGCTTAGGACATGCTCTCCATTCTGATTCCCTCATGCACCTGCCTTGAGAGTCAACTCAGTTGAGAGCTCTTGGAGTTCCTGAAGTTTGGCCTCTCGTTGCCAGCAGCAGATGTGTCACACTGCAGAGAAGGCTGACATGAAACAGCCATGTCACACTCCCTCCAGACAGCTGGCGTGGTCACTCATGGCAAGAGTAACTGCAGCTGCATAGACCTTGTTTCTCAGGGTAGGAGTGCTCCCCATTTGTATTGCCAGGAGAAGAGAACACCATTTGGGAAGGAATTTCTACAGGAGTGTATTGTTAGATTCAGCAGGAAAATATAAACAAAGAATCCAAGATGAATTAGTTATTGTACCTGTGGTTTTGAACACACTGAGCACAATTAGCCTCACGTACAGTAATGGAGAATCAGTTACAGCAGACAGCTGCTACTATATTAAATACTTGCACACAAACCCAAAGAGACACATGGCAACTGGCAGCTGATAGAGCAAACCAACAAAGAATACTGAAAGGTAAAAGTGGGGAGGGAAAATTGATTTTATGTTTTTCTGTTGTGCTCCTCCTTTTTGTATTAAGAACATCTGAAAGGACAGGTCCTTTACCACTTTCTTGCCAAGTAATTGATATAAAATAACCAGAAATGAAGCCCTCTTATGCCACAGTAAGGATGCTCACAGGAAATTAGAGCAATGTAATAGAAGTGTTTTAACTTCACATGAAAATCTCTTCCCTACATAGATAAGATTAAAACAGATTGCAGGACTCATTCTACCTTGCACTTTTTAATTAGACAGACTGCTGGTACCGCAGGGGTTCTGAGCACAGGCTCATTTTTTCTTCATGTCTGATGTCAGAGGCAACAAAGGGAAACAGAAGAGAAAGCAGCGTTCCCATCTCTCCCAGCACTCAGGAAAGGAAGATAAGCCATTTCACACAAACATTTTGCCCTATCAGGCATGTATTTAGAAAGGACAGGCTATTATTAATTTTTTCTAAGGATGACATTTGAGAAGCATAAAAGCGTGCAGCTTTGTGCAAAATCAGTATTTGCCTTACAGCTGCCTATGTCAAGCTCAGAGATTTTTCCCAAAATGCTATCAGTTTTCTCCATAAGTTTGTTTCATTCCACCAATTAATTCCAGGAAATCTATTAAGTTTCCTAAATTTTAACAAAATTCATGGTGACAGTTTTCCACTGTTTTTCTCCCTTGTAGATAACCTCAGCATCTGACAGGTAAGAAAGCTTAGGAGTTTCCCACTGACCACTATTTTACCAATTAAACTGTGCCCACAAGCAAATATCATGCAAGAACTGAAAAAGAGGCTGCTGCTGTATGACAGAAAGCATAGATCAGTATGTTTTATATGTAGTAAAACATGCAAGCAGTAGAACAGAATCAGCTGGAAAATACAGAAAATGTGTCGTCTAATTCCTTGTCATCACAGTTTCTATGCAACATTTGCAATTCAGCATAAGCCATAGTAATGGACAGCATTTCATCTGAGTTAGATCATGAGGGTGCAAGCAAGCATCAGGAATTGAGAGGTATGGCCTTTCTGCCATGCATGAAATTACAGGAAATCTTCCTTTACCTTCTTTGTTGTCACCAAATGGCAACGAGGGCAGTGTCAGGCTTTCACTGTCATTCAGGAAAACCAGGAACTTCTTACTTTGGGTTCTGCTGCCATGAGTGATGTGTTGAGACAAACTTCCTTCAGTCAGTGGTGATCAAAGATGTGGAGGAACTAGCTACACACTTCACTTTTCAACCCAGCTGTGTTCAGAGGGCAAGATAGGACTATAAGCCATCACTTAAGACTTCATCCTCATGGTTTGCCTAAGATATAGCTGGAGGTCATTAAAGTGTGAAGATAACACAATCCTGCTGGGAGTGGACAGACTTGCTGTCCAGAAGTTATCATCATTACTGAAGCTGTCCAGCACCCCTTGGTGCCCTTCTCAGCAAAAGGACCAACACTTCTGCTCAGACATTCCAGCTTCTGCAGTTGGTGAGCTCTAAGCCATACCTCAGTGGTTTGAGTCCCTTTGGAGATTTCTTAAAAACTGAGAGATCTGGCAGGACACATAAAGGTTCAGGTGGATTTGTTTTGTCTGTTTCAGTGCAGTCTGGAAAACTCACAGCAGCCCTTCTGGTGTGTGGTGCCATTTGGGGTTACAAAATATGGTGTTTGACTGTTGGGGGTTGCTTCAGTTTCTGCTGACGAGCAGATCAAGCTCTGAATCCCAAAGAGGTATCTTCTTTGTAGGCTGGGACAAAAATAGTCAGCAATAGTTTAAGTCACAGTGCTGATCCAAGACAGACTCAGTCAAATCCTCCTGAGTGTGATCCAAGGCAGTCACCAGAGAGCACTGCAAGCTCTGACTAGGATGCTGGCTCCTGTTACTGTTAATGTAGCATCCAGCCACAAGTGAAAGCACTGTGTGAATTCCTGGTTCTCAGAGCCCTCAGCCTTCTGGTGCTGCTGCTGGCTGGAGAGTGTGTGCATCCCACAGTGCAACTTCTGCACTTGGTCATGGTGAGCTTCATTTGCTATATTGGAGGCAAAAATAGAAAATTGTGGAAAGAAGCTCAGCCTCTCGATCAATTTATCAAACAGAGTGGAAATGTCTGTTTGCTATATAAAAGATAATGAGAGAAATTTGGTTTTAAATCCCTTCACTCAGCCTGCTCAGGTATTCATGTGTGAAATTACCCAGGGGAAAGAGCCGTAAGTCAGTGAAGGAACACCTATGGCCTCAGCTTTGATGGGCTGTGCAGAGTATGCTACAAACTGAGTTAGTCTGGAAAGCAGAGGTCACTGCACTCCACAGACCCACTGATGGGAAAGAGGAAGGTAGTGGGAACTGTCTGGAGAGCATGGATGGTGCCAGCAGAAATATGGAACCAGATGAATTCCACCTGACACGTACATTTTTACCCCTCTTCATCAGTGCGATTTCGAGGAGGTCACTTTTCTCTGAGATTTAAAACTTGAATTAAGGGACCAGGTTTCTCTATTCATTTATGCCAAAACATGGAGAACTGCCTGATGAGGTAGAGAAAAAAGTAGTTATTCCATTTCATACTTTATCACTGAATATGTGAAACATGACAATTATAAATTTTAAATTAGTAATTTAACAAAAAAAACCTTTTTAAAGACTTGAAAAGCACAGTTGGATTGCCGTAGGCTGGGAGCTGGGGTTCATACTACCTACCAAGAGATTCAGTGTGTGGCTGCTGTTTTGAAATACAAATGGAGTGCTGGAGTGCTGCAGCTTAAATAGTCTGCTCCTGCAACTATTTCCAGTTCAATGGACTGAGTAAAACAGAATTTGCATTTTCATAACCGTTGTAATAATGTTCAAGATCATTATCATGATGGCTGAGCGAAAACCCAAAATTAGCAAATCGTTGAATTTCTTTGTCTGTGTGGGCTTTTCTGCAGATTCACATCTGTCTCATTTTGTCACTTTGGACACTGTTTTCCCATGGTGCCAGTGGTAACATGGACATGGAGATCTGTGGCAGCCAGAATGACTTGTCTGCACATTCCCTCAGCAGGAGTCAGTCAGCACAGCCTTTCCTAAATGTGAATTTTCTATGCTGTTTCTTTGAGCTTTCCCTTCTAAATTCATGACCTGTGTATTGAAGAATGGCTCACTCTCCAGAGCAAGGCATGAATCTACTACCTTCTAAACTGTTTTTCTTTCTATTTTTTCTTCTTCTGTTACTGTCTAATCACTGTTCAAGACCATGAAATCAGATGTACTCGTTTCCTCATTAAGAAGCTTCCTTTTCTCCCACCTTTTGAAGTGGATTAATTTAAAGCATAAGAGTCTCAAGGGGAGGTAGTAGAAGCATTTTACCCATAGTGATTTAATGATATATGAAAGACAAGTTTCACATGGACAGACAGTAAAAAGTAGAGGATAAAAACTAGTAGGGAGTAAATTTTGAAAAGTTTAATAGTTTATTCTGGATTTTTAAAAATACTAAATTTTCAGGTGCCTTTATATTCATCTTGTTTATTTTAGGAACCTTGTGGTGCTTGATTTACACATAATTTTGATTCGCTTGCAACAAAAATGTTATATATATATATATAAGCTAAATTTTGTTTTGTAAACTCCATCTACACTTGTATGTAGCACTGCAGATATGTTTGGGTTATTTTTTAATGTCAAAGACTTTGTGCATAAATAAGAGAAAGAGTAATTTCACCTTAAATTTTCTGTGATCAGCTGCACCTTGCTGCTGCAGTGGTTTTCCTGGTGGGGTTCTGCAGTTGGACATACTGGAATGAGGCCCCTATTCCTGCAGCCAAGCCACCAGCTTCCATAAGCTCACTGCTGAACCTGACTGAGCAGATCCATTCAAGTAATGAACAACTCAGATAAATACCAGAAATGTCCACTCACCAGAATCACTGCTTGTTTTGATAGGCTGACCAAATCTTGTTAAGTGTGTTATCTTGCTATATTTGTCTAGGTTTTGTTTTGTGTGTTTATCTTCAAATTGACAGGCACCAAAGATGTGCTTTTTAAATCCTGAAAGGTAATTTTCACCACAGGTACTAAATGGTATCTAGAGAAGATATTTTTTGTGTGTGTTTTCATAATTTTTTAGCATTTATTAATATCATTGTATGATCCCTATTGACTACTATTGATTGGGGAAGCATTTATAGACATGCAGATATCAGAGCAGAGCAGACATGGTGAGCTCTGTAGAGCTGATTTAACTATTTGATCTGACTGCTTAAAAAACTTTGGCAAATGCTTTTCATGTCAGTGATGAAGTCTGAAATGTAAGTAAGGCACTTTGCCTGCAAAGGAGATCTCTGCCTTCTCCTCAGAGGATCCCTGTTCCCCATTTTTATTCTGTAAACTCATCTTTATTCAGTAACCAACTGTTATTATCTCTTTTAAATGGGTAAAAAACTGAGTATCGTCTAAAATCATTGTGGTTCACAAGATAAATTCACAGGTTGAAAATCAAATCCAGGAACTCAAGAGTGTTAAATCATTGACCCCACCACAAAGTCATCTCGTCTCTCAATAAACTTCATGGATTCCTGAGTCTCTATACACATGTACCTATATGTGCAGATACAAAATCCATAGTAACACTGTTCAATGATACAGAAAGATGAGTTGACTTTTAGTCTGTTTAGGGTGTGTGACACTAGCTAATCTGAGCTAACCAGTTTGTCTTGACCATGTTCCTCTTTGATCAACTTACAGTTATCCTGCTTAGCATGGAGGGAAGGATTTGGAGAGGCGTGCAAATCTGGATATTTTAAAAATATTTTTTCTTAGAGGAAATGTGTTTCTGTAGAAAGAGATAATTCAGTAAAATGAAGCACAGCATCATTCTCAAGTAGCTTTTTAGGCAGAGAGAGGAATTACACACTTCCCAAGAACCTACAGCTTGGTACTGCAGTTGCATAGAGAGTGGCAATGAAAAGTGATCTTCCCTCACTTCATTTCTTAGGAATAGCTCTTCCTGCTGGTTTTGAATGTGTTTCTTTTTCCTGTCTATTAATAGCAAATCTCAGTAGATGAGGTTTGCAGATCAAGATTTAAAAAACCTCCAAAACCTACATAGCAGTAGAGTGTGCCTGGGAAACTTCCATAAATCGCAGATTTCAGCTGGAGTCTCAGTAGCATAGTACAGTGAACAACAAATTTTGTATTTGGGGAACTAAGTCTGCATCTTCCCATTGCACTGATGAATTCACTGCTGTTTTAGTAGAAGAAAAATAACCATTTATTTCAAAGGGGTTTGGATCAGTCTAACAGGGTATTGACAAAAACCAGAGATTTGCCATATGCTTCAGTATATATTCCTATATTAACCTCAATAACTACCCTTCTACTTCAGTGTTGCAAAGAGCTGCTGCACAGATGAATTCAGCCTGAACCTTGTTTTTAAGGAGGGTAAAAAGGAAGGAATTATCATAGGACTGTCAGAGTCCAGGTCTTTTTGAACTAGCTGTGCACAGATACCAAAGACAAATGTTTCGCAGACCTTTGTTTAGAATTCCCCAAGCTGTGCCCAAACCCTTTCTCCCAGGCTGGAGAGCTGCCATGAGGGGAGGACACTAATGTGGAAATGTTGAAAGAATATTACCAGCCAAAAGAACCCACTGGCAGGAAGCCCCTGAGAGAGGAATGAGAGGTATGGTCAGGAGGAGGGGGATATGGTAGAGCTGGAGCCATGAACCAAAGCAAAAATGAATTGATTTTGTCTGGGCAGCTCCTAGAGCAAGGAGAAAAAAGCACATTTAGCTATTGGAAGCCCCACAGATTCCTCACAGTGGGACACAAGGTAATCACAGACCAGGCTGGCACTCTGGCTGTGCAGTGGGCCAAGCCAATTGACTGGCTGGGGTGAGAAATTCAAGCATAAGGTGGGAATGAGGGACAGTGGGAAACTAGGGATGGGAAACGAGATGCATTTGACTCCTGAGATTTGCTTCAGCTTAGTCAGCTTCACTGCTGCCAAGTGATACTCAAGTTCAAATCCGAAGTGAAAGAGGGAAAGAAAGTGCTGTGAACAAAATTATACTGAAAATGGAGGGAGGAAAATCAACCAGAAGTTTCTTTGAAATTATTGACTTGTGTTTGATTGCCACGTGGGGGAGATCTAAGCTTAAACAGTCCTATCAGAACTGCGTCACGTGGAAGGAATCCTTCAGCAGAGGCAGGGTGAGGCTTAGCAGTGTCTCTGTGACTGGTGGGACAGCTGGCTGGTTTCATCAAATTGTGCTGCCAGGCCACATGAGGGCCTGGTGACATACATGTTAACAAACAATTAAAAGCTGATGAAAAGCAAAATTCTTCTTACCCTCTAATCCTTCTGACATACTTTAAAAACTTTCTCCATTGATATTTTCCCTGTTAAACATGCATAGTGGATGTGGGAAGCAGACACACAGACATAGCGCCATGGGTTATATGACCAAAGCTTTCAGAGATACTGAGGATTCTGTAAAAAGGCCAAATTCTTCCTCAGGCAGGAGGCAGGTTGGATGGAGGTTTTGTAGGTTTATGAAACAGTAACAAATTAACATCACTACAAATTTATCTTAAGTAAAATTTGTTTTGTCCACAATGATAATTTCTTTCAGCATAAAAAGCAGATTTGCTCAAAAACTTCCAAGATAGTATAATCCATTATGTCCATTTTGTGCCATGCTAAAGTGATCCAGAGGAAACAGATGGGGTATCCATCAATGCAGAGTCAGTCAGGATTGAGAAACAGACTTGGAGATACCTTTACATAAAGTCGTGAAGTACCTCATGGAGCAGCTAATAGCAGGTTGCAGGTAGTTGATGGTGTTCAGGTACAGATTCCTGACAGCTGCAGAATATAGGCACTTCTGGAAGTTCCACTGAATACAAATCATTTATATCCTCAACAAGGTGGCTGTGCAATTTGTCCTTCATGGTTTCTCACACACAGCATGCATGAAGAAATAACTCATAGTCTAGGATCAGCAGACAAGTCATATGGGCTTAAAGCAATTTCTGTGTCCCCTGTAGCCAGAACCCAGTATCTAAAGCTAGATGGTCTGTGCTTTTAAAACCCTGTCTTTGCCTTTAGCTTTATCTTCAAGGGCTAATGAGATGCCAAAAAGGTTCTTTGTGTTGTATTTTTAGTTCAGACACAAGTCTGTATATGTCAAAAAATTCAGGCTGACCTCTGATCTAGTGAAGCTGTGTGCCAAAATACGTGTACTTGAGCTTTCAGTTAACTGCCCTCCATGTGTACCTCATGATGTCGACCCAGAGCACGTTTCACAGCTGAAGTTCATCCCATCCAAACTCACATTAGATTTTCTAGCATCTGCTTTCTGTTCACAAGCAAGACGAGCTGCAGACAGGGCAGTTTTTAAATGCCTTTATTAAAATATATTTTTAAGTATATATCTATATATATATTCTCATTGAAGTTATTATTTAATGATATTTTTATATTTCCAACAGCACATTAACTTCACAGACGTGGTTTAGCTGTGACTAACTTCAGATTTGTCCACTGCCTGTCTGACAACTGTAGATGATGGTACCTCACACTGGAGCTGGAGAAACTTGGACTTGGAGGAAATAACTGGCTTGTCTAAAAGCATGAAAAAATCAGCTTTGGATCTGTGACCAAAACTCAGCTTTCCCAAGTCCCAGCCAGTCAATACTTAACATGCCTGGCCCAGGGGAAGGCACTAGTTAGCTCTTGGTTATGGAGGACAGGGGGAATTGGTGGGACTAAATCAACTTTCAAAGAGACATTCCCATAAAAAATTCAACATCCAAATGATAGGGAGTTTGTTCTGTGCAGTGCATGCCAAAACAAGGATCTGTGCCTATCCCTGTCTTTGGGTCTTCATTGGTGCTGTGTCTAATGACTCTGCTGTTATTTCTGCTCAGTTTTCAGGACTTTACTTGTTGTCATTCTTCACGATCCTTGTCGGGCTGGTGCTCTACTCCTCCACATCCACCTACGTGGCCCAGGATCCTCGGGTGTACAAGCAGTTTCGGAACCCCTCTGGACCCGTTGTAGACCTGCCAGCCACCAGCCAGATGGAGCCTTCGGTGACATACACCAGCCTGGGGCAGGAGACAGAAGAGGAGCCTCACGTTAGAGTTGCTTAAAACCAGGACTGTTGATCACCTACTGACACTGGAGCTCGTCTATCCATTATCTCTGTATTGTACATAGAGAAAGGTATTTACCAGGTGCAGTTACACTGGTGAGCTGCAAGGTAGCAAATAAGGAAAGCTCATACAAACACAAATTAATTGTTCCAGGGTGTTCCTTGCAAGGAGATGCCAGTCCCTCGTTTACGAAATGAGCAGCATGTTTGCAATACAAACTGCTGTGTATGAATCAGTTAATGTCAAACTACCTGTGAAAGATATTCAATATATAAGATGAAATTACAAAAAGAGAAATTCATAGAAGGGTGTTTTACACACACAGAGTGATACTATGCCTAAGCCACAGCAGTTGTGGAAAAAACGCCTTTTTACAGCAAATACACTTTGTGCAGTCACTGTTAATTTCTCTCTAAAATTTGTTTGTTTGCACAAAACAGATGGGTTAGTCGTGGTAACAACACCCTGACACATTTTTGCTAGCACCTTGGATTTGCTGAGGGAAATACAAGTTCTGAGTTCTTCTGTGCTGTCTAGTTGCCCTTTCTAGGTGATCTGATCCATGAATCCAGAGAAGGGACAACTTACAATATCCGTCTCTATTCTAGGAATAGGTATAAGGCGAGCATTTTAGCCTTTCTATATTTGCAGAAGTGAAGTACTCAAGCATTGACCTCTCTTATGATCCATGGCAGATTTCCTAGTGGCCAAGGTTCTGCATCAGGTGACAGGGAGTCAGTTTCTCTGTAGTTGTGACTCAACACAGATTTCTTACTTTTAAAATTTTAACCTGTAGAAAGAAAAACACATTTTCTAGTCTCCTATGTATTGTACCTCTCCATGGAAAGATGACATGTCATGTGGATCAGGGCACTTATTTTAGATACTCAGTGCATCGAGGGTGCCTTCTGCTGTTCCAGTTTGCTTAGTCTCCTGTGGTTCAGTATTCTAACAGTAGCTATTTAGAAATGTGTCAGTTTTTCACCAAAACCCACAGATTGTAAAGATCAGGAAGATTAAGGGAGGAATTCACAAGCAGAAAGACTGGACCATTTGCTGGTGTTGCTGCAGTAGCACAAAGGCATTTTACTGGCAGGGTGCAGCCAATTATTTTTCATTAACTGTGAAGCAAGCAGAAGAATTCAGCAGTTTTCTTACATTCCTGGGAATGTGTGAAAATAGTAAGGGTGTGCTTCATGCTTCTGTATACAGCTGTACTTCTGCCTCAGGAGCCTTACCAGAATGGGGGAAATCTCAGTCACCACCATGAAAAATCCATCCTTGCCTGTATGTTTGCTCTTCTGAGAGCCCACTACAAGGAAATCATTATTTCAATATGCTTTATCTATTTGTAATTTAAAATTAAGGAAGACGAGGTGTTCCTGTTTCTAACACTAGGTGAGGAATCTGGGAGAGATCTTGATTTTATTCACTGATCTGCCACATTTTTGCATGAATCCTTGGGCATGACTTACCTTCTGTGTGGCTGAGTTTCCCAAGCAGCATATACAGGAATAATGACATTTTACCTACCTCACAGAGGTGCTATGGGACCAAGTTATTTTAAAACGCTTCGGGATCTCAGAAAGGAGTTTAAGAAGCACATAACAGTGCTGTAAAAGTATGTATACATTCATTGTATTTGAAAATGGAGTTTACGGCATGGTTGATGAATATTTTGCCTGTGGGCATAGAAGGTGAATTTGATTTGAATGTTATTCTGCTGAAAAAGACTGTTTCAAGCAAAAATGTAGACCTTCATGTTTGAAAAATACAACTTACCTATTCCTATTTAAAAAAGAAGAAAAAAAATCAATCTATACACTGGAGATTAGAAAGGTCATACAGTTCAACCAAGCAGGATGATTTTCTGCTGAGGTAACATTCATTTTTTATAGTCCTGTTCTGCTTTAATACAGAAGGAACTTCCCTGAAGTTGACTGAGAGGAGTTATATATGCATAATAGACATGAAGTGGCAAATGTGAAAATGCTCTTGAGCAGCAGAAATAAGCTGTATCTTATTCTGACTGTGGAGAAGAGGTGATTCCTTTCCCGCTGTGTTTAAGCTGTCTGCCACAACCCTGCTGCACCTGAGGGAAGGTTCTGCAGTATTGCCAAATCATGCCCAAAACTAGCCCAAAAGCTTTGGTTAAGATGCCTTGGTACTAAACTAACAAATGTATGATTTTTTTTTTCCCCGCCTTCTGGTTTTTTAATCTTTTTAGCACTCATGTTTCCAAACTTTTTTTTTTTTTAACTATTGAAGATTAAAAAAACACAAAACAAAAAACCACTGGAGTCCCACAGAAAAACAGAGTCTGTATTCTGGGGATATTAAGGAAAGTCTAAATCAAAAAAATAAAAAACACACAAGAAAGATTAGCTGACACTTCGGGGTAAGATCGTTGGGTCAAGCCCTGCGAGAGCTTCCACGTAAGGTGGATTTCGTACATTCCCCAGAAGGGGTCTGTTTACAATCATGGCTCCCTCAGGTACCCAGAGGCACACTGGTGGGCACCTGTCATCTCAGTCTTTTTTGCTACCTTTTGTACCAATTAAATACCTTTCTCTGAACATTAGTCCCCGTGTTGGTCTGAGAACCTTGAGGATTGTGTGCGTGTGTGTTTCATGTTTACATTCCTTTTGCATAACTGTTTTGATTAATTTCCTTATTAGTATTTATTTTTAAGCCAAATGTTTGTAGTCCTTCGGCCTCCCCCTCCTCATTTTTCTGACACTAACTTGTAGATGTTTGTTAGAGTCTTCTGCGAAACAGCTGGGCAGGAGGCAGCTCCCGGCCAGGTTTCGGGGCTGGGAGTTTCTCCTTACAAAGGGTTTTGATCCATGGGTGGCTGAGAGGGGCCACCTGGAGCGACTTTACCAGGCTATTCTAAAAGGCTCTGTTGTGCAGGAACAGCTGTGAATGTTTCAGTGAGCACTCTGCAACCAGCCACCATCCCCTGTGCCTCTGGTGCAGGAGGAGTTTGACGTGCAGAGCGGGGCTGCTTCGCTGTCTGTGTTTCCCCATAAACAAGGAGGATGCTTGGGTTAGCACTAGCGTGCTAGTCCTGGATGGACCTCGAAGGAGAACAGTAGGATAGCTTTGCAAATAACTGTGCTGACTGAAAAACTGAGGTCTGGTGAAGGAGAACTTTCCTTCTGCCTGCTTGCGTTCTGCGGTCGGAGCCCCCAGTGCGCACCAGCAAAGGTTCGGCCACCTAAGGGCAGCTGCTCTCCGTGTTGTGTAGGACATCCTAGCCCTGCAGAGCTCCTTGCCTGGACAAACTGAAACTGCTGGCCCTGGGCAGCCCTTAGCAAGACTGATGTCATTTTCTGACACCGGATGAAAACCCTCACTGGGAGACAGACCTTGTCTTTGTTCCAGCTGTAAAGTTTCGAAACACACAACGATAGACCAAGCAATTGAAAATTTTGCACCACTGTGTCATAAGAAGAAGTTTCAATGTATAGTGTAGAGATTGCTAACTTGTGCTATTAACATTTTGACAAGCGTGTAGTATCGTTTTCTTTCCTTTTTTTTATTTTTTTAAAACCATTTAGTATTCCTGAGCTAGCTACAAATATAAATTTTACCCCATGGGTAGGATTTTATTGTTACATGCCATAATAAAGCACACTAATCTTGACACTGCAGATGGAAATATGAACCAAAAGGAAAACCAGGCAAACAAAATCCCAACCCCAAATCCTGCATTGAGAAGCTGAATAAACCTTTCTCCATTTTGATATTTGCATGCACCTATATGGACTGGCTGTGGCAATGTAATGCCTGTATAATGTTTTCAAATAAAAAAATAAATGCTTTATGAAAGCAAGGTTGTTGGTTTCTTGCTAACTCCTTTCTGCTATCTTAGCCTAAAACTGTTTTTCGAAAGTGTGAATCTTGAATGCAGGCAATAATTTTTTGCAGTGCTCAGAGCTTCTTCCCCTTGTGAGGTGGTTAACATAGAGCTCATTCCAAGGTGTCTAAGAATAGATTCCATCAGGCATCCTCAAGTATCTTGCCAGGCCCTAGAGCACTTGTCCAGAAGGATAAGAGTACTCCATCCTTTTTCTGATCCAGAGACGGGGCTTCTGAGAGGCCTTTTAAAGACTTCTATTCCATTTTCAGTCCTCTGAGAAGGGTGAGATGGTACAGATATTACAATTCACACCATCACAAACAGAAGCCAAACTATTTCCTAATTATAATACATTATAAGCCTTTTTTGACCTATCAGCTTTTGCCACACAATGCTGCTAATGCTTCTAAGCCAATCATCTATTAAAATACCCCATGTGGGTCTTGCTACAATACATCTTTCATGGTTCTGTTTCTCAAAAATATCTAGTCTATTTGCAAGGTCATCATTGAAACTTGTTTCTAGTTCAGTTTCTCTCTCAACAATGTCTGTCCTATTCCATGGCATTTCTAGGTCAGGATACTTTATCTCAAAGTTTGCATACAGATGCACAGGACTATGTGAGCTTTCTGTCAAGCTTTGGGAATTCTCTACAAATCCATTTCCCACACTCCTGCATACCCTCTGTCTTAACCTGCCATTTCCCTAGGGCTAGCTCAGGTATCCTGATAGCTACTGCCCTCATTTGGAGACAAAACTCTCTCCACTGCCTTCCAGAAATTATTAATTAGTCTAGAATTAATCTGGGGAAATTAATCAGTGTAGAATTAATCTGACAAGTGCCTAATATTGAAAGGCTTGTCTGACAGAGGTTACTGAGTGCTTGCAGCTGCCTTTCCCAGCCCTCCCTCCCAGGCTGCCCTACACTGCAACACTACACCCAGCTGAGTCCTGAAAAGAAAGGATGGAGACAGAATTTAGGCATTGGGGGGAAGGGAGTGTCAGGAGAAGCAGAATTAGGATAGGAAAGAAAATAAGACTTTGTATCATTGAAAGTTCATGTGGACAGGAAAGGAAGATCCTTAGTGTGTGAGAGCAAGGGATTTTATAAACATGTATTCATTCACTTCTAGGAGTGTTTGCCAGCATATTCACCTCTCCATCCCTCTTTGCCTGATGTCTCCCTGGGAAAGTTTGCATCAGTATTTCTCACATACTTCATTTCTGGGAGCATAAAAGGGAATGGAGAGTAGTGAGCTCATTTCCAGCCTCTCCCTGCACTGCAACTGCACAGAGCCCAGATGCTACAAAGCCAACAGTGCTGCACCCATGTGCTGGTTGATGTCTGATATTCCACTGTGAATCTTTCCTAAGTTATAAAGAGCTCCAGAAACCGAGTTAGTGTGCACAGATTGATCATATTAACAGTCGATTTGCATTTTCCTCCAAATCTTCTCAAGAGACTCTCTGGCATTACAAAATTATCCTTTTATTGCCTGGCTAGAATTCAGCCTGGATGCTTGAGTCATATGAATAATAATTGCATGGAATTACCCTAAAAATAGATCATAAATAGGCATTAATGAATCTTTCTGTTCTTAAATCAAACACATTTTAACACTGAAGGACACTCAATCAGCTTAAAGCTGCCAGTCTCCCTTTGTTTTTGTTTATTTTGAACTTGTTCTCCAAAACATTACAAACCCAAAGCTGAATGCTTAACAGCAATATGTTGTGGCATACAAACAAGGAAGCAGTGCTTTTACAGTTAGAAAAGTTGTTCTGTTATGTCTGCTCTGCAATTATAAACACAATAATTTTAAAATAAACAATAACTAAGCCAAACCTTTGTGCAAGGGAACACCTCTGCTTGTGCAGCCATCGACCTGTTCCCTCAGCAATTGCAAAGTGGGTACCAAATGCCAGCAGTGCAGCAATAATGACAATATTGGAGTAGAGCATTGTCCTTGTCATCCTCCTCCTCCATATTGAAGTGCAGGCTCATGCACTGTGGCTTTTATTGTTAAAAATCCTCTTATATGGAAGATATTAATGCTACAGGGCTGGGATCACTATTCAATGATTAGTCACAAACTGGCTGTGGGCCACCAACAGGAGACAAAACCCTGCAAATTGGCCACAAAAAGCCAGTGGTAACTGTCAGCTAACTTGCACTGCAGTTAGTATTTCTGTTTCACCAAAAGGCCCACAGTGTTTCTTCAGGCCACATCACTCTGATGCTCAGAGCATCTTCCACAGCCCTAGAAAACAGCACAGGTGCCCAGTGATCCCAGTGATGTCACTTGGCTGGGTTCAGGGAGGAACCACTACCACTGTGCTGCTCTCACAGAGGCATTTCCCTCCATGAGGAAGAGCCCCTGCTACCACTGCTATGATACAGCAGCCAGGTGGAGGAAAGAAACTTGCTCAAAGCAAATCTTGACGTCTGAAGTGAAAAGTCAGCACTCTGTGCAGTCCTTTCTGCTGTAAAACCATACATTTGCTATTATTTGGGGTTTGGTTGGTTTCTTTATTTTTTTTCCCTTATCCTAAAAGTCCATTTTCAATTGGAAATTGTGCCCCAAGTTTTTCTGGTATTCATGAGGTCAAAATTTGGCCCTTTGTGAACAGTCTAACATATGGAATCTCTTTATGAATACAGATATTGTCAATCCTACATACTCTAAAAATTGTAGGCTGAGACTAGGTGAAGCTGATTTTATTGGATTTATAAATTTTATTCTACTTAGATTCTGATTTATAACCTTGAGCTATAGTTGACTTTTTTTTGTGACTTCTTATTGTGTACGATGTCCTCAGGCAATTTCCTAGTGCTACCCTGATCTTAATAATGCATTATTAATTCCTTACTGCTAAATGCATTATTTATATTAACTACTGCATTTTATTCCCCACATCTTAATAGCAGTGAACTCATCAGATTTTGACATAACTGCAAAGCTTTCAGTATGAATTCAGCTTCTCCTTCCCATGTGCAATATGTACATGCTTGTCTAGAGCAAAATATTGGATTTACTGTGGTTAAATAATGACTTTTTTTATTCTAGACCTTACCAAAGCAGAGAAAGATAATGAACATGTGCTGAGTTTACCTGATCACTGAGCATTGAAGCACTAAGTGATTCAATGACAACACCAGAGACACTTTGCATGCAGAGTAGCTGGGATTTTTACAGGTGCAGAATGCCTGTGAGCCCATGGCCCAACCTTATGTGAGGTCATGCATATTTAACTTCCCACTGCCTATAGTAGCCAGCATCACAGAAGCCTGGCTGCTTGCCAGATCCATAGAAATCAGCAATCAGCATTTGCATGTTCTTAAAATGACTGCTTCCCTAAATGAACTTCCTAAGTGAGAAGGGGGAAGGGAATGGGCTAATGACAACAATAATCTGAAGAACCTCATTACGTGACTCGCTGTGAGCTGTGGCTTGAACTATCTAATGTAATTCTTGGCATTAAACAGATTCTGGTTGCTGAATAGGTCACACATGTAAGCAGCCTTTGGAGTGATTTTCATGAGTCTTTATGTCCCCATACACTCACTGTATGTGAGCCTACATTGTAATTAAACAGAGAGTACCCACAAAACTGTGCCCACATTTTTGTTCATTTAAAACTGTTGCAGCAGGATTGATTTAATGACTAAGTTGACAAGTAACATTGGTGCTGCAGGACCTGCTTTGACTTTGCCTCCTCAGGTGGCACCACCTCTTTGGACGATGTGTACTGCTACACCAGCCAGCAAAGTATTTGGAAAATGCAAAATTTGAGTCTTTATTTTAGCCTTGAGCTTTAATACAACAAAAGTAAACAGGGATTTAAAGTGAAACAGGTATATATTAAAAGAGGAGGATAGCACTTAGCTTCCTAGTCCTCTGTTATCCAGTTTGTCCGAAAATCTTTTTCACCAAGTCACCATCCACCAATCTCCATGTGGCCAAAACACCTGCTAAGCTCATCTTCACTTTTCTGGTCTAAGTTACTCACACTCCCTTCTGAATCACTGACCTAAATGAATTCATTCCTAGCTTCAAGATCCTCAGCTATCCTGCCTCTCCCTCCCAGTGTGGCCCATAGCATGGGTGCTCTGCCTCCTCACTGACCTTGCTCACAAACATCTCGCTGCTTTATAGCTGCTCTAGTCCAGCCAGAGGGGCTCCTGGCCTCAACACAGAGGCTGATGAATATTTGAACAGGAGTTTCTTTCAGTTTCTGTACAAATGTCAGATTCCAGCCCCACTCTGTTGCAACAGGAAATATTAAAAAAAAAAAAAATGCCTGCTTTTCTAGTATGTGATACTCAGCCAATGGAGATTCAGTCATAGGAGATTCAAAAAACAATATGCGTTTGCCTGCCATTTGGTTTATAGTAAAGGTGAAAGAGTGGCTGATGGAGGATGAGCTACAGGTACCCTTCTGGTCATTGGCTCTAAGAAGTCAGCAACAAAAGTAGTTGTGTTATTTGGACCAAGCAAGTGAGGGTAATCCACATCATTCTGTCCTCATGGAAAAGACAAACATTAGAAGCAAAATGCCTCTCCAGCTTGTAATTATTTAAATTATTAACAGAGATGGCATACATTTACATGTATAGAGATTGGCTTCCTCTCCTGCAGCTCTTGTTTTCCTCTCCAGCTTCTCTGTGTCTGGTCTCACCAAGGAAAGGCTTAATTCCACTAAAAAAAAATAAGAAAAGAGAGAAAAATAAAGGAAAGTGTTTATCCAAAGTATAACTGCTTCTCTTTCTCCTTGTACAAATGCCTCCTTTGAACTACATTTGGTGCAAACATGAACTGTGGCTGAGCTGGCATTTGTCTTCAGGGGCTGGGAGGAGGGCTGTGAGTCCTCAGCCCCCAAACTTCAATCTTCCCTTCTACCACAGACTTTCATTTCTGTGAGATGATGGAGAGATCCAGCTGAGCTCCTTTTATTTCCCTTGGGTGTAGGGGGAAGGATGTGTGCTCAAGACAGCACGAGAAAGCTTGTCCTGCTACAGCTACTTGAGTTCAGATTTTGTTGCTAGATACAGGGCCATGCTCTGCAGAGCTGGCAGCCTGGCCCCTTCCAGGGGTTTACTTTAATTGGAGTTACTGTGGTGAGCTGCTGATCTGAAGAAAGTATTTGCAGCAGCTGCACTAGCAAAGGCAGTAGAGGGGTAAACACCCCTGTCAGCTACAGCATGGGTATTTCATTATGGCAAGGGAATACTGATGGACTTCACTCTGAGTGTGCATCATGAAATACCAGGTAGCAGTTAAACATTCATTAAAAAAAGTCTGTAGCCGTCCCATTTTAACTTGTGCATTTTCCTTGTGAGTTTTCTGTTCTTTTTGCCCATACATGGTGCCAAGAGACTTTTTCCACATCAGCATTTGAGCCTTGGAGCAAAATGCATATACAGAAATGCCAAAAAAAGGGCTTTGGCAGCCCAAGAGATTTTCAGTCACACGAAATTCACCTTACACCCTGCTCACATGGAATTGTTCTAGGCAGGAAGCTATCTGCAAGGCCAGGTCCAGTCTCCTGCATCCCCCTGTGATGGTGAGGGAGAAGACTCACAGTTGTGAAAGGTAAAGATCTGGCAGTGGGAAAGAGAAGAAAGTGGTGATTTTGGACAGGGGGAGAGAAAGAGAGGAGAGTCTCTTGGAATGGAGAAGGGCTGGAGAAGGAACATGAGTTGTGAAGGAAAGAAAGGCTGGGGCAGGGGGACCGTGGCCTGGGAGGGTTGTTGAGGAGGTTAGAGAGGGATGAGAGAGGGGCTCATCACCTCAACTGCTGCCAAAACACTGCTAAGTCCAAGGCTTTAGCTCTCCTCCTGATCAGCAGGGCCTGCAAGGGAAACGTGCTCTGACAGCAGAGTGAAAACAGAACAGGTGCTTCTCCTTAGGAGCTGCACCTTGGGGTGCTTGTGTTGGATGTGTGAGAACCTAAAGCAAACACTGCTAAAGCCCATTAATGAGCAACCATCCCCAGATATTCGAGATGGAAGAAAAACTCCTCAAGCAAGGACAGTGTGAAAAAGGGCTTCATTTGTGTTGTCAGACAAGATATTGCTGTTGTCTTGCTTTTTGGGTTTTTATTTCCCCCCACATAGCCTCCACCCCACACTTAATTTCAAAAAGTCTATCAATGTATGAGGGGACATTACTGAGGGAACATTACAGTTTGCAATCTATGAACATGAAAGATGGTTAATTTGTCTGAGCAGAGAGAAAATGACCCATCCTAATTTGTTTTTTCTGTATTTCCCAGTGCTGATACTGGCTGTGTTCTGACTGTTCTTTGCACAAACGGAATGGCAACTGGTAAGTGTGTTTGAGGCACTGTAAGAGCAGTGTCTGGAGTTTGCCACTCACACTTTAATCTAATGAGAAATGCCAAGGATCTTCTGTTGGTTATTTCAAAATATTTTGTTTGGAAAAATTTTAAGACTTATAAAATAAATCAGTCTTGTTATATCAACATTTCTGGACAAAAACAACTCCCAGATCTTATGCTCAATATTTTCTCCCCTGCTTGCCTCATACTTGGCTTGCATCAGAGCTAAGAAATAAACATGTCACTTCTTTCACTGCTCATTTATCAGGAAGGAGAAAAGCTGAGGGGAGAGAAATAAAAGGAAAAAAACTGTTGAGGCTCTGTGGCCATCCTGTGTGATGGCTTAACCTCTGTAATTGTGAGTTCATAAAGCATAAAGCCTCAATTGCTCTGATCTCTTCCTCTCCATATGCCTGGTGATGCATCAGAGTGTTTAACACCAGAGTCTAAGGATGCTCATATTTGATAAAGCAAACAAAGACAAAAGAGAGAACCAGAACATATTAGAGCACACTGAACAAAAGCTTTTAGCCACTAACCAAGAACTACTCCAATCAGCCAATGTCACTAATGCATTTGGGAAAAGTAACACAGCTGAAAGGTTCGGGCACTCTGATTGCCAGTGACATGAAAGGTGTGGTGCACACAAAATGACCCAGCTGGCCTCGCCATCCACTGGAGAGGGCAGAAGGTTCCATCCCCAAATGGAAGATGTTTATGCAGACCTGTCCTCAGGTTGCAATAACACCTGCTGGGATAACACATCTTCCTTGGGAGCTGCTGCAATTCTAAGGGAGTGGCATTTATCCACAGCCCCACAGAGCAAATCTTTCTGTAGGGGTCTTGCTTACAGCTGGTGACCTGAACCTGCCTTTTCTATATGCAAAAGTGATTTTCACTTTAGCAATTTAACATACAACTATTTGTATTTATATTATCTAGAGACAAGCAGAATTTTTTTCAGCCTGTTGAGGCTGCAGCAGGTGGTGCTCATTTGCATTCTGCAGACGTTTGGGTTTTCCAGCAGGGCTTCAAGAGAGAGAATATTTTCTTTGTTTCTTATAAAGACTAAGACTTTGAATTTTCACATGGAGAACCATATAACTAGGTCTGAATGCTTCTATTGTGCTTGCAGAGCTGTATATAAAGTGCTGCTCCATGTACCTTTTGGGTGGCATTTGTAGTGTGCCCATTCAGCCTTCGTACATCTTTTTGCTGTGATGCAAGTGATCAGTTCTAATTCTGGGTGATGGCAAAGCCAAGTCTCATTTCTGGGTCTTGTCACTTAGATAATTTAATAATTTAACCTGCCATAATTTAATAATCATTTTTTTCTCTGTATTTACATCTCTGCTTGGAATATACTTGAGATATAAGTCCTACATGTTTAAAAGCCCTTAAATGACACAATTGAAAATGTCAAAGGGAGTAAGTATTTGAAATATATTTGTCCTTTTCCTTATTTTATGTGACATAAGTTTTAAGATTTGAAGATGCTGTTGAGGTAAAAACTAATGCCAAAAGTGCTATATTGCTCTTACTGAGGTTTCCACATTTATACCTGTTTCTCCAGTGAAGGTATGATGTTCTGTGTATTGTATTTAAAAATAGGAGCAACCTGATAGATTTTGCATTCAAGCAGAAAACAGACCTGTGGCAAATATGCACAGACAAATTATTCTTGAAATGCATTGCTCTCTTGAGCTGTCAAGTGATGTTTCTCCTTAAATGAGCTCTCTCATTTTGGATGCCTCCCTCCCATTTCAGTCCCCTGACGGACGATGCCTTCAGGCATCTGTACACCTGGAATAACTTCTACAGAAAGCTACTCCATAACAGCTTCAAATGTTGACCTTTTCTGGAGGTGTGTTGTGCAAATATTGTCTGGGCAATAGCAAATCCCCTTGCCTTCGTCCCAGCTGCCAGATGTTGCTGAAGCTTCAGGATGGCTCCTGCTCAGCCCTTGGGAAGATCTTTATGAACACATCCCTGATCCTGCACCTACCCCCTTCATTTAACTGGCAAACACCTTGAAAATCCGTCAGCCTGGCAGCTGCATGCTCCCTTGAGGTCTAGAAGTCTGTCTTTCTGGTCTGGATCTTCTCAGCTTTGCAACTTATCCTCTGAATTTTCTTAACTGTGCTCCCTCCAGCTCTCCTCTAAGTCTTGGAGAATTTAATTCCTTGGTCACTTTCTCTCTTTCTTCTGCATGCATGAGTAAACTTGTTCATTTACTGTCTGCTAAGTTAATACTCCCAATCCTTTCTCTTAAGCACTGATCAGCTTTGTTTGTCCAGACTAAACTGTCTGTGGGTCTCACTGACATCATTTTGTGGGTGACAATGTGACTTAAGCCTTGCTCAGGCTCGTCCCACTGGAGCTGCTCATCTCTGTTCTTAATTACTGTGAACTCTGCAGTGCTGAAGCCACTGCTGGGTTTGATGGCTGTGCACTTTTGTCCTGAAGTGCTGCTGCTCATCTTGGTTTCATTAAAGTAGTTTCTCCTTAAAGGTTGTTCTTTGGGCACAGCGCTTAAGAGATCAATTCCACTTCTTTTTCACTTCCACTGCAGATAAGAAGGGGGGAAAATAATTAGCACAAATGTCTCCAGCAGCAGAGGCTCCTCGCTGTGTATCACTGAAGTGTTGTGTATTCGGCTGGCATGAGACAAATGAATGTTGTTTGGGGGTTCTTTTTAAAAGAAGCTAGTTACTTATTTCCTTTCAAATAGAGAAACCCTCTGGTACCTGAAATCCTGTAGTACATTAATGGAAGACAAGTCTGTGTTAAGACTGTACAGAAAGGGAAAGAGATACCTCAGATAACAACTGTCAGCAGTTGTTATCACTGTCTCACTCACTGTCTCATGAGCTGCGCTTATTCACACCCAGATGCTCACAAGCTGCCCACAATCATAACTGAACAACACCAAAACTAGGATTTCAGTTTCCACAACAGACCTCTTGGGAAAAAAACCTCATTTCTGGATAGACTTGATGTGCCTCTGAGAACTCAGCAATGATTATGGGATGAGCTTTTGCCTCTGAACCTTGAGTATCTTGTCTTCCATTAATCCTAGGCACTGTTGCTACCAATTCCTTTTATTTCCTCATTTTGGTTGTCTTTCTGGCCGTAATTTGATTTCTGGTTGTGTGAGGGGGTGAGAACAGCACATATGATACAGCCTTGTTGCCATCATCTTGTTTATACCTAGATGAGGAGACCTGTATCCCAACAGCAACACATTTCTCTGTGTTTACAAGGCTGGCTGCTCTCTGTGTGCCTGTGTGTTTGGTTATTGAGTGCTATGTCCTATTGTTTTAACCCTTCATTTTCTTCTGGTGCCCTCACATGGGCTGACACATTCAGACAAATCTTGGTATTTCTGCTACAAATATTTCTGTACCTCAAGTCTGAATGGAGAAATAGAGCTAAATTTTGCAATCATGGTGATTTATTTTGCTCATTTAGCCATTTGCTGGTGTATGAATATTTAAACCATAGGACATAAACCAGATGTACAGGGTTTCAGTTCTGTTTGGGTTTTTACATGACTGGGTTATACTTCCCCTGTTGCAAAGACCTATAAAAAATTTAAAGATGGCAATCTGAACATGAAACAAATCACCACAGCCAAGAAATTTCGAATGCTGGAAGTTATTTCTTGAGCAGAAATAATTATAACATTTCTTTCACAATTTTCCAAGACAACTATTTTTTTTTCCTGAAATATAAAAGCAAAGAGACATTTATGTAGATAGTTAATTTGGAAATGAAGTGCTTGGCAGGTCAGCTGCAATTGTCTGTATATAGGAGCTGTACAACCCTGAGTCTGCCTGGAGAAGAGGACCACACTTAATGCTGGGTGTCCCCCCCCAGGAAATGCCTTTTTTGGCTGTTTCAAAGCTGGTATTGTTTCAAAGAGATGAAGTAACTGCCACCAAAAAGAGATCTGTGTACCACAGGCATTCATCCATGTGTGCCAAAGAGGAAGATATTCCTTAGCCAGTGTCCTGCCCTGTGCAGGGTTACTCCCCTCTTCCCTCCAACAAAGAGAGTTTGGTTCTGACAAAATTTTTCACAACAAATGAACAAATAATTTGATTGCTGCTTTTGGTGGAAAATACATATTTTGGGTCTCTCTCCAGCTTGGCTTCCTTAAGCTGTCCTTTTGCAAGGACAGTACAGTCTTCCCCTCAGATCCAAAACTTCTAATATTTCTCTTTAGTTATGAAAAGCAGTGAATGAAAGATCATTTAGAGCCCTCATGTCCATGTGCCTTAGTGCTAAATGTTCCAAGACTTAGAAGAATTTTGTTTGCATGAGTCTTAAGACCTGATTTTTTTATCCTCACCTTGTACTAAATTGCAAACCTGAAGTTCCAGATATTAACAAAACAGCAAAAAAATAGTGAAATATTAAAAGCATAAGCATTTAAGGTCTCTTGCATCACAAGTCCTTTACAACTTCATCACTTTAGAGTTTTCTCAGGCCCTTTCTACTTTAGACTGATTTGGAGGTTACAAATTAAAACAAACAAACACAAACTTACAACTATCTGCACTGATTTTGGAGTCCTTATGTGAAAGAATTGGACTCCAGTCCCAACAGCAATAAAAATCTTCATTTTAGACTCCAAAGTTAAACAAAAAGTCATTAAACCAGAAAATCTCTACATGTTTGCCTCTCTTCCCAGAACTGTCTACTTCCACCCCAACTATCTGCTTGGGGATAAAAAAAAAAAAAAAAAAAAAAAAAAAAAAAAAAAAAAAAAAAGGGGGGGAGAAATTGCCATGATGTGTGGTGCTTTTACTGTGCATTTACTCTTTGGCTATTTTCTACAGCAACACTGAACTTTTAAATTTCTTGCAGTTACTTCATCCAAAACACTTTTTCCTACTCCTGCTACAAAACAATAGCTTTCAGTTTCCTTATTTTAATATCTATTCATTTCCTTACCTCACTTTGGGAACAGATGTAGTTTGAGGACTTTGTTGTGGGTTAATGAAAGCATTCTGTAATCTTCTGTCCATCAGCTGTCCAGCCTGAAACATTTTCACATTGCCTGTGATTAAAGGCAGACAAGTGAGGGTTAAATCTGCATTTGTCTCTGTTCACTTCTAATTGTTTACCACACAGCAGCTAAGAGTGCACCATTCTTCACTATGAGATCAAATGGTGGCTTTTCATCTGCTTTCTATTTGCTGCAGTTGTTGAATTGTTGTGTTGGATGCCAAAATTATATGGCTTGAAAACACTAGTCGTTCTGTCAAAATAGTTAACATGGGGTTACAATGGGGGATTACAAATTCCAGTAAGATGTGCTCAGTATTAAGAGAAAAGCACTTGTTCTGAATCTGGAGTTTTCTTTCTCCATGGAGATTATATTGCTATGTAGATTTTCCATTTTTCTAATGTTTAGGTTATTAGGACATTGTGGCCTGCAGTGAAAACTCAGATTGCAATTGAATTTCAGGATTTAACTTTTCATTTGCAATTATTCAGAGGATTTGTTCCTTAAGAAGTTCATGAATGAGTGCCTTAGTGCCCTATAGACATGACTTGGTTTTAATAGAAATGCAACAGAAAACTGAAATACTGAGATGCAGAATCATTTCTGGCTAGAGCCTTTCTGACAACTGACATTTGATAAGAGTCAAAAGAGAAGTTTTTCTGACTGACTTTAAGTGTTGAATATGTGTGAAAACCTGAGACCTACACAGCACCTTATGAAAATGTAGCCTCTTGCATTTGTATGTGATGCAACGTCTTGCATCCAGCTTTTAATCTGGTTCTTACAGGATAAGACAAGTTGTCTTGGGTTATGGAACCAAAATGTGTATTCTATTTCATCTGCTGAAAGCAGTTGGGGAGATGTTTTATTTATCTCTTTTAACTCTGGGGAGGGGGGGTGCCTTCTGATAATGGGCCAACTGTTCAAACCAGGTGGGGCAGTGTTTCTTATCTCTTTCACCACCTCCTCCCTCCAGGGGAATATTTTCTGCTAATGGGCAATTAAGGCTCACTAAGGGCATGACACATTCCATCATCCCATTGTGAGATGCTCCACCCAGTGGGGGGAGCCAACCACTCCTACCTGGATAAAAACTGAGACACAGGAACACAAGGGATCTGGTTCCACTGGATTCCTGGAGGAAGACTGGACCCCTTCTCACCATCACTGGATCCTATCTACAGAATCATCTCCACTTCAACAGAACTACATCTGCCACTCCAAGAGGACTCACTTTTGGACTGCTTCCAACACCCTGACCAACAGGGTGTCAGGTTGTAGATCTGACTCTGTCAGGGTTTCTAGGACTGTTGTTTGTTTGCTTACTCGTTTGGGTTTTTTTTTTTTTTTTTGGTACTACTACATTTGTATTTTCTTTAATATTCCTAGTAAAAAACTGTTATTCCTATTCCCATATCTTTGCCTGAAAGCCCTTAATTGCAAAATTATATTAATTTGGTGGAGGTGAGGGGTTTACATTCTCCATTCAAGGGAAACTCCAGCTTTCCCTGGTGGATACCTGTCTTTCAAAACCAAGACACAAGTGTAGTCTCTATACAAGAGGGTACCTGTATCTGGATCTCCCTTCTTTCACTGCAGTCATGCAAGGATGTGAAGCAGCCCACACACTCAACATGTACACTGTAAACACCAGGTAACTGTGCATGAAGGGGCACCAACAACAGCAGGAGGAGAGAAGGGGTGCATGCTATGGAGAAAGAGATGGAAGGGAAGAAACTGTGGAAGGTATAGAGGCTACATCTGACCTGGGAGTCAGAAAGGCTTTGGCTCCATTTATGCCCTTCCTGCACATCAGCTCCACACCAATGTGGGATGCACCAGTCTTCTCTGGCTGTGGTTTCCACATATCATACTCCAACTCCTCCTGAGTCACAAGGAGTGGGATAAGCAAAACACATCCAAAGTACAATGAGCCCCTACAAGCAGGAGAAGGAGCTGGACATAATGTGCAATGCAGAAGTTGTAGGTACATGCACACCACTGTTAGCAAGAGATATCTGATGTGTGCTCTGGGAATGGTGGCGGGAGCTAGAACATCACATCTGCTACCTGAGCTGCTCAATGGAATTCTACCTAAATGTTTATGCTGCTCTTTTTCTTTTAATTAACTACACTTGTGGCTTGCTGCAAAGGTCAATGACTGATGCATAGGAATGAAGTGTTAGTGGAGCTGTCTGCTTGACTTTATTAAATAAAGATTAATTTATCCTATGTGTACAGAGTACCTGGCAGGGTTGTGTAGGGCTTTGGTCCTGAGTCAGGGTTTTTGACAGTCTCCTTAGATAACAATTTGTCATAGCCATTACTGTCACTTTCCCACAGTGTATATTCAGAACATGGAGGAGTTATCTTTTGCTGATGCTCTACAGGACCTCTGAAGTTAAGGGCTGAACTTCTATCTGTAATCTTATGTTGCATCCATGATGAATCATATAAAACCACTGGAAAACCTTTGCACATACATTTTGTCTTCTTTTCCAGTACACATCCTTCAGTTTTGGTGCTTATTTTATTTCACTCTCCAATAGCAACTACATCTTTCAGAAAGTAAAATTTGCTCTTTAATGTCAGATTGTGCAAAAAACTGGGGAAGGGAAAAACGTTGTTCACTTTGGAAAAAGAATACTAACAAAAAAATATCTGAAAAGGTTTTTGTCTTCCTCAGATGTGTGTTGCTTTCTTTGATTAAGAAGAGTTCAGCCGGGGCTGGTTTATGTACTACTGCACTAAGACTGGGCTCTGATCTCTGACTTACAAAGGACTGGTTCTGGAAGGGTAAGAAGTTTTGAGGGTCTGTCAAGAATGTCTGAAATGTGGGGAGATTCGTTCTGTGGGGAAAAAAAATTCTTTATACAAGTAGGAAATATAACATTATCTGCCCACAATTGTGTCTGAAAGGCTAGACTGTCAAATTCTGAAATCGGTAGCAGTAAGTTAATTTGCAAAAAATTTAGCCTGCAGGTAAATTTGTAATTACTACCTATCAAATTATTCTAATTTCTTAGGTAGGTTGTTAAAAGCAACACAAGAAAAACCATCAAAAATAAGTAATTGAAATAAAAGAAAGAATAAGAAAATCTCTTTGATTAGACCACACTGTCAATAAGCTCCCAGTTGCTTGTTGTTCTGATTTCCAAGAGTGGTGCTTGGCAATAATAGCACATTTGTTACTCAGGAGTCAGTTCTTACTATGCTAACTAATGCAGTGTAAAAAAAAAATTCATTATTCTGTTAACACATGTGCCCTTTGTAATTTACAGTTAAGTTTATATTAGATGCTTATATTGACTTTATTGGAAGTGGTATATCTTGAGGTTCAAGTGATCCTGTCTCAAGAGCCCTAGACAGTTCCCACCGTGGAGGTGGGTTGTCTCTTTAACTTTTTTTCCAGGTCTGTCAGAGTGAAAATTTCACAGTTCCTCATTTTCTGGTTTAGATTTGAATTAGGGTTATTACATTCACATCAAATGGAAATTATAACTGCTAATCACATTATGTTCAGTGTTGTTTACCCAAGATTACGGCTGTCAAAATAGATATGGCAATATTAGATTTTGAAGAAGCTGTCTCTAACAGTTGTAGTATGCATTAGTAAATGACAAACAGCTCAGATTTTTACTCCCTTGTTGGGGAAGGCTCTTTTGGCACAATTGCAAACTCTCATTTGAAGTCAGCACTGAGCTATGATTTTCAGATTATGTGCACGGTGCTCACTGTATCTCATATCCTAATACAATATTTGCCTTTCTGTATTAGTAATGCCACCTCACTCTTTCTAGGTTTTACCAAATTGGAAAAGTCTTGCAGTTAATTGAGGTCAATTATTGCTAAAAAGAAAAAAAGGCTTAGGCTCTAGTGAGCATCTGTCCAAGGTGTGGAGCTGCTTCTGGAACTACACAGCTGAGTCCTTTCATTCTGGACTCTTCCAACACTCTCTTCCTTAGAAGGAAGCCAGTGCCTGATCTAGTGGGACTAAAAGCCTACGTATCCCACTGGTACTGGCAAGATCCTTTAGAGTATTTTGCAGTGTGAATGAACAGAATCAATCTCCAGTATATAAAGATAAAGCACTTCCTTTGTCTTCTTGACTGCACAGTCAGTGTTCAAGTGAGAGTGTGCAATTTATGTCCTTAATCAATATGTACCCCAGTTCTTGGAAACAGCTTTGAGACAAAAGAGCTCACTATATCTAACAACTACAGAGTAGCTGTTACCAGTGTGACATCATTCTGTCACAGCCTTTTCAAAGCCTGCACAAGGAAGATTAAGGAGGAGGGAGGCAAAATAAAAAAAACACCCAAAAACCAAAATGAACAAAAAAAGCTGCAGACAACTCCATAAAATCCACTTGGCCAAAATGTCAAAGAAACCAGTGGAAGGTGAGCAGTGGGTCAACACTCACCTGCTGCAGAACTCAGCACAAAGCAGCACTGATTGCGCTTCCCACACTAGGTGGCTGTCAGGAAAAATAATGATCAAACTAGTTAGGGAGAAACTCCTGTCCTTCATCCTAGAGATGGGAGAGCTGTTTGCTTGCTTACTTTTTTATATATGACTGGATTATTTTTTTTTTTTTAAGAATGTAATTCAAGTTTTAGGAACATGGTTTGGATTTTGAGGAAGACGTTGGCTTTATTTAAGATTAGTGAGAATTTAGAAATTAAAGAAACCTTTAAATTTAGGGAATGGTATCATCAAGAAAGATTTTTAGAGTTTTTTATTATTATTTTCCAGAACTTCCAAGATATTTCCAGGATTTGTTAATTACCAGAGAATTTTTAAGTAGAGTGGTACCAGCTGCATTACTGATGTGCCCTCTTCAATGATAAACCCATGACTGTGTGTACCATCAGCACTGGCATTTGGGATTCTGCAGGCTGTGCCCGCACTGCTTAATCTTTCATAACAGCATGTGGGGCATCTGCAGACAATTGACCATTGATAAATAATGGTCAGTAAGCTGAGGGCATTCTGCAAAGAAACCAAAATATAAAGTTCAATATTTGTAATTGGAAGGACAAGTGAAGATGATAGAGGATTTCAGATTCAGATGCAGTAAAAGGTGGGAAGTTGTAACCAGAGCAGTGAGCAATACAAAGGTTCCAACACTGAGAAATGCTCATCCCTGTCCTGAGGAGACAGTGCAAAGTGCTTGCTGTCTCCATCTAAAAATGTATCTTCAAAAGGCTGGCAAATGTGTACTGGGCTTCTTTCCTCAAAGAGATAAGAGTTCCTCTAGAGGTTGTGATCTCTTGCCAAGCCCTCACCCTGCCTTGCTGCCAGACCTGAAGAGAAAAGCACTCCTGAAAACAAGAAACTCCTGATAACCTCATGGTCACAGTAGGATTGCCATATAGTGTGGGCCTGAGGGACTTCCCCTAGCGGGACACAAGTGCCACAGATAAAAACTGGCAACTTGTCTTTAAGGCACACCTCCCCTTCCAGCCAAGGCAAATGTTGATTCAGTGCTCCTAGCCTCTAATCTGACTTCTCAGAAACGTGTCACTGTGTCCTTTTCTTCTGTCAATGATTTGTTTGCAAACAGAAGCCTGGGCACTGGCCAGGTCTCAGCATACAGGACTTTTCTAACAAGGGAGTTATTCTGCAGCAACCCCCTATCCTGGGTTTTGAACAGAGAGGGGTGCTTTCTGGGCATTTTTTGGTTTACCACAGAGGACCTTTTAATTACCATATATAAACCCTGTTGTTGTACCTCTTGGGTTAAATACATATGAAAACCACCTGCTGTCCAGCACCCTGAAGTGTGAAGTTTGCTCTGGCTTTCAACATCCAGTGTTCAAAGCCAGGGAGGGTGTCACTGTGACTTCTGAAGGACTCACAGCCAGACGTGGTGACAGTGGCACCCTCTGTTGTCATCCTGCTGTTTGACACAAGCTGTGTTCCAGCTTATTTGGAAAAGATGTGGAGTTGTTTGTCCCCAGACAGTGTGGTTCAGGCCTGTCAGGAAAGTTCTTTTCCTTGTGTAAATTTGTCTAATATTGAGTGTCCTCTGCTCATCGTGCCTTTTTGCTTAGAATGTAAGTTTTAGAGGTAGTAGTCCATCAGCTGAGTATCTGCTAACAAGCAGCACAGGTCAGACCTTAATTTTTTCCTGAGGTTGAGTGCACTGAGTGAGGGATCTCTAATTGATGGCTACTGGTTGAAATACAGACTCTCCATATTCCTTGCAGATAAAAGCTGGGTGCAGTTTTATCTGGAGCTCTCCTTTATTACCAGCTCTCACATGAGGGAATCTCTACTCAGCTGAAAATACCTAAAGAGCTTCCTTTTCTGCATGGTCACAGGGGGGCTGATGCCCACATTTTAGAGTTGGCTACCCAGTGGGCAGCAGAGCTGTAGTAGAAAGATCACAGCTCTGCAGATGGTGACATGCACAGGCAGCTTATCTCTCAAACTGTGCATGTCAAAGCAGTTGTTATTTGGTGAGAAAAGTCATGTTTTGCTCTTATCTGTTAGCCTCCCAAGAAAGCTATCTGATAACAAGCTAAATTGAGAAGAGTCTGCACTCTGCTGTTATTAACATTCCTCTTTTCCAGATCGCCAGTAGAAAATAAAGAAGAGATGACACCAAAAAGGCAGAAGAGATTTCACAAGCAAACACTCTTCCTGGAGCCTGCAAATTAATCAGTAAAAGGATGATTTTGTTCCAAGCATTGATAAGTTGTCATTATAATTCTGAGAGCATTTCAGCAGCCCTTCAGCAGTTGTACCTCTGGAAGCCTTGTGACTTGTTGGTTGGGAAAGCTGCACCACGTGTGCCGCTGCTCTGCTCTTACAAGATAAGGAGGCA
The DNA here is from genome assembly GCA_017589585.1 of Phylloscopus whistleri. Lineage (NCBI taxonomy): Eukaryota > Metazoa > Chordata > Aves > Passeriformes > Phylloscopidae > Phylloscopus > Phylloscopus whistleri. Next base: position 867,573 of record JADMLD010000712.1, read on the forward strand.
GCCAAAGATGCCAGGCACGGTGCCATTAGAGCAGGACAGCCACAGCACCCTGCCTAAACAACACCTCTGCTTATTCTAAAAGCACCAAATGGTCACAGCAAATGCTGAGGGATCTGCCTCGTGGGAGGGATACCTCTGCTGGAAGCGTGATTGATCTCCAGCTGGGATGGGTGACCCCAGGGTTGGAGGGAGCCATTAACAGACTCCTGTGGTGAATTAGAAAATGTCTAATATGGGTAAAAAAATAGGTGTTCAGATTATTAACAGTGTGATTGTAAACAGAAGGCTGTAAGAGGGCATTTTCTACTACTTCAGTGCTATCTATGTTAGATTGCAGTTCCCATTTTGCTAGTTTTTAGAATAAATGCAGATACCTCGGCCTGCTACCACCTTAGTAGTACCTTCTGGCTTCTGCAGTCAGCTATCTTTATTCTGAAAATAGTTTCATTCCTTGTTGCCTTCTTTTTCAATTCCAATATTTGAGTCAACATACATGCCACTGTTCAATATTAGAAACCATTAGTTACATCTAATGTATCCTCCGACTCAGAGGAGGATAATGTAGTTTTCCCTATTTGTGAAAGCTGCAGAGAGTATTCCAAGTTCAGCTTATCTTTAAAGACCAGGTAAATCTAAACTTCTGTGATATGGAAGAACTGGGGATGTAAATAATGGTTTGCCTGCAAAGGGGACAGGAGATGAGAAATGAAGCCTCTGGCCACCCCCTTCAGGCAGTGGTGGTCAAAACCCTCAAAGCAACCCCTCAATGAGGTAATAAAGCTCACATGACAGAAATGAGATTTCCATTTCAGAGAAAGAAACTCTAAAAGATCTTACAGATCTCCTCATCTTTTCTTTCTTCCTGCTTTGCAGTACTTTGCTTCAGTCCCACTCTGTGTTACACAGCTGCACAGAAGTACTGCACGTCTATAAAAAAATGAATTTATTAACTCAGTGGTTCCATCTTACTTATCTCTGGAAAATGTGTGTATATCTGTCCCTGTACACAGTGATATATTCATAGAGTACAAGAATAAAGTTACACTTGAGAGACAAAATTGATTTCAAGTTCAGTGGCTGGTGCTGGCACCTGGCCTCCTGCCTGGGAGAGTTTGTTGCTGTGCTTGCAGGGTGTTAGTGTAGGTGATATTACCGACGTGGAATTGGGCTGCTCGGATTATCTCGGTGTGAAAATTTTAAATTGGTATAACTGAGAAACATAATGCGGTAGATGATGGCTTTTGCATTTATTTTAAAGCTTTAATTTTAGGTTTATGAGCTCTTCACAGAGCTGAGTGGTTTTTTAAGATCAATTTTCTGGGTCTGCAGTTTTAAACTCTGCTTTAAATTCTGCTCCTGAGCAAAATGAATTGCATGGTCCCTGCCTAGCCCAAGTAGATCAAACCTGTCACCTAATGAGTGGGTGGAGGTTGCCCTGAGTGCAGATGATAGGATCTGGTGTCCACTGAATGCATTGTCACTTCCATTTAAGGAGAGGATATGCCATGGCCACAGCCATCTCCCAACTCCCACTCCCAGATGTGCTTACAAGGCAGGTAAGCCTTTGTGTACCTCCTCGGGTGGCAGGGAGGAAAAATGTTCCTGCCCAGGCCCTCTGGCCACCCTTGGGGAGTGTAGAGAGGAGTTTCCTTTCTGCCCCCTGGGAAGCCTTGCAGTCCTGGGCATTCTGCTCCCAGCCTCAGAATCAGGTGGGTTCATCTTCCTTGCTCAGCCAGCCAAGGGTGTGCTATTCCCACATCTCAGAGGCATGAGGGGTGACAAAGCCCTGGCTTCATGCCAGGGCATTCCCTGAAGGATACAAATAAAGGTTGCATGTTGCAGTTGCTCATTCACCGAGCATGAGTTTGCCTGTCTCTCGATTATGTAGGCAAACAACACAGATCAAAGAAATCAGAATTACAGCTCACCAACAGCTCTGATGCTAATGGCACGGGGATGAAAACTGAAAGTAAGCTTGATGTCACTGAAAAGCTTGGTAGTTACTTTGCTTTAGGAGCCAATGTGCTCCAGAGGGGACCACAAGGATGTCAGTGGGAACCTGACCATCCAAACAATTGCAGTAGGTCCATTTTTTAAGGTGAGTATCCCAGTTTTGAAATATGAGGGAGTTGAAGACTCAAGTCGATTGCATGTGCTAATGCTGGTGTGTGTGTTAGCAGGTTGTCCTGCTCAGGTGTTGGGCCAGGCATGAGGTGGCTTTTTGGGAAGATTGTGCCCTCCTTGGGGTGCTTGAGAAGCAGGCAAGCCAGCTCACACTCCTGGGCCAGTGCATCTCAGGAGGGTTACCCTCACTGGTTGGAGAGGTTCAGCTGGACCAGTAAGGATATCACAATAACTTACTAAATTTAATGTTTATTGAAAAAAAGGCAAATCCCCCTCCCTTTCCCCTCCCCAACATCCCATCAAACGGAGAAGATCAGACAGCTGCTAAAGAGGGATTGGCAATAAAAAGGGTAAAAGTTAAACACTAGGTGTTCTTTCAAAGGGTAACAGTGCATCTCGACCAGCCTAAAACCTGAGTTTGTGTGTATGTATGTGTTTCAAGATACAACTACATTAAAAATCAGTGTAGAAGAATGTAAACACTACACAAATTTTAAATAAGAGCCAGAGAAGCAGAATGAGAAACCACAGCTGCCTGTTCACAGTGGCTCTGGAGGAAACCAACCCAAGCTTGTTTTCTTGCAGCTGCCTTGTATATGAAAAAGGATGAAATGGCAACTGTATGTTTTTGTGTTGAGCAAGTCCTGCAAAGGATTTATAGTATTTAATTTGTCTTTTTTTTGTAAGGAGAGGATGTCACCAATAAAGCAATGAACCTTGGCCGAGGCAGAGATATAGCATGGCAACAGCTGTAGTTGTTCCCAAGATACGTCAGGATTAAATGCAGTTTAAATTCAGGTGTGGGAGGACCAAGTAGGCTTTGCACAGGAGTTTGGGGCCAGCCTTTTGCATTGGAAGATGCAGATGCTGGGCTTGGAGCATAACTGTGTAATCAGAGGCAGGATGAGGGAGGAGCTCCATGAATAGCTGGTGCTGGGGAGAGAGGGAGCTTAACTGTCTTGCTCATGTATGTAAAGGAGGAGGTGATTTCTAATTGTGAAATTCCCATGAAAATAATATTCTAGTATTTCTGAACAGTGTTTCATAACATTGTGTGTGCATAGGGAAGCTAATGTACAAAGGCTGGATACATATTCACTATCACAGCTTGACTGTTTTTATAATATCACTTAAATGCCAGTACTTGCTGTGCTTTCTAAATGTTGATCCAATTCACATGAGCTTTAAAGAAAGTGTGTGGGTGGCTGATCAGCATGGTTCTTTTTCTGTTTTATATGAAATGATGCTGTCATTTACCAAATAAAAAAGGAACGATCATGCATATTTCTGCCTTGTTGTTTGTTTTTTTTTTTTTTAAAGACAGATGTGTAAGTTGAGATGTCAAAGTCTGTAGGTTGTCTAGTATGTTCCTGCTTACTGTGATTTATTTCAAACCATCCTACACTCATGCTAAGAGAAAATTACTAAAATCTGAATTTCTTCATTGATTTACTTGTAAAGTAAATTATGGGTTCAGACTAGCTTTTTAGTAGACAGGGTTCTGTACCACAAAATGTTTTAAATACCAGGATGCTCCAGTGTCTCAGTGGCTGACAATACAGGATTCCATGCAGTCGTGTACTTAACTATGTACTTCAGGTTAAGCCTGTGAATTATCTACAGCCTACCCTAATTATCAGTCCTTTAGCACCTAAATGGTCACAGGAACTCGGTTAACCTGAGTTTATTCCTAAGAGTAGTCTCTAATTAGTTATGGTGCTGCTCAGAGTTCTTTTTCCTCTCTGCACTTCGAGACAAAATACCTACCTGTCCCTGGGAAATTCCTGGTTTAGGACAAAAGGCTGGAGCAAGAAGTACTGCTGCTGCTGGGGTGACAATGCCAGAGCCACATCTTATCAGAGACATGCCCAGTGTTCTTTACCAGCAAAAGAGAGATTCTTCCCATATCACCCTCAATTCTGCTGTTTCTGATCACTGCCATGATGTCTCAGCTGAGGGAGCAAACTGTACAGCCAGGACCAGGAGGCAGAGCTCACCCAGCCTCACACTCACTGTGCTTGGAGTAGGAACTGTCTCTGCACCCTCTGAGAGCTCCAACAGAGCAACAGGGATAATGGAGGTATGTTTGAAAAATGAACACTGAGAAGCCAGGCTGACAGAGAAAAATGCCACGGCCTTTACTGTGTCTGTCAGACTGCTGTTCTTGTGTTACAGGAAAGTGATGACAAACCTTTATGATGTTTGATGCCAAAGTAATTTAAAAGACATTGTGACTTAGTGTCAGCTCAAATCTCTGTTCCTGGCACTGGTGCCAAATTTGGCAGTAGTTCACCATCACCACAAAAGTGTGGCATCTGAACTAATGCTTCTCTTTTGTTGCCTGCAATGAAGACATTCGGAAAAGAAACTGAGACCAGCTCTAATGTGTCCTCCTCAAGAAGGAGGGCTCTGAGTTAAACCAAAGGTACACTTATTTACTTACATTTTTCATACCATTTTGAAGTAGTCTGTCCTGTGAGTACACCAGCTCCAGACACTCCAACACTGTAACTCCTTAGAGTAGGAGAAATCTGAGCAGGCAGCTCTGTATGGTAAAACATTATAAAGGAGCAGTATCTAACATCATATCTGCTATGAATATAGACAACAGCACAGCACAGAAGATAAAACTGGGTGTAAAGAACTAGTAATTTTCTCTTAGTTATGACTTCTTTTTAACTGCTGTATGACAACCTGCAAACACTGCTAAGCACAGGTTGAAAATACAGAAGAGTAATTGATCAGCATGTGAAATAAAATGGGGCTTTTCAATTGCATGTAGTTTCACGGTTTACAGTAGCTCCCAGCTGCATTTGGAAGTACTTAAAAAAAAGTTATTCTTGGGGTCTACCACGAAGGCCAGCTGTGATGTCTACACAGAATAGGATCTGGATCTACTTGCAAATTACCAAAAGAGGGAAAAGTAGATTTCAGCATCACTTGACTTGTTTTTATTGCTCTGTAAGTATCTTTGCTCACAGAAGTATGCAATGAAATCTTATTGAAATTGAGCACTGTAAATATCTCCTCAGTTACCTAGCTGAACCCTGCTGGTTCTGCTCGGTTAATATAATTTTATTTCCTAATCATCCTGGTCCTCCAGGTCTATGTGTAACCAGGGAGATTTTGCACAAACAGCAGCAAATTAATGAGAATTGTGGGTGTTTATTGTCAAGCAGCCTCTTTTAGTTTATGACAAAGAGAGCAAGAAATGAGTTTATGTAATGGAGGAGGATTGTTGTCATAAAAAAGCCTGTGCATTTCCAGTGATTTATTGCCTGGTAGACCTGCAGACAGAGATTCCCAGAGGCTGAAATTCAGATTTTGCCCTACACAGAAGAGCTGGATGCCTGTTTACATTGCCTAATCTCACAAATTATGCCTAATCAGGCATTAGCTTTTGATGTCAACCCTTATGCAAAGCTTTATGAACTTCTAATGTGTGAAAAAGCAAAGGATCTTTGTTCATAACTGGACCTGATGTCCAGTTTTAGCTTATGCTAAAAAATCAGCTTGCTCCACTCCTTCCACTTCTGCTTATTCTCACTTAGAGAAATAGAAAGCAAATCCCTTTTTTACAGAGAGAGGCAAATCAGAGGAGCTTTCTGGAAAGGATTCTGTGAACCAGGCAGGTCCTCACCACAAGACTGGAGAATTACCACACAGCTGACTTCTCCCAGGTGTGCTTTTCACTTCTTGACCCTTTTACCTTGAGCCTATACCTGTAGGGGACTTCAGGACTATGTGGTGTCTAAGGTGTTGATTTTATCTGTTTGTCATGACTTGGGATCTGACCCAGCAGTAGAACAGCAGTTTTACTACTGCTTTAGGCATGTGCATGCAGCTAAACCTCTTCTTCTGTTGCTGTGGTTTTTAACTTTCTGAGATTGCTAAGGAAGCTGTTTCTTTTTATCTGAAACAAAGTGGTTTGATTGTTCAGACCTGAGCAGCAAAGCTGGGTGCCACAAATTGATTTTTTCAGACGCCTGTCTGTAATTTGAACTTCTTCAGCCAAGAAGCATGCTGTTCATTTTTTGAATAGCAAATTAATTCTGCTTTTAAAGAAGTTCTCTTTTTACCTCATTACTCCTTGAATTATTTTCTGTAAATTTTTAGAAACTGAAAAAGTTTTTGTTTAGCAGTTGCTAGATGTACAGACTTAAAAGTAACATTAATTTTTACAGAACACTTCCTTATTGCATTGGGTAGATTGAAAATCTAGTTATGGAAATGGATTGTTCCCAGTAGAGTGCGTGTGTATATATATTATATAGATGCATATAAAAAGATTTATTTAGACTACAGCTTGCTTCAGAACACTGGCAATCCATATAGATATACCTTCAGATTACTTTTTAGTGTAGACCTGGTCTCATTACATTGTTTTGATTAATACAGAATCTGAAAGGACACCATTTCCATTAGCCTGTTTCCTAGAAATAAGGCTAAACCTGCCAAATGGTATTATGAGAATGTGATTTCTCACATTATGTAACTATTATGCATAATTTCCTCAGAGTGCCTCTTACAAAATCTTTTCCACAAATACCACTGGAGCAAGTCTTACATTTAACCCTCTGCTCAAAATGGTGTAAATTGGGCAGTCAAAACCAAGATCTGAATAAAGGTCTGTTGAGTTTAAAAGCTCTGTTATTCGTACTCTAATTGCTCCTAGGACACGTTTGTCAGGGAGGTCTGTGGAGAGTGGTACTCAGGTGGTGGTGTGCTCTAACACATCCTCAGTCCCAGAGCACCTGTGGATTTTGCCATTACCAGGTGGATTTTTTTTGTTTTCTTCTTAGAGAAGAATAAACATAATGGAATGGGGTTCATCTGCTGCTGCCAAAGAGGGTCAGGAAAATCCTTAAACAAGAGGCTCAAGGCTCAGGACAATTCCTGCTGGCTGATGTCCTCATCTGTGTTCTTTATGTAGAACTTTTCCTGCAATAGGATCTGTTCTGAACCACAGTGCATTAATCAGGATGAGTCATGCTGGCTCATACCTGCACTCAGCTGTCACAAAGAAGTGAAATGATATTAAACCTCTCAGGTATCATCTGGTAATTGCTGATCTGCCTGAGGTTGCAGCAGTCTCCACATTGCTGTCATGCTAGACCAAGCTCTCTAAAGCCCTGAGAGACTTTGCTCCGGGCACTGGTTTCACCTTGCCCAACCACCTGGTTTTTGCTGTGGCTTGGGGTCAGCTATCACAAATTTTAAGGTGTTCTCTCAACAGCCTTCTTGGTTTTTCAGTGGTTTTTGTACAACTCCAAAGTCCTTCTATTTATATTCCTTGTTCTAGGGATCATGAGCACTACTTGTGCTTTGGTGACATCTTCTGGATAAGGCTGCCACTGGAAGGACTGATTAATACATCTCAACTTCTACCTTTCTTTGTGCCTGTTTCTGATCTCTTTTGGGAAGAAAAGCTCACAGATGCCTGATTCCAGTGATTAGCACCCTGTCCGAAATTTAGTAATGGCTTTGAGACTCCAAAGTGAAAGATGAAAATGGATCTGATGAAAAGCAAACAGAAACTTCCTACATGGTGTTTCATACACAGACACAACAGAAACTTTTGTCTTGCACTTGGATAAAAGATTTCTTTAACTTGACTTAGCATTCTCTAAATTTCCTCTTAGGACTGCTCTGTACTTTGCTTCCTGTTGGCTAGACTAACCAAAGAGTCTTTTCTTGGCCAGAACAAAGACATACATAGCCAGGTTTCCTGCTTTTAGCAGCAGATGCCTAGAGGAGAGGATAAGGTCAAGGTGAGCCTGGAGCCATAATTCCAAAACCACATTTTTAGCCACAGGCAGAAATGCCATAGGAGAACTTCAAGACAGAGGTAGTAGCTGGTATGTAATAGGTTGTGATGGATTTTTCTTCTATAAAATCTTCCAGGTGCTCTTTTGAGGGCACATAACATTTTTAACCTCTATAATATCATTCAACCAGGAGTTTATCGTCTTCTGTGGGGATCAACCTCTTTGCTTTTTTTTGGTTTTGAACTTGAAACTCACTAGAATCACTTGATGTCCTGTTTACTTGTATTGAAAAGGATGGGAAATATCAGCTCCTCTCTTCTTTACAGCAGAGAATTTTTTTCCTGTTAGCTGGGAATCCCTGCTCTGTGGTGGCCCTGGCCCCTCCAAGGAATATTGTTATCATGCTTCCACCTTCCCCTTCCCTACCCTTTGGTGCCAGGGGAGAGTACACACCACTCACATTTGTATTTCAGAGTTACTGGAGAGCTCCAGAGCAAATACAATTAGGTCCTGACCCTTTGCTACTGCTTATTCTGTCCTTTTCCCACATGTTCACCTCCCCTTTACTTATTTTATATATATAAAAAGATAATATTATATATTATATATTATATATTATATATTATATATTATATATTATATATTATATATTATATTATATACCTTTATTCTATAGTCCTTCTGTCAGTTTTGCACCTGGAGGAAGACTTCCTGTGTCTTCTACTAAAAGAAGAGGGAGCAGATCTAGCACTGGAACTTCGTCAAGCTGCTTAATGATAATTGCAGACTCACTGAGGTATTTGACTATGATTCACTTTCTCTAGAAAATTATATCACATGTTGGTCATCCTTATATCCTCTAAGTTCCAACCTTAATGAGTTCAAAAAAGTGTTGGGTAGGTCATCGGGGTTTTTGCTTGTTTTTAATACAGTTTACAAGTTGCTCCTTGCACATTTTTTGTCTGTGTGCTGCAGAGTTTGCAGTCCTCATTAGAAGGACACCATGCTTTGTTTGTTCATAAAGATATTTCCTTTGTTTTACCTTCTACCTTGGCATATAGCCATGCTGATTTCCTTTCTATGTTCCTGATTTACTTCTATTATTTTACGATCTTTTAACTTATTCTGTGTACTCAAAGAGGAAAAATAGTCTCAATGCCCCTCTAAAAATTTAACTCATTGCAGTTATCATTTCCACCTTATTTTCTTGGCAAGATTGACTCTTTGGGTGAATATCTGTATTCTAATCTTTTAAATTTAAGTGTCATGAGATAGAACAGTATTGCCTTTGTCTGTGGATTTGATTTTAACTTTTCCATTGATCTCCTTGCCACCCTGGAAAGCTGCATATGACTCCAGATATGAATTTATCCCTGATTTTATCTACTTCATAACTCTCTTCGAGAGAGTGTGAAAATACTCTTTCAGTGTACTAGACATCACTGCTGGACTATTTCAATACACCACTAAGCTGTTTCAAAACAGAACTAACCACTAACCTCAAAATTTTGTCCCATCATGGATTATGGGAAAGCTTTCATTTTTATGAGGGCCAAATTGGAAAAAACTTTGAGGCAATTTTTAGAAACCTCTGGTCCAAATATTGATCCTATAATTTGTCAGTCCCTAAGTATGTTTTCAAAACTTACTCACCCAAACTTCAATGGAACAGTGATGGGACAGTGATGGAACAGTGTTCCCCTTTTATTGCTATTCCCTCAGCATTCCCCTGTGCCCACTGTGCATTCCTTCCCAGACAATCCATTTTGCACTGGGGGCCTTCTGGGGGAGTTGTGCCTCCAAAACATTTCCTTACCATCCACCCAGCACTTGGAGAAGATGCACCCACCAAACAGCACTCTGCAGGGTTAAAGTAGAGTTCAGACATGAAAAACATCTCTGTTGCTGCTCACAGGAGAGCTGTGAGTGAGCTCAGATGTGCCTCCACAGTTCATTAACCTGCTGTGCACCGGATGCTGCCATGCTGTGGGAAAGGGAAGGAGGATCACAGCTGAGCACTTGTGTGTTCTGCACTGTCAGTGAGGCTGGGCACTGGTAATGAGACGTGGAGCTTAGCATAAATCCACAATGACATCACCTGGGGGAAAGGTGCCCACACCAAAGCACCTCTAATCCTCTTCAGTGTGGGAGGGAAATGTAACTGTACGCTGGCAAAAGAAAGGCAATTAATTTTGATTTTTGTCAAAGGTGTTGCTGAAACCAAGTTTCCAATACTGCCTGTCAGAAAAGCTTAGGGTGTGTAGTGGTTTCAGAGGGCTTTAAAGGTAGGAGTTTTATCAAATTTTTAAAGATTTATCATTGTTTTTGTTTGCTGTTAAAGTAGAACTGTTTGCAGACAAGGTTCAGGGGTACAGGGAGACAGTCACTAGGTCTTAATATTTTCCTCCCCCCACAATGATTCGTTTATAATGCAAAAAAGGATGTTTCAGTCTAGATCATGTTATGAGCAATTCTCTAAACAAGTCAAAACTGCATTTCCTTCCCACTGGTGCCACTAATGAACACCACTGGTGTGGTGAGAGCTACTTGGCTGAGACTGGGCAAAGGTTGATGTGAGGGCTGTAGATGTTCAAGCCACAAGAACCTCTGCACATTTTATATTACCTGGAGAGCTGCTGAACAGCTGTCTACCAACAGCTGGAATGGTGTCACAAACTTGTCAGCCAGCTGCAGCACTGAAGAGAGAAATCACTGCCCTCCTCCAAGCAGTGCCTGTTACAGGTCTCGTACGGATGCCGCAGATCTTTGGACACAGGGTCCAACTTCTGTATCCTGGCCAGAATGAAATTTGGCAAGTCCTGCCACTCTCAGGGACAGAAAGTGTGACACCCAAAAGGTTAGAAGTCCTTCTGTTAGAAGTCTTCCACCTTGATAGGTTTCTGGTCGAAGAATTTAATGATTTTCTTTCAGGAAGATGGATGGCTGCTCTCCAGGTGGCTCGGCACCACTTCCTTCCTACTCACTTTTCTGAAGCCTGATAGTGACATTTCAAATCTAATCATCATTTAAAATCCTGCTAGGAACCAATTTCATATCTAATCTAAATCGAGTTAAATAAATGGGTTTACGCCACAGGTGAATTTGCCCTGATCTACTTCCTGCTTTTCAGAAGTAAAAAAAAAGTCCCAGAAGTTTTGAAGTATAACTTGAAGAATTACACTGTGCTTCTGATGTGAGGTGTCATCAGTCAGAGATTGACAGCTGTCCTGTTTTTCTCGGAACAGAGGTTGGCTGGGAGCTCTGTGGCAGCTTTTCACTGCCCCTGTTCAGTATTTCTCTGGCACTGTCACAGTTCCACCCAAAAGCTCTCTGTTGCTGTGGCAGGTTGTTTCTGGGAGTTTGGAATTACTGTTATCTGTTTGCTTCATCCCTGTCCTCACAAACAGGGACTGGGAGCATTGGGTCAAGCAGAGAGCCTGCCTGCAGGACACATTTTTGGTGCTTTCTAACATTTTAATAGCTTACTGAAACTCCAAGGCCCACACTGATAACAAGCAAGCTGGGCCTTTGTTCTCAGTTTTTCGATCCACGTGGTTCAGTCCTCTGTAAGATAAAGTGCAAAGAACTTGCACTGAAGAAACTTGAGAACATTAGAAGTGCTGGCCTTAAAACAAGAAAAATCTGCTTATCAGATATAAGCATATAGATAACAAATACAGAATAATAAAAGATCAAATTGGAATGTGTTTTTTGTATAGGTACTCAAGCATGTTTATATTTTTCACCAGGCATCTCTATGTCGTGTCCCAAGTGGTTGGTTTGGTTACTTATATACATGTACATATACATGCACTTATGTTACATATTTATACATTATATATTATACTTGTAAATCTATTATCTATGCCAGGTTTTTTATTCTTATTTGCAGTGAACTTTTTGAAATGCTGATATTTAGCCATTTAGACAGTTCAGTTTTGGTGTCACATGTAAAAAATTGAATAGTTGGCTATTTCTGGTTCTGTCTGGACTGGAAATTTTGTTTAAAATTATCCCATCTCAGGAATTCTGTGCTGTCCTAAACACTATTTCAGCACTGTTGTATTTTTTACTGAAGCTCTTGCAAATATTTGCCATCATTAAGGTGTTGCTACAATTGTGCCTCATGTAAAACTCTGTTAAATGAGCAATTCATGATATTTAAATTGAGTGCATCAGACAAGTCCTGCAGTTAGTAGCAATCAATTTCTCATGGCTTGATGAGACAATTTTATAAGCTTAAGCACTGGTAGATTTTGAGGTCTCCAGAGCCTGGGTGCTTTGTATCAAACAAATTGTTCTCTAAGAATGGCATCATTGTGTGATTGAAAGGGGAAATCATCAGTTTAGCCTCGATGATTTGCTGAGATTTGCATTTCAATGACACTGAGGCAAGAGAGCAGATTGTTAATTAATGGATTTCAGATACCTTTTTAGATCATGGTTATGGGGCTTAGACAGGCTGGACTTAGACCTGTCAAGGTCAGACTTACCAGTTCAGAGCTCCTCCCTCCACTGCTTTAAAAATGTGTGTGCTGCCCAGGTAATGTGTGTAGTACATGGAAAAATTTAAGAGCTCCTGAAAGCTGCGAGGAGTGATGGAGAGCCTCATGTTCTCACCTCAGAGCTCACCATCAGGCCTGGAATCAGCACCTTCCTCCTGCAAATTCCTTCCTTCTGTGCTTATCTCATGTTCCCACTGTGGTGGCTTATCTCATGGCAAGTTCTTTCTGTGGCCTTGGTGGTGCCTTGAGACAAACCCAGTCCCTGCCTCTAGGGCTATTCAAGTGGTGCCTGAAAAAGAGAAATTACAGTCATGAATGTGTAGAGCAAACAGATTATATTTTGTCAGTAGCTTACAGGGTGAAGGCTTAGGCACTTCACGTGAACTCGTGTGTGCTCATGTTTGGTATTATTTTTTTGTCCTTCTATCATCTTCTGCCCTGGCAATAAAAAAAAAAAAATACTGCCAAATAATATACAAATGTCAATGCTATCATAATACCTTCTACAGTTATGTAGGAATTGCTCTTTGTAGTGTCAGCCATCCTTAGTGTGTGAAATATTTTATGAACACCTTAAATGAAATGGGCTGAGTGTCTGCCAGGATGTAGACACCTTCATTGCTCTGAATTTAAATGATATGTCAGGGGAAAGAACAAGATTAAAGCTTCATGCATATTTTAAAAGAGAAATTTGGGTCATCCTGCACAAATGTTGAATTTATTTTCTTTTTTTTTTTTTTTTTTTTTTTTTTTTTTTTTTTTTTTTTTTTTTTTTTTTTTGGAGAAAGCACTGTTCTTGCCCCCATGGGAGGAACAACTTTCTCTCCTTCACCTTCCTTCTTCATACCCTGCCTCATCAGAGGGGTCAAAAATTAAGTGAGGGAGAAGCAGTGTTCGCTCTACAAATGTATATGAGCTGTGCCTACTCCTCACGAGCTGCTTCTCTTCCCTTCCTCCCACTGCCTCCTGACAAAATGCAAAAGGCAGGCTGTTGCCAGAGCCAGGTACAGTGCCTTCCAGAGCACAGTGGTGGTGTGGGCAGGAGTGATGGGGACGGGCTCTGCCCTTCAGCCCAGGGGTGGGCAGGATGGCTGGGACACTGGGGAATAGGGCAGCATGAGGAAAAGCTGCACAAGCCATAGGTGGGATGTTCAGCTCCTGCCCTCCCCAAGGTCTCCTGAGGCTGGTGTGGCTTGCTTTCCAAACATTTGTCTGCAGAACTGTAGTGTAGGAAAGCTTGAACCCTCCCAGGAACAAGCAGTGACCACCATCATTTGTTTTGCTGCACACCTGGCTTTGAAAGAGCAGGTTTATAAATAGCCTGCTGCAATTAAATGTGGATTTTTTTTTTTTACAGCACTGCTAAACTAAATAGCCTGAACATGCTTGCAGAAAACATGCTGTGGTATCTGGTGGGAATGGATGGTGGCTGGTGCCCAACGTCTCTAGAAGCTACTGCACCTCCTCATGGAGAACTGAGATGTGACCATTCTCCTGTACATGATTTAGTGAAATACGTCAACTTCTTGTGTTGCCCATCTTCAACCAAGAGAAATTCCTGGGAACTGGGAAGTGTCCCAGGAATGGGACAGTTGGCCTGAAGTGCTGATTTGCTGTCATCATGAAAAAGCTTCAGTCTTGTGTCCCTTCTCTCCACCAAACACCAGCAGGGACCTGGGAGCTGCATGGGGCACACCAGCCTGGCCAGCTGCACCCCACTCTGCTGTCAGGATAAATAAGTTTGCATCTGCTGTTACGTAGATAAATAAGGGCAAAAGACTGGGTTTAAACGCTTCTTCTCTTGTCTTTGCAAGAGAAACAGAACAGTGGGTGGTGGAACCAAATTCCCAGATTAATAAAGTAACTGGTGTGCCCATTGCTAGGGTAAATGTTGTTGGTGATTAAACTGTGACTGCTGATAAATCCCTAATAAAGAGAAATGTTCACCCAAGACAAAAGGTGATCCTCACTGATATGGCAAGATTTCATCCCCTTTCCTGAAAGGAAATTCTTCCAAATTGGGCAAAGTGAGAACAAAGTGGAACAAACACTCTGGCCAGGAGACACGATCAAATAAAATGCAATTGAAAAAACCCAGAAAATTTGCAAATGGACTGGCTACAAGCAAATGTACTGAGATGAAATGAGGTGCAGTGAGAAGGACCGAAATTTGCTAAAATTATTGCCACTGAAATTCCAAAACTGGGGAAGAAAGGTAAACAAAGAGACAGGAGTAGGAATTGAAGAAATGAAATTATAAAAAAAATAAAAGAAAAATTCCAAAACTAGGTGAAAACAATAAAAGCAACTGGGATGATCCAATCCCTCTTTCTCTTTTACTTACTGCAAAGTCCAGGCCTCTGAACAGTTTTACTGGGTACTCAGAGAAAACTGCTGGGCAGAAAGGAAGCTGCATACACAAATTCAGCCTTAATCTGGGGTTTTCCAAACACCAGACTCATAATATCCAGGTTCTTAATTTTCAACGTTTTTCTTGAAATTGAGTGTTTTGGGGTTTTCCTCCCTTTGTTTAGTCTCTCTTCCTGTCCTGAAGTGTGTTCATTTGCAGGTGACAGCTCTCTGAATGACAGAGGACATCTCAAGATGATCCCTCCAAAGCTCTCCTTAAGTCATACTGAGGCATCCAGGCACAAGCAATTTTGACATGCACTGAAACAGCTACATCTGTGTTGGTGATGTTCTTGTTGAAATGTCTGTAGGCTTCTCCCTTTCTCCCTTTGGTGAAAGAATAGGATCTGCTTGTTAGAAATGTACTGCCTGCATTTCGAATGAGGAATCTGTACTACGTGGGATTTTCTTGGCACGAGTGGACAGTCTTTATTCCTCAGATGAATTTGCTTTATTTCCTCTTGAATCCAATACAGTATTTTACTAGCAGTACTGTTGAACGTTTTTCTCCAGTTTATTTTTGTTTGTTTTGCTGTAAAGAAACTTTGTAGCAGTGATTGAAAGAGCAGTAGCACCAGTCCATAATGATCCTGTTAGTTACGGATGCTTACATGCTAACAAATTGACATGAGTCTTCAAGACTCCACAGCCATTTCTCAGGTTCTGTTTTGCAATAACTCAATAGTTCACTTGCAGAGGAAGTTTTCTTCTTCCTGGTCAGTACTGACACCATTTTAACAAGCAATGGTGGAAGTGTAGTCTGCAGTGAGGACAGACTCCTTGCGGGGCAGCACAGGGAAGAGTGCCATGCTGAATGCTGAACCAAAAGCATTCAAAAATAGAAATCTCCATTTTGAAGATGCAGTTCATGGCTAGATTGGCCAATAAAAGGTGTTCTCCTCAAGGCTACCCCTCTGTGAAGGGACACGTCAGCCAGAGACACTTGGATGTTTCTAAAATGGACTGTGATAGTGTCACCTTTTCCCTCTGCATACGGTAGTTGGAAAGGGTTGTGCTATTGAGTCTGCCTTGGGAGATGGCCAGACATATTTTTCATTAGCTAGCAAAATGTCAAGTGGTGGGAAGAGTGATTGATAGGACAAGAAAAAGCTGCATGAGAGCAAAATGCACAGGGATTTAAGTCAGGATTGGTTTCAACCCTTGCTTTCAGGTTTTTTTTTGTGCCAAGTATGGGCACTGAGAGCTCATACAGCTTCTTTCCACTCCTTGGCTCAAGCCAGATCCAGTCAAGTCCCTTCCCCTCTCCCCATAGCTCCTGCAGTGGGGGCAGCAGAGGCAATGGATGCACTGGTGTGCACATCCAGGGCCTGGCAGGCACTGAGGACAGCAGCAGGTGAGACACGGGATGTGCCCTCAGGCTTTGCTCTGCTCCCTTGTTTTGCAGGGGTAAGGAGTCAGGGGAAGGGTGTTGTCGATTCTTAGGAAAAGCATTACCAATAAAAATCTTTGAGTCATGGCTGAGGAATATTTTCACTCTGGCTGTTGGGCTAAGATGAGTGGTGTCACCCACCTGCACTGAGGCCAAACCCCTCTTTTCATGATGCTCCTGCACATTGGGAGCATCTGCTGCTGCTGAGGTGCACCAGACACCAATTACATGGGGAGTGCAGGAAGCCTAACCTATAACAGGGATAGAAATCTCCATCTGCCACAGCTAAAGACTGGACCCTAAAATGGAGTGAGAGACACAGGCAGAAGGACCTCCTGCTAGACCTTTTGTGCCCATGGAGTGGGATAATATCCCAAGCAGCTGGTGCTCAAGTGTGAAACAAAGGGACAAAGTCAACTGCTTTTCTCTTTTTTTATCTGAAGGAAATAAATAGAACTGCAAATAAAACACTTGTGATTGTCAAGATCTATCCACTTTAATTAATCCTGGACATTTTGTTCTGTTCCCATCAGTGCTTGCAGCTTCCCTCTCTCTGCTTGGCAGAGACTCTTCCTCATGAAACTGCTGTATTTCTGCAGTCTTGATGTTTCTTCTCCTGGCTGGGAATGAAAGAGTATAATCTGTGCACTCTTCGTCAGGGCTCAAACAGCTGTGCCTGAGCTTTAGAAGTTGTTTATAATATCTTATGGTTCATTTTCCATTTACACATAGAGAGCCTGGAGCACTGTCGGACCACGGAACACGTGAGCAGGAGCTTTTCAGTCAGGAGAATGAAATCACAGACACCAGTGGGCAGCAGCAGCTGTGGCTGTGCTGGTGCTCCCTGCTCTGCCCCTGCCTTGGTGACCATTGGCACTGGGAGCTGCAGCCTCCCAGGATGGGCAGGAAAAAGCACCACGGTGGTCCAGCTGGGGAGGGGTGCTGGGAGCTGCTGCTCTGTAAATTCAGGGGCAGATGGAGGGAAAGGAAGGGCAGGCAAGGCAGGGTCAGCTGCCTGCAGTGGGCGGGAGGCAAATCCCTGCAACAGCCCTGAGATGCTGAGTGAGGCTCTCCCTCAACACTCCCTTCCCAGTGGGCCAATTCCCAAAAAAGCCAGATGCCTGAGCAAAGCACTAGTTTTTTCCACTCCCTTGGCCATTCCTCTGCAGGCACATGAGGCAGCAACCTCCCACCATGATGCACAAGGACAGGGTGACAATTCCCAAACCATGGCTTAGCAGACCCTAATGTGGGGAATCCAGCAGAGATTTTAATGACTAACAGGCTGTCTGGTACTTGATGAAAGAAAACTTGAGTATTGTGCTAGCTCTACATCAGGGGAGAAAAAAAAAATCCCAGGTCTTCTTGCAAAAGAACCTGTGGATTCAGGAAAATCATGCTGTATGTAAATGAAATGACATTTTTTTTTCAGATACTAGTTTTTAAATAATGTTTTTAAAGCCTCGGGGTTTTTTCCGCCCCACTCACTGTATGAGGAATGCATTTAGTTTTGTGCAGCTCCAGTAATCTCAATTCTGGAAGTGGGACAGTTTTTCTGGATTACTGAGGTAGGATGGTAGGAGATTCAAGACAGGAGATGTAGTATCTCAGTTTGGAGGTCAGATTGAAAATCACTAATCTTTTTAGCATCTAATTTTTTAGCATTTCACTTACACAGACTAGTGTGTGAATGCTCATTAGTGGAGATGCTGTCTAGTTCCCATGGAAGTTTTCATCCAGGGGTGTCAAGATGTTTCCAAGGGAGCCTGTGCAATTTCCACTTGACATACACTGAGGCACTGAGAGGAGTTACTTGCCCAAAACTCTCCAGCTCAGCCCAAACAGAACAGCCAGAACCACATTTGCACATTTTGTGCCTATTTTCCAGGACATGGTGCCTCTGAAATGCATTTCAGGCATGTCACAGATGCAAGGTTGATCTCTTCTTGGTTAGTTTGTGTCAAGAAGAAACAAATCCCTCACTGCGTACACTGAAACAATTCAAAGCATTCCAAAGTCAGATTTAGAATATGTAAGCACAGAGCCAATAAATTTCTTTTTATTTGAAGGTCAGCTTATGTAATAGATTTTTTTGCTTTAATTAGACATACACCATGTTGTGTTCTGTATTAATGTGCACATAAATAATTGTACTATGGCAGTGTGATATTTTTAGATATTCTTTCTGGACATGTGTGTGAAACCCTAGACCTAAGACACAGAAAATGTCACTACTGCTGCCTCAGACTTCTCCATGGGAGCTCCTTTTATCCCCATTTTAATAATTTGAGATTGACTTGCCACATAAATGGTTTGTTTCCAAATGTCCAGGGCAGAGCTCAGCTTTGACTTCTTGCCATGTTCTTCTCATGGAACCCATCTATCACGGGTGAAAGCTTCTCCCTGTCCCTTTTCTCCTTGGATAAGGAAGGAGGACCCTGCCAGCTCCTCTGTGCTCCCCAGGCTCTGTGTTTCAGCACCCATCCAAGCTTTCTATTCCCTGCCACACAGCATGAGGGACTTCTACAGATCAGCCTGCCACGGACGACCACAGAGAAATGTTAGCTTAAGCACCAACAAAATGCCAATAATGCCAGTACTGTAGGGAAGCCAGCTGCAAAGCAGGCTCTGTGTGTGTATATATCTGTGTGTGTGACTTCTAGCCATCAAGGGATGTTCCAAAAGGATCTGTGTAACAAGGTCATGACAGGCAATGAAACATGCTTGGAACACTAGAGTCACTGCTTCCTTAATCACTCCACCCCAGGCTGGGGGAGACACACAACAATTCACCTTTTTTTTCCTGTATATCCAGCCCAGCATGCTGGGCTGCTTGCTGTGAGCACCCAGCAGTGCAAGGTGACACTGGGGGTTCAGAATAACAGTGAACTTTCAGAGTTGTACTTCATTTCTGGGGATCAAGTTGTTTGAAAGATGGAAAAAAATCAGGTTAGCATCATCACCTGCCAAATGCATTGAAGTTTTAACCCCCTTAACTGAGTGAGCAGTGTCTGCCACTCTCAGGAGTTGGCGAGACTCTTACTTGTGAATAAATGAAAGGTGTAGCCAGCAGAGATGAAATAATTTCCCAGACTTGGAATTACAGAGCAATGAAGATTTACCCACTATGGAGGAGGCTCAGGTTAAGTGTTTTAACAAACTGGGCATGCACAAGTCTTTGGGTCCAATGGGAAGTACCCATGAGTGCTGAGGGAGCTGCCTGATGTCATTGCAAGGCCACTCCTGATAATCTTTGCACACTGAGGATCCTGAAGACTGTAAGAAAGCAAGTGTCATTGGCCTCTTCAAGGAGGGCAAGAAAGAGGGTTGCAGGTCTCACCTTGATCCCCAGGAAGGGGATGGAACAAGTTATGCTGAATACAGTTTCTAAACACATTAATGACAAGTGATTTGGAGTAATCAACATAGATTTATGAAGGGGAAACAACAGTCAGTGTGACTGACCTGACAGACTTCTACAACAAAATTATTTGCTTGGTGGAGAAGGGGAGAGCAGTGGATGGTATCACCTTGAGCTTAGGAAGCCTTCCAGCACTGTCTCCAGCCTCACGGACAAACTGATGAATTATGGATCCTATTGCAGCTGTCGGTTAATTTATCTGGAAGCCTGTAACTCTGTCGTTGTTTTCTTATTGGAGAAGAGACTGTATTTCTTTACCAAACTAGATGTTCTTACTTTGTGAGTGAGGTCTTTGACTTACTCTTTTGCTTTGTACAGTCACTGCTTGCAGTGTATGTTACAAACAATCTGGTTTTATTTAATTTGTGGAAATAGTTTTTGCCAACTCCACATTGCACAAACCAATCTATTGGGCTTTAGAAAACTGTACAGTTTGCAAGTTCATGAGCCCTGTTGATAGATACATCACACTGTGTGGAGTTCCAAGGAGATAATTACACCGTAATTACACTCCCTTTTTTTGAATTTTTTTTTTTTAACAATTAAGAAAGTCCTCAGTTAAAATTGTTGATCTTTCTTTGGCAGGAGAAGCATTTCTGCTTTGAACTCTAGAGCTGCTGGAATAAATTTGATGCTCAAATGCGGTGTATAAAGGCCTAAGTCTCCTTCTGTTTATGCAGCCCAGGATCAGTGATGAGCCTTCAGAAGGTCAAGGCAAAGTCTAATAGTCAATGGTTTTATTTATTTATTTATTGTAATGATGAATTTTGTATTTATTCTTACACTCCCAATGTGTTTTGGAGCAACACTGCAAATACACAGTATTAAGCTGCCTGGTACCCCCATGTTAGTAACTGCTCTCTCAGCCATTTGGGGGTCATTTTTTGTGCTGACCTTTATAGCCACTGCATCAGAACTTTAGGGGAGTTTTGAGGCATTTTAAAAATGCTAGCACTTTGAGAAGAAAATTTTCTTTTTAAAAGTCTAGGTGTTTTCAGCTCTGCTCACCTCTAAGATATAAATAGATGTCTGAGAGAGCCAGGTCTGAGCAGATCATCACTGATTTAGCTTAAGTGACTAGCAGCACCCCCCACACTGGGCCAGCACTGGGCTGGTGAACTGCCCTGGTGACTGCACACAATTTGGGCTGGCTCAGTGCATGTAGCCACCCAGGCAGTGGCAAACCCAGGCTCTGAAGCTGCCACTGGCCAGGAGCAGGATATAGGCACTCGCTGGCCTTCCACAGTGATAATTAATTTTTATGAATGAGGGTGAGGGAAAGGATGTTAGGAACAGATTGATTATAATAGGCTTTTAATTAAAATGTTCAAACCACAATTTAAACTAAAAATATCCCATTACTTATCTCTGCTACTTCCCAGGCACCGAGGCAGTGGGTGATAATGTAACTAATGATCTGATTGTCACTGCCTTGTGTAATGAGGTGTGTCTGGGGGCTGATGGGATTATGCCATCAATCAAGGCCCTTTCCAGCGCTCCCTCCTCCAGCAGAGCTCTCAGCAGGGCAGTGTATGCCTGTGCCAGCTCCCTCCCAGCTGTGACCTTTATTGTCTCTCCCCAAAGCAAGGAGCTCCCATGAGGTGTGCAGAAACTGGGATGAAAACTGCTGATGATCTGCACATGGTTATAGTGTTTCAGAGATAATTTTGCTGGGAGGTGGCTGCTTTTGTGGCTTTAACTTGCCTGTAAACCATTTATTGAAAAAGTTACTGACCAAAGGAGGCTCCAGAAACTGGGTCGTGTCACCCCAGCTCTGATGTAGAGGATAACCAGGCGCTGTCCAGATTAACAGGAGAGTGCCAGCCATCAGCTTGCTGTGGCACACCTGAGCTTCCTGAGGAGAAAGCTCAGTTTGAAAATCCTGTGGGAGCTTTCAGGTAGCTCAGCTGAATGCAGACTTGGGTGGGTGTGCTCAAGGCATGACAACCACCACAGCACCAGTGTGGGCTGTGTCAGACCCCAGGGCCTGTCTCACAGCCAGGATGTACTTGCAGCAGGACTGTCCTGCTGTAGGCTGCCCTGCAGGTCTGGACTTGCCCCAGGCACCAGCATTACTTTCAGGCCACCTTAAAAGAGTTTTTTGAACTGCTCAAATGTCTCTGCATTGAGGGAAGATAGATCATCTTAAAGTTTGTGTCATCACTCACTCTGATCAGAGCTCTCTCCTTCCCTGTTGCTGGATTGCCCCCAATTAACTGATAATAAATTAGGCATCATCTCATTTAACCATTATGAGATTAAAAATAGCAGAAGGTTAGAAAATGCATGGGTCCATTAAGCCCTGTTCTCCACACTGCCTGGCTCCTGTGACTGCATCTCACTGCAAAGGTGAGGTGGCTTCTTGAGACGGGCAGATCTGGCAGACTGAGCCCACACTGAAGCACCGTGACCAGCTCTGGGGTTGGGAGCCAGCTCCTGACGCTCCCCCAGGGCAGAGCTCAGCCCTGGGAGCTGGGCTGGCAGGGAGCTGGCCCAGCACTGGGACAGGACACGGCTGGGCCCCCACCCCAACACAGGCTGACAGCAGTGGGCTCAGAAATGCCCTCCTTTGGCACCTGGGGCCACCTCAAAGCTCAATACAACCCATTCATCTGGGAGGGATTTTGGCATCTCCCTGGCAGCAGCCAGGGGCTGCATTCCCATGCTTTAATGTAGGGGAGACAGACTTTTTTGGTACTAAATTCTATTCAGATCCCACACGAGGAGGGGTTTTCATCCAGAAAACTCTCTTACAACCACCTTTAGCGTTACAATTCAGTCTCTCAACAGGAGACACCATTTTTCTCAACCAGAACTAGACAATGGTTTCCTTTTGCCTTCCTTCAGGCAAACACTTTCAACAGGCACACAGGCCATTAAATCCATTTTCTGGTCTATTAATACTTACAGATTGCATTCTTCAGGGGAACTGCCAAACTGCTCATCAAAGCACCTCAAAACATTAGCTGAACCTATCAGGTTTCCCACAGTCCGTCTCCAACTTCATGACTTGAAGTGTGCCTTTATCTCCATGAAATTCAGACCTGTGCCACCAAGAAAAGGAGAAAAGCAGCAGCTGCCCTCAAAGGGGGAGTAACTGACACAAAGCTGGAAAAGAAATATGCACACACTAAAATGTGATTAAAAACCATCGTTCGTATTATCCACTTCCCTTGCCACTTGGAAATTTTCCAGCTATACTGAGCCCATTCATTTACAAAACAAACGACCCAGCAGCAGACTTAATTTACATAAGGAAGGCAATCTACCACAGATTTACCTGTTGCAAATCGTACTCATTCAAGATGCTGCGGTGTTATTTGCAGTGCTATTGTTTAAGGCTTCGTTTCTACCCACACATGGAGTTGTATTTTGTTTGTGGAATAAAAGGCAACAGAACATTTTTCTACCACTACTGTTGTTAGCAGTGCTTTAGCCGTTGTACTTTTTAACTAAACCTGACTTTGAGCAGCTCACAAAAGGCCACCCTCAGCAATCTATGAAAAGCTGGCATCTGTGCAGCCTGTTACACGTATTTACACAGGGCACAGAATGTTTTCAATTGAGTTAGAAGCCCATCATGCAACCTTCAGTCACAATGCTGGAGAAAAGCAAGTGATATCTACCATATATAAAGCATTACCTAATTAGAGTGCATTTCTCAGTGTCTTTGGAAAGAAAAGCTAGTGCCAGCTTTTGTGCTCTGCACGATGGAGTGTGAGGAGGGGAGGAGAGGACCACTCTACATGCAAAGCTCATTCAGTACCTGATGCTCTAAACAGGGCCCAAGATTTATCACAGGGAACTGCCAGAAAGAAAAACACCACCTTTTTGGGTGACCCCACTTCCCTCTACACTTGTGAAGACTCCTGTCAGATTGACTAAAATCCTTAACCTTTGACTTCCTCAGGGCAACTTGACATGGAAGTCAATGCTGCTTGGCTGTGTTGCAATACTGACTTGCAGTGTTTCATGCAGCAGGGATTACTGACTTCTGCCTACAATTTGTGCTTAGTCTTTTAAACAGACCTGCCTGTGATCTCTCCAGTCAGCATCCAAGATGGCCAACAGGAGCACATGTCTAAAGAACCATCAGGGAATGCTGCTCTGAAATCCTTTTATCGCACAGTATAGTATTTTTATATCAAGGCCTTGATTAAAAAAAACACCAAAAACAATCAGAGCATAAGGCCAGGAAGAGAGAGCTTGGTCAGCTGGTATTTGGCAGAACAGACCACTGAAGGGAAGCTGGGGTGTGTGTTGGGAAGATGTTTCATGATTCCTTTCTTGCCTCCAGCTTTGGTCACTTCTGACACATGCCAGATATTGGACAAATGAGAACCGTGAAAAATTCACTTTTGTAACAAAATTTATTTCTGCTCTGTGGATACAAATCCCAAACATCAACAAACAAATTCCAGTGGAAAAATACCAGTCATTAACAATGAAAACTTTTATTATTATTTAATAAATAGAACTTTGGCATTCAAAATTCTAGCTGTAAACCCTACTTTAAAAAAAATTACAAAAAGAGGCAAGAACAACAAGCCTAAAGCTGAGCCAGCCAGTGGCTCCTTTACTTTTTACAATGAACACATTGTGATTAAGTCATGACAACTCTATTTACATATGAGGTATTCTGAGCAGTTCAAAAATTGAACCCAATTTACAAAACTACCAGTCTTCAGGGACTGATCCAGTACATGTCAGCTGTGCTTTTAGAAGAGAGCTCCAGACACTCCTCCCCACTGAACTAATGATATACTGTAATTAATATACACAGAACAAACACATTATGATTTGTGTTTCCTGCTCACACATCATATTCAAAGAAGCTGCATACAACCAGCCTAACATTCCAAGTGTACACCTAGTATCTAGCTTCAGTACTTCTGTTTCTAGACATTAGGCAAGAGTTCTTACTACAAAAGCTTATTAACAAAGTAATGGCAGGTGAGAAGAAAACAAGGTGCAGTCATCAGCACACTAACAATTTATCTGAAGTTCCAGGGGAATATACATTTACTTCAGGCTAAAAAGGCACAAAGGTATGCAGCTGTGGAATTAATATTGCTAATGAGCTACTGGAATAAATCATCCCTTTAGATACCAACCATTGATCTGTCTGCAGTCTAAGAATGCAGATTAGTTCAGCAGATCTTTTCTCCACTCATGGTAGAACTTGTCATATCAATGAGAAGAGCACAATTATACTTCCAACTGCACCTGCATCAACACCACCAAGAAGGGCAAGGAAAACTGGAGCAAATGATGCCCTGATGGAGAGACCACAGCGTGCTGTCACTGCCCATGCTATGGCAGCAGGTCATGGAGGAAAGGGTTTGCTTTCTTCCTCTCCTTGTGCTCTTACCCTTCCCAAGAAAAAACCAAAAAAATGTTTGAAACAAAGACAGGCAGCAAGGGCAAAGGAAGGAAGAAAACCTTTTGAAGTGAAAAGGATGGAATTTCAGCTCTTGAATGACTTCATGACCACCATCAGTTTGAAATGCTGGAGCCCGAGTGGGTGGTTACAGCAAATCTCCACAATTTCACACACCTGTCACACCACAAAGCTGCACAGCGGAGTTCAGCAACCTAAATCACGTTTACATGACTGAGCTGCATTACTTCTATATAGTAAATACTTCTATATAGTGAATACATAATCTATAGCTTGTCAGAAGACGGTTACTTTCCATGTCTTTTTCAAAATACATTCTTAAATACAGTAGTTACTGTAAGTATCTTCTAGAGGACCATATAAATTCTATCTGAAACTGTACAAAATGTTACTGTACAGTTTTGCTGACAGCCAGAATGGTACAGAATCCATTCATCTGCAGTTGTTTTCAGCCCTTGGGATTGTCTAATAGATACAGCAAAAAGTTGTCATGACTAAATCGAAGCAATTCCAATGTTAACATTCGTTAATCACCTCTGTATTAAATATGCTGAATGAGACCACACACACTACATTTTAACCAATTAAACAGTCATGCATATCTTAGACAAAGCTTATTCCATTTAGAGGCATCTGTAAACTGATGCATATATAGTAATTGCTACCACTACAACAGGCCAAATTTTAAGAAATCAAAGCAAAGTACTGTATCGCTGTAAATAATCAATTGGTAATCTGCATCTTTGGCTCACACATCCATCATTCACCTCCCTACTTTAATTTGACTGAGGCAGATAAACTCAGGGGGTTTTAAAATCAAGTGCTTTCAAGTCAACATAAATATTACAGGTTCTGTAACAAAAACATTAGAACACAAGATTACAGCACTGCAATCAAAAGCATTATGAATAAAATGGGATCTCCTCCCAGAGGGCCTTTCAACTAATACTTGAAGAGCATAAAAGCTCTGAAGTGCTTGGCAAATATAAACTACTGAGCTCAACTTTGCAGTACAGCATCACCATTTAGCAGGAGGGACAGTGGAGAAATACCAGCCAAGTTACAAGCTTAATAGTTCAAAGTGACTCAAAAGATCTCCTGCTCCCCTCTAATTGCTCTATTTAACTCCTTGTTATTTCTATCAAATATAGATACCATCTAAGGAAGCAATAAGGTGTAACCTGTGTGTTTCCTCTCCCCCTAATACTTCTGATTTATCATCTGAAATGCTATTGTTGAATTCTGATAGGAGACAGATGCCATAAACTAAAGACTACTTCACTGCAGGGACAAACCCAACCAGCCACACCAGAGGAATGAGCTGAAGCCTTAGTCACAAAAGCCAGCACTGTCAGAGGCACAGGAAACTGTGCAAGCCCATTGGTATCACTGTTTTCAGTTTTGCACTAGTATGAAAGTACACCTTTGATGCAGCAGGTGTATATTAATGTGGAATTAATATTGTTAATGAGCTACCAGAGTAAATCATTCTTTTAGACAACAACCATTGATCTGTTTGCAGTAAGAATGAAGATTAGTTCAGAATGTTTTTTCCCCACTCATAGCAGAACTCATCATATCAATGAGAGAGCACTATTATACTTCCAACTACACCTGCATCACACTGCTGAGAAGGACAAGGAAGACTGGAGCAAATTATGCCCTGATGGAGAGACTGAACTGTGTCTACAGAAAGAGCACAGATTTAAAATAAAATGGCCTCATTTTTTTTCTTTAAGTAGACACTAGATAACTTCACTTGAGATTTTATCTAGACACTGTTTTAGTGCTCACAGGAGCTGAACCAGTCAGATTAATCTATCTGATAACACCATATATCAGTAATAAAAATAGCAACACTACTTTTCACAATTTAGTCCGAGTCTAGTTTCAGGATAAAGAAAACTGTCAAATAAATAAATCCATACAGCTAAAAACAATTAAACCACTAAATTATAAAAACAACATTAACAGTAACTGTTAAAACAATGAACAGAAAGCAAAATCAGAAAGCAAATCAGAAAATTGAAGATACTCACTTTTGCCATAAAAATGTTACGCTAGAATTAACTTTGTTCAAATTGCTAAGCTTTCCAAAAGATTTCTGCTGTTATCCCAGAACTCCAGATCAGTTGACTGCCTTGCACCTTAAGGCATCTGAAACCTTCTTGCAATACCATCCAAGTAAGTGATGCACGTATTTTTCTTAACAGTGTCATTTAAATAGTGATTTTAAAGTGGTTTTTGTTTCCCCTCAAATACTATTTTCCCTTAAATACTATTTTCCACTATGCATAACTGTGCAGCTAACTTGCAGTGATGTTCCTGGAAATGTCAACTGTCCCATGGGAGTTAAACAGCACTGCCAAGTGACACTCATTGAATAAGCTATGGAACATGAGCTTACTATTTTATGTAATTGCTTCCTACAAAAGTGGAGAAATCAAGATTTCCCAAACAATGTGGAAAAATTTTCAGTCCTCAGATAACCAAATACTTTATACTGCTAACTGGAAACATTCTGTTTTGAGCCTTAATTTTGCTAAGGGTCAAACACCCTTTTTGTAGCTGTGGTAAAAATGGCTGAGGTGGTGCACAACCTTATCAGAGGCCTTCAGGAACAAAATACAGCAACACTTTGAAATGGAAAGGACCTAAGGGGAAAAATAAGTACAAACACTAAAATACAGCTGTTGGTTGTTTGGGTTTTTTTTCTTATAGCCACGGAGTATGCTGCAGTTTTATGTCTTACAGCCTCTCTGGTTTGTCACAGACTCTGTACTACTGAAACTTCTTACAGCAACGTGAGAGTGCTTCAAACTCTCTGATACAGCTATATTTGATAGACTTGTTTGCATAAAGGAGTTAAACCTGGGGTTTTTCTGCTACTGGACAAGCAAGGTAGACATCCATTACTAAAAACATCTTTCTTATATCCTAATTTTTGACGACTTGGAGAGCAATTACTTTTTGAGTGCTTCAAGATTGTTGTAATTGCAATTCTTAGAGTGAAGTGCAGTGGCAGAAGCCTCTGGCTTCACTAGGTACAGCCAGACATACACATGCATAGGTTCTTCGACCCTCTCCCCTAAGATCTGAACTCAGATAATGCCACACAAACCCTTGATGAAGGAAAGGACTGAGAGTTGTAGCAGCATGGTTATTCTAAAGCTCTGGTTCCAAAAACCAGGCAAACCAGTAATGAAATGAGCCCAAATGAAGGAAACAGAGTGTCCAACTGAATCATTCTTCACAGCTTGTTCCTACATTCAGTAGTTTGGAGAAACGATTCCTTGCAGTTTGTACCACTGTTCACACGAGGAGTGTCCCTGCACACCGGCCTCCCGAGATCAGTCACACACAGCCCTTGGAGACGCGTGTCCCGTGCTATTTGCAGCCTTCCCATATGGCTCCTTAATGGAAATGCAAAGACCTGTGACACAGCAGCACCCAGTGAGCTGTGTGCTACAGGATGGAGCGCTGTCATTGAGTGATGCAGTTGTCCCCCATGTCCTGAGCGTAGCGGTCTGACATTATCGTCCTTAACTCATCGATATCCTTCCGCAGCTGGCAAACGTCCAAGAGCTTCTTTGAAAGGGTCTCTGTGCTGTGGTAATTTTCACTCTCTTCAGATGAACAGCTCAGTGCTACAAAAAACAACACCCAAGGTTAAAGCTCCAGCAGCTGTGTCTTGTGAATGCTGCAACTAGTCACCTCCTTGGAAATAAGAGGAGGTCCCTTTAATTACATCAAGACATGTCATGCTTCAGTGTGATGAAAAGTCTACAAAATGGGGCACCACGTGAACTTAAACTCAATTCAGAGCCCATCAGTGCTTCTTTGAAAGATATGCTTTTCTGTTTGCACCAAGATCTAGACTTCCTGAAGTCTGATGAATCAGAACAGCAGTGGCAAAAAAATGGATAGGGCAGCCATTTTCTAACCATTTGGGGGTTTCTACAGTTACTCAGAAAAGAGGGCTAGCAGGTGTGTAGCAGCTCTTCCTGCACAAACACTGTACTTTACCTTTCTACCTTGCTGAGAGTTCAGTTCAGCAACCTGTCTACCTGATGAACTCTAATTAACATTCAGAAAACATCAGAATATGATACATTCAGGTCAGCAAAACTAACTTGTTAGAAGGAAAGACCTAACATAAACTTTGTCTGACTGGCTTTAGGGCACGCTTCTCATTTCCTGGCTAAATTTAACAGCTTAGTAAATGCTGAAGCCTAGATGAACAGCACAAGAGATGAAGTTACCAGGAACAAGGCTTATTTAAAACACCTGGACACCCACTCCCAAACCAGACATACACATATTCAAACAGTAGATGGATATTCCTATCACTTGACCCCAAGGGCTTTAAAAGAAAAGCACAAAATGTGTTTAGCATCTGTTAACCTTCACAGTGAGTGCAGTGTGTCTCAGGAGGGACAGACACCTGGTTACACACACTTCTCTTCTAGAGCAGTGAACAGATCAATGACTGGGTCCACATGAAGAGCCAGCTACCTGCACCCCTGACTCGGCAAGGACCTGTGGAGTCACATGCATTTAGTGGCCCAGAGGCACTAAGAGCCCAGCTTTTCCAGAGAGTTCCATGAGTTCATGCACCACTGCTCTATCTGCATAGCAAGGGACACAAGCTTGTCCAGCTGGCCAAGTTCAAGCACCACATTAGCTAAACTGTTATTCCTTTGTGTCAAAACGTTTATTAAACACCGGAAAGTCACCACTTACATCTGATTCCCAGCAGCAAGGAAAGGTTAGGCTCCTTGCCCTGAGCTCTCTGCGTAAGGATACTGCACAGTGCTTTCAAGTCAAACAAGCAGTGAGACATTTCCTTGAACAACTGGTCTGCTACAGGCATCTTCTCAGATACTGGCTGCCTGGACTGCTCCACCAGCCGCATCTGCTCCTTCAGGCAGGCATTCTCTTCCATCAGTCTTTGGTTCTTTGTGAAAAGCAAATGGAAAAAAGGGGAAGTTAGTCTGCAGCACTGTAGCAGAAAGTTTCAAACCACAAACTGTACAATTAAAAATAATTAATTTCCAAACATAAAATCAGTATTTCTGTACCCCTCCAAAGAACAGCATACAGACAGCTTTTACATGGCTATTTCACATTATCACTTCTTAGCCATCTTCACCCTTTAAGTTCTCACTTCTTGAGGTAGGAGTGGTATGCATTATATCTGCATGGGAGTCAGGACATTAAAGTATGTAATTAAGCTCATAAAGCCCTACCAAAGGATCTTATCATTATTCTATAAGGTTCTTCTTGGCTCTGGTGTGGTCGAGGGTTGGATTACTGGTGCTATTTTACTTACTTCGGAGAGAGTTTTATTCAACTGCTCTATATGTCTTTCTTTTTCCTCAAGTTCATTTGTCATCTTCTGAATTATCAGCTTTTCTTGTGAAAGCTTCTCTTGCATAGACTGAAATTAATGAAAACACAGGTTAACGATCTTAAACAACAACAAATAAAAAAGCCGCTGCAATATGGAATCACCTGCTGTCAATTCCCCAGTTTTCAACCACAGAGTTCTAAGTGAGAAATCATGAGATACTGCCAAAATGGAATTTTCAGGGTGAATTCAGCATGAGCACAGGTGCCTTTACTCTTGAAAGTACTTGTATTTATTCCACTACTTGGATTTTGAATCTGTAGATATGTCTTTCAGGTCATCTGGCAAAATTCATGAAGTGGAATATTCAAGGCATCTTTTCTGAATACTGACAATGAATAGAGACCATATAAACTCCTGGTGCTTTCAGAGAGATCTCTTCAGCTGTGACTTGCCACCTGTAAGATTTATCAGCAGTGATGAGAAGGCAGGGAGTAATGAGAGGCACGCCAGGCCCAACACTAAATGGAAGTTTTTAAAGGCCTGGCTGGTCACAGGAGGTGTTGCAGCACTGACAAAATTTCCCTGCACATTCAGCTTGACACCACACAAGCAGTGGGGAATCTGTCATACTCTTTGCAAAACCAGAAAACGATGGTGCTAACATTTACAGACTTAATGTGGACTAAAAATCCCCAACACTTTATTTTCATGTCAGCAGTAAGAATGAGCAGGCAGAGGCCAGATATGATTACTTATTTTTAAAACCATTTTCATACACATGATCTGCTGCTCTTGTTACCCACAGCATGCCCCTCAAAAGGAAATGCTGAAGTAACGTGTATCCTAAAGATAAGCTCTTTGAGAAAGCACAGCTACACACATCAGTGGGAGGAAGGAGGCAAAGGAAACACCCTGGGCCAGGAGAGGGCAGGAAAAAACTGCTTCAGCCATTTCCTTTGCGTGCTTGCAGATGAGCAGAACCTGCAGTGATGTTGAATCATTGCCTATAGTTTTTTAGAAACATTATCTACTGAGAAAAATAGCCATTACTAGGTTGGAATGAAGGTCCTTCCAGCTCCATCTGTGATGTACAGATGTCACATGTAAGAAGCATGAACTGAACAGGGCAATGCAGTGCCAAAAATACCCTCCCAACTTCCCAATATCTTCCAGCTTTAACAGTCTTTGATGAAGATCAAGTTCAGGGACACCCAGTGCCTCAGCTATTATAGAGTACTCCTTACATGTTTCATGTTCATGCCAACAATAGACAACAAAGGTTTGACTGTGCAGCTTTCTGGAAGAGGGGAGGTGGTAGGGAAGACAGGGTGAGAAATATTAACCTTCCCCAGTGTATTTTCAGAACTACACGTGCCACTAAACTTACATGACTCTGCAAACTACGCAAAAAAACAACTTTTAGAATATTCCAAGCAATGTGCACATGTTCAGCTCAAGAACTGTTCCACATAATGGGAACCACTGGAAGTAGAAATCAGTGTTTATTTTTAGAAGATACACCTAAGATCTACCATTCTCTGTTACTCTCATCTTAAAGCTCAGAAAAACCACATGTACTTAACAGCTTGGCTGAACCTATAGTGCTAAGATTTCTATGTTTCTCATGATGCTATGAATTCTCCATACTTCATCCTTAAATTTTTCATATGCTTTCCAAAGTTACAACTTGGTGGCAATATTCCCAGCCTGGCACAGTTGGGGTTTATTGTGACTGACAAGACTGACAGATGTACTTTGGGTAACACAGGCATTGTACAATCTGACTTACTTCTACTCTCTTTTTTGTACCAAAACTGTTAGTTTTGTGATATCTAAATTATTAATGTAAATATGAATGTGCTTTTTAAAACACCACTGTAATGTAAAATTTTACTCTTTCTAAAGATGCATTATATATGCAGCACAGCATCTTGCCAAGACCAAGCAAAATTTTAATCCCTCTCACTCAGAACAACAAATCATTGAAATAAAACCATACAAGGAAGATCAAAATAATTTCACCATGATCATGAGCAAATAGAAACCAATACTGCTTTATACGACTGTTTCTGTTTTATATTCTGTTTCTGTCTGAAACAGAATTTGTTTTCAGCCTGCCCGTTAAAAACAACGAACAGAAATACATTCTCAAGCATTAGTCCACAATGTGGCAGAAGACAGGGAATGAGATCATCTTAGCTGAAGATAAATTGCATCTCTGTGCTGATAAGGGATTTCAATTTCTAATGAACTAATTTTCAATGCTTCCCAGGTCACAAGTATGGAATGCCGGGGAGATCAAGGATACAAAGAAGCTGCTACAGTCTACAAATAATTTGAGGGCTGACACCATTTTCAAATCTTATTTTCTGCCCTTATATAAAATACCTCAAGAGGAAAAGCAAGAGAAAGTCCTGGAGAACAGAAGAGTACCCTGTTCACAGGCAGTCACAACTATTCAGCATTTCCCAGTCCATCTCCCTAAAGTCATGTCAGGTTAAGCACACAAAACACTGAGGATCACTAGTCTCAAGATAAAGGTGATGGTGAGAAAAACACCAGAAAGGTTAGGAAACATGGAAAGATTTGGGTTGATGATAATACTCTTAGCAAGTTGTGTGTATCTCTGTGTACCTTATGTGTATAAGCACAACATATATATGGAGTATATATGTAAATAACCTTAACTACAAAAAGGGACAGAGGCCCTCAAAAAGGTTATGAAGTTCAAGCTGAACTTCTTTTTAATTATAAACCACCTGAAACAACATTTGCCTGTATCACAATTTTTGCATATACCAGTCTGCTCCATGCAAATATCTCAGTTTGATAAAATCAGTCTTCAAACCTTGAGAAGCTAAATAAGTCGATTTCCTTTTCTGTTAACATATGAACCTCATGTTGCAACTTCAATTCTCCTACTGCTTCTCTACACATACATTTCATACACTGCAATCTAATCAAACAGATACATGTTGTTGACAGGAATCAGGCCTCCTATTTACCATGGCAGAGAAAGAAAGCAATTTAACTTTTAATAGACAAATGACATCCTAGAAGAGGACTGTGGAAACTAGAGTTTGGCTTTAATATTTGCTGAAAACAGGTGTTTGGGGTTTTTAAAATGCCCGGCTTTTTCTATGGCAAGTAAAATCTTCCTCTCTAAAAGCTGTATAACGTTTCTTTTTCTCCACAACAAACAGTGGTCACTGAGTAACTTTCAACACTCTGTTAATCAGATCTATAGAGCTGCAGCTGACTCCCAGATGACAACCTCTGCTGTCTAGAAAAATCTTTGGCTGCAAGCTGGGTGTCCAAGATCCACCAAGACAGTTAAGGTATCTAAGTGTCAGAACCCAGCTGAACAGGGTGAAGTGGGATGATTTAGAAAGGCACCTGTCTCTTCTAACAAACTGAACCATGAAGCCCCTAAGCAACATTGCTTTTGTGACTTGGATGATCCACTAGACCAGCAGAACAAGGATGTGACACAGCAACAGTTTTTCACTTTTTGATGAGTACCAGTGAAGTGCTAAACCACAGAGACATAACAACTACACTATGAGCCTGCAAGAGAACATGGGTTGACTACAGTCCATCTGTAAGATTAGGTTTTTGGCATTTCTCCCTTTGACTCCTATTCAGAAAGATATAAGAATAAAATTCAACTTTAGCAATGTTATTCTTATGAACTAAAGATGCACACAGTAAACAACAGAATATACACTCTTCCTTACCTGCATGTCCAAAATCAGTCCGGTTATCTGATTTTGTTGATTGTCTATGACCTAGAATATAACATTGAGCAATTTAGAAGGCTTGAATATCTTCAGATTGTTATGTAAAAATCAGCCTAGAGGTATGTAGACATAGATTCTAAATAGCATCTTTAAAAATGCTATTGACGTGCTAAATGACGAGACAGTTCAACTCTGACAGAACACTAAACTCATGCAAAATCAATGTTCTGAACAGAGACAGGCAGCTCTTGAAAAGTCATCTGAATTAGCAACAAATATGTATCTCCTTAGTGAGATATTTATGTATAAATTAAAAAAAAAAAAAAAAGTGCAGGACGCAAGGTCAAAAATGCCACCAGCAGATTATTTGCAGACTAACCTTACTGGCTTTCTCATTCTTCTCTTTGAGACATTCATTCTCACTCTGAAGCTGTTTTGTGTCCAACATTGGAAGCCGGATACCATCTTCCAGGCATTTTTCTACTTTCTGTTGTAAACTGCCATTCAACAAGAAAGAAAGATTAAGTGGGCTAATAGAAACCAGAGGGTTGTGTGTTCTAGGAAAAAATTAGAAACTTGCACCATTTCCAAACAGAACTGTAAAACTGTACTAGCAGAATCCAGCCTTATGAATGAGCATATAGTTCATGCACTAACAGTGCATGAATGATGCCTAAACTGCTCAAGCTGCCATGGCACTGACAAGGCCAGACTCACGCAGATGAATGCAGGTTTTATGTGCCACACTCTGTGCTGAGTCTCCCAACAGGCACAGCTCCAGCAGTACTGTGGAGGAAGAGGGCAGAGAGGAGCAAAGCAAAGCTTTGCGGTGCTCACAGTTGCTCTGTGCTACTGGGGGAAGCAAAGCACAGATCAGAGGCACAGCTTTGGGAGCTTTTAGATCAGATTGTCTCACTGGGGCACACACAACTCAAAGTGGAGTCCAGAATCAGACACTGTGCCCAGTGCTGGTGGCCCATCCATCACACCCTCTGTGACTCGTAATGGGGAGCCCAAGGCCATTCCTGCCAGGAATGCTCCCACACAAGGGCATGGCCTTCACACACTCCATTGCTCAACTCAACCCATACATGTAGCTACAGTCTCTGTCTGCTCACCTTCTCTCAGAAAGGAAATACACTTTATTAGTGCTAATCTTGCTGTCTTATTTAGAAACCAGAGGTCACCACAACTATTTGTAGGCTTTCAGAAAAGACAGAATGATCCCCCTCTAGATTATGAGAGCACGAAGGCCTTCCATTGGTAAGATGGAAACAATGTGCCAACAATTTGGCTGGCAAGGTGTCCCAGCCAGCTCGCCTTTCATCATGGAAACCTTTCAGACTCCTGTGGCATGCACCTTTACCCAATGGAGGTATTCTTGGATATCTGTCCCATTTGTTTTTTCATACTTAGGCAAGTTCAATGACAACATATTAGCTACAGCTACATCTCCTTGTAAATATCTGCACCTCCGATGAAAAAGTTAAGAAAGAGCTGGAATTTCTTGAAATCTTTGACCCTTCCCTGATACACCCATCAGCCAATATCCAGTTTTTCCACAGCTCATGACAGGATCAGTTATTAAATAGCCCTACTGACAGCTTCTATACAATGCCCCTTTGCCACACATCCATCCTCTATCTGCCAACAGGCTATGACACCATTGCTGGAGTCTCCCCCATCCTTAAAGACAGATAGCAAAGAATGCCCTGGGCTCACTCTTCTCTGTGGTATTGATTACAAATTGCCACAGAGCAAGTTGTAAAACCCTCACCATAAGAAATCACTGGCACTGTAATAGATTAAGACCGCAAATAGCATGAGGTTCTGACGTCAGGTGGGGCAGCACAGCCATGGCAGGGCACAGCCTGAGCAGCTGCTCATACCTCTGCACTGTTGTGACCAGCTCTTTTTCTTTTTTCTTCTGAGACGCCAGCTGTAATTCTCTCTCTCTGCACTGCGACCGGGCCTCTCCAAGCTTCTTTTCCAACTCAGCCATGGTTTCTTGAAGTTGCTTGTTCTTCTCTTCTAGAATTTGCAGCTAACACAAGGTTACATTAGTCAGACACAGTGTCACACCAGCAGAAGGCCTTGTGTCAGACCACAGCCTTGCAGTGACCTGCTGTGCAGTTTCACATCCCTGTCGCTTATCTGACTGTGAGAAATCCTAACACCTACAGTGCTTTCTAAAAGATTGAAATACTTCTCTTCCTAAACGTAAGGGTGAAAAAAAGGAAATTTTGAAACAGTAAAAGATTTGAGAAGAGATATTATGGAGTTTACTTATATTTTTAAAATGTAAAACAAACCTCCTTTACCTTACCTGTTTAGTCTGCCCCTCTATATCATCCAGTGTTGGAAGGTCAGCCAGGTATTTTTCTAAAGTTTCAATTCGTCTTTGTTTTTCTTTGTTTTGCTCAGACTCTTTCTGGCATTTCTTTTTCAGGCTATTAATATATCGGTCTCTAGTTTTAAGCTAGAAGAAAGAAAGAGTACATGCTTTATGATAACAGTAAAAGTAAGTCTATTTTGGAAGCAGAGGCTGTTAACTCTCCAAGAATTGTACTCTCGGCTCAATGAAAGCATTGGCTAAGAGCAGGAAACAAACACAAAAATTATTAATTCCAACAGCTTCAATTTGTAGGCCCACATGTGTCCTCAAATCACAGCTGCTTCACCTCTTCTCACAACAATCCATGTGCCTTATGAACTGAAATCACAAACAGTTCAACACTTAAAATACTGTTAATTCTTTCACCCACCAAGATGTTCATATGCAACAAATAATCAAGACATATTTTAGTTCCTCTGGACTAGGAAAACAACTTCAAACATGAGTACCAAGAACTTAACCTACCAAAAATGGAAGCCAAAACCCTGACTTTGATGTAGTCTGACAATCACATCAGAGGACATCAGATCAGAATAGCTGCTTTCTTAACCACCTTTTCTTACAGGCACCTTAATTTTCCATAAGCTTGGAAAAGGCTTTTTTTATTATGTTACATTTGTTTGTATTCTTGGTACTTCTTTTGCTTTATTACCTAGATCAAAAAAAAAAACGGAAAGAAAGGCAGGGAAAAAAGAGTATTTTCTGCTGTCCCTGCCTGCCCTCTCTTTCCTTGAGAGCTTTTTGTTCAGTGCACAGAATGGATGGGTCTTAAGGGGCAAATCAGGACTGTGCAGAGAATCAGGGTCCAACCTGCAGACCATGCTGCTAACACAAGCACTGCTGCACAGGTCCTCACCACTGCCACTGCCTGACAGTTCCTACAGTGAGGAATCCAGGAAGGAAAAGCTCTCACAAAGAAGGAAGCAGCAGTATCCAATTTCTGCCCTTCCTGCCTCAGTGAAAAGCATACTGAGGGTTCACAGGAAATGGTAAGGCAGAATTTTGAGATGAATTATGCATTCTTCTTTGTCTTCTCACCTGACGCCTCACTGTACCACACTGCTTGTATCCACTGAACCTGAACATAATATAAATTAAGCCCAGTAATTAAAGAAGATGAGGTAGTGACAATGTCCCCCTAAAACATTAATTAGAAACCCCTTGGTCAATGGCACATTCCTGCTAGCAATGAAGGAAGGCTGTCAGTACATTCAAAACTACCTCTGGGAATTCCTTAAGCCTGCAAAGAAAGCTGTTGCCGAAACAGTTCCAAGAACACAGCTATCTTTGTCTCAGGCTATAAAGTCCACTCTGCACATTCTAAGAAAGCTGCAAGAGAATCACTCGTGCTGAACGGGCACATGCAGGCTGGAAAGTACATCTCAAAGCTTGAGGGCCACATTTACAAACCATGCTAAAAACAAGGATTTATTTTCACAATCTATGCTTTAAGTGATACTTTATTTACTGTAATAAACACTACAAGCTACAAGAATGAGCAGTTTTGGTTTTTTTTTTTCCCCAAAGCTTAACTGATACCTGATTAAATGTGTTACCATGATCACCATTTTATCTAATATCACTTTCTAGAATATATTCTCTGCAAGTCCAGATTTATCCATTACCAACACCTGAAATCATTAATCTTCTTTTTCTACCATGGATAGTTTAGTGACCTTTCGAAAATAACTCAGACACCCATACACTGAGTTGCTTTCTAGCAAACATATGCTGCTGCAACAGTGACAAAAGAAAACGTGGAACAGGAAAGACACTTACTTTCTCCTCCATCTTCTTTTTCTCCTCACTAGATTTGTTTGAAAGTTGTTTCACAATTTCACTGAGTTGCAATTCTTTGTTCTCAGCTGCTGCAATCTTTCGCTCAAGCTCCTCAAGGTGGGATGCTGATCTTTCTGAAATGTGAGGTTGCAGTGGTGTGCTCTCATACTGTGGCTGCTTATGAAAAGAAATAAAATAATCACACAAATGAACACACTCACCACTGTACACTTCAACTGCAGAGCAGCAAACAGCCCTGAATTTTTTTTCAGCTGTCAGGAAGGGTGGGGTTTGATTTTTTCAAACATTGAAATACACGGCAACAGCATCCGTTTCGGGAATCCAAAGCAAAAAGGCAAAGAAGCTGGACACCTTTACACTCATAACAAATGCACAAGAACACTGTGTGGCCACTTTTCCCCTCAGATTTACGGAAGATGTGTGATCCCAAAATAAATCCCTAAAAATGCAGATAAAAAGCATTTTCAAAACGAATCACTTAGCACTGCATTATCATACTATCTCCTGGGAAGAAAAACTTTAAAATTGCAATGAATATACTGAAGTAAGAGACACTTCAATGTCAAGACCATCCTAAAGCAGAACATCAGCACAAGTCAAAGCTCAGAGCTCAGTCCTGGGGTGCAGGAACAAGCCTGAGACTAGAGCTACAGTCAGAAGGCAGGTCTCCTATCTTTAGTTCTGTATACCAAAACTTCCACCTCCACTGCCCAGAGACAGACAAGCACCAAATGGAAGCTGGCTGCATGTGGGATGAAAAAGGAGATGCATCCCATTAGGCTTTCAATTTCAAGATTCTTTTAATAACATAAATTGGTTAACTTTAAAAATTCTGTCTGTGTAATTTCTTTAACTAATGACATTCCTTCAGCAAAGAATTAAAGAGATTAAAACCTTCATTAAATTAGATTTGCTTTTATAAATTCATCTTATAGAAGGCAAGCAGAAACCCAAATACAAATCAAGCAGAAACCCAAATATATTACAAACTTTCAAGTTCCTTTAAATTATGGAAGAGGAATGTACCTGCTGCTTTATTTGAAGCATAACATACTAAGATATGTGCACTAAAATTTCAGTTTCTGCAATATTGTTTCCTTTGTTTGTCTGGGTGTTTTGTTTGCATCTTCTCTCCTGCTTCCCCCTCCCCAAATAAAAATTCCAAACCTAGACAGGTTTTAAAGTGTTTTGTAAAAGAAGGTCTGGAAGCAACAAAAGCCTAGACATTCCTAGATGTCTCAAAAAGTCTCTGTGTACCTAACTTCAACTGAGGCTCCACTTGAATTTCTCTGCTGTCACACAAACCCAGTCTCACCTGATGTGTTATTCCAAGTATGGAATAATGATGCCATGCTGAAGTACCCTAGCTGAGAACCTAGTGCAGTGTTTGTGACAGAAAAAGATAACATAATAAAAGAGGGACAGAAAAGCTATTTCTCTGCATATCTGCCTTTAACAATCCCTTGCTGCATTGCCTTTTAGATAAGCCAAGGCCTGGAGATGGAATTTGTATGATATAAGCAGCCACAGCCCTCACACTGGTCTGCATTTCTTGGTGAACTTTTGCTACCTCATCCTTATGCTACTTGATACCTGTGCTAGATAGCTGAAACTTAGAACACGTGTACTCAAAATACCACCAGACATTCCCTTTCAGACTAAGTGCTCCCTAGGAGTACTAGCCCATATCCTTTTCAGGTGTCTTGTCAAAAGGTACTCTACCAGTCTGTTTGCCTTCTCACATCTCCTCCATCTATTCTATCCATAAAATCTAACCATCCAACCAAGAGGGCAGTACCCTCCTCCTCTTCAGAGAACCTCTCCTTAGTTATTTTCAGATACTCTCCTATCAAACTGTTTTTTCTCCTACTATCTCCCTGTAGGACTACCATACATGCATGCTGTTAAAGCCTTATTCTTATAGTGTCACAATCTCTCATTGCTATCTCATTTTTATCAGAGTTCAAGTATGTACAAGATTTTAACAAAACTCAGATTTCTGCAAATATAAGGTAAACTACAACACTTAGAAGGTCTTCTCTACGCAATTTGCAACTATGCAATTACACAGCCATCGATAATCACAAAACCTCTAGGCTCTGG
The DNA here is from genome assembly GCA_017589585.1 of Phylloscopus whistleri. Classification (NCBI taxonomy): domain Eukaryota; kingdom Metazoa; phylum Chordata; class Aves; order Passeriformes; family Phylloscopidae; genus Phylloscopus; species Phylloscopus whistleri. The sequence goes on from JADMLD010000712.1 coordinate 907,982, forward strand.
CCTGCAGAAAATTGTGAACATGCTTCTAGGTGCCAGTTACCAGGCAGTGGAAAGCTTTGCTGAAAGAAAATTATTCATCCTACCTGTAAGTTAGTCAGGTATGGCTCTTCGCAGTTCACAAGATGGCTCAGTCTTGCATGTTGAGCTCGTATTTCATTCTCCCTTATCTTCTGATGTAAATTGTTAATTTGCTGATTTTGCCTGTAATACACAAATATAATTTGGAAAAAAAAGGGAATGTAACAGATTAGAAAAACAGAAATCTTAAGACTTATACTGAAGAATACATTAACATTGCTATTCAACTACCCTGGATCTACACTAGCTGCGGGCTTTTTCCCACTGCAGCCAGACTGCAGCTGTAGAAATACGATTTGAAAACTCTATCAATTTTGTGTGGGTTGAGGGAGGCTTCTGTTGCCATTTGCTGCTAGAGTTGGAAGTATAAGCATGGAAAAGCATATAGAAAGCAGAACAAAACCAAACAAAAATGGCAGGTTCATTTCACTTGGACTTCTCCTGCTTAGCCCATCTCTTTTTCAGAGCTGACTTCTGACAGAAGTTGAAGAGATTTACAAATCAAGGGGAACAGAAAGAACTTAAGAAGAAAAGGCCATTATATAAGATAATCAGCACAGCTTCCCTCCAAGGTCTTGCTTCTTCCTTTGCTTAAGGCTTTCTCAATCAACTGCTTTACATAAGATGTACCTTCCCCTAGGGTAAAATACTGCACTGTGTGCTAAAACAAGTACCATGCACCAACTGCTTGGCCAGTGTACAGCAGAAACAGTATCAGAACTGTATCATTATTTAATTATAACACAAATCATCACTGTTTAAATCATGACTGCATTTGAATTAGGCAGGACTGCAGGGCAAACACCTGCTAGATCTCTGCCCCAGCCCAAGTCAAAGCCCCATGAGGTGTGCAGTAACTCTCCATGCGGCAACAGGCACCTCAAAACCTGACCCAGAGTGGAGCTGTCAGCACCCACCAGAAACACACAGAGACCTTCTCAATAAACTTAAAACCAACTTTGTGCACTCTGTTAATTTTCACTTTTCCTTCTTTGTTATCCTAGAAAAAAATTGCATACAAGCATCATTTTTTTTTTTCTCATAGTTTCACCTCTAAGCATGGAGCGTGACTGGCTTTTCTGAAAACAATGACACTGAACCCAGGTGACTAAACCCAATCTTAAGAGGAGATAAACAGCAAACACAGATTAACTTCAAGGGAAAAGACCTGCCTGTGCACACACTGGAAAAGCAAATCCTGCAAAGTATACAGAAAAACATTAAAATCTGTTCCTTTTTTAAAAATTTGGAAGGGTTGCATTTAGGAAGAGCATCTTGGAAACACTAGCATGTGTACACAAAATATGCATTATATAATCTATAAACTAACATGAAATATGTATTGTATGAAGTCTTGATGCCTTCTGTGCATGCCTGGTCACAGAGAACAAAATTATTTAGTATGAGTTGTCCAAACCATGAACTGAAGCAAATTCTCATTTTTTATCACCTTATCACTTCCTAGACAGATCTATTAAAATTTAATTGTTTTAAAATTATTTATGTGTTTTAAAATTATTAATCTACTCGTCAGATACCCCGTGAAAGCACTATATGTGATTTTCTGTTTATGGCTGATTGTAATTTAGCAGTGCCTTCCTTCCCAGGCAGGATTTCAAGAGTTTGAATGCTACAGCCTGGAGAATAAGTTTTAAAATATTTTTGAACTACCAGTGTAGTTTGAACTACATTACCGTATTTCCTTTCATAATCCTTTCCCTACCCTACCAAATCCCTATTGGAAAAAACGGTGAGACAAGTTGATCCAAGATGAGACAGAACACAGAGTTTAACTAGCTTGCTTCTTTTCACTCTGCAAAACATGAAACTCTCCATCATTATATAACCTTGCCAACAAAACACATTCTAGAAATGTTTTAAGGCTGTGTAGACCCCACTTCTTCACATAACTGCCTCTATGAGAACAACATTAACCTCATGGAACCCAGAAACAAACATTTTGCTGCATAACCAGAGACTCTGAGCTTTATTTAAAAGGAATTTAGAAAGCTCAGTTGCTCTCAAAAACACAGGTTGCCTCTTACAGTGGGAACACTGTCCCCAGAAGCCTCCCTATTACCAATCTATCAGCCCAGCACTCTCAAAAAACAAAACCAAATACAATCAGCCTTTAGTGTTTAACTGCCTCCAAGTTTCTGTCAAGCTCCTCAACCTTCAGTGCTTCCAGAAGCCATCTGAGTACCAGTGGGCACAGGCTGTGGCCTGAGCTCAGGGCATGGGGGAATCTGACAGGAATCCAGGCTTCAGTGCACAGAAACCAGACCCCACCTCACTCTGGGTCCAGTGAAACTACTGTTCCCAGGTACCATGGAAACGACTTTCCTTCACAATGTCCTTATTTTTTTTCCCCGTGAGTGTTACAATTTTATGTTGACAGCAAAGGAAGAGTTAGTGGTGTACTGTGTGAGTGTCATGGCACTTTTCACATGGTTTTATTCAGCCCCTTTGTCCAAATGCAAAACCCACTATTTTACTTAAAGTGTCTGTCCTGACACATCCCTTCCCCTTACACTCAGACTAAAGTAGAAGAGAACAGGAGGCAATACCCTGATCCAAAGTCATCAACCAACCAAAGGGACTCAGAGCTGAGACTTTTGCTTAAAAAGAAAATAAATAAAAGTTAAAAAATGAAAAGAAATCAGAAAAGGCAGGAACAAAACCATTCTTTTGGAAGGGACATTTTAGTGTTCCTTATGTAAACTGATCTTCCAGAAGGAAATGGCATTAAAAGATGCATACACTGTAAATATTTTATCCAATTAAAACAAACATGAGACTAATAACATTGTTTTCATAAACACTTCTGACACAAATCTTTCCAGCTCTCCCTCAAGCTGTTATATTATTTCCAGAAACTGGGGGTGGCAGTGCAGAAACAAACAGACAAAAAGAGAATCTAAATTCTTCTCAAGGTAGGAAAACACCACCTGGTACATAGAAGAGTTCTGCACTGAAGATGTCTTTTTCGTCAGGTATAATGATTTAAAGGTTTTTTTTTTCCTTCAGAAGCTACCTGCTTGCTTATTTTCACAATTTTTTTTTTTTTTTAATTTCATTGATACACTGGACTATGCCTTTTCACCCTCTTTTCTGAACCTCCAGCCATAATTTATAAATAACCTGAGATCAAACCCTCCCTGTGCTGCTCCCAGGTACATTCTTTCTGAGGGAGCTCAGCAGAAGTAACAGGCTATCCAACATACAAGATTCAAGTGGTGCCTGTGTACTGCTCTATGGTCTCCTGAACCAGCTTTTATGTCCCAGTTCCCACACGTTAGCTATTTACATTCTAGCTAGATTATTTACGGAAAACCCTGTCATTTTCACAAAGTAATGATTTTGGCTTATTTCCAGGTCTTATAAACATGTATTTTGCCCCCTTTTCTTCCATTACCTTGAACATTCTTTATTTTTGTAAACAAAATCTCAAGGCTTCAGCCATGTTTCACTACTTCAGATCAATGACATTTTGTTAGAAAGGAAAAGTTACAAACCTTCCATGGCAGATTGTACCATTCTCTTGGCTTCCCCAGAATTACCAACCACCCCCCTACATGAAATCCTAACACTAGAGACGAGGCTACCAAAGATGCTAATTCTGTGTAACTATTTCCTTGGCATTTAAGAAGAGTATTGATATCCTTATCTGTCTTTCTGCCTGCCACAGATACTTCCATTTGTAATCCCCCCATCTCGTGACTTTACTTCAAAGCTGTCTAGAATTCAGAGGAAAACTTCTGATGCTACTTGACCCTAACTGAATCTATTGAAATGAGCAAAAAAAAAGCTAGAACCATAACAATGAAGTATCAATGAGGGGGAGGGGGAGGTCTCTATTTTCATTCAATTGCAGTTCTGTCCTCCAGCTCAAAAAATCCCCTTTGAAAATTCAAGTCAGCACAGAGGATGTGGGATAGCAGAGAACAGCACTCAACTCAGTGTGCACAAGCCTGGACTGTCTTCAGAGACCAGTATTAACAAACTGCTTAATATACAAACTGCTTCTCCTTAAGTCTGAAAAACATTTGTATGATATAACTGACATTCACATAATTTACTCACAAGTGTGGACAGATACTTATACAGACACTTACAGATGCAGTTGTCTGGAAACAAACCACATTCCTTGAACCTGGGACTAGCTCACCTATTCTCCATAAGTCCATCTCACCCCTTACTTTCTCTAATATGAAAGAGCCTTTAGAAATGCACATCTGCCAGAGAAGCACCTTGCCCCCTCAACATCTAAATTATTCTTAATTTTTAAATCAGCCTAAATCTAAGTCCCACATTCCAAGCCAAGGTACATATCAGTATCTTCAAACAATTCAGGGACTTTAGAACAGAGCTTCCTCCACTACAGAAGGAACACTAGTAACTTAAGAAACCAAATGGCAATTGATGCTTACCTTCAAAAGCCACAAGTTAACAGTAATTTGCTGCTTTAGGTGAAATTGCCTGAGCAGATTTCTTCAGAATCAGGATACAAAGTAAAATAAAACATGGATCCCTCTGTATTGCAAATATAATTTATTCCATACTGCAGCTGGAGGTATGCTGCTTTGTTTTGTTGCTTAAGAAGCTGGATACAAATTTTTATATCCCTTTGTTTTAGAGGCATGATCTCTTGGGACCAGAAGTCCAAACGTGCAGAGTACTGATAGGGAAAGAGATCCTTAGTACACAAAGTCCTAAAAAACAACGTGAATACAGCTTCCGGAATTCGGAAGATAATGCCAAAGAACTCCAACACCAGCAAAGCTCATGAGAACAGATCTCAAATTTCCTATGCAATAAAGTCTCCTTTTTTTTGTTATTGTTCCAAGTGAACCTTTCTTCCAGTCACAGCAGACCTTATCTTGAAGGGAAGATGGGAACACTGCCTTTGGGAGTTATTTGAGGTATTTTTGAATGACTTTTCTGAATTGCTTAAAATTTGAAATGCTTGCCTGACCCACAGGAGGTGAGCTACTGCTAAAGCAAGGCAGGCAAGAGCACAGAGAGCAACTCTACTTTCTCAAAAGCCTTGGGCTACTTAATCAAGGGTGTAAGGAAAAAGGGGGACACAGACACAAATGTTTCCTCAGAGAGAGAACTGCACTCTCCCTTCCACGTGGGAGCTCTTCAACTTCTGCAGTCTCCTGACAGGACAAACACAGAGCAACTCTTGCACCTCCCAGTGCAAAATTTGCAGTTCTGCCAAATACTAGAACTTCCTAGAAATATTTAACTCTACAGAATATAAAATGGTTTAGCACCAGTTCCACAGAGAATTATCTGGGACTGCAGCTGACCAACACATGTTGTACCAGAAAAAGCAAACACCACACAATCACGGCCGGTGAGAGACAAGCAAGCCTGAGGGGGCCTCAATGGCCAGTTGGGACACTTTAGGGAAGATGCCCTCATCAGCTGCAGAGATCTCAAAGAATAACAAAAACTACTTGATGCCTAGGAAACATTACCTAGGAGGGAAGAGTAAGTCATATTAGAAATTTTTTTCTAACATCTGAGCTAGTTAATCACCAAACTGCCCAACCCAGAAGGGCTGTAGAACACCTGGTATGGCAGATACCAACAGCGTAGGTATCTAGTGACAGCATGACTGCTTGCCTTCCCCAGGGCCTGGCAGTCACATTAAACAGATCCTTTCTAGCCCTACACCCTTTCATCATTGCCAAGATTTAAGTTATTAGATGAATACTAATTTCATCAATGTTACTAGCATTCACATGTGACAAAGTGACCTTTTAAAACAGCTAAAATAATTACTCTGTAACAAAACCTTCCCGAATCTTTACCAGCTCAAGACATACAGAAGTCTCATCCACAAGTTACCTGGCTGATTGGTGATATTGGAAAAAGATACAGGCATTTTTTTTCACACTTTTATTGGAAGCAAAGTGTAATTTACACAGCCAAGCACTCTGAGGAGGTTCCTCAGAGCCCCACTCCCTGCACAGGACTCCCTGTGACACACACATACCACACACACTCACCACATGGGTGGTACAAAGCTCCAGGTTCCTCTAAAATGGCATCAAATTATCACTCAAGTGGATATGCTAATGTTGCAGATCTTAACATGGCAATTGAAATTAAAAGAATTACAGCCTTATGCTGGCATTAAAATGAGCACTATCAGAGCACATACACTTCCATGTCATCTACTGAAGTCAGGACAATTTGATACAAGGCAAAGAAAAAATCTAATTCTCTTGTCTCAGTGAAAACATGTAATCCTAATTCAGAGATGGACTAAAAAGTTAATGATTTAGCAACTCTTTTAAGAATGTACTTGTTAACGCTCTGAGGGATAACAGCTATTCACTAAAATTGTACTTCCAAATCTATCTTTCCTTAAAAAGCTCTTCAAATTTTCTTATGCTGTCTGCAAGAGAACACTGCATGCACAGTGTTATTCTCAGCAGCTTGTGTCATATGTCCAGATATTTGGCATTTATTCACATACTTGCTACATGCAGCCCCTGCCACACAAACTCTGCCAGGACCACACCAGAGCCATCTACAGTGGCAGGTCAGCCTCAAGAGACATTCAGAATTGCACCAAACACTGCAGTTTCAGTGGTGTTAATGTACTGAACAGAGGAGCAACGTGAAGAAGTAAAATGTGACGCCGTAATTTTCTAAACCAATACAAAAACTGCTGGCTCCCTCTGGTGCTAAATATAATGCAGTGTTACATACTAAGCTGCCAGAGAAATAAGGCAATGATACTATCCAATTATTTTGTACAGTAGGTGACAGATATTATAGTAGTAGATGTTGCAGCAGATTTCTTCTTACAGACTAAATCCTTAAGTCCTCATTCATGGCCTGTACAACAGTTCTTATGTGGAAAAAAACATGCCTTTAAGAAATACCACTGGCGTTCTGGTACACACACAGCAGGCTTGCTTTCTTGCACCATGTTTTCACTTCCCTGAAAGTAGTCATTTTCTTAAGAGCACACTTAACAAACATTTCAGGTTTCTACTGATTAAATTAGCAATTTAATCAGTAGAAAGACTTCTAAAGTAGTTTTAAAAAGCAAACCAAAACTACTTTTAAACCCATTCATTTATGCTGTGTATTACTTAAGTAAGTGCTAAACAGACTACATACAATACACCAATTTAATTTATCTATTACTAAATCTGTTGTTCAACACAGCATACAGATCAAAGTCAAGGTACTTGTTATATTCTTGGGCTCAAGTGGCTGTTTGGGATTTTAAAAATTTAAAAATGCTTGCATTTCTAGTGACACACCAAAGTATCCAAATATTACGATTCATGCTGTTAAGCATTACTCCTTGAATTGTTGTAACTATTGGAAATTTACTTGCAACTATTCCTATCAGGTAGACTTCCAATGCAAAACAAGGAAATTTAATAATCTAATCTGGAAGGGCTTGAGTTTTTTGCCTTTTTATCTTTGTGTGGAAAGAAGGGAAGCAGGCAGCATGTTTCACTTTCCTTCTGCTCTTCCTCCCTTTTTTAACAGGGTAAACAACAGCCTAAAGATACTACCCTGTACAGAGCACCCATTTCCTATTTATCAACATATTTAAGCATTGCTATGAAGAACAAGGTGTGTGATGTTAATCTCCTCCATTTCCTCGTACAGTTCCCAACAAGAGTTTTGAACCTTAAAATAAATAGTTAATGACCCCGTGGGTGATAGGGAGGCTGGTGACAAGGGCAAGAAGGAGGTGTTCCCCGTGCACCTCTTTTCATCCAGCTGTTCCTTGTACTTGCCAGCAGCAAACAGCTGGGTCTTAAAACCATGAGTTAACACCTCAGCAGAGATGTTAACACATTTCTGCTGAGATTCTGTCCCCTCAACTACCAGTTTGTAAATTCAGCATACAACTTAAGAAGACTACACCTTTTAAAACTCCATGAAAACCACATGTACAAAAGGCCCTCTCAGCAAACACCTCCTACCTAACCTTAGTCAACAAATTACTTTCTTCTCCATTTCCCAAAAGCATAAATCCTGTAATTTAACTACCACCATGTTGAATTAACTACACTTCAGCAAAATTTATGTTTTTAATTTTAGGTCACTATTCCCAAAGAAATTCAAACTCTGAAAACAAGTTTAAATTAAGCTCAGGAAGACGTAGAGCTGGAATACTTAGGTTTACTCCCAAACACCATTCTGAAGTTCAGTGAAAGAAGGCCTTGTGTTAAATATAGGTAAGAGCATATTTTCACTTAGTGCTGCTTTGTGCCTTGAAGAAAGGTAGTTTTCACACTTAAGCCTTATTAACACCCTATCTAATACGAAATGTAACACTAGTGCTTTTTAATGGAGTTCTGTTTCAAGGTTTTTGCACAGCAGATATGTACCATCTTCTTCATGAGTGAAACCAAAGGTATTTTTATTTATCACAGAAAGCACTACCTCCTCTTAAAAAACTAAAAAAAACCCAATCTGTTGTAAAAACTCTGTAAATATGCAACATCGATTTGTACTAATCTTAAAAATACAAATCCATCAACATTTCTATTTCATTTTAAAATACCTTTTCAGGCAAATATTTTGCTCAAATGGAAATCCAATATTCAAAGAAGAGCCTGTTCTGTGATGTATTGTTACACTGCATTATTACAAATTACAACATTAACACCAAGAATCTACTTGAATATGCAACATCACTAAGTGGTCTGTTCCATTTCAATAGCTTCCAAAATGCATTCTACCTTTTCAGCTGAATGAAATTATCTAAACTGACTACTGGTGAGAAATCCAGAAAGAACTGTATTCATTATCAGTAAGTCACACCAAAGAAATTACTTGTACAAAAAAATGAACCAGCACACCGTCACCGGGTATCAAGAAATAGCTTTTCTTCCTCCAGTAGTATCAAGAAACATTAGCAGGCAGCCAGGTTACAAACAGTGACTTCAGAAACTTCTCCGTTGACTGTAAATACTTTCAGTGTGAGAAGAGCAACACCAACTGCATTTTTAGCTGCCAGTGTATAACAAGCTTTCATGTAGAGTGCACAGGATGATGAGCTCAGCAGAGGCACTGAAGAACACCCCAGCCACCATGAGCAATGTACTCACAAACACTGCTGACAGCTTGGGCCCCAGGAGGTGGGCTGCATGTTTGCTACTGCAGCATTACTACTGACATAGCAAGCCTGAAAAAAAACCACTGTAATCTGGAAGGCCTTTAGGCAGCTGATCAAAAGGCTCTGAGAGGAGATGTAAACAGCAGCTAAAGATGTTTCCATTTTAACCTCTTACCCCCTTGGGAGATCACCACCTCCGCAGGAGAGCTGGCAGAGTGGGATGGAGAGCCCATGCCTCAGTTCCTAACTGCATCCCATCTTTGCTGCAGCAGCAGGTAAACACACACTAACATCCTACATCAAGCCAGGGAACCCAATGCCAATTTCCATTGCTGAAATGCCACCATAGGTACTGGCCAGAGTGCTAAGGAACAGGAACACCTTCAATCACTGCAATTCCTTGTTCTGTTGCAATAGAGGAATGAACAGTTCTTGCACAAGCATAAAGCTCCTGGTACTAGAAACTCAATAGCAGTGAGTTGCTATCAAGGCCCGTTCAGATTGACAGCAATTTCAATAAGAGGTTATATATTTAGTGCCATAAAGATCCTGGATTTAATGATTTAACATTTTATCATCAGAACAATTTGTATGAGGGTTTCAATAGGATTTTACTGCTGAATATTACTACAAAGGCCGGTTTCTCAAAGCTTTATCAACTGCCTTCAAATATACTGCATTTCTGTACTTGTGATGGAAAAGAAAATCAGTCCAATGCAGCTGACCAATTTTCATCTTGCAATCCAGTTCCAAGATCTCACAAGCAGAAAGATGTCCTATACAAACCTGCAGCCTGGTAAGAAGCTAAGAGCAACCTGACAGCAGAAGTGGCTGTTGGGCTCACTGTTCCTTTTCTACTCCAAAGGCATTAAACCTCCTAAATATATTTCCAACTTTGTGTAAGCCTTTAGGCCAGCTGCCAGTCTTCCCTCCTAGCAAGATTAGCTCCTACATATTGTGCATAAATAGTGGCTGGACTGAAACCTAACAACTTGACTGAGTAAGTAGCTCTCCTGAAAGCCAGCTTTTACACTGTAGATTTTGCTTCATCTAATCTAATGAATGCAGCAGGCACTGGGTACTTACCTATCAATCACAAACTCCTTCTGTCTTAGCAGCCCTTCTTTAATTTTCATTAGAGATTCCCAGTTGCTGGAGTCCTGATAGCTGGTAGCTGGGTAACTTGAACGAGATGTTCCAGGTGAAACCTGCATAAAATAATTATAGGATTAGCCCCCAAAACAGTGAAGGTAAATAATGTCCTACATTATTACAGCATTTACAAAGTAGTTTGCTCTTACAGAAACCTAAGGACTGTTTCTCAGTTTAATTCAGATTTGCTTTGTATAAAACAGCTAGATTTATAAACAAGTTTCTGGAAACAAACTTCAGCCCAGTGTCACTGATTTTCTCATTTCTCTACTAAACAATTCCTAGCTCTAGAAGCAGTTTGGAATGAAAAGCTCATTTAGAATTAACTACATCATCAAGAGCAAGACCACAAAATGTTCATAACCTGCTGCAATCCTTGTAGCACTTCAAACAACAGGGCCTGGTAACTTCAGACCCAGCGGTAACTGCGGGTAACAGTTGCCACTGTTCAACTCCCACCTGTAATGTCGGTGTACAGAGAAAGAGAAATTTCCCTTGATGTGTGTGCACTTAAAATCCAGAATATGGGAATATAATTCTGGCTAAATTGTAAGAGAATAAAACTTTCACAAGCAACAGGTTCCAGGCTTTCTATCAATTTTCACAAAAGCCAGGCTTTGTGTCTCACAACAAACTGAGAGCAACAACTGAACTGAACATGAACCACCAATATCATGGTTTAGAAGAAAAGTGGAAAAACTGGGATGCTTAATCAAGCAAGCATTTATTACAAATTTATTACAAATATTTCCATCAGGAATTCACATAAGGAAAGGTTTAAACTAGAGATCAAACTAGAGATTCTGAGATCAAACTGAGGGATCCCAGCATCAACTGCCATGAAGTATTATTTAATCTTTCACCAGTTTTTTGAATCACTGGAGAAAGATTAATCTTTTTATAATCTGAGAGGCATCCTGGACAATGCACAAACTGTATTAAAACCAAGACATACAATCAACAATTACAGTAAGTTAAACAATTGCCAAGCACTCCATGCTTCTGGTCAAAGTTATACTGTGAATTGTAACACTGAATGGAAGGAACTCATTGCTTCAACCCCAATACCATGAGGTACTGAAGTCAGGAGCCAATTCCTCACAACTATAAGCTCTTCTGTAACTTTAAAAAGTATTTCTTCCCATTCAGTCTAGTTCAGTTCAATCCCCAGCTTGCCCACTGATGTGTTTCTGCACACATTCTCATAATTTCTCCCTTAAAATATAACCTAATGCAAAATTTCTCTCTTAAATTATAACCTAAAACCAGATAAGATGACAAGACTTACTACTAAAATATCTTTCAAGACTGTTACATCCCCACCTCAGCCCCCATCCTCCCAGGTCCAATTTACCTGCTCCAGGGAATTTTTTCCCTGGAGCAGGTAAATTTTCTTTTGCTTAACAAACTGGATAGCTCCAATAGTAAGATCAGTTACAAATGATTAAAAAAAACCAACCAAACAAAAACCAACCACAAAACCCATCAACAGTTCTACACATTAAATACTGCATGCCAATTAAAAACAAAATCTAAACTGGTGATATAGTATTTTTTTTTTTTTTGCTTGGGCAGTGATCTAATAAAACTCAGGAAAAAAACTAGTCACAATTCTTCCTGTAAGTAACACATATGTGGAGTCTTTACAGCTTAAGGAATATAATATTTTGCCTAGCTTGCTCCATACAGACCACATCACTTCAAAGTCATCTTTGGTGCTTACAGAATACCTTGGGATTGTCACATACTGTTTTGTATTAGTTATACATATGACTGGATGAATTGAGAGGCACCAGCACAAACCTATTCCAGTGAAAGTCTCTCTTAGTGACCCATGCCATGTCATGCAGTACAAAGTGACAACACCAAGAACTATCACTGGACTTCCTGCTATGAAATTTTTTCCTTTGCTTTTCCCACTACAGTGCTGACGAATGCTTTCCTACATCTACTTCAACACTACATTACAGTCAAAAAAGAAGAAAGAAACAGTCCTCACTACAGCTGGGATTAGATCTTTACTTTTCAGAGTCAGAATTTCTTTCTCTACTCAAAAGAAAACTCACAAGCATTTGATATGATAAATGGGAAATATATGGCTTTATAAAGCCAAATCAATTTCTTGAGAATCATGAATTTTGTCTTTTAAGACCGAACTATAAAAATGAAGAGATTAAAGACAACAATTTAAATATGAACCTATGTTAAGTGAAGATATTCTGGTGGTCTCTCTAGCAGAATTCTTCAATGAAACTCCCTTATTTCAATCTAGCACCTCTGCAAACAATAATCTGCACTGAAGTTGGAAAAAATCTTTTCAAATTTGGTACAGTAAGTAATTACACAAGTCAATTAAATATTGTAGCTGCTGAAAAGCAATGCAATGAGTTTTGCCATGTTAAGAACAAAGTAATATTTTGTGAATGATATGTCAACAATACTGCATTAGTATGGGATTTTTATTAAAATTTAAAGCATAAGGCCTCCATAGAAAACTCACTGAGATGCTTTAACTTTGGAATATACTCAATCCTATGGAGTATATACATGCTGTATATACATAGGCAACACAAATAAAATATTACTTTGTATTATAATTGTGTGCTTCAATTTTTCACTCTGAACAAATGAGAAACAAAAATGTTTGATTGTGATATCATGTTTCATCCAATTAAAAAAAAAAAAGAATATTCTAAAAATACTTCTTAGCACTTCCCAAAATAACAAGACATTTCACTCATTTATGAGCACATGGTGTTGACTACTACAAACAGCTTTCTAGCTGCTTTGAATTGCGTGGTAACACACAGGCAGTCCGCTTACGTGTGAGTATCTTGTCCCCTAAGGATATCAAACCAAATAGTGAGACCAGATACACTTCCAGGAGTCATATTTAGAAAGCCATCCACAACTCCAAGCCCTTCACTTGAATCATCCACAACTACAAAACAAAATACCATCTGGAAAGACACAGCATTCTTTTCTATCTGTCCTACAAAATACAACTATTTTTGTCACCTGGCACCTCTTCTGAGAGTATCAGCCTTGTCCTGACAACATGTGTTCAGTTAGAACTGTATCCTTTGCACAGGGACATCCAAAGGTTCTCACCAGCTTGTTTTGTGACAAAGACTTGGCAAACCTTCAAGTCATTGCTGAGGCAAAGTCAGCTGCTGGGAAAAAAAATAAAGTAAGAAATCTTTGCTGCACTAGCCTAGATGCAAATACTTATTGCTGGAACAGACATTGCTGCCTGATAGTTTTGTGCTTATTATCAGTGGAAAAACGATTTTTCTGTGGACAGAGTGTAACAATATTTAGATAACTTAGGTGAAATATGGCTGGGTTTTTAATTGTGCTAATTAAAATTATCTTCTCAAAGATGTCCATAGTTTCTGCCTGAAGCAGATCAATGTCTCAGCACACAGAGTAGCCCAGCATTCCATGTGTTACATGCTGTATCATGTCAAGTTACGCCATTTACTACATCATGAAGTAAAGGTGAAGCCTAAAAATGTCAATATAATACTTAATCTCAAAAAACTCACCACAAAACCACCAACCAACCAATCAACCCAACCAAACAAAAAACCCCCAACCAAACCCAAAACCCCAATGGATTTTAAAGGGTTTTTTTCATGAAAGCTGCAGCTTAAATAATTTAGTACTGTCCATACTGTAACTTTAGATTTTCACAGTCCATTACTAACAACTAGCAGAGCACCAAGAATTATGCCAGGTGAGTGATCCCTTCTGGACAACTGCTTACACTGCCCTGTGCTATCATAAACTCCTATCCATAGGGATCATTCTTCTCTTGCTGCATTTTACAGGCATTGCTCAACAGACAGAGAATTCCTTGCATCCACAGCTAATCCAAGGTAAAGAATCAATACAATGTTCACAGGAGCTAAGGATTCCTTTTTTGACTGACAGCTCAGGAAACAAATATGGGTGACCCCACAGGCTGTGCCTCAGGGATATCACTGGATGGATAATGTGGGAGAAAGAAGAGCTGCATGTGGCAGCAGCAAGCCCAAATGCACTCTTGTCACAGAGATGCTCCTGCCTATGGGTCACCTGTGATAGGAAAAGGTTTAAATCTGCACAGGCAGAGCAGGAGTCACTGAGGAGCTCTGTAACTGCTCCCCATCCTGGGTAAGGAAAAACGATTTACCCATCCCATCCTCCCTGCACAGATTTCTTCCTAACATCAGGCTGAGTGTTTCAGCTCAGAACAGCTCCCATAATTTAGACAATCTCAAAAGATGGTTCATCCTTCTGCAGGTGAAACATGACAGGGATGGTGGCTCTCATGCAGGAGAAGCTATAGAAGGCTACAACCATGGAAAGAGGCTAATTGAAAGGCTGTGTCTTGCAGAAATGCACTAGAAACACAGCCACAAAGCTGAATCCTCCACACTGTAACAGATTCTGAGCTGTGTAGAAAAAAGACTACAGACAAGAATTCCTAATTTGTGGTATCTGTTTCTCACCACAACCTACCTACTGCTCTACTCAGCTTCATCTTTTCCTTTTAGGGAAGACAGTGTTTCTGCTCAGCAGGATATAATCACTACAATTCTTGGCAGCAACACCTAGGCTGTATCACATTTTGCCTATGCTTTCACAAATTTCCAGCAGTCACGGGGGAAAGAACATCTATTTAATCATGTCCTTGCACTTTTATTCCAGCCGTGGTATATGGTGTTCTTTGAGGAATTCCTTTAATGTGGAAAATATCATTAAAATCAAAATTGAAACACCATCAAATGGCGAGGTACTCAGAAATACCGGTGTATTGTAGAGAGGTTAGCACTGCCAACAGCAAAATAAAAATCAATAAGGCTTGGAAAAAAAAAACCCAAACACATACTTTATATAGACATGCAGCCTGCAAAGTAGTTCATATAAGAGAGACCACAACTAACATGGAAAACACACTTGACAGGAGTTGACAATTTAACCTTCCTGAAAATCAGCTTAATGCAAGTCAGGATTGCCTGTATATGGGATGTCAGGTTACAGAAAAAGGGGGTGAAGGAAAGGATAAAGCAGTGACTTTAAACAGCTCTGGCATAAACCCAGTTGCAAGAGTATATCTGGTAGTACAATGTGAGAAACCAGAAAGTCACTGAAACAGTAAAACATGTCCAAAGAGAAACTTTCATGGCTAAAAAGATTAGAAAGAGTGATTTATGGTAAAGAGCTAAATATCACAAAGGCTGAAGAGACATGAAATCAGACAGCAAATACCTTGTTTCTTAGGTTGAGAATCCATGTAAACTAAGGTTGATGAAATGAAAATTGAGATATGGTAATCTGGGATAAGAAGAGTATTAGGAGAAAACGAACAAAAACCAGCAAACAACAACAACAACAAAACAAGAACAAAAAACATCCATAAAACCAAATAAGAGAGATGAGGAAAAATAGCAAAAGCATATCACAAACAACTGAGAAAAGATTCAAAATTTTAAGGTTTTAGAATCTGCACTGGATGAAGTTTCAGAATTAAAGGGCAAGCCAGTCCTTACTTGATGACATATCAGGACTTCCTTCGAGTTAGGGTTAATAATGCATTCATGTGATTAACAACACACTGACTACACTATGCCAAGAGCAGAATAATCACAGGTAGGCACCAACCTCATTGACAAAAACTCAACAATCAAAATTAATTTTAAAAGGGATCACCTCTAAGATACATAGCCAGACCTGAACTGCATGGATGTTACATCTGTTGTATGACTTTTTAAAGCTTTTCCAATAAAAAATTAAAACGCTAATGCTATTTACAAACACCACCACTATCATCATAAAATTTGAGAAAGTGTAAGGCTTTCAAAATGGAGAAGAATAAAGAGTAATAGCATTCATATGCCTCCTAAAGGTGCACTCCCTCTAGTAATTACAGTTTTACTAGCACATTTGTTCAAACTTCCTTCACAAATGAAATCCCCATTGCACACAGGGCAACACCCTTAATTCAGACCTCACAGATATTACTCTTATAAGCCTGGGTGGAATCTGACAGTCCTGCAAGTTACTGTTATTTGTATATTTACTTATTCCCTAACATTGTTTATACTGCAGCTGAGGGTTCTGAACTTCATCAAGGTCAGGTCTGATAATCACAACAAGGGAAGAGGACATGGTCCCTTTGCACAACAGCTTACAAATGAATTAAGAGCAAAGCATAGCAAGTACACGGTTGCTGGGATACGACAAGAGATGGGAGAAAACAAAGGCTAAGGTCAGGTAGCTATTCACCATGGAGGAAAAAAAATTAAATAAGAAACAAGCAGAGATTTTTTATTGATGGCATAGTTACAGGGTTTTGATAGCAACCGCGTGGTCACTTAAATGTGGCATAAATGTACACTGCTATCAAAGGGAGGGGGCCTGTTCTCCTGCCTCTTCTCACCACTTCAAACATTCATACCTTTCAGCTCCCTCCTGACAGCCCCAGTCCTACACCCTTCCCTCCATCCCACACACATGAAGGTTATTTGCATCTCGGTCAGACTCTTCTCAGATTCACTGTACAAGGCCATGTGAGATCTAGCGCTGGCACACACTCTCAAGTGGGAAAGCAGTGTACAAGACAACACATTTTGCACTGGTACAGCTTTGTGCTGGATTAGTATGAACATGACCACAAGCTGAATTATCTCAACTCCAGGCACTGCCAAGCCCTTCCAAAGTACCAGTGTATAGACGGAGTATTTTCTAAGCTTCTGAAAAAAACACTATTATGCAGTTGCTATTACATTGTTAAAGTTACTGGCTGAGAACTAATGTTTACTATAAGAAATCAGTTCAAGAAAAGGAACTTGCACATGAAGATGGCATAACATCATAAAACCAAAGCCTCCTGCACTTTATTAATTGTTCAAAATAGTCCTGCCTGTGTTGGTTCTATGAATTATGACAGCACACACAGAACCAGCAGCACAGTCCAAGCCTAGAGTCGGAGACTGCATATGTTAAGATCCTTATGTGTTCAGAATCTGGATTCAGCAGGGAATCTGAATAAAGCAGAAATATAACAGTGGATTTGTAAGGGAAGGGAACTGGAATTCTGGTCACTGCTCAAGTGGCAAGATTTTGTTCCTTCTAGCATCCCTGATGGTACTGTGCAAAAGCCTCCAACAATGAAGAAGTCAATAGATTAACTCTGAAAAGTTTGCAAGATCCCTAGGGATGCACGTTTTAGGGCAGAGACAAGGGCAGCCTCCTAGAAGAGGCTGCAGCCACTCAGCAGTCTCTCTGACTTCCCTGACTCTCTCATCTCTGTCCCCTAAGCTACTGCGTTCCTGAAGGGTGAAACTGGCACTCCCAGAGCTGCACACAGGATCATGATACACCCTCCTCTGCTTATCTTCCCCTGAACAACCACACTTCACTTGCTTTTTTGTGTTGTTATAACATTCCTTCATACTCCATGCAACACCAATATTATTTTTGTCATAAATCCTTTCCATTTATATTCTGGCAAATGTTATGAACACAAAACACTTCTAGGTGCCACTTAATATGACGTTAAAAGCAACAGTGCCTGGAATTTTCCACTGATAACAACTGGGTCTTTCCTAAGTATAGAAGCACTTGTTTTATTAAGTGTTCATTTTATCTTCCCACTGTATTGAAATTCAAATGTTCTTTACTATAAAAAAAAAATAAACATCTGGAGATGAAAGGGAGCTTCCACAAGAATTACTTTTTTTTTTTAAAAAAAAACGCTTTTAGTTGAAGTTTCACTGTTAAATTCATTATTTCTTTTTGCTTCTTATTCTGTCCTGGAAAGCAAAGTGAATATAGTTATTCAAAAAGACCATTTTTATATGTGCTGCATAAATACAGGACAAGTTATTCACTAGAAAAAATTATGAACTGTACAAGACAGGAGTAGTTTAGAAAAAGAAATAGTTGGCAAAAATCAATCATAAATAGAAAGACATGTTAAATATCTCAGGCTTTCTCAATCAAGTTTTGATTGCTTATAAAAACCTTTAAGTTAAATGTACATTGCTAATACCTACAAACACCAGTTTACTGAATGCCAGTCTGGATTGCTCATTGATTACTTACTGTGCCTGCTCATGGCTAAAGTGGATGCAAAAAGCGACCTAGAACGCAATCAAAAAAGCTTCTATTTTTTACCAGACTGCACAAACTTTGCAAGGATGAGCAGAGCTGGCCATCAACGTTGCACAGAAACTAACAGGAGTCCTTCTGTAACAAGAAGGTAACAAAAAGAGAGTGCAACTTGGGTGAATATTAAGAGGGAAAAAAACCAACCACCCATAATTATGCAGTAATTGGAGAAGAAAACTTAGAAAAATCTTTTATGCAGAGAGCACCAAATTCTCTTAATGAAACATGCAAACATATTGAAAGAGAGGGAAGCCACTATGAATTTAAAGCAGGAGCATACATTTGGGGAGAAGTGATGTTCTGCAACTTCTTTATTAAGGGTCTTGATTTTTCAAATGGAAGTTGTCGAGATTCTGTGAAGGGTGTTGGCCCCTAAACCAGAAAACTGAGCCTCTCCTTTCTTGCGTTCCATTTGCTTCAGCTTTTCATGACTTTACAAGAAACATGAGCCATGTGTGTAATACTCAGCACAATTAACTGAAGTTTGGAGAAACAAAAAAAAAAATCCCACAAAAATAAAGCAGAAACATTCAGAATATTTATATTAGAACAAAACCAAGTATTCCCACAAACCCAAGAAAGTACATCTAAATTAAAAACAATAATCCAGAACTGGTCTCTATGAGCACTTGCAGAAAGAATGGAGTGAAATTATTGGAACACTTCAAGTTTTGCAGATGCAACTTCTGCACAAGTTACAGCTGATGGGGAAGGAATGATTAGATAATACACTCTTTCTACTTTCTACTTCTTTTTAGGCTGATAAACCAAAATTGCTAGCAGTAACAAAGACATCCCCTCACACATACCTCTGTTCTTTTCCAGCTCTTATTACCACAAACATAGCTTTAAAAAACAAGGAAAAAAAAAGACAAGGATACTCCATAAACAGTGGCAAGTGGGGGATTTAGTGAAGCTGCCTTAGTGGGGATTGGAAGACCAAACCAAGTTCTCGTGCAGAGTAAGATCTGTGGCCATAAGAGCACTGGTGAGTACAGTATTCATTTACATTTACTGGTGACTACCTTGAAAAACTTCCATGGATGGGAAAATCAGAGGCAACCATCTTTTCTGTCTCCACTCCAGCAATTCTTCCCAGAAGGAACTAGCTGTTTCAGCCAGCAAAGCAAGCAGAACAGCACATGGACCTACTGTGAAGATTAAATTGCTTCAAGCAGGGATTCTACCACCATCCCTGTACAGCATAATATACATAATACATCAAGTAGACATTTCAGTCACTTGCCCCAGAATTTTGAAAATTAACAAAAAAGGACTTTTTTTTCCTTTTTCTTTTTTTTTTTAACTCACAAGGAGCGAGTACTATGTACTTGCACAACTCTCTGAATTTCAGATGCATTGACAGAGGCTCTGCACCTCTGGAAAATCAGATACTGGAATCTCAAAAGTCAGACATTTGAAAATCCTAGCCTGAAACTTCTGTATCACTGATAAACAGAAGAAATGTTGTTAATTTAACACTGGACTGTGTGTGAAAGCAACAACCACACAACCATGGAAGGCAGTCACATAATTTGTGTGTGGAGTAAGTGATGGATATTTGAACTGTTTGGCTTCAATCCAGACTGAACCTTTTCCACTTGAGTTTATGAGGGGTACTTGAAACACACTTGTCTCTAGCAAAAGCAGCAGTATGATGTAAGGGTGCATCCAAACATCCGTGTCAGTGTGTGAAGGTGTTTTCCTTCCTTACAAGATAAACTCAGGGGGAGCCCTAGCACCTTCTTTATATAGGCAGAGAGGGTAGAAGTTCACACCAAAAAGATAAATATCACTTTCATCACCAGCAATTAGTACTTGTCCCTTGTACATCTCAGAGTTTCTTAAAAAGAAACTAGACTTATTGTTCTCATTCTACAGAGAGGAAACTGAGACAAGAACAAAGACAATTTGTCTCTTCAAATAGCATCAAAACACAGCAGATTCTCTAGTGTGGAAACCATTTTGTAAGCAAAATACTTAATAGGTTTTAACAGACACAAATGAGACTATCTCTGCCTAAAGAAAAATACATATGTGTTCATTGAGGGAGGCTCATTTGGAAGGTGGGAAAATTCACGCTTCAGAACAAACTACCTTTGTTTTCATTTTCTAATTCACAGAGATGTCAATAATAGTGTTATACCAAGTACTCACATAACCAATTGATACAGGAGATCGTATTTCAAAACCATAGAACCAATTCATTTTCAATTAAGGCCACAAAACGAGGAAAGCAAATAGTTTCTTCTGTAAGAACAGAGTCATAAAAGCAGGGAAAAAGCTCTCCATATCACCTCAGTGGTCAGGAAGCTACAGACAAAACAACGTGAGACTACACTTGACAAAGCTTCCATGCTCCAGTGACTGACAACAGAACTTCCACGAGAAAGCAGCTGCATGAAACAGAATACACAGTTAGAAAATATCTGCAACACCAGGAAATCTTTTCTTGCTACTCAGAGCTGGTCTGAACCAAGGAATAGAGCCATGTTTTTATTTGGCACATTCTGCAACAGAATAAAGAAAAATACAAAATTATGTACCTCAAATTCTCAGGTAATGAAATTCAGGATCCTAATTTTCTGGGGTGTTTGCTGAAAGTTTTTTTTCTGAAAAAGTAATTCTGAATCAGCACTCCACTTCCAAAAAAGGAAAAGACATTCTGCTACTTAAATAAACTTCAGTGATTTCTAATGAAGTGAAAAAAAAAAAAAATCCCTTAGTGTTTTAACTATGAATTGCATGAAATAAAGATACAAAGCAACAGATAGCTGACACCCACCATGGGAATTAGTCTTATTTATAGTCACTCGATAGAGGGAAGAGGGAAAAAAACCCCAAACTTCAGAGCAATGGACACAAGTGGTGAAGAAAAGACACATACCATTCTGTAACACCAAGAAAGAGAAAGAAAGGTGTTTCTGGCTCCCACTTCTCTAAGTAGGGCTATATGAAAATTAGCCTGAAAACTCTTTAAAAGCCTGATTTATTCCATCTTCATCTTGATCTGAATGAAGATCCCCATGAGGCAAGATGCTGAGGCCATTGGCCTACCTGCTGCCCCTCCACACTACCTGAGGGTGATCACTTGTGCAATAATCTGCACAAGACAATCTTTCAGCTCCTAAATGATGCCAAAACATTCAACATTTGGGCAGTATTTATGCATTTCTGTTTGGACAACTTCCAGCTGAAGATAAGTAGCAGTAAAAGCTGAAGTCAAATCATTTCTCCTCAATTCTGTAGTTACGCTTTCAAGTGGAGATAATCCAGCACCACCACTTGGCAAGTGAAACGTGGTCTTCCAACTTTATCTCTCCTTCATGTGCCTTTGTCCCGCTGTTCATCTATCACTCACAACATGTCAAATAACACAACTAATCTCTGTGCTTCCCAGAACAGTTTATCTGAAAGACACTCAACACAGTTTCTTAGGTATAAGGATCTCGGCAGACCACCTAAAACACATTGTTCAACTTAACGAATTGAGGACACCAGTGTGCACTAAAATACAGTGTTCCCAGGTGTTTCATAGAAATAAAGAACCTTCACTGTACTGAAGATTGTTGAATTTCCTATCCTGTCTCATGTTGCTATTTTGAAGACACTTGGCATCACTGAGGGTAACTGCTACTAGTGAATTATTTGACCTTTATTAACCTAGTAAAAAGCTAAACTTCATTGCTGTGAAAGCCACCAGGTATTTACAAGAATCCAGCTTTTTGTGTTGTCAATATTTTATTGCAAAATAAACCACCTACATGGGTCAAATCCATGCTCATTGTATTGTTTCCATGTGAAATAAGTGCTTCCTAACGGGGTTTGGGAAGAGGAAGGACACAGCCGATTTTCAGAGCAAGAGCCAGGCAAAACTTCTTGTTTCCCTTCTCTTCTAACACCGCGTCAAAGCACCAAAGACAATAAACAGGCGTGACCCACTTCTGCACCCTGCAATCTACTTTAATGGTTTAAGGTTCCTGCCAGTAACAGCAACTGAAATGAAAACATTCAAGATGACCTTTCAAAAAATGTCTTTGGTCAGTAACAAATCAGATGACTAGTACTATCAGAGCATTCACCATTCCCAAAAAGAGAAATATTTCAGACCAAGTTTTCTATTAATTTATTTTGTACTTTTTTCTTAATCACTTTGCAATGGTATGCTTTACAAACTGCTGCCTCAAAAAGTAACTTCATCTTGTTTGTAAAGAAGGAAAAAATGTGAAGATCAAACTAATTTAATGTCTGTCCAATGGTTAGGAAAGTAAATATGTCTTGTCCCAGAGGAGAATAGCATGATGCAAAGCCTAGATTTTTCAGCAGAGCTGTTTCCTGTAACACTACTGAAGACCATAAATCTCACTATACAAAAGCAGGAACATCTGTAGCCTCAGAAAGGCAACTTCCTCCACATAAATCCAGAAGATATTGAGATCACAGATGTGAGTGAGATTCACTGAAGTCAGATAATCATTAAAGAAGGCATCAGGTAAAACATATAAGCAAATGCGTCATGAGTCTATCAAATTCCAGTAAAAAACCTTAAATGCATTTAAAAAGTTATCATCTCTCAACTGATTAGGCTGCTGCCTTATCTGGTGTGATTCTGGAATGCTATTCACACCAGCACTGAAAATACTGATTTTTCTGTATTTTCGACGGAAGGAAAAACTCACATTTCCCTTTAGGGTGCATTAGGCTTGCAGCACAAATGTAATTGAAGGATACATTAGCTGGGTCCTTTCTCTTAGAGAACAGTAAGAAGGGTCCTGTAAGCCACATCTGCTAATACCTGGATGGCTACAAGCAATTACTCATCGCAGAATCAGGCCAGAAAACTACTGGTTACAAAAAGGGAAGATCTCATTTTAGAGTTCAGCTTCAATACCAAACTCTGCTACTCAGTCCCACATGCACACAAATTAAAGCACACTTGTGGGAGCATTCACTTCTCCCTTCTGTGTGTTTTTCATTACCATTAAACCAAACGTGCCAACACAAGAACTTCCATTGTGTGAGATCACAGAGGTACATTTGCAGTGTCAGAGAAAACTTCAGCAGCATCATGAAACAATTCACTAACTGGAGTACTCAGACTTACTGCTGAATTTCTTTACCTGTGTAT
The DNA here is from genome assembly GCA_017589585.1 of Phylloscopus whistleri. Lineage (NCBI taxonomy): Eukaryota > Metazoa > Chordata > Aves > Passeriformes > Phylloscopidae > Phylloscopus > Phylloscopus whistleri. The sequence goes on from JADMLD010000712.1 coordinate 931,609, forward strand.
TATAAATAATTGGGCTTGGGTCACAGTCCATTTCTATACAGTCACGATTCTCAGTGGACCAGATAGTGACACCCCCCTCAAACTATTTACAGATTATACAGGTGGGCCAGTGTCTACAGCTGGAATTTTGAAAACTAGCACAAGAAAGGCAAAAATAATCCAGGAAATGATTACCAATGTGAATAGAAGTCTTATGATTATTATTTAAATAAAGGAGCTGTTATGCTGAAGTACAACACGTCTCTTTTTAGACATTATCCCAAACATCAACCGGATCTCTAAATAATTTCTAAGAAACATGTTCTAGTGCTAGATTCCTAATCCCCCTGGAGAAAGCCCAGATCATCTCCATTTAAGGTCAAGCAGGCAACAGCTGCACTTTTTTGTTCCCCAGAACAAAATGCAGCATACCAAAACCTCCAACACAGATTTTTTTTTAATGCTTTTCCTTTCTGATATCCATGGGTGTCTGGACCTGTTCACCCAGGAGTGAATGAAAGCAGTATAATGATGTGCTCATAAATCATGCCTGTACTTGTCAGACTCAACATGTCCCATAAGCTGTACTTTGGCACCTGCCTCAGAACCCCACCAAAAACTCCATGAGTTACTTGAGGGAATGATAACTAACCTGAACTAGAAAAATGTTCTCAAGAGCGTGTTCCTAAACAAGCTTGTTTTTAGAGAAACAACATCCATACAAGATCTACAACACTCGTGGTCTGAACTTGTACATGTTATTGTTATTTGGCAAATATTTTAAGATTTTCCATCTTAAAATTCTTATCAGAGCTGACATTTAGAGAAGACGTCTATTATGTTTCTGATGAAATCCTAGTATTTTTTCAGTGCCTTAATTTGTACATTTGAGTATCACTCTTTAAAATGGAGACCAAACTATGACTATGTCAGCAGCTCACAAACAAAACCGAATTCTCTTAAGGTATCTCATTTCTAAAAAGCTCCAATTAATTAAGAAAAAGAGCCAAGAATTTGGGGTAGTGTAACTAAATAACATGACAATTTTACATTGATTTGGTAAAAGGGAGGAATGGTATTGCAGCTGTTGCAGTGCTGGGTGTTGGACTTCATGGCAAAATACAGAGGGTGAATTTCAATAGTACAAGTTTCATAAAAAAGCCAACAATCCAATGCTTTCATCCAAGCACTTTTCTTGGATGAAAGCATACAATAAAAACATGAAACTTCCCTCATAAAAAAAGCCAAATACAGTTTGCTTGACTGTGAGAGATTTATAGTATTAATAACGCCATTATAAGTAAATTATGAAACACTTTGCACCAGTAAAGAACCATCACTCCTCACTGTGAAGATATTCAATTAACTTTCAACTGAAATATGTGACCCCAGATTTCCTGGGTTTGATACGAAAGGACAACTGAAAGCAGGCAGATTTATTATACTAAAACCAAGTTGCTAACTTCAGCTGTGATATGACCAATTTGCAGAAGAGCTAAACCATGTTTACAAAAATAAAAACAGAGCTCAATTTGAAACAGGGTTGTACACCACCCCTAAAGCCCTTCTGTCTCTGGTTTGAACGATGTACCGCAGCAGGGCTTCCAGGGAACAAAAAACCCAAACTAAACAAAAAAAACCCCCACCCTGTCTGGGTTCCTGCTTAAAGCAAAGCACTCATCTATGCTAAAAAATTATTGTCGAAACTGAATCTCTAAGTGTTCAAAGTTAGGCTGAGATTCTGTATTTTTGCCTGCAATTTCCAAATCAGGAAAAGGCACATGCTGTCAGCTGCATGCATACAAAGCTTGATGCTGGATGCTCTCACTTGACAGCTTAATCCTTTTGCATCCAGTAAATCCTTCACTTCCCCAATGCACAAAACCTACTCTATATATGCACTATGTTGTCACTTCCCAACACAGGAAAGTATACATAAGATAACCTGTAAAGTAGCATCAAGCTGCTACTCATATCCAAATAAAGAGAAAGGGTTCTCAAAAAATTCAATTAGTTTCCAGCCAAAGAAAGTGGGAGGGGAAGAAAAAATGTGGAAGTGTGCTTTAAAGATAAATACTTCAAAATATATAGTAATCATAAATTTCAGAGATGAACTCACATATGCCAGATTTGGAAAAAAAATCCTCTAACCTACATACTGAAGGTTGGAAAAGACTTGAAATACAGAAAAGTTATTTCAGTTTAAGCACAGGGAGAAGAAAGATATTGGGAAGCATTCATCATACACTATAAACTGAATACCAGCTATGTAACAGGATTACCAAAACTATATATATTGAAAGTGTAATTTAAAAAATACCTTGGACAAAAGAAACTCATTCCAAGTCAAACACCCACAAGAAATGTGTTGGCTCTCACTATTCAGGTTTTTTAATTAAGAAGAAACATTGCTGTAGCAAAAGTAACACATCCAAAGCAGCTCCATGAGTAAGTTCCCACTTAAGTTCCTGTTTAAAAAAAGGTCGGGTGTCAGGGAGCAGCTCCCTTTGCTACCCCACTGAAGCATGCAGCTTCCCAGATTCCCTCATCCTGTGATTGAGCAGGTGCCTCCCTGGCACACAGTTCCTTTGACAAAAGGAAAGGTGCTGCCCATGTTTAACACATTACTGCAGGGAACACATTTAGAGGAGCCACTGCCTGTGTCAGAAAGCAGATGGGACCAATCACCTTGTGAGCTGCTGAGTGACACTTCAAGTCCTGCCTCTGAAACTTTTGTTATTTTTCCCCCCCAGCCTACTTCAATTGTTTCCACAACTTGGTCACAGACTCGGACAAGTTGCCAGAGATCTACAGGCACGTCCCACAGCCCTGAGCAGGCTCCTCTGTGCTTCACTAAATCACTCCAGGGGTAAGGAAACTCTCTTCTGTGTAATCTTTTAATTCTTGCAGGAAGGCATGCTGTAGCTGTACTTTTGTACAAAAAACTCCTCTACTCAAATTAACAGCTGGTTTTAACTGCTTATGAAAAATATGGAAATACAGGCATTCGAGTCAAAGATATACTGCTGTGTGGGGAGTCTTTCAGCAACAGTAAAGGCAATATAATTTCCTATATGTTCATGGGACACTGGCTGTCCTTGGGTAGATGATTTATACAGGTGGTATTGCACAAGAAGGTGAGAAGGTTTCATCATGTTTCTCACACCTTTGTCTTTCCTTTTTAAATTTAACACCTTTTGCTTGTTTTTTCTTTTGTCTGTTTGGTTTGGGTTTTTAATCCAGCATCTACAAAGAGAATAATTCTCTTAAAGTTTTGTAGAGGCATTCCTTTTCCCAAAGCTGCCTATTCACAGACCAGCAAGGGTAAAGAAGCTCTTTCACCACTAACTCTTTAAAACATTTTTCTGATCTAAGACACTGAGAGAGAAAACTATTTTTTTTTTTTTTGCTGTATGATGGAAAATTACCCTTTATTTAAAAATTTAAGTGATTTATAGCAGTATTAGAACTGAAATTATATCATGTTACTCTAAGTGCAGTTCAAGCTACAGAATCCATATAGAGTTTTTCTTTGATATCCATTAAAAGTTTATTTTCTCCTGTTGTTCATTGTAACTAACACACTTGTCCTAGATTGCTTCTGATAACAGAGAAATAATTTAGTTAGGATTTGTAACATCATGAACTGAATTTCAAATGCAGAAAATAACCCATTTATTTCTAAGGGAAGCACAGACATGTTGTACAGTGAAACACAATCCCAGCTTTAAAATCACTGAAAAAGAGGTGCACCTCAGAGAAACATGTCACGTAGAGAACATTCAATATTCGCATATACAAATATTTTAAAAAGAAATACAGTTCATGAATATGTATGTCTCCAAGGTACTTATGCTCCTTACAACCATGTTCCCCCCTTCCATCAATTCACACCTTACTCCTTATGTCTACATATGGTTCTGGTTATAGAAGAGACAAACCTAATATAGACTTTTAATTTGTGAGGTGTGTTTTCCCTGTTAGCGAACAGATACACCTAATTCCTTTTCCTCAGTGACTGGTAGGCATCAGGCAAAGATACATCCAGATTTTTCTGCTCAGCAGCCTTGTGCCCGTTTTGAATATTCAAGTGAGGGAAATGTCTGGACATGCTGTTACTCCTAAGGCAAACAATCTGTTACAGAGTTCTCTAGAAGCTGTTTTCAGTAGGCAGAAGCAGCACTTCAGACCTCCCAGTGCCTACAAAGAGCAAGAAGATTCCGAGACAAATTTTTACTCAAGGCTGAAATTATACATAAAATGTATTTTCAAGTGAAGAGAGGAGTTAAGGTTTATTCTGCTACCCAGAGAATCTTTCTCTTCTACCAAAAATATTGCATATGCAGACCTTTAAAAATACAGATTTTATGCATACACACATAGATTGAACATACACACAGACACTTAACTGCTGTAGGCAGTTCTTCACTGGAAGCTGGAATGCATCTCATAGCTACAGCAGGTTAGCTGCCCCATCATCTCAATTTTACCCTGTTAGAGTTCAGTAATTTAATGTAGATGAGAGAGTGGCTCAGCTGTTAAATTAAATTTTAAAATTTCATACTTACAACATCCCATGTCACAGATACCCAAACCCTGAGAAACAACCCACAGTCATGACAGAGGCATGTGCTACAGGGCAGGTGCTAAGTGTTACAAATCAACATGAAATTACACATTTAATTTACAGCAGGCAATTTTCTGTCCTTTTTTTTTTTTTTGCTACTCATTTGTCAAGACAACGATGCAATTGTTAATTAAGAGAGATTCAGATTTATGTATTACCACATTTTTATTTTTAAAAGCTGCATTTATTTCTCATCCTCTGAGGAAGTTAGGAATATAGTGCCTCCACTGTACAACAGGAAACTCACTGAAATCAGTTTGTAACTGGTAGCGTGGGTGATTTTCATTGCTTTTTCAGACCATCAGCAAAAAAAAATGTATGGGATACATGTACAGAACTACAACAGCAACTTTTTGTTTGCTATAAGAATAATTGAATTTAGAAATAGAAAAGTACACCAGCTGGAGAAATAAAAAATCCCACAGGGAAGTAAAGTTCTGTTCCCTAAAACTACAAGACACGAGAACTGAAGATAGCTTTTGCTTTCTGGAGATTGAAAAAAGGCTTAACAGGACCTTCCTGGCATCAAGTAACTTCTCAGAAGCTGAATTTATCTATTATATCCTTCTCGATCATATTATATCATTCTCAATCACAGACCAAAGGTAAAGAGAAAGATAAATGAGTTTGTTTTTCCTGTTACCAGCAATTCTCAAACTATGAGCTGAATTGTTGCTTCTTTCCCCATCCCAAGGAAACGTTTTCTCTATATGATTGAAAAATTGCATTATATGCCACAAGTCAGTGCCTAAATCTTTAATCAACATAACTTTATAGCACTTTTCCCATCACTATATTTATGGTTAGTAAGATCTTTTTTCAATAGATAGAAGTGAATTATTGGGGTTTTGGGACATCTCACTGTAAAAATCTATGCAATAGACTCCTGCAACATAACTTTAAGAGTCCCTCATGACCCATTCACTTGGTCATGTAGAACTGCAAGAATTCAAGTAAGTCAAACCTCTTACACTCCACTGATATCACTGCTGCATTTAGTGAACATATGACAGGAAACAGGCCATGGCATTTCCAAGGGAGCCAAATTTATCCTGTGTGACTTCAAGGGAGTCAATGCAGTTGCACCAGGAATGAGCACGGCCCACAGTTTTCACTTTGGTCACATACCCCCTTTCATTGTGAAGGGCACCCAGGAACAAAGATAAAAATAACCTAATACAAATCAGGGAAACAGTCACATGTCAGTGAAGTGGGAAGCAGTAACTGTGATCAGTGACTCATTCTAAAGTATGGGGTATAGGGGATTCCCTACATAGTAACATACAGGGTCAGCCACCAGACCTCTTCCTGCAGATTCACTCTGTGAATCCCTGGGCCTAAGACAAGCCTTGCACACCCATTAACACCACTGATAAAACAAAACTGCACAGAATGCAGCCAACTGTTCCTCTTGTGTGATGCTCAGTCTTGTCACACAAGTCACACTTTGCGACTTCTAAAAACTATCAAATATAATTTGCCCTGTTGCTGCAATTTTGTTTCAAGAAGTGGTGTGTGCACGCACAATTCTTCTTTATATTGGCCTAAAACACCAGGGACTGAAGAGCAGAGAGCAGCTACTCTTTGTGACAATGATCAGTCTTTGTTTCTGTGTAATTATTTTCCAAGCTGTCCATTTTGACCTTGATAGCCACCCACAGCTGTGTTCTGAATCTGTTTCTCTTTCTGCACACTTTAGGTGGGTGACAGCACCATGGAGGATTAACAAGCAAGGTATGTGTTTACTAGCTGAACTCAAGCACTTGTAAAGACAAACTTGTTGAAATATAGACACAGAATTGGCCTCCTTTGCTTACAAGGAAACTTATCCCACAGATAGTAGGAGGTTAAACAACACACACATGTATCAAAAACTTCCAAAACCACATAAACTATTAAATCAAGAAACTCAATCTATTTTATCCTCTCCTCATCCCCTCTCTAGAATGTTTTCTAGCTGTATGAGGTACAGAAGTTTTATCTTACGCTACCTTCCATTTTTTAAGATCCTTTGTATCCCCTTCTGGTCATGTATGCCCAAATACCTATTTTGGCCTTGCATCTGTGATGCGCAAATAGATAATACTGCTTTTAGTGGAAGCACTTCAGAGCCCCAGGGCCTTGCCCCTTGAGTCATGCAAGTGAAACATATGCAAAAACATAGAAGAGCAGGTGCCAGCACGAGTGCAGTTACACCTAATGCAGTGCACATGAAATGGAATGTACAGTTATTCTGCACAGGTACACACTGATGCTCTTCCAATCCTTCCGTGGGCCCCAAGAAAAAAGGAAAAACAATCAGGAAAGATAAATGTTGCTGCAGCAGCTCACACACAGCCCAAAGACCAAGAGCTGCACACACCTGACACTGAAAAAATGATATAAAATGCTGTGATGAAGTCATCTGCAGGAAATGCTGTTCTCTGGGCAGTGTCTGTCACAGAAACTGGTTACACAAACTCCTCTCTATCCACGTAAATCCATTTGTTGTTCATCTACTAGGACTTGTCTGCAAGAAGATAAACAGTCTAACACACTCCAGCCTGTACTGGGCTGGGAGAATGAATGTGCATTCAGCCAGGAGACTTTACAATTCCTGTGCATATCTTGCTTTTACTGCACTTGGGACAGACTGTGACTAGCAAAGAGCTAAGCAGAATATACTTGGCAGGCATTTTAACTGCTTAAATAGATGAAAACAGGTACAGCAAAAAGTCAAACAATGATGAAAAACTAGTCACTACAAGAGTCTGTTCTGGTGTATGGTTTTTTTGGCAATAAAGTTAAGATCAACTACAGCTCAAAAAATCATAACAAAATCTGAAGTTCAGTTTGAGAAGGAGATGTCATTACATGGAATCCTCTAAAGGTACTAAAATAACCACGTACAATCTGATTGCTTTTGAAAGTCTCTCTTAAATAACAACACTGCCACTGAACGTACACGCATTCTGTTCATACAGTACCATTTAACTCTACAGCCCAACATGGAGGGATTAAAAAAGGAAGAGCCTGAAAGACACTTTTGTTTCCACTTAAGGTTTTTACATTTTAGCCACATATAAAGACAAATTAATGGGGAACAAAGTATCTCTGATTCAGTCAGGATCACCATGGAACTTGGGCAGCAGACATCTGAGCAATTGTTTTCCTTTATCTGGCATATATAATTTCACTTACTTCCAAGAAATAATAATGAAGTGGTAATAAGGAGAGGCCTTCTGTGAAATGTAAGAACACAATATAAATTCATAAAATGTTTAAGGGTAAGTGCAGCTTTAGGAATAACGTTTGACAGATGCATATATCATAATTGTTTTAAAAAACAAGTTTTCACATTGTGACAGCACCTACATCCAGAATCCAACTCACCATGGGCTAAACAAGAATATTATCAAAGCCAGCTTCTTGCCATGGAAGGTTTGTACAGGAGGGTTTTAACGTTGCAACTACTTATTTGGATACACTTTAAATGTAATGCTCACTTAAAAGACAAAGTTGTGTAAATGCTTTGTTTTGTTCCTCACAGCAGTTCTCTGCCTTTGCACCCACGTTTGTAATACATTGTCCTACATGCATAAAAGAAGATTTAGGCCTTACTCTGTCTTGTCTGTTGAGAACTATGCTACTATAATTCTCTAAAACAGTGATGCATTAGGTTTTAATTGCTCACCATAAAGAACTTTTTCTTGGAATGGAAATACTTCAGCAAGATTTCTTTTCCTCCCTTCCAGAAAAAGGTACTGGTAAATCAGATTATCTGCCCTGTCAGTACCAGCCAGCAGGACTATCCAGATCTCCTGGCTGAAAGGTCTGTGACCCTACTCTTATCATCAAGCTTTCACGTGTGCTTGAACAAATAAAGCAGAGGGGGGTGTGTGGAAAGGCAATCAGCCACAGCCCTTTCAGAGACGGTGTAAGATAGAGAGCTTAGGATCTAAGCAATAATCTGGGCAAAACCCAGATATCCACAATTTCCATAGTACACACTGCTAAGAAGCAGGTGTTCGGTAGCCTTCAGGAGGAGAAGCATAATACAGCACAAATCTAAACTTAAAACCCCCAAATTTTAAAATCCTGTTTTAACCTAAAAACACTGTAAAAGCAATCTATTTCAGACTTTTTAGAACTTTAAAACAATCTCCATTTACACTCATAAAGACACTTCTGCACTTCTAATTCTCTGCTTTCCTGCTTTCCAGCTCCCAAAGGCTGTCTAAAGCAAAGAGAAGATATTAGGCACTTTGCACTGTTCCTGACCGCTGCTCTTCTTTCCTGCACTCCTAAAACCTCTGATTTGTGCCCTCTGCTTTCTTGTTGCCATGGAGAAGGTCCAACACATGACCCGCTCCGCTCTGAGGAGAGCCTCAACTATTGAGGTCAACCCACAAGCACGCCAAAGGCTCCAAGAGCTCTTTGTGAATTTCTGCCTGATTTTAATTTGCCTCTTGCTGATCTGTATCATTGTGATGCTTCTCTGAAGTTCCAGCACTTCTCTGCCCTGTCCTCTAGGAAAGTCACCCCAGGGGGAAGAGAGACCTACAGATGCAACTCCCAGTGCAAGGATGCCCATGTGACAGGGGCTAGCACTCGGACTAGAGGGTGTGCCAACCAGTGCTCTGTTATCTTATTGCCCGCTACATGTATTAAAAACCATTTTCTGTGCAGAACAGTGTTTAGAGCCTGTAGTCACAAAGTTGTGCATGACTCAATTTGTCAGTCTCAACCAAGAGATGTCTTTACTACATGGGGTAAAGTATCAGTAAATCAGATTATCTGCTCTGATCAGTAAAAGCCAGCAGCTGGTAAATTCAATGTTTTAGCCAGATAAACACCACCAACACATTTTGGAGGCCTAAGTGTTTATAGGTTTCTCTGAAAATCTTTAAGCCCTTGGAAGGGTTCCAAATTTGGACCATGCCTGCCCAATGAAGAGCTTACCAAGTACACAGCCCTCAACACATCCTGGGAAAATTTCTGCTCTGCTTAGTTCACGGTGCTGCATCTCTGCATGATCAGCTGAAGGCATCCAAATTGCTTTAGTGTTTTTCAAAGGAATATGAGAATGAATCAAAAATCTCTTCTAAATCAAAAAGGAAAAACTATTTCTCCCTATGTTTTTCTCCCTATTTAAGGGATCTTATATATGTGACATTTGGAAAGACTTTGCATTATGTTTTGCAGAAAAAAATTGACACTACCATAACTGCTATTAAAAAAAAATTGTTTTCCATAGTCATTTGACTGATATTACAACTGGCACAACTTGGATTCTCAGAGTTCTTAATGTTTGTCTTTAGACAACTTAATTAAGGCCTGTTCTAATTTATGTAATAATTTCCTTAGTAATATAAGTAACATTCCCATCTTCAGCTGCAAATTTCTGCTAGAGAACATGCAAGTACTTCCCTAAAATAAATGACAGATAAAAAAGTTCCTTGTAAAAAATAATGCACAGGAGTGGAAAGCACTGCACAAATACCTTTTCAACATTTAAACCATAGGCTATACACATAAAAGATGACACTTCTACTCCAGAAATTGTGAGTAACAAGACTGAGACTGAGACTATTAAATGTTGCTGGTATTAAGCAAAATTCCTAGAAATTTGATACATTTCTCAAATTTAAAGAAAGCTCAAGAATCAACAGAGGTCAGACAGACATTCATTTTTAAAAGATATTCTATTCCATTCTAGGTAAACATTCTTACTGATGAATACAGAAAATCAAAACAAGTTTATCTTGTATTCTGCCTTTAAGACTTATTATTTCATGAGTAGAAGTTGACAATGAATAGCTGAGCAGGAAGGGAAGAAATCTTTGAAAACACTCTGTATTCAATGGAATGCAAGCAAATCCAGTGGTGAATTTCCTATCTGGTGAATAGGTATGTTGAGACCAGACTCTGAAATAAGGTTACCCACTAGAGGAAATTAAAATAGCTACTTGTATGAGGATTAGGGCAAGCACTGGTGAGAACGGCCACACACTCCCACACCTACAAGTTAGTATATGAGCATTACTGATTTGAACTGTCAGTGTAAATCTCAATTTCTATTTCATGCATTCTGATCACTCTCACAAACGCATGAGATTTTAGCAAGCGCATTTCCCCTTTTAATCCTTCTTACTTTTCTTCTCTTTCCAAATCTGTATTTTTGTGATGGATAGAGTTTCTAGCTTTAGTTTGCTTTGGATGTGTTTCAAGAGACTTCAACTGGAAATAGACAACAGTTTTACAGTACTGAACACTTGCTGAAGAAAAAAGTGTTAAAGAGTTAAAGCATCAGCACATTCTGAGGACATGACTGGGTTATAGGTTTCACAAGTCAACAACCTAAGACTCAGTGTAAAGCATTGCTAAAAAATGCAGCCCAATAAAAACAAACCCTCCAACTTCCTCTTATGTACCTGAAAACGCATAACTTATTTTAAAACAATAACCAAACAAGAACCAAACCAAGTTATCAATAAACTGGAAGCCCTACTGCTATTTTAGAGCAATGCAGTTATATTGCATATACTGTATGGTTCATTTATGTCTTAGGCTTCTTGTTGATCAGAAAATCTGTTACTATCCTCTATATCACCAATTGTCAACTAAATTCAGAAATTTTAAAAAACCCTTTTGTACATAATACAACCTTCTTTGTAGATTTATATAGATTTAAAAATAATATCTACAATATTTTATTTAATAAAAAGACTGCTTGAAAAATATTAATGCATAAAATACATCCAATCCTGTTTAGAAAGAAACATCCATTCTATTACTTACTTAAAGTTATGTGAAAAGAAGCTAGTCATCACACACCTTTCTAATTCTCTAAATCTCTATTTATTCTGTTTTGGTTTTCAAGAGTAATCTTGACTATTTTGTGATGTCCAGGTCACTGACATGTACTTGATTCCCACTCAGTAGCTAGTGCTTGTAACTATTTCTAATGAATTTTCTGCAAGTGTAATCAAAAACTTCACCACTTTTATGAGCCATAATAAAAAATGCAAACATGTACAGCACATAGCTTGGATTAAGTTTTCAGTTCTCTGCTCCACTCCACCCAAGCCTAAATCTTTCCTAAGGTCATCTTGCACACTAATAGTGAACAAAGACAGCTAAACAGGCAACAATCTGGTATTACTCTTCCTCCAAAAAAATTACCAAGTTCCATGACAATTTTATACTGGGAAGGAGTTGAATCAGGAAGCAAAATATGCTGATTTCCTCAGCCAGCTTCTCTGCAAAAAATGATATAATAATTGATTCAATAATTGAATAATTGATATTATTCTCTATGTGAAAACATTACCCATTTAAAAACTGAAACTTTGCTCTGACCAAGACTAGTCTAGTAAGGTGTTTTAGAAGGCAGCAGTTACTTGCACTTCTTTAATAACTGGTCTACATCAGTTTAGCAACAGCTTCCCTTCCTGGTAGAACTGAACCACCCAGTGGACAGTCAAGAGTAAAACAGCCTTGAACAAAATTATTGACACAACATGTACAAAATGTTTGTCACCCCTGTGCACAAAGAATTTTTATCTAAGTTTTGCTACAACTACACCAATGACCAATGGTACAACTAGGCCAGTGGTATCCTGGCATGCACTAGGAAGAGTATTCCCAGCAGGTGAAGAGAGATGATCCTGCCCATCTACTCTACCCTAGTGAGGCTGCAGTGCTGTGTCCAGTTCTGGGCTCCTCAGTACAGGAGAGACATGGAGCCCCTGTAGCAGGTCCAGCAGAGGATGACAAAGATCATTAAGGCACTGGAGTATTTCTGTTAAAAGTCTGAGGGAGCTGGGCCTGTTCAGCCTTAAGAAGTGACTGAGAGGGGACCTCATCAACATCTGTCAGTATCTGCAGGGAGGGCACCAAGAGGATGGAGCCAGGCTCTGCTGAGTGGTGCCAAGCAACAGGACAAGAGGCAATGGGCAGAAACTGATGCACAGGAAGTTCCACCTGAACATGAGGAAGAACTTCTTTACTGTGCAGGTGACTGTGCACTGGAACAGGCTGCCCAGAGAGGCTATGGACATGTTCAGACACCACCTGGACGCACTCCTGGACGCATCCTGTGCAGGATGACCCTGCTTGAGCAGGAAGATGGTAGTCTCCTCCAACCTTACCCATTCTGGGATACACACAGAACAGTAATCATAAAAAATGAACACACTTTTTAATGTATACTGAAACATACTTTACCTATATCCTCTCTGCCAAAATTAGAGCAGAGTAATCAAACACATTCATTTAGAGAGTGTTCCCATCTACATTTGGAAGCATATCAATACACTATAGATTACAGACCAGATACCTGTATTTGTATGGCTATTAATGAAGAGTGCCTAGCAGAATACAATTGGAATTATTTTTTTGTGAAATCCTGCAAGATCCAGAGATCTCTTATTTAACAACAAATGTAATTCTTTTAGCTTTGACCTCCATAATAAAAAGTGGGGGGAAAAAAAGAAAAAAAAAGAAAAGAAACAAACAAACAAACACCCAGAACATATTTATAAGGATTCCTTTAAAAACTGATGCTCACCTCAGTAAGAACCCTGGTAATTTAAATAATTAACACAGGCCCTATATTTACTGTAGTAATGTCTGATTGATTGCTTTATAAGCCTTTTTTTCAAGATAAAATGATGCCAGAAGTTACACCTTTGTATAAAATGTAAAACTATAAAACACTGCCCTCTTGTGATCTTTACTAAAAATGTAGCTGATTATTAAAAGGAAATTTTGGCAACTGTTGGCAGTGTTAGTGCTGAGTGGGTTTATATGTTCCTTTCATTTATGTATATATATTTCTATAAATAAAACCCAATTGTTGCGTTATTAATGCTATCTTAAAAAAGTAATTGCATATGTGCTATTAAAAGCACCAAGGACACATCCTCTGCCAGCTCAATCCAGATTCTTTCTAAGGCATTTTCAAGACTGCAAGGGACCTTACACAGCACATTGCCGGCTAAACACGACTGCACTGCACGATGCCAAACCCTAGAAGGGTAGGAAATACTTCTATTAACAGACACACATTTTGCCCAGATAAGAAAGCAGGAGGCCAAGGGGTGTTTCACCTACAGATGTATTTTAGAAGTAAATTTTCAACAGTCTGTTGCTGAAAGAGACCAAGTCTTGAGAACATTCATTCTTTTGAAAATTCAATGGGCCTGGAAAGTACCATACACATGAAAAAAGTCAATGAAGTGCCAAACTGCATAATAAAATTCTGGTCCTTCCTCCAATTATTAGTTCTTCAGAAATTCTTTAGTACTGGAATGATAGTTATCATTAACCTTTATTTTGTTTCATTTTATTTTTAAGGTATTTGAGAAAGAAGGCTTGTAGGAGCATCCAGAATACTTTTCCAGGAAAAAAACCAAACAACTAGCTATTGTGAGCACACATTTTTTTCCTAAGTGGCAGAAACTAAAACCCTGGAAAAGAGCTGTGGGCACAATGAAATTCATGTGAACCTACAGGGCTTAGTACTGAAGGAGCAACCCTAAGCTACAATTAAGAGTCTGCTGCAGGCACTAGAGGGCAGACTGACGCACATTATGGATCTTGCCAACAACAGAGGTCTCAACCTGCTACTCAACTTTCTGCTCATTGTCTTGGTTCTGGTGCTCGCATTTATCCTTGTGAAGCTGATGTGAACCTCTGCGAGGCTCTGCTTCCTTCTCAGATTTCAGCCTGTGGATTTTGCAATGATAATCCAGATACTTTAGACTATCCAAATATAAGTATGCAAAGACTGCAGAGGCTGAAATATGCAACAGTTACAGAATGTGTTCACACCCCAGATTTATCAGAAAGCAATCCTAAGAGCTGTGCACAAGTATCTACCTGCCACTGAATGAAGAAAGCACCTACAGCCTTGCTGGGTACCTGAAGACACCCAAGAATGCATCAGTAGCTACTGCAGTTTCTCACTGCTACAGCTGATTGTTATTTAAAGATCTACAAAATACTTGCAGCATTCAAGGAACAATTGCAGCAAAAAGGGGACAGCAGAAATCAACTTTTTAGAATGGGAATTCTGTACAACATATACTTCATGGAAAATCACAGCAGGAAGGCAAACCAAAATGCCAGCTTTGAATTGACAGCACACATCCAATTACCTGTGGAGAGAAAAGCACAGATGCTGTAAAGGGAAACAAAGATAGCCTTGAAAAGCAGCTTGCAGTAGCAGAGATGGGGATAAGTGAAGGTCAAATATGAAAACATAATTATCATTTAGACCTTTTTTGACTACCTGTGGTTCACAGCAACACCTTAAAAGCCAGAAGCCTTCTTTTATTCAGCATATCAAAAGAAGCAGCTGTCAAAAAAACTGAAAAACAAAGGGTTATCATAACTCTGCCCAGGAAACTCTTAGCACCAGCACATACACCAGCAGTAGGTGCAGCTGCACAAACCCAAGATGCATTACAGCCTCAGTAAGAGGATTTAGCACTTATGCACAGGCCAAGTGAGCAGTGTGGAAGCCCTCCAGCCATATTTGACAGACCACTTGTTACTTGCCAGTGCAATCATCAGTCCATAGCCTGTCCTCACCTCTAGGCATGCAGCAAGAACTCCTTACAGGACCTTCTTTTGTGGCTCTTTACAGAATGATGTACTTTTCCCACAGGGTCCTGGGAAGGAGAGTGATCAACAAGAGCACACATCTGTTGGAATGACTTTCCAGAAGGCAGTGCTAAAAACATTAGAAGTGCTGGGAGGAGGGGACCAGAAGCAGATTTTCATACATTACATTGGAGCCAAACAACTTCCTCTTAGCATCTCACCTTCCCAAGTGAAACACAAGAAGAGTGTGCACCAACAAATATATATTGTACAGTAAATTTATTGCCATAGATATGCATATTAACACATTGCAAAAAAGAGGCAGATGATGTTTCATGGATAGGGGAAGCTCCAGCTTCCTATTGCCAACAGCACATCCCTGATTCAGCACATATACTGCTGAGTATATTATAGATAAATATTATAGAATAGATCTATTTATGTTCACACCCAGAACTTCCATATGACCACTATTGTTACCCAGCTATCTGCAGGAGACTCATCTAACCTGGATCTACAAACAGCCTCTTTATAGGAAAAGGCAGTATGCCCAGCAAACCTAAAAGCTTAAGGAAGTCCTGCCATTAACAAGTATCCACATTCCACTCTATGCTACCTGCTCCAAAGCTTAGAGAGTATTAGTCTCATTTTGTCTGGAATAAAGTTAATTTTCTTCATGGTATAGTAGTTAGCATGGGATTACACTTTGATACAAGTCCAAAGTGTAGTTCCCTATCACCTGTTATGAAGGAAATTACCTCTGCCCCAGCCAAACCAGCACAATGGCCTAGAGCAGCGCAGATAGTTAAACCCTTTTTTCTCACCTGCTCTGAAATATGTGCAATAAACACTTAAAATGGCTTCTGCAAACTACATACCCATAGCTTTTTGAAGCTGATCATTACAGTAGTACGAATTCCAATCTGTTTGCATTTAAAGCAGAAAAGTTTGCACAGCTACATCACAAAAAGCACTTCATAATTTATTTTGATAATCTTGAAATATTCTGCTTAAAAAAAAAATCTGTAAACTTATATACCAGAGATATATGTGGTAATGGTTACATTGTTGTGTATTACTTAGGAGAATTCCTGCTGATGGTTGACACAGATGGCCCAAAACCACCAAAACAAAGAGGAAACCCAATCTAGCCCAAAGCAGAATAAGTTTCCCAGACAGTTTCCCAACTGTCTTGGTTTGAAAGACAGATATCTGCTAAGCAGGGGCAGGGCCTCTCTAGGAAATGGAGAATTCAAACCCGCTCCATCCAAATTATTATAATTTAGAAAATTAAAGGGGCTTTCAGGCAGAGGTATGGGGATAGGAATAACAGCTCTTTACTAGTATGTATAACAAGGCAAACAAACAACAACTACAGCATTAATAACAAACAGAACCAGGAACCTCGAGGGGCTTTGTTGCAGAAGGCCTGGGGCAGTCTGATCTCTCGAGAGCACCAAGCTGGAAGAGTGGAGAATACCAGGCTGGTGGGTGAGATCAGAAGCTCCGCCGGTGGCAGCTGGAATGGCAGGGATGTCCCAGCAGGACAGGGCCGGGCAGTGCGGGGTCACAGAGCAGCAAAAGCCTCCAAGCAGGGCCGAGGAAAACGGCGGCGGCAGGAAAGGGCCGGCCCAGCCCCAGCAGGGCAGCAGGAGGCAGCTCCGAGTTCCAGGGCACACGAGCAGATGATGGTAGATTTCCCAGGAGAGAACTTTCTGGTGACAGCGAACTCCTCCCGCAGCCAGCAGCAGCCTCCCATCCTCTCTCCGATGCCGAGAGCAAGAGAGCAGCTGCCCCCAGCACTGTCCTTCACCTGCCCCAAAACTTGAGTTATCTCCCTCTCCCGACTTCTGGCCACGTCCTAGTTTTGGTCAAGCACCCATAAGCACCCAGTAGTCTCCTAGCAACTTTATGGGGAAAAATTCTGTAAGCAAAAAAAGGAAGGAACCTAACCCCCAACACCAACAAAATGCTTATTCACTGACATACTGCTTGGGACTACCCAAAGCTTATTGCCTCTATGACCTCCTGTATATTCAGAAGTTTTCCAATCTTAGGGAAACCACTGTGACACTAGTTGGCTCTGACAAAACAATAAAATCACACATTACTTTATAATAAATTGAGGAAGATGAGCCTACTGCCACCAACTAGCATGTATTTCCAGAGCAAAAATTACGTACCAACGAAGTCTGTGAGAAACTTCATTAGAGTGTGGAGAAACAATCCCCAGATACAACAACCCCAGTAGATTCCTCCAGCAATGAACATGACAGAATCCTCAACAAATGCAGAAATACGCTGCTGAAACTGAAACATGAATTTTTCCAAGATGACATAAAAAGCTGGCAAAGTTACCAGCTAACGAATGCCAAGGCTCTTTTTGCAATCAGGCACAGTCCAAGTTTGGTTTCCAATCATCTGCTAGCACTTACTCCAGACTGAACCTACAAGCACCTTATAATGAATGGAATCCCATTTGCTGGGCTACCAACTTCACAGCAAAAGGAACAGACCATAAAATGTAGTTATGGCTTATAGTAAAGGAGTTCACTCTGCTAGCTAGAAGTGATAATCCCTCATGTTAAAAAGTTTTATATTCCTGAAAAGTATGGTTTTGTCAAAATGTGATATAGGAAAAATGTTGATACTAATAATTCTGATTATCTGATCTGACAGGATTGTAAAAAAACGCTAGCTTTGAGTTGACATTTAAGAATGAAGTTTTATGTGGCAACAATGTTATCTGATGTTATGACTTCTCTTTCAATTAAAGTTTTACAGCTTTGTTTACCAACGTTCAGATACGCATGCAGTTTACTTTCTTCCTTTTCTGCTTTGCAACGAAAATTGTTCTAATAACTCTAAACTTGTCATTGCATTAAAACTTAATTTCCAACAACTTTTATATACATGGTATGATCAATCCAGTGTTTTCCTCATTAAAAAAAAACAACTACTAAACCTGGTACATTAAAGGAAAAAGATGCTCTTAAGTCATTTCCATCTATTATCTCTCCAATATTCTGACACAACTGAGGACACCACGAAATCATACAGATGTTCTGTACACTGGAATAAAGAGTTTCATACTGTGTTACTTACAACACTGTACAAAGTTAGTATGTAGATATGCAATCCAAAGCTTGCTTTCTTATTATACGATCAACAATTTTAAAGGCATGCTTTCATGTTAAATCTAATTTTTGGACTAGCACACAGCATGTACCTACACATATTCAGATAACAGGATATATAATAGGATCAGACTTTAAGAAATGCCATTGCTTGAAAATACAGAGCCTTTTAATTTAGATTTTATGGCCTCCAGTAAATCAGAAATGCTGTTGTGTGTTATAAGCATTTTTTTCTCTTAATACAGTCCTTATCACACATTTCCTTATTCAAAGATCAGCTGTATAATGAAAACAATTAAACAATTAAATGTATGGTGAAATATAAATTCTGCATGGAAAATGTTTTCATTAAAGCAATATTTCTCTGTTTCAGTGCATAAACTGAACTCCATAAACTGAAGAACTGTTAAAATCTGTTCCTAGGAAATATGTAGAAGAATGTTTATTTTCAAAAAGCATGCATTAAGTAACTCACATTAGCTAAGGAAATGCATTTTCAGACGCAACTCCATGATGTTACACAATAACCAAAGACCAGATTCTCCCTGGAGATTTATTTCTGAACTGTACAAATACCCCACTCACAGCTGAAGGAGGCACCTTCTCTAAGAGGCATTCTGTTCTTCCACAGCACATCTTCTGCAGCTGCAAACCTGACCACGTCCTGAAGGACAATCACAATGTAGCTGTAGGTATTCTACCCCCACACTCTGAGCTTCAGTAACAATGTACAGGAAATTTTATTTTACAAGCCATGGATTACAATTGAAATGGAAAACCCACATGATAGGTGTTATAATTTGGGGAGCAAAATATAAGAAAAAACACTGAGTTCAGTCAACTTGAGACTACTAAGGAAGCAGAGAATCTTAAGCTTGAAAGTAATTAACCTTGGAACAGCTTTTGGGGGTGTTACATTATACTTTCCATTAGTCTTTAGTGTAAACAAATAGAAAGCTTGTCTGATTTTACAAAAATTAACTCTGAATTAGAGTTTTCTATAGTGAACTGTCTATATCAGTCTGTGAGGACATAAAAACTTACTTGTAGTGTGTTAAGTCTAACAGCTGTTCCTGAACCATCAGTCCTCAAAATCAACTCAGAAAATTGTTCCTGTCTATTTTTACCCCATTAGTGATAGGCTGGTAGAAGGGGAGGCTACAGAGTGCAGCTATCTTAAAGATGCACAAAGCTGCTCTAGATTAACAGTTGAAAGCAAAGTTTGTTGTATTCTCTGTTCGTGGCAATAGTAGCAATTTTAAAGCAAAATTTTCAGTCCTGGAAAAACCAGTGCATTTCCATCAGGATATATACATATTAGAAGCAAAAGAGCAAAAGTAATCCTCACTAAAATGAAAAGAAGAAGAAACAAGTTATATAGAGATGCGGCTTTTGCCCCTTCTATAAATCATCAGCTTCCTCTTATGCCTTCTACTCTATCTCTTAGATATATATTCATTCCACTTAGGATTGTGGTTTTCTTGGCTTCTCAGAAATAATAAAATACCAGTTTCCCAGATACATATGAGCTCTGAAAAAAGGGCACAGCAGAATGATGCTCAGGCTTCTTTAAAAAACAGGTGTCAAGAAAGGAAGAACCATTCTTGTTTCTTCATTACTTCCGGCATCTCTCCTCCTTACAGGTGTAACCTCTGTCAGAAGGACAAGAGGGCAGGGAGGGACAGCAGGATATGCTCTGAGAGCCCAAAGACTCACTGCTCTTGCACATGCTTTAACCTTCTCTGGGTCCTACTTCACAACTACATCTCACTTGAGGACATAAAACAGATCCCATTTCAAGGCCCAGCAATATGACTCCAGATCATGCCAATGGAAGTGCTTGCTAAGGTCACCAGGAATTTCCTCTGCAGAGATGTAAAAGTCACAGGTGAGAGGGAAAAAAAAAAAAAAAAAAAAAAAAAAGCACACCAGTGTTAGGAAAAATATCAAATCTCAAAAACCTGGAAAGGTGCAGTACTGTTTTTGAATCAAAGTCAAAGATAAATAATGCTTGTGTTCCCCCTGCTGGCTCTGTCCTCCAAGCACAGCTCAGTGGCAGTGCCTGCATGGATGAAAGTTTTTGAGTAACTGTAATAACACATACACGGTTTCATCTCTTTCAAACATTTAACTTTGTCTTTGTACTGTATTTAAACATGAGCACAGGGAGAAACCACTTCTGAGACATGAAGGACAAAAGCTTGGACTTGTTTTGATCTAAACAAAAATGTATTTCTAAAACACCCATCCTAAACAAAGTGTTGTAAAGGCACATAAAGGATTATAAAGAGGCATGTACCTAAATGAAGTAAGTAAATAACTAAACCTTACTCTACTTTTGTGGGACCCTGTCTGGAGTACTGCATACTGTTCTGGTGTACCTCACATAAAGAAGAATGTTGGAACAAGTCCAAAGGAGGCCACAAAGTTGGTAAGAGGACTGAAGCACTTCCCCTATGAAAACAGGCTGAGGAAGGTGGGGCTGTTCAGCCTGGAGAAGACAAGGTTGCATAGAAACCCCAGAGCAACCATCCAGTATCTGAAGGGAGCCTACTGGAGTCCCTTCACAGGAACTGTAGTGATAGGATATGGAGTAATGGGTACAAACTGAAAAAGAAGAAATTTAAGGCGGAGTATTAGGAAGAAATGCTTTACTATGAGGGTGGTAAGACACAGAAACAGGTTGCTCAGGGAAGTTATGGATACCTCAACCCTGGCAGTGTCCAAGGCCAGGCTGGATAAGGCTTTGAGCTCCCTGGTCTAGTGGGAGGTGTCCCTGCCCTTGGCAGAGGGGGTTGGAACTACATGATCTTTAAGGTCCTTTCCAACCCTTAATATTCTGTCATTCTGTAGATTTAAACCCAAGAAGAGAACCACCAGTAACCTGATCACAAATCTCACAGACAGCACCACTGGTGGCTGCAGCCAGCTACACATCTCAGGTGTTTGGGAAGACTTGAATGAATGGATAGACCAAGCTCCCTCATGGTACCCTGCTGTCACTTCCCAAACCCCTTGTGTGCTCCTCACTGCCACCAGCACGTGCCAACTGCCCGGAGTCCAGCTGGCAGTGCCCTGGACCCAGCCTCAGCACTGAGCCAGTCTCTGTCACTTTGGTTCTGAGAGGAGCCCATCAGCCTCTGCTCCCTACCTGGGGAATTCATCAGCAATCAGAATCTTTGAAGTGCTTAGAGAAAGATGAGGGTTTCTGCAGCAATAAAGGTACAGGGGGCTATCTGTAACAATGTCGGGTTTTTAGACAAACCCTTAGAGATTACTATTAGTTTGGCCATATTAACTGGCTTCAATTTTCTTAAGTTAAAAACGGAAAACCCAACAAAAGCCAACTCTATAAAAACCCAATCCAACAAACACAACCAAAATCAGATCATCATTAAGAGCAAAATTGGATGTTAAGAACCTCTAAACTTGTCATTCTTTCCATCAACGTGCAACAGAAGGAACAACAAAACCTGAGCACAACTCTTTGCAAATCACCCCATGTACTTCAGGCTGAAGAAAACAGGAAATCTGAACATTCAGCTAGATTACCTCTGCTGAGATAATATCCTAGTCTCACCCTAAAATGCCTTTCAGAGAAATTTATATATTGTAAACTGGGATTTTTTTGTCAAGCCAAGCCAAACTTACTACACAGGTAAACATGAACATGTAGATCTTAAATACTGCCTTCCTTCATAAACTGTACTTCTCCATTAGGGGAAGAGTTGGAAACAAAGACTGTGAATTTCCATGTTAGAAAGGGTTACCTGTCTCTTAAAACTATGTGTTTGATAGTCTCGATATGAAAATATTTCAAGTATGATGCCTCAACCACATATATTATCTTATTTAAATAAACTAGATCTCTTGACTGCTGTTAATTGATTTTTATTAGTTAAAAATAAGCAGTAATATCAAACTGAATTCTGTTTTTAAGTACTAAGCATAAGGAGACTGAATATTCATTCACCCTTGCACTACACAAAAGTCATTCTTATTTTGCTGAATGCATAAATGCAGGCTCTTTGTAAGCACATTCAAGTCAAAATACCTTCACATTTCCCCCACTATGCAGTTACTCTAAAACTACTAAAAAGGCGACTTGATGAATCTCTTTCTGTGCCCAGCTTCAGATAAAGACATATTAGCCCCATGTGGACAGGCACAGTAAATCCAAGTAAACTGTATGTAGGCACACAGCACAAATTAAGGAAAACCCAAGAAAAAACTACTCTTGAGAAACAAGCAGCAACAGCCCCAGTCAAAGCTTAAGAACACCATCACCTGGTTAGGAGGACCTGTTCCCTTTCATTAAAAGCTGCCTGTTACATTCCTCCGGTATAACACAGGATGCCACATGATGGCAGCAAACCCCAAGCTTTATCCTTACCTGCACAGGCTGGTCACCTGCTACTCGAAAGTCCTCGAGCTGCTGCATGTGCCACGCAGCCAAGCCGTAGGGCTCCTCAGCAGGCCTGCAGTCCAGGGGATTTGCCCGCAGCTGCTCCTTGAGCCACATCTGAGTCCTGACGGCCGGCTGGATGGGAGCTCCGCTCACCGCCTGCTGGCCCAGCGTGGCGTATCTCTGGCCGAAAGCTTCGCAGCCGCCTGCCGCGGGTTTGCTTTCAGGTAAGGCACTGTAGGTCAAGTCTAAGGCATGTCTCCTACTCGGGGAATCTGAAACAAAGTCGTCTTTGCTGCACGTTTCAAATTTGTATTTGCAGTCCAGTAGAGAGGATCGTTTTTTCCCCATTTCTTTGTCCTCAATTTTTAGCAACTCCATGCTGTCATGCAAACAACTTGGCCCATTTGTCCTTAATTGAGGTGGCACAGCTTTGTCCGTACCAGCCCTGTATTCCACTGAATGACTACTTCCATCTTGGCTGAAATTATTTGGTGAGCTCAGTTTAGACAAGGAGGACCATTTTCTTACAGGTCTTGCATCTTTCATGTCAAGGGAATTGTCCAGGGGTCCCTGATTTCTGCCTCCTCCTGACCGTACAAAGCTTGTACTCCATTTTGAGCCATCAGACTTGAAAGCTTCCCTGTGTTTGGAAAGTGAAGAGCTGCCACTAGACAGCATCACATGGGCAGTGGGAATAGAAACCAGTGATCGGCTGGGCTTGAATGATGATGTACCACTTGAAGTTGAATGATCTGTGAAGAGAAATTTATCGCATAAATAAGTGCAACACAAAGCTCATTAACATTAGTTCAGATAGGACAAAATATCAAATTCAAGGTGAAATGCAAAAATAGAAGGAAAGAGGTTTCTTGACAAAACAGGGTTTTCTAGATCATTTTAAACCATGAGAATGGAAACCAATTGAAGTGGAAGATTTTCAAGTTTATTTTGCTCAGGTGTCATGATTACAAAAAGAAAAGTGCACTAAGCATTGACAACAGCAGCTTCAGATAGAATTCTCAGCCTGTGAGCTCAAGAAACCATTCCCAGCTTTAAGGTGGCAGGATGGATTTCTCCCCCACCCCACATAATACTAAGGAGCTTCTATACCACAAACAGTAGATGTGTCAGGAGCCCCAAGATTGGTTCCTCTTCCATCACCCCCCTTCTCATTTTTTGAAGGCAAAACAATTCAATAAATGCACTTTGTAAAATGGTGGTGCTGTAGAGAAGACAGTTTAATCATGGTCACTTGGACAGAGTTATTCATCCATTCTGGATCTCACCAATTTCCAAGTATGCTTCCTGTGCTGTGTTTGGCTGGGAAAGAGTTAATTTTCTCCACAGTACCTGGTGTGGGGCTATGTTTTGGATTTGTTCTGGAGACTGTGCTGGTGATATTGGGATATTTTAGTGCCTGCTAAGCAGTCCTTACACATAGTCAAGGCCTTTTCTGCTTCTCACCCCACCAGTGAGGAGGCTGGTGGTGCACAAGGAGCTGGGAGGGGACACAGCTGGAAGAGCTGACCCCAACTGACCAAATGGATATTCTGCATTTTATGGCACCATGCTCAGCAATAAAACTAGGTGGAAGGCTGGTTTGGGACACTGCTGCTCAGGCAACAGTCAGCTGGTGGTGACCAACTGTTTACACTTGCAGCCTTTCTTGGTTCTTATTTCTGCTACTTTTCTTACAATATTTTTCTTCTTTTCAATTATTAAACTGTTTTTATCTCAACCCATGCGTTTTTTCACTTTTACACTTCCAATTCTCTCCCCTGTCCTGCCAGGGGTGGGGGCAGGAAGAGTGAGCAAGTGGCTGTGTATTTACAGACCCTAATACAACACCACAAAGAAACTGTCTCTATCAATTTATAAAATCTTTGCAAAGACTTGGCAAAACTGTCAGAGCTGGTTGAAGTGGACCAACAGTTTAAGAGCTGCTCATAGGGTGCTGATGGTGGCCAGAGAACACACACAGGGGCTGTCCTCTGCAGGGCCAGGAGTGGGACTTCGATAATCCTTGTAGGTTCCTTCCAATCCAGGATATTCTCTGATTCTATGATAAAGTTAAATGGAAAGTAGAGTACTACCAGCTTGTTACCTGATTAATCATGCTGCTAATTTATGTGAGGTTAACATTTTTTGCATGCAAGATGAAAGATCCTCCTTCCTCCCTACAGTTCTTCCTTAAAAATCCTATACTGCAGAGAGAAACAGTTTTATTGGCTGTTCTGTCTTGATATTGCTCAAGAGGTGGGACATGCTAAAGAGGAAGACAGGAGGCCACATAACCCCTTTCGAGCAGAAGAAACCAGTCTTCTTACCAAACACATCAGTGCCCACATATATTGCAACACTGGAGATGGTGACAGCAAACACTACTCATGTCCAAATTGTGATATTCACACAACATGTAACCTTTTTGCCTGTGCCAGGTACAGTATCAGCCTCTTTCAGTTCTTCTCTCCTGGCACATCAGACATTTGCATCAAAAGCCACTACAAATTGGGTACACCTGGCTACGCTGCATAGCAGGGGCTGCTTCCAGTCCTGCCCTGCAATAGAAATAGAGATACACAGCCACCTGTCTGAGGATGTCAAAGCAGTGACAAGATAGCAAAAGAGGTACATGACCTGATGGAGCTGGAGTCGCAAACATAGAGATCATGAGATGGAAGGGGCAGGTTGGAGTCCTGCTTTTGGAGAACATGCAGCAGAAGAGCAGGAAGAGACTCTCAGGGAAAGTAGGGATGGAGATGCACAGAAGAAAGAAATGCATCTCCTCTTGTACAAATAACTCCTTAGCTTGAGACTGCTGGCTTTGTAACATTCAAGAAAACTAACCCTTCTACTGAGCTAGTAGCTCAGAATCTGAAGCTGAATCTGACACAGCACAAAGCCAGTCCAGCAAAGGCAGCAGTCCCAGGCCTCTTTACATCCAAAGAAAATAAGAGTATATTAGGATTCAAAAAAACCTGACCTATGTTTTAGGCTATGCAGCTTTCTAGGAGCAGAAATGTTACATCTGCAAGAGAAAGGTAAAAGAAGTCCTGGATTCAAACTTAAACCAGTAAAAAAAACCATAATAGTATTTAATATAGCATTTTCCATCTAAAATGCTGACCTAATGTTACTCATACATGGTCTTCAAACTAAAATTAAAACCAGTAATAATTAGAAATACATTATCTCCTTCATTTATTAGATTACAGACCTATTAATATGTGGTAGATTTTTATTTTTCCTTCTTCTAAATTTAATTAAATTAAAAATTAATTAATTTTGAGTTAAGATTTAAACTTCTCTTCCTCACTTCCAATTCTAAACTCTTCAAGCAGATTTGAACTTGGAATGCCACTTATATCCAAGTACAGCTGATGGATATCTCCAATAATTTGTCTCAAAGAGAAACACTAATTTTGGCTTCAAGTTGTCCTAATTAGTCTTCCCATTAACACTCACTGAAACATATGAGAAAATTCACACTTTTTTCTTAGAGCATATTGCTCAAGTCTGCCTTGCCTGCAGGCTCAGCTGGAAGGAAAACCAGTCTGCTTTTGGAAACATCTCGCAACACAAAAAGCAGGAAATTCTGTAGAATTCATTGAAATCAGGAGAAAATACAGAAAGCATTGTGAAACTTAAGAGACATTACTTCTTCTGTAGACAGAGGAATAAGCTCCATCTGGCCAAATCCTGCCAAAGACTACTTTAACCAAGCAGCAGGTTTTTCCCCTCCATACAGGCAGGGGTAAGCAAATGCCAGTTCAGAACCGAAAGCGCTCTGTCCTTGGGATTACTTGGGGTTTACTTCACTGATCTGGTATTTATTTAAAGATTACAAACACTCTCAAACATGGCTTGTGTGTCTCCAGAGCCTTTCAAAGCTTAAAACTGCTCTCTTTAATGAAAGCCAAAGGAGACAGGAGGATAGAAAAGTAGCTAGATGCTACTGGTTTTCCTTTCAGCAGAAATAAGATTATATGACAATTTTTTCTTTTCAATTATCCTAATAACTTCTTTTAGAGCCCACCACAAAACTCCCTGGAGCACTTTTCTAATAGGCATGACATTTTAATACCTGATCCAGTACTCCCAAAGCCACACAAATAAGAGACTTGAAAGCATGCTATTTTAAAAACACATTAAAGATTTCTACCATATAATAGCAGCAGATGGAATAAAAAAATGAAGAACATTTCATATGGCTTTCTTACCATCTTGTGTTACACTTCTGAAATATTTAATTACTGCTTATCTGGCATAGAAAATAACGTAACAGAATCAATTTTGGTCTTAATAAAAAACTAATCAGAAAGAGAAAGCACAGCAGGCATTTTCTGCTGAAAGAGGGGCAGAAGAAAGAAACTTCAATATAAAGTTAATGAACACCTCCTACTCATTTGCATTTTCCTGTGCAGTGCTTTTTAAATTACAGGAAGAAAAACCTCTGAAGTAATTTCTCAGGTCAGGCACACCACCCTCATGCAGCTACTAAAATCCTTATCTGTCACCCAACAGTCAGTCAAAACACACGAGTCAGAAAAGGTTCACTGTAACCCTAAACAACTTCTTAAGCTGCAAAATTAAACCAGTGCAATGAGAACTCCCATGTAAGATACACCTCTGCATGGGACAAATTCTTCACTGTTCCAGATAAGATATTATCAAACAATACCAGAGTAATCAGCTAATAAAGTTACCCAATATTAATCAAAATGCATTTGATTCACGTTTATGGGATGCATGTGTATCTAATGCCACTGAAAATGGTGAACCGTTCTTGTGTGAAGGACTTTGAAATTTGATATTTTATCCAGGGTATAATTAGAATGCCCTGATCATGGAGAAAAACACCAGTATTAAAAACAGCTGACCTTCTCTTCTTGTCCTCCCTACCCACCCATCCCCTAAAAACACTGACACAGTTTACCCCAATCCAGGAAAAAACTGAACTGTTCTTATTAACTGATCAGAAGACAAACAGGGGAAGCTGAACCTCCATTATACAAATGGAAGGTCTTGAATCTGGCTGCAGAACAGAAATGAATCTTTTGCAGAACAACAGCTCTGACATTCATTATAGGACATCAGTTCCTCTGAACTGTTCTGTAGCTCTTAACTGCGTGGACCCCAGCAACAAGCCACAAACAATTCTAGCATCCAGCATAAGACTGAAGCAGCCATGAGTATTCCATCTACCACGCAAGCATGTGGGTGCTTCCCATAAATCTCCAAAACAGCTGTTTTCAACAACAGAAGTGTCTAACTGTGGGAACTCCTTTTCAGGAGCCCTTGATTAGAAGTTTTTCTCTTTCCTGTAAAATTCCTGTACCAGAGTTAAGAAGACAAACGGGACTTGCAGCTTCGGTCTTTAGAGATGTTTATTTTATTTCTTATTTCAAGTTCTGCACACTGCCAAACCTGCCTTAATACATTGAAAAACACAGTTTAACAAGTCCCCCGACAGAGGATTCCAAGGTTTTTTAAAGGTTTCTAGTCCAATTAACTCTTGAAACCTGCTATGTATATTGTTCTGTGCCAATAATCACTACCTATTCTAAACACGCAACTTCTGTGTCAAACCCATTCTACCAATGTCTCTGTGCCACCGTCACAGCAGAAAATGGAGCAGAAGAAGAACATGAGACACTGCCCAAAATTCTCCATCTTGCTCTCATCTGTCTCCACATTAAAAACCCAAAACTACAAAATTTCACCGTGACAAACTAAGCTACTATTTGTTTCAAACCTTTGTTGCTTTCAGCTCATCTCTGAGTGTTGGAAGTTTTCCCCATGGACTAAGGTCAAAGGCAGTGCTTTCCTGGGGTCCCAGCCGGGGTCTTGGAGCCCCCAGGGCAGCTCGATGGATTTTCCATGGGCCCTGGACTCCAACATGTAACTTTCCAGGGGATTGGTTGAAAGACAAAGACAATGGGATGATGTGCCACAACAGCAGTACTGACAGCAGTATTGGTGCTACATGTGTGTTCCTCCCTGCCTACCTACTCACAAACTGGGCAGGCCTTAATGCAGCAGAGATAATCAGATGAGTCAAATGAGACATTTCAAAGTGGCCAGGCAGGAGGCCAGTTTTAGTAAAATGTCCTAAGCAGACTGACCCATCATTCTCTAGAAGCAAAAGCATGCCTTTCCAGGGCGCAGCAACACTCACAGGAATGGTTTGGGCTTGGTTGGTCTGTTGGGGTTTTTTTCATACTGTCTAGAATTCTTCATCATTCTTTTTACAACCCTTTTTCATAATACTTCAAGTTTACTATGTCAAAATATGAAGTGAATGAAGAAAGGAAGCTCTGCAAATAGCTCTCTTCCAAAGAAAAAATAAGAACATGCATCACAGAAAGCTGTGGCAGAAAAGGAAGCACTGCAGACAAAGTAGGGAACTCTTCAGACATTTAACAAGTTTTGTATTCGAAAGAATTCCAAAACATTATTTGTTTATAAAGTTCTGTGTTTGAACAGCAAGGAACTAATATAAAAGAATAACTAACAAAAAACTTACTAGAGGCAAAATGTAATACCAACTAAAGCTAATTTAAAATATTAAGTGCTAAAATACTTAGTGCCAGTAAACCAAGATGGTTGTGTCACATCTATGCGTTCAAAGCAGAAACAGTCATGTGGTGCTTAGAAGCAAGTCCAATTAATGTCATTTGGAAAAAAGAAGGAAGTTCACTGCCTTCCACCATCACCATCACTGTACTGCCAGCAGCAATCAGAATTCTTTTACATAAGATGTGAGCTGCAAACTCCAAGTCAGTTCTACTTTGTTTCACGTTAATTGTATGGGATTTTCTGCAATCTACTGTGTTGTGTACGAAAGGAATGCAAGTTGTACCTAAAAACTTGCTTGTTTTAAAAGATGAAGGAATTTAAAAGCTATATAATTCACAAAGAATTTAAACAGTACAACGCTGAATAACATGAATGTGAACTTAGAAGGTTGCAGTTGAGATGGGATTTTCAAAAACTGAAGCAATTTTGTTGCTTTTAGGCCTTCGTTTCAGATGAAATACTGGTAAAGCTACTACCCCTAAGCAATGTTATCATAGAGAGAATGAAGAAGGAATAAAGGGTAGGACAGCCTCAAAGACCCTCTACAATGTACAGGTATCAAAAACCACTACAAGGCAAGTTTGAAGGATTTTTGTTGCTTTGCGTAACTCTCCCTGGCCCTGCCACTTGGGCCAACCCAGCTGCTCTGTTACGCTACAACAAAGCTGTTTTGTGAGTCTTGGCTCAGCAAGCAGATTTGACTTACGCTGTAATAGCTGTGGTTAGAAAGAGGGGTCTCTCGGAGCCACTTAGGAATCAGAGGTTTTATTCAGGGGGTCAGGGATTCCCCAGCTCCAGTCCAGTGCCTCTGGAGAGACCCTGGACAAAGGGTTGCATGGGGTTTTTGTTCAGGATAATTCAGGGGTAGATACAATATTTACAAGCCAATAAAACAACTCTAATAACACATTCCAACAAAGTTACCTAAACACTAACAAATCCAATACAAGTTTGGGGGTGGTCTCTAGGGCTCTGCCAACCAGTGGTCAGACCCTCGAGACCTTGAAGATCTCCAAGCAGAGGTTCCAGTTGTCTTAGTAACCTTATCAACCCTGATAAAGTACCTTCCAAGACAAGGGGCCTCTTTAGGATAACACTATTCTAACTTCACAATCAAAAAGCTATACTATATTCATAACTAAAACTTATCAAACATTTCTTTCACATCCACAGATTTTTAGTAAGTAGAGCAGAAAGCCATGCTGGAAAGAGTAAAAGCTGCACTCATAGTACAGGATGTCATCCACACCTATGCAAGAAAAAAATGCAGAGGTAATACTGACTTCCAGCAAACGGCAAACTGCTTCTCAGGCATCCTTACAAAGGGAATGCTATGTACATATAAACATACTTGAACAGAAACTTGCCTAACATATCCCATCTAATTTATTAAGACCTGGCCATTTGGTATCCATCTTCCTTATCCTCCTCCTCTACAGTTAATGAATTCACTTTTCCCCCATTTGTGACTTCTCATTCTTTTGCATGCCCTTCAGGCAAACACACCTTCTTCCTTGTTTGACACAGAGGTGATAGGGTAGCAACCATCATACTCAGTGTAAGTAATGAGGACAACATTCCCAATTTAAAAATAATACAAAGAAAAGGGGGAGTGAGAAACAAGTATGTTCTGAAATTTATTAAAGCTTAACATAGAAACTGTCACTGAACAAGAGAAAATTATACCTCTTCACTGAGTAAATGAAAAATATTTACTCAAAGAAAATAACTTGTATTTCCCTATTTTTGCATTTTTCACATCCTGTTTTCAGCTTGCCATGTGAAAGGTTGCATTGCTTCACTTAGATTTACCTGAAAACACAGCATTTTTCCTAGAACACAGTACTGACAAGGAACGTGCCTTACAGGAGCTACTACTTTGTATTAAGTTGTAGTATTTCTGGTACTATAATAGTCTTTCACAAATAAGCTCTTTGATCAAGTCTCATTAGGGCACAGACAACACTCACCAGCTTTAATTTATTTAAAGAGTGTTGTCCCACGCTTAAGAGGTCATCCCTGTACCTTAACATCGGGTTCCCACCATGCCTTCTGAGATAGCAGACCTGCAAAAACCTCATTAGCAAAGTTCTTAAGATTCTAGCAGCAAGAACACACAATTAAGTAACACGGTGGGCCACACCTTCATATGATCTCACCCTTGCACTACAAATCAATCTCTGCATTCCACATCCCATTTCAAGAGCCAATGTTCTTAATTCCATCACTTAATTTAGATCACAAGAGGCCATTTGAGCATTTTCCCAAAGAATTGCACAGGGATGATCAAACCAAACCAGTACCAAAATGAAGCACATAGAGATCATACATTTGTTTTTTTGATCCTACAGGATCAGTTAAAAAAACATTACACAGGAGACAAGCTCTATAGAAAGTGTTATTTTTCTCCTATGCACCGCTGCAGTCGGATTTGAGGTCAAAGTTCTCAGTACTAACTGATGTTAAAATACATTCAGCAGAATGACCTATCATCCAAAACACTCCTCATTAAAAGTTAATACACATTCCCCGACTTATATAGCTGGTTTGGGTTTGTATTTTTTTGTGCAAGAAAAAACTAAGTAAGATGATCCATATTGTGCTTTAAAATAAATTTCTTTAAACCAGCTATTTGGCAGTACCAATTATAAGACTCAAATAATAAAATTTTACATGTGTTTCAACAAAAACTTCTAACAATAGTTTGTGTTTTGCAAAAGTTGCCTTCAGGGAGACTGTACCAAGGCAGTGCAACACTTTTTGTTAGAGGAAAACAAATACAAACTCCACAAACAAACAGAAGAGGGGAAGTGCATGTGAGTGGACCTGAGGTCTCAACACTTACTAGGCATATATGCAGAGAGTAAAAAAAAACCCTAAGCCCCCAGCATACCAGATACACACCAAGTATATCTGTCCTGCCCAAGGGATGTAGCATAACTGATATTTCAGGAGACCAAAAAAAGAGTCTGCCTATTAATATTTCTGCAAAGTGCCAATTTACCCAGCAATATCTAGGCTAGTAATACTCAGATGGGGAATCCACAACTCCAAAAGAGAAGCATCTTTGAAAAAAATTAGTAACTTCTACTCTTGAGCCAGATCTGGGTCAACTTAGCTCACTTACACGAAACCCAGATTCAGAAGATGACATAACAGGGGACTGTAAAGGAAAGTAGCAGTGTATAGAGGTGAGATGCTGCCACTGCAAAATGAAGTCAGGCATCGATCCTGTGCAACAAGGCACACACTCTGACAAACAGGCACACATTTCAAAAAGCAGCAGGCAAAATTTGTTTTACAGGAAAAGATTATTCAGAAGAGAAAAATAAATTACAGCAATCAACTACTGCAAGATTCTCTTCTTATTTTCCCTACTCTACTCAATTATTCAGATGCCAATGTTAAAGAAATCTGGAAGTACATATTTATTAAAAGAACAAGTGAAAAATACAATACCATGGGATATTTAACTGAGGCAGAAAATATTTCACAGATTTTATCTGAGCAAATAGTCTAAAACAAACAGCAGGTAAGCTCAAGAGCAAATTTTTACTCCATATCAGTCGCTGAAAAAAGGTTATTTTTGACTGCTATTGGTTCAAGCTTGCAATGGCCATCTGCTAAATTAATCTGTAAAGAGAAAGGCTAACCTAACTTATATATAAAATCTCTTTAGATGAGAAAACTGAGCATGTTAAGACAGAAATATGCCTTAAAAGAATTAACTTGTTTTACCAGAGTACAATAAAATCTTTTGATTTATGCACTTTGCCTTTTCAACCAAGGATAATAGCCATTTCTAGAAATACAACAGAATAAAGGATGCTCTGAACAACCATTTTCATAAAGTTAAACTTTCCCAGCAGTAAGTGACACACACACAAAGAAATACCCCATCCTCAATGCGTTCTCTTGATGTGCCTCTCTACACTCAGCTTCAGCTTTGGTGCTATTTTGCTGCCATACATGTATAGCACCTGAGAGAGAGCTGTGCTACAGGATGTTCACAGGCCACTGTGTGAATACATGTGAGTTCTATGCAGCTGGCCACCAAAAATAGTAAAAAATCTTATGTATGTGATGTGGATGCTCTGTGCAAAAGAGCACAAACCAAGCGAAAGAGAAATTCGTATCCCACAGCATGTGTCTTCTCCAGCCATCTAAGAGCTATTTTTAAGGAACAGTTATATAACTAAGTAGAACAATTTTTAGATTAACGGGTTCTATTTTCACCCCCCAGATAAGAGGATAGAGCAATATTCCAGAACAGCAGTCACGTAAACAGGCAACTTGATTTTGTTGAAATAGAAGTATGAGTGAAAACCTATACTGCTACAGGGAGTTCCTTTTGTGATTAGTCGTCTCATTTTTCAGAAGTCCAGATCTTAACTTGCATTTGCCCTTTTATGAAGGCCATCTACAGCTTCCAATTCCATTTTCCAACAACAAGCACTTAACAGTGAAGACATGAAGAAATCAAATATCCCCCTAGGTCCTTCCTTAAAAGTAATGGCTAAAGGGGAAAAAATACTGTGGATGCCACAATATATCTGTTCTCCTTCCTTTCTGTATCTGTAAGATACCCATGCCACAAATACCATCTATTTCAACAGCCATCAGACACATCCTCTTGCTGGCATTATTTTTTCATCCCCAGCTAGGGATGACTCAAAAAAACTAGAATAACTTAGCCCATCAGAACAGAAATCCACCCCTGCCCTCCAGAGGGGGATAAGTCTAAGTACTTTTGTTCTCTGTAAGAGAACACCCAGTACCAGGTACATACCTACCCTTTCCTTTACCAAGACAGATGCAAGTTATGCTTTCTCAGTCTCCGCACGCAACTTATTTGTATTATCCCAACTCCCTGTAACTTACCTCTGATGCCATCTCCTACAACAACATTCCCAGATGAGCTAGGCTGATACCTTTCAGCAGCAAAACTACCTCACCTAAGACATGAAGGGCAAAGGATGTGCATATGAAGACAAACGCACACGAGGAGAGTTGAGACACCCTCTAACACATGGGACCAGAGCAAAACCTGAGGGCTCCCAGAGAGCACTGTCATTCCAGAGAGTTAAAACTCCAAGGTATGTATCAAAGCATGACCAATACCAAGGTATGTATCAATACCTCACATTCTCTTCATAACTACAGGTAGAAACAGAGCCCTCAATTCAATGTCAAGTAACTTTAGAACATTAAATCCCACTTTCAAGGAGACCGGAGTTTCTGGCTATGTTTTTGAGATAATTATTGACTAATGACAGTTTAATCCCTGTTTCTACAATGACTGTATTTAGATTGAAATAATTAAAAAATAATTAAATATTGAAATATTTTGATTCAACTAGTGCCTGTTTTGCTCACCACAGAGCAGTGGCTCTCTTGGTTCACAGCCCAACAGGAATAGCTCTAACAGGACCAGCACCCCTCAGTTTTATGCCAGGCCACACAAGTGGGGAAGAGAGAACACACCTTCATTTTTTCTCCCAATCTCACACTTCAGCTTCATTTCCTCCATTGATCTCCTTCAGATGAACCTTGCACAGTAGTCATCCTCCTAGCTTACCTCTGTTTTCTCACTTTGGGAGCCCCAGTCCCAACCCATAATCATAGAACAGAATCACTTAGGTTGGAAAAGACCTTCAAGATCATTGAGTCCAACCATTAACCCCACACTACCAAATCCCACACTAAAACCATAGTCTCAAGAACCATATCTACATGTTATTTTTTGAAAACCTCCAGGGATGGTGACTCAACCACTTCCCTGGGCAGCCTGTTCCAATATCTGACAGCCCTTTAATTGGTAACTCTTTCAAGTATCACACAGACTTCTGAACAATTAGAACACATGTACATTACTCAGATGGAAACAGAAATCCTTTTACAGGCAGAAGCAGGTGCTGTGAGCAGCCACAGCAGCAAGGCTGCCATGGGTCCTGTGAGGCAGGAGGGGCTACTGCTTGCTGGCTTTCACTGCTTCAGAGCAGGACTGTCCCTGCCTGACTCCTTCCCCCTGCTGCAGAGCAAGGTCAGCCCAGGTCGCCAAGCACAGCCAGCCTGCCTTGCTGCAGCACCGCCACTGCTGCACACCTCTTGGAAACACTTCATGGGCCACAAGCAATTCACTCCATACACCTTGGGAATGCCTAGATCAAGCAGTAGGCTTTTTCTTTCCAAAGGCCAGAAATCATCCCCAGCAACCCCAAAAATTCAACGGTTGCCTCAAGAAGAACTTAACTCACTGGGGAAGTCTCTCACCTTCAGATGCTGAGCCCCAAATGGTAAAAGAGATGGTAATATGTTAACAGTAGCTAATATTCAACTGAAGTAGGTCTGTTGCAGACCTAGGGAAATACACAATATTTAAATAAGAAATTGTGGGAAAAAAAGTTAGTAAAGCCCTGTAAAGTAAATACAGAAAGAAGTAAAATACAACATTGCAGAAGCAGCTTTAGCACTCTATTCTCCAACGTTTATATTCCTAACTTTGCTACTCTACTGTTCATTTACCACACACTAAACTTACCTTCCCTTAAAGTTTCTTAGACACGTCAGGGCTTTGATAACAAATTAACAGCCTACTCCACATGTAGGTCACCATCTGGAAGCCAGCTCAGGTCACAGAGGATTAACTTTAAATTGGATTTTAGCACAGCTCTATATCCTACAGAAGAAGTCACTTTTTGTACTTCAAAAATTAAGCATCATTATCTATATTTTCCAAATGAAGAACAGGAGACAAACTCTTACAACAACTAGACTAATGTCACTTCGTAAACTTTACCTGCTTCCTCCCACTGCTCTTTACACTGAGCAGTACTGGCTACCCTGGTTATCTTTTTAAATTTCAAAAATTCAAGCAAAACAAAGTAGTAATAAACGTCAGGGAAAGGAGTGCAAGACTCACCTGGAAATCTCATCATTTTCCTATAGCAAGATTCCTACTACTAACAGAAACATTTCTGAAAGCAACAGTGGCAACAAGAAGGTATGGAAGAGTTTCTGGATTCCATCCCACAAAACTGATTACAATATAATAAACAGATGTGGAAAACCCTCTGATTTCCTGCACCATCTGGCATTCACTGTTCTGACTCCAGCTTTCAACATTCTATTTTTCACGTACACCTGTGGAGCCATGGTACTGATTACTAGTAACAGAGAACTGTTCCAATACAGAATTTACCTACAGCAGAAAACAAAGGAGAGAGATTCACGGTTCTCTACTGCCCATAAACAACTCTTCTTTCAGGACCTCCAACCTTCACACACCCTGAGGACTTAATTTTAGGTGTTTTTTGGAGGACAGTTGATAGTTTGAGCAAATGTGAATGTTACACAGGTGAAATGAGGAGTGTTAATTCTGAGGGTGTATTTAGAACCAAATCTCACACTCTTTGGAGGATTTCTGTACCGTAAAAAACAAGCCTCCACTCCAGAAGGAACTACTACTTCCTTCTATGTCCATCAACAAAGAAGCAATGAAGGATAATTGCAAAGGCTGGAGTGAAAAAAACCCCAAACTTCATGAATGTATTAATTCTTAAAAGAGTGTGTTTTCACTGCTAGTAGTCTGTCTGTAACATAAAGACAGTTCTATACTATTAAAATGAACCCGTATGTCACTTTTTTTAGAAATCTCCTGAAAATTAAAGGTCATTTGTGCCCTTTGACAAGACTGACTGAAAGATCTGATTTTAACTATAACCAACGCTTCAATAAACTGATACTGAATCAGGAGAGAAACGCATAATGACCGGTAGAGTTTTTTATCACAGCTTTTCCTAATGAAGATATTTAGCTTTGGAAATAATTTCTAAAGTAAATTTTTAAAAAATTAGCAGCAGTTCAGAGCTTCCCCATTCTTTCACTGGCAATCTATTTCTAAAGTTGTTTTTCCCCTCACTTCCTATGCCAAAAGAGTTTAGTGCCCTGACATTACAATGACTTAGAAAATTTTATGATTAGCGCACTAATTAAATGAAAGCAATAAATCCAAAGCAAGAAAATATAAGTAATTAATTATGAAAAATGCTTTAACAGAATGTTTCTCATCCTGAAAGACCAGAAGTTCCTTTGCCAAATTGTTTATATGTCAGGCACCATTTGGTTCACTGAATTCATCCTCCCTGGAATGAAACACACTTGCTACAAATTATATCAGCAGTCTCAGATTAAAAGGCTTGATCTACTGTAGATAACAGAACTTTACCCAACTACAACTTGCATATTTGAGGTGATTTCTGTAGTCATTTAAGATAAAAAAATGCTAAAGCATTCAAAACAAAAAGAAGACACTACACACACACACAAAAAAAATAAGTCCCTCCTTGGTGCAGTTTGGGATTTGATCACCATAACTGTAGAAATCAATCTGGCATCTCAATTCCCAACAGCAAGGTCTACCTATGGGATGCTGGTTTACTGCCAATACACCTCCCTGAGTGCTCATGGAATCTCCAGAACTACTGAACACAGCTCATCATGCTTATGCACAGGATATCACATGACATAAAAACTGCCATTATTTTAA
The DNA here is from genome assembly GCA_017589585.1 of Phylloscopus whistleri. Lineage (NCBI taxonomy): Eukaryota > Metazoa > Chordata > Aves > Passeriformes > Phylloscopidae > Phylloscopus > Phylloscopus whistleri. The sequence goes on from JADMLD010000712.1 coordinate 969,477, forward strand.
GTGCTATTACCTGTATTGCTACCCAGTTTTAGACTTTATTTAAACAGAAGAGACAGACAGCTAACAATGAACACAAACAATCTACACATTTTCCTTCAAAGTTTAGTGATCACTTCTCTCTGCTCCCCAGGAATACTGGAAGACAGAGTTTTTATGTCTTGTTTGTTTTCCATGATGTGCACAATTAAAAGTACAGAGCAAGAGGTGGGAGAGCAGAAAATGTTTCAGATGCTGCCTTTGATAATGGAAAGAATTTAGTGTTTACAAATTTATTTCCAGTTGTTGGCTCATACATTTGGATATTTATAGTACTTATCACTATGGCATCCAAGCACATTAGCAGTGCTCTGATCCCCACAAAGAAAACAAACTGTTTCTTCTCCGCTCTCCAGCCTATTAAGAAACACCTCAGTTAAGGTATTACTAGCACAGCACATTCCAGAAATTAGAAATAGAATCTTTTTCAAAAGGTAGACTCAATTTCGGATCTTTTTTTTTTGATTGGAACAAGCAGGGACCAAAGTCTATCATAAAAGTTGGCGTGGTAGACTTGAGACCTGATCTCTGGCTCTGAAATAGAGTCAGTTCCATAACCACTAGCTAAGAAAGTCTGAGTTGCATACTTACAGAAAGCATTTAAACTAAAAAAAAAGCATTAAAATTAAATCTAATTATGTTAATAACTGGAGTCATCTTCCACCCCAGAGAAATGCAAGACAGTAACTTTGCGCAATGCGGTATCCACAGTGTTCTTGGGGGTTACCCAATAGCACCAGTAAATCCCTAACATAGCAAACTGTAATGGCATTCAGCCCACATCCTAGCTTCCAGGATGAAATCTGAAACTCTGCAAATGGTAGCAATTTTAGAAACTACACACAAACCTTCACATCCCTGCTCAAGTGGTGTAAGGTTATTGATGCACTTTCAGCTTCAGAAGGGAGGTCAACATCAATGACTTTTGATAATCAAAACTACCTTGCACAGAGTATTTTTATAATCACATACTGCTTAATTCCCTTCTGCATCTTGGGCTAACACGCATAGGCAAATTAGAAACAATTAAAATACTGAAATAGTGAAGCAATAGAAATAACTGTATCAATAACAATTACAAACACTGAATGCAAGAACAGCTTTTTAACAGAACCTCCAAATATCTTTATTTACTCTGTCTTCTAGTAATGCACTTTATTTTTAGATTTTAATTTATATCTTTAGTTATTACAGGCCAAAAACATCAATGATGTTGGAGAACAAGCATGATAACTGTTGTGTATATATATATATAAACAGAAACTCTCGTATAAAGCATATTTATAAATCTGTTTATATAAGCACATGTAATAAAATTAACTGACTTAACCAGCCTTACAAATCAGTAAGTTAGAGAAGAAAACAAAACAAAAAAGATTCCATACTCCTTCAAGTCCAGTATCAGACTTCTGAAACACAGAACTCCACCAAGCATATCCTGCCCCATCAAGTCCCACACTTACTTCACAACAGCTGGAATAACACCCACCCATGTGAGCATCAGTCTAATTAATGTTCTTTAACTTTTACAGTAAATTAAGGGTATAGTACTCTTATGGGAGTACAGTACTCCCAGAACCATATAAACATGAACTTTTGGCCATAAGTCACATGTTTTATTAATTCTACTAGACTATGCTACCTGCCAGAACTAACTAAAGTGAATACTCATATACAATCATAATATTTCCACCTACTTTTGAATTCCCATTTCATTCCAAAGCTTCTGAGGTATATAATTAAGCGATTCTGGATTTTTCACATTCTTCACCTCCTTCCAAAATAATCCATTACAATTTCCATTAAGGATTAAATAAACGTTAATTTCCATTAAAAAATTAAATTCCACTAATGGCTAAACACAAAACCTTCAATTTTTGTTATTCACTCATCATGTCTACATATAGACCACATCTTTAAATCCCACAAGAGTTTGGTTACATCACTTATTGACATCACTCTTAACATGTAGAAAAACAATGCAATTATCCCAGATCTCATTTCACAAAGGAAAACAAAGAAAAAAAAATCAGCAGCAACAGAAGGAACAAAGTATTACTGCACCATCTCATAAAGACACTCTGAAAGTTGAAATACTACCATTATAAATCATGGACTGTTCCTTCTTTCATTTATATAACATACTGTTATTTTTAAGTGAAGACCCAAGTGTTACAAGAATTGAGCCATTTGGAACAGCAGAAATAGATTTTAAAACAGGAATTTAAAACAGTACTTTGCTTTTTTTTTTTTTCCCCTTTGGGACTGACACTGAAAAAATAGAAAAGCAACAAACTGGAGCAGTTGTGTATGTAAAACTAACCCATATGGGCCTCCTGTACTGAAGTCCTCTGTCATAGTCTCCTTGGTGTCAATAACAAGATCACCTGAATACCTGATCAAGGTGAGAAAGATTTCATATAAAGGCCTGAACTTGGAAAGCATATCTATCCTGTGGGCTGCTTGAAGTCAGATTTGTCTTCCCCCTCTTCTTCCTGAACTCCACTAGGAGAGAGGAGATGGGGAATAATGAGACCTGAAAAGGAACACCAAACTGGGGAACACTGATATGAATTGAGGAGAGAGAAAGTAACCTAAGATCCCCTTCAGACATGTCCCAGGGAAAGCACACTTCCAGTTTTACAGAAGCCATGAATCACTTCACCCAGAACCTTTCAGAAGCTGTATTAGACAACAGATATCCAAGTAACCACCACAAAAAATTGCAGTGTTTTCACAGAATCAGAGAATGTCTTGGGCTGAAAGGGCCTCAAAGATGATCTTGTCCAACCTCTCTGAAACGTGTTTTCTTCACATGGGATTTTGTTTTTATCATGAGCATTTATTCTCCTAGTCTAAATAGGGTGCAATGGTAAAAAAAAAATAAATTCTGCACTTCTTATTTGAATTCTCATTAGTCTCTAAATTTTTTTCAACTAGACTTCTTTTGTATATGAAGATTTCTCTAACACATGAGGAAAACCAAAACCCCATTATGGATGCCCTAGTGAATCCAATTCCCTTTCTATGCATTCTGAACATATTTTTAGTTCAGTTTTCTAGCTAATTAGAATTAAAACCTTTCCTTCACTTTCAACAGCAAAGTATGACTGCATGCAGATGGCTGATGCAATGAGAAAGAAAGAAGTACTTTTAACCACATCACCTCTCTAAAGAAAAGCTTACTGCAGAAATACCTTTCACCCAGTTAAAAAGCATCTGGTTCTTTAGAATTTTTATGTAAGATAAAATAATAAACTATAATCCTGCCCCAAATCTCTAGGTACTCCTACAGAATAAAACTTACAAACAGGAAAACTGAAAACCTCCAGCCACTTCATACAATAAATGCCATTGTTTAAATCAACCAAGAAAGTTCTATTTTTGAAAATACAAAATATTTTTAGCCTTTGACAAGGATAGACTAATCCCTGACGGAAAAGGATATGCCACTAAGAGTTTATGATAGTTATGCAACTTAAGAAAAATGCACATAATACAGTCTTCTGATTCACAGACCAACATCAAGACTAAAATCATCCTGTATGCTTAAAAATATTTAAACTCTGGTTTGTAGTCTTTAGACGTACTAAGAACAACAGGAGATAACAGAAACTGATACACAGTTTTGGCCAGGAAAAAAAAAAAGAGAAAACAGTAACAAGCAACTCACACACCTCCCCCCACCTCAAACAATACATAAATGTCAGATAGTTAAAAAATGAGTTAAATATTTGACACACTATTCCTGGTAGTAGCAGACAAAGTAAGGGCCAACAACTGAAAAGCCATGGTGTCTTGGTTTGACAAGACAGGTGTCTGCCAGGGAAACTGGGGTTTCCCTTAGAATAGAGAATGCAAACCCCCCACCCCTGCCAAATTATAAATTTTCAATTAAGGGCTCTCAGGCAAAGATTTGGGAATAGGAATAACAGTTCTTTACTAGGAATATCAATAATACAAATGTGGTAGGAAACAAAACTACCCCACCAAACCAGCAAACAAACAACAACAATTTGGGAAAGCCCTGATAGAATCAGAGCTGCCACCTGGCACCCTGTTAGTCAGGGTGTTGGAAGCAGTCCAGAAGTGAGTCCTCCTGGGGTGGTAGACGTGGCTCTGTTGGAGCAGGGACGATCCTGTAGCCAAAAAGGGTCCAGGAGTGATGAGGAGGAGTCCAGGGGTGATGAGGAGGGGTCCAGGGGTGAGGTGATGGTGAGATGGGGTCCGGCGATGATGAGATGGGGTCTGGCGAAGATGAGATGGGGTGCCGTCTTCCTCCCAGGAATCGGGGTGAAGCAAGTGAAGTCTGTCCCCGGCCGGCTCAGTTTTCCCGGCAGCAATTGTAGACTCCCCCCACTGGGCAGGGCATCCCACAATAGGACCATGCATGCAAATGGGGCTTCTGGGGCTCTGGGGGGAGCGGGTATAGTCCGGGGGTATAGTCTGTTGATGGCCCATTACCCAAAAGGCACCCACCCCTCCCCCCGTCCCCCTCCTTCCAAAGTTACAAGAAATAAAGAACAATTCCCCAACTGCTTTCAGCAGATGAAAATAGAATACACATTTTTGATTCCATAACCCAGGACACATGGCTTGGTAGGTTCAGGCTGGACATCAGTGAAAAATTCTTCACAAGGACATCCTATAGGGACAAGGTATTTAGAGGTGTTGAGGTACCTGGGAAGGTTTTCAAGAATCAGAAAGACAAAATCAGGGCTGACCTGGTCTGCTTTGGTAATGATCCTGCTCTGAGCATAGGGCTGGAAACAGAAACCTCCTGCAGTCTTTTCCAAACCACATTTCTATGATTCAATAGCATGAAAATATCCAGCACAAATTCTTTCTCAAGGAGGCTAAAATCCTTATTAATTTTGCATTAAAAATATCTGAACTAAACTATTTGCTTCCTATTTTCACATGAGGTAGGCAGTGGCATTTAAATTATCAAATACCAGTTGAGTTGCGAGGAGCCAATCTACAACCAGGTAGAATTTGACACTGGCACTCAGGACCAGGTGTGTCATTTATTTAAAAGATGACTGCTATGTCACACTGTATTATTAACTGGCAAGATGAAAGCAAATTTTTTTCCACTTCCATCCCTTTTTCAGGGCCATACTATCACATGCAGTATGTTGTGATCTCAAAATGGGTATGCCATTTCTTCTGGTACACTAAGCTCATGGGGAAAAAAACCCAGGAACCTCTGCATTCCATTCAATTTGTCAGCAACATCCTTATAAACTTTCTATTCAATGCCGTAAGAGTTAAAAAAAAACCCCAGTCATACTGAGGAACAAGGCATAAATTGTAATGTAAGAACAGTTAACAAGGAGGGAGATGCTATTTATGTTTATGTCATTCATAAATGTAACTAATTCCTTCCAAACATATTTCATCCTTACCACTTTTTCTATTACAAGGATTAAGTGCTGGGAAGAACACCAGCACAGAGAACAGGGGACAGAGAACAGGTGCAATTCCTGAACATCACAGGAATTGTGGAAACTAACCAAGAAGAAACTGACATAAAATTAGAAAGGTTACTCCAGTTTTCCGGTTTTCATTGTTGTTACAAAAAAAGCTCCAAAGAGGACTGGTGTCAGAGACATTTTTTGCATTAGAGGAAATAGAACACTGCCTTTTTTCCTGCCAATCACCTTTCTGCCTTTAAGGACAGACTTCATTTTACTCCTATTCCTGTTACCTAAGTTGCCTTCTGGTTTTTTTTTCAATCTTTCCACTTAACAGACATTTTAAAAAAAATACACACATACACAGAAAATACTGTTTAGATGTATACAACCAACATTTCCTACTTGGGATGCCTCAGAAGCGTTTTTCTGCAGACAAACCTTGAGTATTCACTACAAAGCTATTCGTTGCATAAGTTGTATTTACTTACATAAGCCGAATAAGGCATAATCTTTTTAACCTATTGTACAGGATAACTGTACTAGAACATAGTCCAGGGGCAAAGAAGACCTCTGTGCAGCTGACAACACTTCTACAATGCTCACTTTCATGACTGCCGCTGACACAAACACAGTCATTGTCATAGCAAAATCTTATCTGTCAGCCCTAAGAGGAAGGAAAAAACCCAAGAGATTTCTTTCACCATGTTTTGCATTGGGAAAAACCCACAGCAGTTTTCTTTCTAAATCTGATGAGGTAAGAAACATTTAAGGTGGTAAAAAGGAAAAAAAATATCACTGTAATAATAATAATAATAATAATAATAATAATAATAATAATAATATTGGCAGCTTTTAAAACAAACCAATCAGAGTTCTCCAAGGAATTTAACATATCAAAAGCAACAAACTTGCACATATTCTGCCTGAAAAAAACAGGGCAGCTGCTAACAACTACCACTCAAGTGAGGTTACTGCAAACAAATGCCCCAGGAGCACACATGCAAGCATTCTTGAGGCTTTACGCCCTGCCCCCTCCATTACCAGTCCCCACTATTCAAACTGTTCCATTCTACCCCAAACCTGGGCTAACTGAGCAGACTTGTCATTTGCTGTGTATTTCTCACTTCCTCTTTACAGACCCCTAATTCCCCTAACGTGAAGAAAGTCAGAGATGAAGGAAGTGAGATGGAGTAACCATGATTCATGCACAAGTGGTCTCTGCACATTGTTCCTCCTCACTGCTGCTTTTATACTGCCAAAACTGATGTAAAAACTCCATCTGACTTATCACAGAAACACAAGCAAAGCCCTGAAAAAGGTTTTCTGTAACAGCGAGCTTTTATGTTCTACTTCAAAGGAAACTTCTACAGAAATGACTTGTTATCGGTACACTGAAACTACGGCTGAAATAAAGGATGACATCAAATACATTAACTGGACTTTACACTTCGAAAAAAGTTTAATCTGTGCATACATTATAGTAGAAACAGGTCTGCTGAATAAAAACTAAGAGCAAAGTGTAAGCCCTCCGGAAATGGGCAATCTTGTAAAACTGTTAAACCCCAGAAATTTACAAACTTTTCTATGGGGGATACAAACAGTCAGCTCTGTCAAGCCCCAGGTTAGAACTCCAGGAAGCAGCCACGGTTTTTTTCTGGCTACAGGGAACTTGTGGCCTACATCCCAAACACCTACAGTCTGTCACTAAGTGCACTATTCTGTCTATAGTGGAAAGGATTAAAAATGAGTCCTGTGATTTCTTCAGATAAGGCTGCAAAGGCTACTCGAGTATGTACATTAAATACTGACTAGCTACAGAATGTTTCCAGTGTTCACAAAAAAATAGTCTAAGGCTACAATTGTTCCTCTCTGGCTTTTCTGAAACTGATCTCACTCCTGCTCCCCTTCATGAGATCCTGAGCTACAGAAGGGCTGAACACAGGCCAGAGAGTCTTCTTTGACATCAGAGTACCAAGGAAAAGTGAAAAGTCCTGCCCGAAATCCCTCAGCAAAGATGCATAATGATTGGCACACCCAGGTCTCATGATATCAACCGAGGTACAGGTGAGCATTGTACAAGGCTCCTTGCTCTTCTCATCAGAATGCTAGATACCCACCACACTCCAAAAATACAGATTACAGGACTTGAAAAACATGTACCTGATATTTCACCTGAGCATGATGCAAATGACATGGAATAAGAGGCAGAAACTGTACAGAGTTTGGCTGAGAGAGAGGTCATTTCCTTCACAGCAGTCCCTATGGTGCTTGCTTTGGTAACGTAGCACTGTCTCTGCTTTTGCTGAGAAGCACTTACACAGCACCATGGCCTCTGCCACCCCAGTGAGGGGTGCACAAGAGGTTGGGAGAGGACACAGCTGGGACAGCTGACCTGAAATACCAAAGAGATTCCATACTATATAATGTCATGCTCAGCAATGAAACTGAGGGGCAGGTCTTTTCCAAAGTATTTGTTGCTCAGAGACTGGCTGGACATCAGTCTCCTGGTGGTGCTTCTACACAACGTTCACTAGCTTTTTCTTTCATTATTAAACTGTCTTTATCTCAACCCTGAAGTCTGGGAGTTTCTTCCTTGGTTTTTTTTCCCTTCTGATCCTCTCCCCCATCCCACCATTTAAACATTCTGGTACAACTCAGTGACATAGCTCCAAAATACATGATATGACAGAAATAACTTTTTGCACAGTTATGAAGAGAACGCCACTAATTCCTAAGTAAGCAGATCTTATTTTCACTGAGTTATTTCCAATTAGAACAGAAGTGGTTTTTTCTGAAAAACAACTACTGATGTTAGCTGAAGGCAAAATGCACCAAGTTCACTGCCGAGAACACTTCCACGAGCCAGAGGAAAAACCCTGCTGGTATTTTTTATGTGAGGAAAACTTAGCATACTGTGAGAGCTTGGTAACACAAAAGAAGGCAACATATGAAGTTAAAGGAGCAGCTATTTCTCTCTGCAGAACATTCATGTTTGAAACCAGTAAGCATCTTTAGTTTAGTTCAAGCCAGTTTCAAATTCAGAGTACACAAATTCACATGGAGTATGTCACTGTTATGTCACACAGAAGCAATTTCTCCATCTTATTTTAGTGGAAAATTATTAGCATAATTTTTTCCTATTTGCTAAATCCTGAGAATAGGCTACTAGAATCTGAAATAAACCCTCTTTTTTTTTAATCCTAAAACTCCCCAAAATAAACAGCCAAACTCTGAGCACAGATCTTTATATTCCCATCAGCCCTACAGACACTTCACTCTAGCAAGCCATGGCAATACCATTTACAAGGACTAGAGACTAATACAGGCTTAAGTGCAGCACACATTTCTGATGGTCAGGGTAGATAATATCCAAGTACCACAATAACTCTGACTCACAGAGGGCTGGACACCGCTTCATAATGTGAGACTTGGCAAGCAGAGAGGAAGGAAACAAGGAAAAATGCCTCAAACATGATTATTTTCTACCCTCCAAATAATCAAGCTACTTCACCAAACATATGCCAATACTTGCCAGGATCCAAGGGAATAGAGATTAGCCTCAACTCAATTAAAATCAGGAACTTCTCTGAAAATCCATCATCTTCCAAAATCAGAGCACAGTAGACAGCGAGCACTGCCAGCAATCAAGATCTAGGATCCTTGTGCTATTGCACCTTTGTGATACCCAAACTGATAGCACAATCTGCATGTCTGACCTACACACAGTCAATCAATCTCATTATCTTTAGCAGCAGAAGAAAAACCCCCTCAAGATACTTCATAATTAAATTCTGCCTCCTGAAATTCAGTTCTGCCTTTCACTATATTGAATAGTTATATTTATTAACTTTTCTTTTCCTCCTTAATGGAAAAAACAAACAAAAAGAACATTAGAATACCATGCTTGGGACCTGCTGGAATAAAGAGTGCTTGAAAGAGCAAAACCAAGTAACTTTGATTCTGGCTTTTCCATTTTCCTTGGCATATAAAGAAATGCTACAATTCAATTGAAGTAATTAGAGGGTTTTAATTCCTTAAAAAGATACTATATTCCCTTAACAATGATAGACAAGAGATTCCTCTGGGTCTCATAACATTAAAACTAATTCCTATTCTATCAGCTAAGCATTCCAGAGAAGTTGTTGGAGGGTTGTTAGAAAAGAGGGTTTATTAAACAGGCAGAACATCAACTCCCAAAAAAGTAGTAACTCTGATTCTCTCTCTCCGTCCAATCTCTCTCTTCCAAGAAAGCAACATTCTATGAATCTTCACACTATTAGCTTGCAATCAGAAATGTTAAATCATGAATTGCATATAACAATAAGGGAGAAAGATTTGGGGACCTTCTGCTGCACAAGCTTATCTTAGGAAGGGTGTTTTGGTCTGCAAGAATCATGGGCCCTGTATCTTATCACATCAATATCTAGTTCTTATCCCTCCTGTCCAAAAGGCAAAACTCAGAATATGCACAAGGAAAAGAGCTCTGCTGGGGTTTAGAGACCATTTAATTTCTGCCAAGTCCCTGATTCTCTAATTAGGTAACCCAAATAAAAATATGTCTCAAAAACACTTAAAATATACATCTCATATTTCTTCTGTAAGTGCTGCTGAAAGAATGATTATACACAGGTATCACAATGGTTGTTAAAAATGAAGTGCAAAAGCTCATGTGAATCCAGAACAGGAAACAAACTGAGGGGAAACAAATAAAAACCCTGAACACATTAAGTGTAGTTTGAACAGATACAAAACACCTTTTAATCTTTAAATTAAGAGCATTCTGAATTAAAAGTGTCAGATCTGCCCAAACTAACATCCTCAATTTGAGGTTTATAAATTTCTGTCCTTAGCTCCTACAGCGTTAACCAACATCATGAAATTTCAACAGTGAAACTCCACTGTTTATTTCATTTCCTAATTTTCCTACCTTTGCACAACATAACATACAATCAACTGAATACATTTTAACACTAAAGGTTTCTTTCTCCTGTCTTTCTCAAAACCCATCTCCTCTCCAAATCACACAGGTTTGAGCCAAACACAAGAGGTACTTGTCTTTTTTTTTTAAACCTTGCATTTTCAAAGAGAATGAATGCTCCTGAAATTAGTATGAGTAAGAATATGAATTTGAAAGAACATTTAAGATGCTATGAAAAAATCCCAGTAAAAATACATTTTAAATGCACCTGAGGTCCATTCCCTACATGATCATATTTATTAGCAACTGTATATCTGTACAAACAAACTCAGCTGCAACCTTCAGAATTAAAGGAGACCTTAATGCTAATTCTCAAATTAAGGGTTTTTTATTTTTAGCGGGCATAATAGAAAGGAAATAGCAAGGTCACAATTCATTATCTGAGCATTGTTAAAAAGTGTAATAATCTGCCAACCTGTGAAAAAAATTGCCCTCTGAAAAATCGTCAAGAGCTTCTTCCCAAGCACCACATTGATAGCAGATGGCCAGCATCAAGTCTGCAATTACCAGTCTGGCCTGACAGTTCCACAGATGACAATGATACTCTTTTCTTTTTGTGGATGAGCAGCTTGAGAGATGCAGACAACTAGGTATCACAGGCAACAACCTCTTCCACTAAAAATATACATATACCATCAATTTCCAGGCTGGTCATATGATTCCTCTGTTAATCTTCATTGCACCATCAGGTTTCTCTCCTTTTTTCTTTAACACTGTATTTTCTGCTACTTAAAAGTTTTTCAAACAAGCTGGTGGGAAATGCATAACATTAAGGATGCAGTAGAACTGACCACTGTCAAGCACTGCCAAACACAAACCTCATGAACTATCGGTTGTTGCAACCTTCCCCTCTTTATTTTACTCTCCCCCCCAGCACAGTCTCCCCCCACCCAGCCCTGAACAGATTGTTCTCTTGCCTACAGAGGAGAACAGAACATCTGATGAGGAGCTGCTGTTTCATTTCCTCTCCTTCATCCCACCCCTCAAAAGGGGGGAGGGGAGAGCATGGTTTTAATTCAAATGCTGCGACTTAAAATACTACTGTGTAGCATTTGGCTGGGAGTGATTAAATCTATATATAAATACACACCATGAGAGTGCTTTATCCTCCCTACATCTCTTGGAAAAAAAAAAAAAAAAACACCAAAAAAAAAAAAACCCAAAAAAACCAAAACAAAACCAAAAAAAAAACCTTCTGCATTAATAACCATTTACTATTTCAGCTTTACACACAAGAATTTGAATATCTGAGCAAAATCTTTATTTTGCCAAAGCCAACAAATGTTTACAAATGAAAGGAGGCAGAAAGCAAGTTATGAGCTGACAGATGCAACAGAAAGAGGGTGGAAAGGATTTTCTCATGTGCAAAAGAGGCCTGACAGACTTAACTGAAGCATTTGGACCTCTCCTCAGGAATGCTCAGCCTTCCACAGAGACTTCTGTCTTACACTGATTCAGCATTCCTTCCCTCATTTCTACTAATTCTTCCTGTTCTTCCTCATTCCAGCTACCCCTTTTGCAAAATTTATCAGGCATAGAAAGATGCTGGAGAAAAGTATATCACAGTCCTGCTGTCACTCATTATCTGTCTCAAAAATCTTACTGGGAAATAAGTCAATGCAAGAAGGAAACCTAAAGTCTTACTACAGCCTAGTTCTCTCTCATTCCAACTTAATTCCAGTGACAGGTTGCACAGGGAGGGTGATAATGTTATGGAAACATTGCCACTGTAGAGGCTGTAACCCTCCCTGATAAGATCACCTTTGACTAATCATGATTTAATCCAAACTAAGTTCTGACAATCTTTAGATACTGTTGATTCTTCTGAAGATTGTTCACTATGTGCCAAATGCCATGCAATAAAATGCAAATTCCTTCCCACCGAAACTGGAGATGAGAAGAGACAACATGCTTTCCTCAGGGCATGATGAGCAAACTTACTTGGCTGACACACTATGTGACACACACAATGAATACCAGAAAGCATTGTCCTTTTATCACCTTCCTCAAAAGTTTCTGCTTTTTCCCACTTGTTTATCAAGTGCTGTTGTACAGGACATAACTCCTCTGTATAAATCTGGCACTTCTTGCAACTGCAATTATCCAAACATGTAACACAAGCACCCCCTTTGTGGCAGAGATGCAAGTTAATGCACACAACTCATGTAGAACTAAATTAATCAACCCTCACCAAAACAATTACTTGGCTCCAGCAAGGAAACTGCACACACTCAACAGCTTTGCAAAAGTATGTTTAGCTTGTGAAAAACATCTTTAAAATGTTTTGGATTGTTTCTCTCTCAGAAACATACAAAACTTAGCAGTCAACTCACCTTCCACACTGTCAGAACAGGAGGTACCAATCCCAGTGTCCCCGCTGTCAGAAGCTATGCTGTGTCTTCTCACAGGATTGTTTTGACTGCTTGATGAAATCGTTGAGGACTGCCACAGGGATTCAGTACCAGGTAACCATCCCACTGAGGAATAATCCGAGCCTATAAAAAAGAAAGCCACAAGTCTGTCATTAGAGATACAACACAAAAGTCAGCAACGAAACGCCAGTCAAGATGAAAACTGTTTCACAGATAAAACTTGAGCCAGACTGTATGTGTCTTGGAGGTTTTCTTTTTTTGTTAATTAAAATCCTTTTGCTGGATGAAAGCTTTCCCAAAATTCCAACACATGTATTTTTAACTATTTAGAAATATGATCCTTAAAGTTTTCTTGCATTCTTTAACAAGACACTTATCATACGATTCCTATCCTAGATCTGATTCTCAATTCACAGCAGAATTTTGCATTGCAAAATTCAAATACAAAGCAATTAATTCATTTTAAGACAGAAACCAGTTGAAGAATTGGCCACTGAGATACAGTCCTTTTCTGCTGTGCATAAACCACATGACCTAGGTGATAAAGCCAGCAATGAAATCGTCAACACTGATATCTAAAGTAATTCCTTATGTAGCTGCACACAAGCCGCCTTTGTGAGACGTGTATCCATCTAGTGGTTTGTTTCATTTTGGTTATTCTTTAATTTAAATAATCGTTGAAATACTACATTTTAAAACACAATTCAGAGCAGGAACTAGTTCCTCTGTTCAAGGAGTTTTTAAAGTAGGCCACATATTCTCACAGTCAACCTCAAGGGAAAATTCATCACGGAGTACAATCCCAGAAGACCATTACAATTTCCAATAGCCAGTATCTAAATCTGAGCATTGTTTAAAGGCAGAATACTCATCACCACACTCATACTCTGAACCAGCACAGGCCCATAAAAACCGTGGAAAAAAGCATGGCTGCTCCTCATTTATATATAATCACATATATACACCCCCTCCAGCACTTAGCTTTGTATAGCACTTTCAGCAGGAAATGACTCATGAAGAAGTATCAGCTCACATATAATATCTCTTATGATACATGACATTATTTTTAGATCATTTAAACACTTTCAGCAGTGTCCATCTGAAGTCGTAACAGCAATTTGCCTCTACAATGACATCTGCTATTTCCAGCTGTACTTGTTTTACAGTAAATTAAATAGTTCAGAAAGCAATGCAAAAATTAAATGTGAGTACATATATAACCCCACCCCCACATACATGAATACATACATGGCTCCTATGTAGCAGCCAAATCATTAGACCTAGTAGCCAGAGTGGTAACAGCTGCTTGCCAAGCCACTTGAAAATTGAGGAACACAGTAAATACTTAGTTAGACAGTAAATTCCTTATGGCATGTGCTATTGAACTGTAACATGACATCTAAAACAGTCTTTTTTGTAGGTAGGTTCTTGAAGGCCTTAAATATGCCTGTCCATCACATTTGCCTCGACTTCATTGAGATTACTGCCTCTTCTTCCCTTTAGCACATTTGCTTTTTCTCCTTGTAATTCAAACTCACCCAATTCTCCTTCCCCTTCATTCTACTTCAGCCATACCTTGTGCAATATATTTCCTTCTCTTCCTTAAACTTATTCCTCTCCAGAAGTCTCTTTAACTATTCCAGTGAGTATCTTTCAAGTCCAAGGGTGAGAGGGAAGACCAGAAGAGCCAGACATGAACACACGTACCCATGGCTCACCAGTCACCCCCTGCAAAGAGGTCCCAGCCAAGATCCCAATGGAATACCACTCCAGGTGTCATCCTCCATATCATCCTCCCTGTCATCATCTAATGTACTCAAGTGTGAGAGTTTTGCATACAGCTAGTGGGAAACTGGGACATTTCTTCCTCTCCTACCATCCAGCACATTTTTCACTAATACTCTGGCTGCTTTGGGAAGAATAATTTTACCACCCCTCCCTCTCAACAGGGCTACTTTCCACTTCATCCCTCTCAAGCTGCATCTAGCTATTCCAGCAAGAGTAAAACTGACTTATGGAAGGCCAAGTTAATTAAATCAGAGACAGTTCTGATTTAGGAGACATTTAAAATACATTTATAGAAAAGAAATTTAGATTGATTTGCCCTTTATTATGCCGTTTTCTACTATACAACTCCTTGGTGACATTTCAGCTTTTATAGTGTTACACAGGTGTTAAAAGAAATGCAGCAGATAATCTATTATGGAGTAGTGGTAGCATTAACACAGCATTAAGTGTCAAACCCTTCAGATCTCTTGGTTAGATAAATGCTCAGCATGTGAACCTACAACCATCATACACAAACCCCCAGAAGGGAGAGGTACTTTACACTCTGGTGGAACTTTGACGAATAAAAGCTAAAAATACCAACGAGAGTAACCTAAGAAAGGACTTTCAGAAGTCACCTACTCTAACCTTCAGCTGAAAGCAAGATAATTAGATGAGACTACTCAGGGCCCCATCCAGGTGAGCCTTGAACACCTCCAAGGACACAGGTTCCACAACCATGCTGGTTCTTCCAGCATTTTACCACCCTCCATTCCAAGAAAATTTTCCAAACATCTCAAGAGGCTCTCGTGTTCCAAACATATTGTTGCAATATACTCCAAAAGATGCAACAACCCAGTGCAACTAGACTCTGTTAACAAACAGTTAACATACTAGAGGGGTCAGACAGTCATTCCCATCAGGATGTCTGCAGGTGCTGTAAATAGAGAAAATAACAGGCACCACAGAACACCCGGCTATAATCTATTCTGTTTTACACCCACACACAGACAGCCTGGGGACACACCAAGCCCCAGGCGGGCTGCTGAAGCACAGCACAAGAGGTCCAGGAGGACATGCTGGCACATCACAGAATTAAAGCTTTCTGGAGCACCTTTGCACCCAAGGGCAGTTCAGCATCACTAAGTTAGCCCATGAAGCCTGATCCTTGAGCTGGTAGGCCTGAATAGTTAAGTGCTGGTACACATCCATAGCTGCACACAGACCAGCATGAGGCCAGCAAGACTTTCCAAGCTTTGACTCAGCACAGGCCAGCCAAATCCCATCTGGCTTTCCAGGGAAGTACACAAGTCTACCTGCACAGTGCTCTGGGCCCCAGAAGGGTCTCTTCACTCAGGCACTCCCCTCTCATGTCTCCTGGGATGCACAGCTGGCTGTGCACAGCAGCAGGAGGGAACCCACAGTGCCATCACCAGGACCACGCCTTTTCCTTACAGCCACCCTGTACACAGAGGTGTGGACATGGGCTGGGGTGGAACAGTCTTCTTTTTTCACTGGATTCCTACTGTTGAGGAGAAGCCTCTACATTTGAAAGGGGTATGTCCCAAGAAAGACACTTAGTTTTATTTTTAGTAAGTAAACTGTATGTGGGTTTTAACCTATTTTAGACATGTCAACAGTGCACTATTGCACATGAACACTTCAAGAAATGCTTTCTCTTTGCTCCCCTGACACTAAACATACTCCTTTTTTTTTTCTAAAAAGGATAGCTAATGAACATAATCTGGGAGTTTACAGTTTTTTATGTTTCATGGCGCATCCACTCCACAATCCAATTGTGAGGAGACCTAATGGAGATTCTATTTCATATAAGGCCATTACAAATATACAAGTGTCTGCATGAGAAAGTGAGTTCAATCATCTTTGAAAAGCTGTATCATAAACAACCAAATACAAGCACCAAGATAGTAGAAACAAACCCAGATATTAAGCCTGAACACTAAGTAACCCATAAAATAGGATCTTAGAGAACTCATTAGTCCAAGACATTATTTAAAAATTAATATATTACTTTCTTTATTTGAAACTTACCTTCTGAGCCAAGTCCTGAGGAATCCCCAATTGCTATGCACCTCATTCTTTGCTCCCCATCTCCTTTCGTACAGCAAACAGCCTACACTAAAAGAACCAAGTGTAAAAGGGGAAGTTACACAGGAGTCCCCACACTGCTCAGCCAGCACACCTGCCTCACCCTGCCACTCTCATCTCAAACCTGCCAGTCAACAGCCAGCATCCATCTACCCAAAAGAGAGTGGGGTAAGAAAAACAAGCAAAAATTTCTAATCAATATTTGTGCTGCTGAATTGTATATTAGCATCTGTCTATGACCATTCTTTACTAGGTTAGAAAAATCTGCCTTTCATAGGATTCACTAGAAGATAAAAAACTAGTGTCATCCTACCGGGCTGCAATTTCCAACAAGCATGACAAAATACGCACAAGATCACAAAAAAATCTCAAAAGAAGCCTTGTTTATACAGTTGAATGCCTCCTTAAATTTGGTCAGTTAAATATACCAACATACCTCTGTTTCCAGCCTAGGCATTTAAAACAGATCCCTTTACAACTAACTCTATAAAGGGCAGGAAGTAGATTATTTATTAAAAGGGAACAGTTGTTGAAATTTCACTCCACAAAAACATCCATCTTTTTCTGTGTGTTACAGAATGCTGTCATCTCTTGCTGCCAGGAAGACTCTCAGTTAATTCTGGATCATTACCACGCCTAATTTCAGTGGCATGCACAGAGCCCCTATGATATACACACACAAAATACTAACATTACTGTCTTTACATTTGGTTCCTAAAATACCTCTAACATGCTTCAATGTAAAGATTATTACTTTTAAGTGACAGCTATGATACTGTTACTTTACCTAGACACTGAATGGGAAAGCAACAACAAAAGACGTAACTGGGTTTCACAGCAGACACATACTGAACTAAGAATACTGATTTTTCTATTCCACACTGTGACTGACATGGATTGTGACCAGAAGTGAATCACCCATGACAGCCAGTGCAAATTTATACAGTCAAAGGATTCTGAAGAAGATCTCTCTACAGTACTATCAAAACTAACTATGTGAAGCTCATTCTAGTCATCATGGATGTGACCAGGCTGTAGAATCGTATTTCACGCCAGGATGGCACTGAAGTCTGCCTGAAGCCCTTTCAAGGAAAGAGTCTGCATTCAGCCCAAAGACACTGCCACAGTTAATTAGTTTACCCTCACCATCTGTACCTTTACACAAAACACTGCTAATTATGCACAAAAATCACATGACAGTATTTTGAAAGAAGTCAACCCACCTTCAACCCAGTTCTCCCACATCCACTCATAAAATCTGCCATTGCTGAACTTATTCCAGTTGCATCTTCTACACATACCTCCCTTCTCACTAAGTTCTCAATAAGCTCCTTAAGTGTCATAGCCTCTCTTTTGCTCTCTCTTCTGTCCCATGGGGCTGCATAAGCACACATCTTTTCAAAAGGAAAAGTCTACAAACAAACCCACAAATGGTCTCTCAGTGATACAGTTGCTGTATTGTAGGAAAAAAACTAACTTTGGTTGGGAAATGTTTGTTTACTCATCATGCCTGCAAGATCATTACTGCCACAAGATTAAAGAAAATCTCACTCTGGAGTACGCTTCATGCACAACAAGCCTTCATGACTAATATTCTACATTTTTTAACTGCTGAAAAGACAACACGGTGAGAAAAGGCAATGGAGGCAGGGGAACCCAAAATGCTAAAAAGCCTTTCCAAAGAGCAGATGTCATACTTTAACACATTTATATAGGGCTTGAAAAAAAGCTGAGAGTTAGCAATAGAATGGTACAGCTTCCTTCAGTCTGAGGTGAAGCGAATAATAAGATGCAAGTCATTCAATCTGATATCCTGGCACAATAAAAAGATCCTGGCATGTCCAAGTTCCCTCCAGACACAGGCAAAAATCCCCTTAATTTGATAAATAACTACTTCATAAATTATTTCGAAAATAATGCTTAAAAAATGGCATCCCAACCCTAACCTCCTAGAGACATACTTCCTGGGTGCACCTCAACTCCATGGTTCTTCTGCAAAACAAGTTGCAACTTTTACTAATACAAATGTTCAAAACAAGTTCCATGTCTACAATGCAGGCTTTCTTGTTCCAGGGCGAGCAGAACATTGGAAAGAGAGGTTTCTAATGCTTTCATGGAAGGTGGCCAGATGACAGTCTCAGGATCCTTTTTTTACAAACGCTCTGGAGGTGGTGGAAACTCACAGCTCTACCAGCTGGCCATGAACTAAGATACCAGAAGGTCCTAGTCCCTCCTCACACACGAATGCAGCTGAGAGTAGGTGGATGATGCAGTTTAATCACAGTGCAATAAGAAGCAGGGTAAAGTGGGATGGAATGACAGTCTGAACTATTAAATTTTTACATTTCAGTTTCTCAAAAGTACTTTACAGTGTCAGATAGCTAAAGTATGATTCATCCCAAGGACTCATATCCTTTATTAGTGTGCTTTCTTGACAGAGCCTGCAAGCTATTTAACTAAGTTCTCATAGTTTTCCAGTTACAAACAGATTAGAACAATTCTAAGGATGAAGAAAGATAAAAATGTACAGATACAGAGGGAAGCAGAAAAACAGGAATGTGAGAGTTTAAACAGAAGAATACTGAGAGAGGCCTTTCTACTGACATTTTTACTTGTAGAGGCTGGTAAGACTGCCCAGAACACAAAGGCTTATGCCTGTCCTCTGTATTACTAATGTGCAAAAGAATTCACCTACTAGAGAGAGAGAAAAACATAAAACAGTAAAGGAAAAAAATTAAAGTAGAAGAAAGAAACCTTAAGATGAAAATACTCAAAATACAATCCTCAATGTACACATACACCTGACTGGCAGTATCAAAACTGTCTTTACAAAAAAAAGGCTATGGTCATATTTTAAGGAACATAAACTTCTGCTTCAGTTTCCTGAGAGCTAAACTTTAAGTAGATTGTGTCACCAAACTTCCAGCTTCTTTTGCCTCTCAAA
Organism: Phylloscopus whistleri; assembly: GCA_017589585.1. NCBI lineage: Eukaryota > Metazoa > Chordata > Aves > Passeriformes > Phylloscopidae > Phylloscopus > Phylloscopus whistleri. The sequence continues at coordinate 989,103 of JADMLD010000712.1, forward strand.
TTCTTTAATAAAGGTTTAACAGTTTTGGTTTTCCCCCCCTCAGAAGTGGCTAAATGTACAATCTCTCATCACAGACAATTACAACTATAAAAAATTTGTCCTCTATAAAAACCAGTATTTCGATGTGAACCTACGCAAGGTCTGATTTATATGACTTTACAAATGTGCACAGGACTGCACAACAACAGGCTACAAGGTATCCCATGTAGGAAAGTATGCAATTTAAATGAACAATTGCAACGAAAAATAATAACTAAGTCAATTGGATGGATGAGCTTCTGAGAATCTTGCCACAGCAGTTTAAAGACACAATCAGGTAGCTTGCTCTCTACAACCCCCCACCAGAGTCTAGAGAGAGTAAGAGGTGAACAGCTCTGCCTTTCCATTAAAGAGTCCAGCTGGCCAAAATGCCACTGGCTAAAATGGGTCTGAGCTGGGAACACTGTTTGACATCAGAGCTAATTGGATCTATGGTCAGCTGCTACGAAAGGCTGCTCACCCTGCCCAGACACACACTCGTCCTGCTTCCCCAGCATAAGCCCTGCCACTCCAGAGCCTACAGAAAGTGGTTCAGGAACAAACTGTCCTCGCTTATGGAAAAGGTTATCTGCTAATTTGACTTTCTAAGCTTCTTCAGCAAGGGGTCAGACAAGAAGCAGTGCCACGGAGGGAGTGGGAACATACAGGTCTGATGCCCAGCAGCAACCAGGCTTATCCTACTGCCAAACTGCACATTGAGGCAGATTCTAAACTGGAGCAAGATAGGCATAAATCTCTGGCTGCCTGCACTGAGGAGAACAAAATTCGTTCAGCTAGCAGAGTTGTGTTCAACTGTTAACTAAAAAGGTGGCAAAATCCTTAAACTGACACAAGTATGTATTGGGCTTTGCCTTCCCTGACTTCTACTCTAGAAAGTATGTAAACCAAACACAAATTCTTAACACACCTTGTAATTCATACACAGACAGCATTTAGCTGTAGTTATTTAGCATCAAAACAATGATTAAATTCCAACCTTGACAGGAAAGAAAGAGGTTTGCTTTCATTTCATCACTGATAGGAGCAAGACCAAAAACTCAGTCCAATTGTTGACGGCACTCCTGTGAGTTTTCTGCCTCCAGATAGAACATTTGCATAAAACAGAACTTAAAAATACAAACTGCAGATGTTTCTTATTTCATGTTTGGCACACAGGCTACAACTATTACCTCATGCCTGCTATGCTGGCTTGCCTCTTTGTTTTTGGACTCAATGCACTATTCACCCCATGGAAACACAAAATTATATTCCTAGTTTCCATTCACTTCCATATAGCAACTACAGAGGAAAAGGCTACCTCTTAAACTTGGAAAGTTTATCAAATGCAGTACGAAGAGGGGAACACCAAGGAAAATAAACACATTAAGTTATGCTTAAAGTTAATATAAACTTTGAACAGCAAGCCCTCAGGACATGCAGTCAGTTCTTAGGGTTTGTTAAAAAAGCTGTGTGCTTCTAGTTGATCGGCTGAATCCTCCTATCAAAAAATAAGTAATGATCACATGTTATCATCTGTTTTATTGGTATTCAAAACCAGGTAAGTTGTTCTCCAAGCTGTTTGTCATGCTAACATTTTTCTTACAGAATTACCTTTGTGCTCTCTCTCTGTTTAAAGGCTTAATTCAATCTCCTCTGTGCGTGGGTAAAAGTGAAGTGATCTTAACTGCTAAAATGAGTCAAAAAATACTAAATGGTTTTAAGTAGCTCCCACACATAGCAAAGTGGAACAAATAAGAGTCTAACAGTCTTACTTTTTTTAAAAAGTACATTATTTCTCTCCTCTTTGCAGTCAAATATCAGTTCTAAAGATATCCTTGACACAAAAATAAGTGGAGAAGAGAGAGACTTCCCCAAAATAAAATTTCACTGAAATATTTTGCTCAAGTATGAAAAATGAAGAAAAAAAATCTTAGCACTGTTAAAGCGGTCTAATGTGCATTATAAACACAACAGGACCTACTTTGATGTGCAAGTATCAGAAAAGAGAGCCTCCAGGCTATGGGTTTAGTGCATGCTAACACAAGTATGCAAGGAGTAACAGAACTATGTAAGGGAGTTCCCACATTGTTACATTTCAGTGGAAAGGATGAAATTCTGTCTTCATGTAAGACATGAGGTGATTTTCCTTACAAACTTCCAGTGCCCATGTCACAGAGAATAATTTTTCCCCCCACACTTAGCTTTACAGCTTCCTCTCACACCCATTCAATATAAGGAAAGACAATACCCTGAAAATTGAGAAGTAGTAGTTAAAAAAAAATCCTTCACACAATATGCCATCAACTCTATTCAGGATACTTTCAGTCAAAACCAGCACTTCTTGTGTTTCTGTCTTCACAACTACAATCGCTTTCAATGTAAAGCTTTACATTACAATAATTCTACCAACCACACAAAAGCCTTTGTTCAATCAGTTTGGTAATTTAAGATGATGAAGAGAATAGAAAGGATTTAAGACTGCAACTGTTAGCTTTGGTTTTAGTAAGTAGCAAAAATTATGAAGTTTTGAGCAATGGTATTTCCAATGTCTTTTTGTGCTTTTATTTAGGTCACTACACTTTGTACTTTGCTTTTGTATTGCCCGCAGAACCATCAGGTCTTTGATCAGTGTTAGCCACTTTATACAAAGCACTAATTCTCAGCTATAAGAACGCCCCCAGAGGCATTGAGAATTGCCAAAAGGTCTAAATGCTGAAGGTAGGCATCTGGGAGAGAAGACACCATCTTATAAGAAAGAAAGGCTTGGAAAAAAAAAAAAGTTAATTTGTTTTGAAACATTCAAAAAAGTTGCAGCTTTCCACACCATCTGGAAACTATGCTACCAAAGGAGTAAAACAAACATTAAAAACATAAGGATACCTTATAAGGAATCTCAGATCTGACTCCAGGATCATTCAAGAATGTTTCTCATCTGAATACCACACCACGTCTCTAAAGCATCAGAAAGCTGAAAGCATCTTTTTCTTTTTTAATTGCATTTGCTAAGTATACTTCAGGTATTTTAAGAAACAAAGAGGCAGTTAAGACCTTTACTTGACACTACTTGCACTGCCCTTCCTCAGCAAGACTGAGAGAGTCTCCTACCACCTCTTCAGTCATTATCCATTATTCTGGACTTGCTTAAACCTGCGAGCCCACTAATTGGTGGAAGTTACACTGCCCAATGGAATTAATGTCACTTTTTCCTGATCTTCACTTAACCTTCCTTAACCTTCCTGGTAAGTCTGGGGATTAACTATATACTTCCTGCTGTCATCTGCGGCAGCAAACCAAGACTCTGCTGGGAGATTTCCAGTGTTCACCAGCTGATTGAAGAGCCAGTCTATTTGACTCTAAATATCCCACAGCTGCCAGACATCAGGATAGCTCCTTCCTGCAGTGAAACGGACAGATTCCTGTCAGATGCCTGACACCAGGGTCAGGCAACTGTACATCCCTCAATCAGTATATAACTTCAGTATTTTCCTGGTCCAGCTTCTCCAATTAGTTTGCTGTAAGGTTGAGCAAGTGTTAGAGTGGGCAAATGGGAGGTATACAAGTGGAGGTACACAGAAAGGTGGGAGCAACTACCCACTAGATTGTTTTAGCTGCAAAATGAAATCATGCCCTGCAAACCACCTGCATACACACCCCTTCAGGCAAAAAGAGGAATTTACCTGCCATATTTTCCCACATTTCAGAGACAATCACACCTTTAAAGAAAAAAGAATAAAAAATTCTCAAAACTCAGCCTCTTTTCTTTGTGTTACTGACTCCTTTTACAGATGGGCCTTTCGAATCTCAAAAAAAAGCAGAGATCCCTGGGGAACGAGGAACAGAAAGATGCAGTGTCATTTACGGCACGGCTGGCTGCAGAGAAATAGGTCATTTGAGCGTGGCTGTGCAATCAATAGGATGTTCGCACTCAGGCAACCCAGCCAGATGCTGTGGAGCACAGTGCCCAGGGAAAGCTAGCATCCGCAGGGGCAGTTCCACAGGGGTCAGCAGTTTCTGGGAATATGAGGGATGATGTGTCAGGACTAACACACTTGTGAGCATATTTACATGAGTTATTCCCTGCTGCAAGTTCTCTCTTCTCCAGCCATCCACCTCTAGGCCTCTGCAGCTGATCTGCCACATTTAATGCCTCCTCATCTTGCCCAAGACAGCAACAAAGTTTGTGTAGGAGTCTAAGGCAGGAGCCAGAACTTATTATATATTTCAGTATACCTTCCCTCATAGTTGGTAGGAATAAACTTCAGGACGCTATATTTAGCATTACTCCAGAAAAGAAATATCAAAATATAATGGCTTCCTCCTGAAGAAGTTTTATGGAGTGCAGCTGCCCAGACGCTGCTGGGGGCTGCAGGGAGGCCTGCATGAGCAGTGTCCAGGGCTGCCAGGCAATGGCCACAGCCGGTTCCAGACAGCCAAGGCAGCCAGCAGGGTTCAGCTGAGCCCCGCTGCCGCTGCCGTGAGGGCAGTGCCTCAGGGAAAGCATTTGTTCAGAAAGAGCAAAACACTCCCCATGAGCAATGAGTGAGGGAGAACAAGCCCTGTGTAAGACACAGCCCTGCGAACCCAGAGGGGAGAGCAGCAGCAGAGGGGGAGCAGGAGCTCTGAGCAGAGGCACCCTGTAAGGCCCTGGAGAGACCAGGCTGGAGCAGGGCAGCAGCACGAGGAAGGAGTGTAAAGAGGAGTCGACATGGACTGACACCATGGCCAAGTCTGTTCTGCCTGTGACAGCGGCTGGCAAGCAATCTCTGTGTCTTCATCTCAACATGAGCTTTTCCATCCTGTTTTCTCTCCTGTCTCACTGAGGACTGGGAGCACCAAGCACTGAGTAGCGAGCCAAGGCTAACCCGTGGCAAAAGCCAGTAAGAAAGCCACTTTTTGAATCACAGTGAATACGTCTCAATGTGTTTTAAAGCTAATCACAACCACAATGAGACTGTTTCATTGTCAGTATACAATTCCAAGACACATTTGGCCACCCAAGAGATTACTGACAACTACAACCAAGTCAGCACTTTTTCAGCCAAAGAACCACCAGCACAGGAAATGACAATTAGTTTAACTCTCTAACTACTAAACCACAGGCAAGTTGTATGTTAAAAACAAGCATCCAAAGAGTACAGAAGACAGAGCAGTTGATATTGAACAAGAACAGTACTATTTCTCTTCTCCTTAACTAACGTGTCTGCAAACAAACTAGCTTTGCTTTCAACAATGGTAGATGATCACCTCTCGCTAAAACCTCAAGTCACGCAATTTAGGCGGCTTTCAGCTATTTTTACCACCATGCATCGTATTTTGAAACACATGGGTTCTATAACAAGTATTAAGTGCCTGGCTAAAATCTTAGCAGAAATAATTTTGCACTGTAAGAATCAATATTTGATTGACATAAATTCTAGACTTTATTTGGAGAATCTACAGGAGCTATTTTCCTACTAGCACTTCCTTCAATCACCTCCCCCTAGGGCAGACAGAGGGGCTCAGGCTGCTTTTTACTACGTATTTATTCTGTAAAATCCTTAAAACAAATGAATTATTCTCAAAATTATTGAAGCAATAACTACTTCCTTTAATTAAAAATTTAAAAGCAAAGAATTACTCCAACCACAAGTCTATATTCAGTCAGCTGAAGCGCAACACACAGGAGATCAGAATAACTGCTAACCTCCAAACCCAACACTATAATACACCCTTACATCCATCATTCTTCTCTTGCCAAGCAGTTAAAACCTAAGTGCCCTGCACACATTGAAAGAGTGGATGCTATATCCATAAAAGTGAGTTGCCTGGAGGGAGGAAAAAAAAAGTTGCTGTTTTTGAAGGGAAGTAAGTAGCTCCTGTTCACCATCACTCAAACACAGAATGTCATTTGACCCCATAGTGATCTGTGAAAGACAGCAGAGGCCATTCTAGCAGCCCATCCTGCAGCTGGAACATTACATTTTTAAGTTTGGGTGAACAACCTTTACAATGCACCACATATAAGCACATTTATACACTTATAACTGGTAACCAACTTGAAATCTACGCTTGGGCTAACTCACCATTTATTGCCTTGCCTAGCCTGTAAAGATAAACCTGCCTTTTCAAAATAGTTCCAAAGCTGTACCATCCCTGGCTGCACATCTCCAACAGCAGGGCAAGAAAACCTGTTACAGAAACAAAACCACTGGACTTCTGTCTCCTCCTCCACCTCAAAGGTTGAAAACGAATGTCATCAGCCCCATCTTCCCCATCCTGGCCGAGTTAGGCAGCAGCCTGTGAAGCCCACGTGTACCCCAAAAAGGCAGTGCCCCATCGGCCTTACAATGTGTTGGGACCTTATTGCTGCTGACACTTTGCTTGTGACATCATTAAATAACCTTTCAGACCCACTTGTGTCACGCTGCCAGTGAGGCTCAAGTGCAAGGAACGCAGGGCAAATCACACTGCCACGGCTCCAGGAGCAGAGGGGTGCAGGCTACTATTTTTAGGGAGTGTCAATGAAATCCTTTTGATGTCCCATATTACCAATAGGAAATAATGGACAGTGGGAAGAATCTTAACTAGAGGTGGCACAGTTTACTGAAAGTAATAAATATGTGTTACTTCATTTCAAAGAGTTCTTGTTTCACTTTCCACAGGCATCTGTTGGACACACATGGCCTAACCACATCCAGATGAGCACCTTCATAGTCTTAAAAGAGTTATTAACCAAGTGTGCATTTCAAAGGCTGGTCTACATAAATAAGCAAAGGGATTAAAATGCTGTATGCCCTTCACTGCAGTTAAATCTCTATAGCACATGAGTAACTGCTGTCTTTCTAGAAGTACAAACTTTGCTGCAAGGGTTTCATAAACAGTCATGTGTACAAGAAGACTGAAAGACTTAAGTCAATCATATACATTTCAAAACCAGTAATTTAATTTTTCGGGACAGGCACTGAGACTGTAAGGAGCTGAAATTATTTTGCATGAGCAGCAAACTCATTAAATTCACTGATTATACAAGAAGGACATTTCCAAAAAAAAAAAAAAAATCTCAGTGGGATGCAAACAAGACAGCAATTTTTTTTTTCAGAGAAGGCACTCCTATTGAACCAAAAAACACATACCATTTGGAAATGAGAAGAAAGAATAAAACTGAAGGTCACAAATTAAATATGCTCCAGAAGTGTCCTTGCCTGTTACATTTTAAGACAACCAGAATTAATTTGCATCTATTACTAAAAAACTGGTAATTCCCCTGTGTAAATAGAATAGCTCAATACGCACCTAGCTTTGTAAGGGAACTTTATGCTTTTCAATTGTATGATTTTCAGTGGTTTTCAAAAGACTTTTAAATACACATATCCATAGATAACTAAAGTACAACTAGAAAAATAGAAGGCTTTTCAGTATAAAAATATGGTTTACCAAGAATTATCAAGTCATTAACTGTTATATTGTTAGTTACCCACACCAATTAGAACCTACATCAAGTAGCTGCCTCTGAAGTATTAAACATGTCTTGACAGAAGAAAGGTTCCTTCAGGTTCAGAAGTGCCTAAACTCCTTCTTCCTAGTAGGACACTGCTGTTCTGCTACAAAATACTTTTCCCACAAACAGCTTCCTTACAAAAAAAAAAAAAGAAACATCCAACATACTTTTTACATGTTAACAATAGCACGGGATCTTAGTAGCTGTCATTCCTTTAATAAAAATACCTGCATGGAGCTAACTGACTTCCACATCTTCAGACAGATTACAAACCACACAAAACAGGTTCTCAACTGTTTCCCAGTAGGACAGATGAAGGAGGGCACTACTCTGTTGGAAATTATAATGCACACATCATCCCTCAAGGTTAAACCTCTACCTACTTGCCTTCTAATTAACCACCACTTTCTGTTAGTTTATCTCAAAGTAGATCTTTTTTCTGCCAGTTTTGCTACCTTACACTTCTACTGCTTACAGAGAAACATTTAAATAATCAGGGTTAGTACAAGTTCAGAAGAAAAAAAGGGATGGGGGAGGAACTAGAAGCAATACACAGAATTTGTTCTCAAGTCTTACAGACAATTCTGAAAAACAAGCAAAGCAAAATATTAATCCAATAATTCACTGGGATTGCTGATAAATTCAACACAGTACCAAAACACTTTATTTGACCCCAAACAAAAGGGAAAACAATGTATCAAATGTCACAATCTAAAGTTTTCTGAAACAAGTGAATAATGAACACCAACAACCTTTGTAATGGTCTGAAGTTAGGATCCGAGTACATGGTGATATAACCTTTTACTATTCCTGTCCCAAAGACAAATAACCAAGAACTGAAACACCCTAAATTCCTGCAGTTTCCATCAAATTAACTGAAATCTCCACACCTATTGTTCAGAATACCCACTATATCTTTGCAAGCTGTAGTACAAAGATAATGTAACTCCATTCTTTTGCAGGAAGCACTAAATAATTTTTAAAAATATTTCAACAAGGCAAACATGTTATACATAGAAATTCATAACTTAATCACAGTACAGAAAAAAAAGAACAATGCCTTCTTTCACCTTATAGGGATGAACATTAGCCTACTTGTAGAGATTCGGGCAGCTGCTAAGAATGTCTTAGCAGCTCTTGTATTTGCAAAAAAAACCCTGCCAGTCTTAAGCAAAACAATCTCGCCATTTAAATATGTCAGCTAACTGTATACACATTATACAGTCATCTTTTGCGAATCCAAAATTAAAACATAAATCCCAATTTCTAAAGGAGAGAAATTACTCCAACAACACTATTTTGCACTTGCAATGGCAGAGCCAAACCACAGACCTCCACTTTTGATCAATTGCTTCAATAAATCAAAACATGACAAAATATTTGCAGAAGCCCTGCCAGAGTAAGACAGGTGATACAGTCGGTCGTATTTTCAAATCCTGAAAAAGGCATCCTAAAGAGCCGGCACCTTGCCTTACCTGCCCAAAAGCAATGTTCACCCGGCTCTGCAGCCAATTCACCGGTTTTGCTGTGCCAGTTTGACAGCCGTGACGGGGGATGTCAGCCCATCGCTTGCACAGAGGTGTTTGCCCTGGAACAACCTAACTCCAAGCATTACCATTTCAACGCATCCCTGCCAGCCCCAGGAACTGGGCTCTAATTAATCTAGAGACAAAAAAAGTGGTGGAGGAAAAAAAAAAAAAAAAAACCCCCCAAAAAACCAGGACTCGACCCATTTGTTCCGGTCTAAATTTAAAACGAAAAAGCACCAAGAGCGGCACGCTTCCAGACTCTGTTTAATGGTATACTAACATAAATCGGGGATGGAAGAGAAAGCCCAAAACACGGAAACGGATTATGTAGGTTAAGCTCAGCTTTTGTCATCCGCTGCAAGGTCCAGCTAAGGAAACGCTGAGCCCCCGCCTGGGGCCGATTCGGCGCCAGCGGCACCAGGCCGGCCCCCGCGCCCCCTCCGGGCGCCACGTCCCCCTCCGGGCGCCGGGCGTGGGGCAGGGGCCGCGCCGCTTCCCGCGCGGTGGGGACGGGGCCGCTTCCTCCGGGGTCCCCGCGGGGACCCGGGAGGGAGCCGGGCCGGGCTGGGCCGGGGGAGGGGAAGCGGCGCGGGCCCCTGTGCCTCCCCCCTTGCCCCAGCCCCTTCCCTCCTCAACGCTCCTTACCCGCCTTGTAGCCGCGCAAGCCGGGCTGGGGGTGCAGCCCGCCCCACATGGTGCCGCGCCGGGCCGGGCCGGGGGACCGCCGCTCTCCGGCGGGAGGGCTGGCGGCCCGGATGGGCGGCGGAGGCGGCCGCTGCCGCTGCCGCTGCCCGGGAAGCTCAGCGGGGCGCTGCCGCCGCGGCGGGGGCTGCTGCCCGCCCCAGGGGCGCCGCGGCCATGCTGCCGGCGCTGCCGAGCGCGGTGGGACCCGGCCGGCCCCTCGCCGGAGACAAAACTTGCTCTATTGCGCTGCCGCCGCCGCCTCCTGCCTCTCCGGCGCTGGCAGCGGGGCGGGGACAGGGGCGGGAGCGCCGCAGATGCGGCGGCTGCTGCTCGGGGACGAACCGCTTACATAACCCGGCCCACGGGGCGAGGTGCAGCGAGGGGTTGCGGCGGGGGCCGGGTCCGCACGGTGCAACCCGGCCTGGCCCTGCACAACCCGGTCCGGACCGACCCATCCCGACCCGCTCAGGCCCCGCCGGGCCGCGGAGGTGGTTTTGGGCTCGGGTTTGGTCACGTATTCCCCGCCCGCTCACCCTGGGCTCGGGGAAGGGGCTGGGGAGAGCACTGAACTGACAGCACTTAGCGTGGTGTAAAGGTAATCGGAAAAGGAAAGTGAAATGCCTGACTGCAGAGTTGCGGCATTGGAAATACCCAAGGCCAGTATGCGCAGCTCATAATAAAATTACTATTTTCCCCTACTTATGTTTGTTATAGTAAGAAAACGATGTGGAAATAAAGAAGAAAAGTGACATCCGTTTGAACGCTCAGTTCCACCAAAAGATCCACAGTAACATCAAAAAGTTTAAGCCACAGGACTGGGAACAAAATGCTGCTGTCAGCAATAATTCAAACCCAGTAAGAGGCACATCCTCTCCACGCTGCTTTGAGTCTGCTCCAAATACTTCAAAAGATAATTCTGCAATAGCAGCCTTCCTGATACTTTAACTGCAACTGCAGCCCAGTGGTCCCCGTGTAAAGTATTTTATGAACAAGACCGTGACTCAAGCAGCAATCCACATTATCAGACAAAATCAAAGAGAAGGAGAAAGCACTTGGTCAGCTTCTAACTTTGGCATAGCCATACCAAGATTACAAAATGCACACCCACCAAAAGAAGAAAAGCAATGCTTCAGACAGCATTGTAGGTTATGATGGACATGATAGTTTAGGGAGGTGAGGTGAAACAGGATCAGTTCTGTGTTCGTGTGGAGACATTCACAATCAATAAATAAAATTGTGTTCAAACATTTCCTGCTGACCCAATGCATTTTTAATTAGTAGCTGATGATCACAGAACAGCTTTTATCTCTTTGGAAAGTTTAAAATGTTTTATTTCAGCACAAGTCATGTTTTATTTATGCCTAGATTGATATTCATAATGTATTCAGTGAAACAGGCCTCAGAAGTACTGAGCATGTAGAAATGCTGTATGTTGTTACTTCATCCTCTTTCTTATCTGTATAAAGCCCTTGCACACTCACCGAAGACCTGATGTGCATTCCTCACCAGCTTGTTTGAACTTCTGAGTGTCCGTGGGTGTTCAGTAGGTAGAGCTGTAGGAACACAGACTTTAAATGTTAGCAAATACTGAAAAAAAACCCCAAGTAGTAAAACTGCAGGAGATCCTGTCAAAACCTTCAGACTGTTGCTAGAAGTCCTTGAATGATAAAAGGTCACAAGCATTTTCAAGAAGCCGCAAATATTGGTTTTCAGCAAAACACCAAAACAGGAACTAATTTTTTGTTGACACCACCTCAGTGAAAGTGTCCAGCCTTCAACCCTGAAGGCAACGTCAGTATGGAAGAATATTTGCAAGAGAGATGCATGGTAGGTCAACATGAATACTAGAAGAAATAATAAAAGCTAAAGTATATTGCAAAACTTTGAAGACAAAGAAACACATACACAGCTTAGTTCAAGACCTGTTTAAAGGACTTGACTGTGTGTAACATTTGTAGCATACTCTTTTGTTGGATTAGCCTCAGTAGTTAGCATATTTACAGGAGGATGCGGTGAACTGTAAGGAACCTGAATTTTAAGATGGGGAAGGTAAGGTGAGAAGAAAAAATGCCTCATGACTGCTAAGCTTTGGAGTTTGTGGTGCTGACCTGAAATGCAGCTGCAAGAATCCAAACACATATCATGACTGCAAGAAAGCTACATGCCTGGAAAAGGTGTGGTAACTGTTCTTCTGCCTTCTAATGAATGTCACTGCAGTGGTTTTCTGTCATTTGTATTGCCATTCATGGAAGCTTTACAGTTTCTTATGTATCTCCTGTCTCGTCATGAACAATACCACAGAAGAAAAAAAAGGTAAAAAGGCCAAGATGAGGGTGGCAAAACACAGCCAGATGAATCCCCTCTGACCACAGGGCTGTGTCTTCCAAGGTGTCCCCACCGGGATGTCTGTGCTTTGACAGTGCTACTGCTCAGAGCAGAAAGGAAAAAACAACTGTGCTTAAGTTTAAGCAGTCAGATAACAAAACCTGAGACACTTTCATTGTTATGATTGGATTTTAAGTTATTTTTATAGAAACCAAATATAATTAGTAAAGCTTTTTCACTACAAATGACCACAGTGTATCTATCTGGAAACCAGGCCAAACTGAAGCCAGTAGTTTCACTCTATAAATAAATTTTAGCTTGTTAATGCTTTATTATTTATCCAGCAATGTTTTACAGCTGCAGTCTGCTTCTGTTTACAGTTCTAGACCTGGAGCAGTATTTGTTTTAGATTTTCAAAAATCTCTTGAAAAATTATGATGACTGGTCTAGACCTCCTAAAAAAAAAAAAAAAAGAAAAAACGTTTGTTCCATTTAATGCTGCTGAAGTAATCCTCTATTTTCATGTAGATCTCAGCTTGGCAATGCAGTGGGCCCTGAGGACCCTAAGTCTCTCTTCTTAGCAAGTCTCTGTTGTCCCACCTGCAAGGCTCAACCATGCAGAGGGGGTGGTGGGTAATAGTGGCTCTGGTCCACTTCCCGTGCCTTTGTCCCTCTGTCCCAAGGGAGCCTACCTACACTAAGGTGACTTGCATGAGAGTAGAAACATGGAGTCATTAAGGTTGGAAAAGACCTCTAAGATCATCCAGTTCAACTGCTAAGCTCGTCAACTCTTACATCTCTTGGGTTGATAAGAATTAGGAGCATGACAATCTGTGTTCCACTGCTGCCTCACTCAACAGGCGTATCAAGGTCCTGATATCATGGAAAACAGCAGCACAGTATGAGGGGAAACTCCTGTAACCTTACACGTGAATAAAACTGTAAGTGGAAACAGCCTGCATCTCCAGGTAATTATTGTGAAATGTGATGCTCCAGACAGTGAAGGGACTCAATTTCTTAGTGTCTGAAAAGCCTTCTCCTCACCTCTTTTTCTTGCACAAACTCCACCTTCTTGGCAGAACAAACAGAGCAAAACTGCAATAGAAAGTAACAACTTAAGCCTGGTGCTAGGCAGATGCTGTCTCACTAAGGTCAGTTGGAGCATGTCTTATCCAGTGGTTTGTGATCTGTCTCTAGTGATCACAGTGGTTTGTGATCTGTCTCTAGATTCAGAAATCACATCCCTTTTTTTCCCCCTCAGTAAAAACATAATGCTTGGAGTTAAGCTGAAGCATAACCTGTGAAAGCAGCAAACAAATTTTCCTTTGATTAAAGCCAGAAATAAGTTCAATGTTTCTTCTACACACTTGCTTTCACATTTAATAAAATTAAAATATTATTTTAAAAACCCAAATGCAAATACCAGAACATTGTTCTAAGAGAATGCAGACCATTTCCGCTATCAAATATAATAATATTGAAATGCACACATTAGGCATATATGCCTACAGCAGTATTTCTGCAAGCATATCTACATTGTAAATTACTTTGAAATTAAAATCACAAATTTTCAGTTACTGAGTTGCTTCACTAAGTACAGCAATTCTTTCCCTCCACCCACAACTTTTTCAGTTGAACACTGTGTCCTAGCAAAGTCTTAGCAGTCTTTAAGAAGCCTTAGAACAATTCCTCCTGTTTTCCAAAAAAAACAATGTATGTTACAAAGCAAGATGTTAAACTGTATTGGGAGTCACTATAATTAAGAACAGACTATCTTACCTAAGGTACTGCACACCTGCTGGTAGGGGCATGCTGGCCTATAAAAGACTGAAATGTTTTGTTCAAAGTACACAGAGTGCACTGCACAGCATTAACAAGAAATCGTGTCATGTAATATCTGCAAAGTAGGCATTGTGAAATAACACGATGTAAACAGTGTTCTTATTTTTGCCTTTTCTACAAGCAAATGAGAGTGCACATATCTCACAGAGGAGCACAAGTTGATACCAGTGTAAATCTGCTTTACACTGTGCTTTTAGTAACAGCTTACACCATGGGAGAGAGTCAAACCAAGCAGCTCACTGTTACCATACCTATAAACATAGCTATGGTTTATTACCAATATCCTGAAATTGCAGATTCTTCTTAATGTTCCAGCTTTCAGAGTTAGATTTTCACCTGAGAAATTATTTACATCATTGCTGAAAGACCCTTTGGTGTCAGGAATTTTTCACTTTTTTTGTGTGTGTATACAATACTAATTTAAAAAAAGTTACAGAGAATTAAATCAACTTTGTGTTATCAACTCAGCACAGGAAGAACAAATGCAGGAGTGGCATCCAGTGATGTCTAACCAGTAACTTATGAAGATAAACAGGAATTTCCCAGGTATATTTTTCTCAAGGGGATATTTTTTGAGTTCTGCTATTCTATCTTCCCTTTCCTCCATCCTCCCTTCTTCCCAAAGGCAGTAGAAAAGAAGAGGAAATACAAATGGTTTTGGAGGAGATGGAGAGAATATGTTAAAATCAACAGGCTGGAGGAAGGTCTTTTCCCAGGCTTCCAAGTTGGGTTCCTACAAAGTTTAAATTCCTGTACCAGAGCAGCCAGGGAGCCTCTTGCCCTGGACTCACTAACATATCCAGCTCCCTTGCAAGACATTATGCTTTCACAAAAAAAAATTCTTTTTAAAAATTGTTTCTTTTGCTCTACTGCACGACTTTTTCACAGAATCTCCAGTTCTTTTGTTCTTGAGCCCCCTTGAGTCACCTTCACTTTCTGTGAACACACTATCTGATTTTAGGAGCACTGATACTTTTTGTATTTCTTTCTCTGTGCTAAAACTTCTGCTGAAGCCCAGGAAGCACCAGCAGTGCTGCATTACAGGGTTTTGATCCCACTGCCACTGACAATGCTGAAGTTTTTATAGCTGGCATTTTACTTCAAGGCAGACTTGTCTGACTCCATGTTACACACAGACAAATGAGTGTAGAAGGATGATGCACCCAAAACTGGATGATATCACTACACAGTAATTCACAGGGTTTTAAAAACTTCTTTATGTATGTTAAACTCCCCCTCAAATGTGAAATAACTGCTGTATTAGAGGCACAGAAACAGCATTTAGCCTGACCTGTTCAAACCTACCTTTCAAGGTTAATCAAAAAGCACCCCCTTTCTTGTATGCAGTCACTGAAACAAAGGATCAGACCATGTAGTTCAGGTTCCTGGCCTTTTTCCACCTCAGTGTTGAAAGGATAAAGTCCCATTTTCCTTTTGCAACAAACATCCCTGGTGAGTTATATAACTTTGCAGTAAATCAGAATTTTAAATCATAAGTAACTGTTACAGGAAGGCCAAACACTCTACAGCACAACCAGCCAGCCGTGCAATGTTGTATGAATACTTGAAAATGGAAATGTCTTCCAAGTGGCCATCATTATCTGCTTATAGCCTGAAATATGTTGTTTGTTTATTCCAAGTCAGAAATACAACCTATGAACATTACCAGTCAGAAAATTATCTGGTCTCTTGTGTTTGAGCCAAACCCAGTATTGCTGCAAAGGGATGAAATTTCAGTAAAGTCAATGGAGTTATGCCAGTGCTTAGTTTAGTCAGCTCAGTACTGTCATATGCCCATATGTAAAAGTCGGATGGAAAAATTTATTTCATGCTGTAACTATAAATACTATAGCTTAATGAGGCTCCCTACCCCATTTTTTTTCTCCATTGACTTTTATTCTACAAAAATCACTGGCATTGATTCTACAATAATTCATTACATACTATATGCTAGAATAATGTATCACTATTATAATACTTTTTTTTTTTTTTCAGCAGTGAGAATTCCGTAACTAAAATGACAAGGTATTCTATGCTGGTAGAATAAAATCCATTTTAATTGGGCACTTCTATCACAACCCCTGCAGATGTCTCAGAACCAGCCTGTTCACAACTCTCAAGGACCAGCAGCCATCAGCCATGGCACTGCTGGGAGCTGCCCGGTGTGCAGGACAGGCAGCCTTAGAAAACACTCTGGTTTTGAAATGCCTGGCTCTGGAAAGCATAATTTGCTTATATCTTGTGCCTTGTATCTTTCTCACAGTAAACTAATAAACATAGAACACACATTTTTAGATAAACCCTTTTTACCGAAGAATGGAGGAAATAACTGAAATGCACAAATTGGGCTGGTTTGTACTGACCAACAGTGCCTATCAGATTTGTTTTATGGGAGCTCAGGGTTAGTATATGACGTGTATGAATCCACCACAGTACCCTTAGACTGTTTTGCTTTTGACTTAAAATTAACACAGACGAGAGGGTTTATTAAAAGTAACTTTGCGGCTCTGGCTTGGCTGTAAGATCTTTCTACTTTTAACACATTACATGAGTGACCAAATTGATCTGGGAGGCGTAAACATGTAACCTGATCTTTGGTCACTTAGAAAACAACAAGAAATCATGCTCCTGAGGGAGCGTGTAACTTTCAATATATATGAGTAAAAGAAGCATAGAAGTTTAAGTATTGCTGCTTGAATTGTTGGGGACAGTCCCACTCATTTAGGAATCCCAGGGTTCAAGAATTGCACATCATGTAGTGCATTGCTGTATTATTCTAATATTGTGAGTAAGAACATCTGGTTAAATCAATTGAAATGGAACTGAAGAATGACAGTTGCAATTTTCTGGTTAGTGCAGGACAGTATGATACAAATATGCTCTATACTTTGACCATTTAGTTCTTGGTCTTACTATCTTCTGAGCCAAGCATCAGAAGTCAGCCCAGAACATGACAATGTCTCCAGGGCTTCTGAAGGAAAAGTAATTGCCATCTGTTCACAAGGTAAGAAGCTTGAAAGACCCAAACAAAATTCATTAATAGGAAAAGATAAATAGCTTTACTGAAAATCTGTATCTGGCTGCATCCTTCCAAAACAACATTATGCACCAGCTTCCAATGTGAAAATTACAAAAAAGAATATAATGAAACAGCAGATGACATGAAGTCAGGAAGCCAAAATGGAGAGCAACAAAAATGCATTAAGGCAGTGCAAGAGGCAGTCATACACATGACTCTCATCTGCACACTACCCCAGCTCCATGAAGTCAGTTCATTCATGGAAGTCCTTGCTCAATGACACCACTGACAATATGTTAACTGAGCCTTTCCTGGTGTTGGCTCTGCTGGAACACAGCCCCAGCAGTCACCATGACAAGATCTTTACTTAGCACAGCCACTGCAGTTAACAGATAGAAAAGGGAAAATGAGAAACAAATAAGGAGAAGGCAGCTATAGTAAAGTATCCTGAAATACATGAAATACTCCTTGTCTTTCACTTCCATATTTGAAGATGGTTGCAGTAAGGATAAACTCTCAAAATTTGGATTAAAATACAAGAAAACCATGCATGTTGCATCATATTAAGGTAGAAATCAGGAGCTAATTTTAAAAATGATAACTTGAATCACGTATTTCCAATACACATTTGCTGAATTTTTGTGTTACTGCTTTCAGATGTTACCAGTAGGCAGGAACACGTAACCTCTGGAAGCTGACTCTAACAGACCTCTAGGGTAAACTGAAATATCTGAAGCCCTAGAAGTACGTTACAAACTCTAAAGGCTCTACAACATAACCATATGTACTCAGTGCTATGTATCTTTGAGCTTATACATTCCAATTTAAGTAAACCAGTCTCCCTTGCACAGAGATAAGGGAACTGAGCTGTGTGAAACAAGAACTACCAGCTACTAACTATATTTAGTATTTGCTGCATAATGCTTTAATTGCTGAAACTGCCTCTACAAAAGCATTTAAAAAGTCACCAGAAAAAATGCCATTAAGAGGCACATTGAATGTTCAGAATAAAACTTCACCTTGAAAAATATATGCATGAGTTCTGAAGCACAAAGAAGTTCTAAAATCAGATGAATCACCAACAATTTGTTTCCATCAGGTATATGCTCCCAATGTAAAAAATACAAAGAACAAAAATATACTGAAACCCTCTTGGAGCTCACCAACGTGAACAAAACAGAATCTGTTGGGAGTTCAAATTTGTATGAACAAATCTGAGGAGAGGAAAAGAAAATGTTGCAACATTAGTTCCCCCTTTAAAAAGAGCAGATAAGTTAGTAAATACAGTAACTTCCATTGAGCTGGCAAGTGAGCCAGGCTGGATAAGCAGATCCAGATCTCGAATCTGAGAGGCTGTAAATTTTGTTTCCTTATCTATAGTAAGGAAAATAAGTCCCTTATTTTCCCTCACTTTTTTTTAGCATATTTTTTCATATGATTTTTAAATATAATTTTACATGAAATATATGTAGGTGGTCAAACTGGACCATATGGTAAAAGACTCCATGCTAAAAACTCATTTTTTTAAAATGCAAGTGAACAGTCACTGAAATGGATGTTTTTTGTAGAGTCCTGATCAACCATATCTCCAGCTGCAGGGATTTCTCACAGAAATTCTTTTTGCTGTCCCAAGTAGTGACTGCAATACTGGGTTTTACAGCCTCTGAAACTCAGTCACATCAAATATTTCCACAGCACAGGCCTCAGGCTGCATACTGCAGGTCCTCCCTGCCTGGTGGTGATTCCATACAGAGCAGCACAATATGGACTTACAGGTTCTGTGGTTGCATTTACCAGAAAAAGGGGCAGATAGAGGAGTTACTAGTTCCGTGTTGAAGAGGACAAGGGCTCAAGGTCCTTGTGGCACTGGCTGGTGGGCAAGCTCTGCTTGCTACATATGCAGGGTTTGCAAACCCACTTGCAAAGGCTTGAAAAGTAATTTCATAGAACCACTGAATCACAGAATGGTTTGGATTGGAAGGGACCTTAAAGATCACCTAGTTTCCAACCCTCCTGCCACCTTGCACTAGACTGGGTTGCTCAAAGCTCTGTCCAACCTAGCCTCAAACACTTCCAGGGATGGGGCATCCATCTAATATCTAATCTAAACCTGCCCTCTGTCAGTTTAAAGCCATCATCCTTTGTCCTACAAATTTGATTGACTGGACCTCAGTAATGACTCCAATGATTGTATGAAGGATGAATAAGCACATTAGGACCATAGAACAAATGATCAAATTAGTTGTGCAACTTAAATCATACAGTTTACCTCCCCAGCAGAGGACAGTTTTGAAGGAATTCAGGGTAAGGTTTGTTTTTTTTTTTCCCCAAGCCTTCATCCCCCATATGGTGAGCTCTTTGCAAAATCTGTCCGAGAGAGAGATTGAGAGAGAGAGAGAGATTCTCACAAAGAACAAAAAGCCAGATTTCTGAATGTACTCTTCCCTCACCCACACTCTTATCAGCTCTATTTTTAAATACAAAGCTAGCTCCATAGAATCTCCTGAGATTTGACAGTTGGTCACACTGTTACAGATTAAACAGAAGAGTGGCAGACTTGGCTGCTCTGCACAGCAAAGAGGGAGACCTGCCCCTGCAAGCATGTCACGGTGTCAGGAAGTAGCATTTGCTGGATGGCAAGGGAGCGTGATGCAGGCCTGCCCCTGTTCAGGACACACAAATCCTTTCATCATATTTCAGCTTTGATGAGCCACTGCCAACAGCTTTAGCCCTGCTCAACTACTGCGAATGAGTAGGCAACTCATTTACTGCCTGGCTTGTGTCTGCAGAATAGCTGGCAAGTGCATCATCAGAGTTATTCATGACAATCCGTGTGTGGGTGTGTGTTGAGGCTTTCAAAGAGATGGTGTAAAATATCTGTTCCTTCAGGCCTTCATGGTATAGAGCCTCTCCTCAAAGTCTTTCACTCTTATTCTGCCTTGCAGTTTCAGACATCACTTCCAAACTTGTGGGAGTGAGTCCTGCTGTGGCCATTTCAAAGACGATGAAAGCACACAGCAGCCCACTGTGGAGCTGGGGAAGAGTCCAGGGCTCTCCAGTTTTAATGTTTTCCTGTTAGACAGTGCTAAATGGGCTTACTATCCATAGATTGGTTTATTCATAGCTCAGTGAACTGACGTTTTGATTAAAATTGATTTTGTTGTAACAGTGCTGTCACTATTATTAACCAGTTTCAATTCCTTTAAAAATAAACAGGGAGAATCCAAGCAGTTCAGTTACCTCCATGCTGTGCATGGCTGTTAGAAAAAGTAACAAAGAATAGATAGAATTAAAAATCAATTCACTTTTTGGAAAATTACTGTTTTCTTAATACAATTAAACACTATTGTCTGAACCCTTTAATACTACCCAGCTGGGTAATAGAGAAAGAAGGGTTATATTAGACAGAAGATTTTTATTAAAGACAGCTTTAGTTTTTCAAGCAGCACAGGTTTTTCTAGCTGGCAGAGTATCAGCTTGCCTAATGAAAACTGTTTTCCCTTGGAAAGAAGAGACGGGTATAGGATGTACCCAAGAAAAGACAATTCCTCTTGGCTGACCTAAGCAGAAGTATTGGCTTGGGTCTCTGAAAGGAGTTCTTTCTTACTGCTGGTAAGTTGTTCAGCAGCTATACAGATGGACTGGGTTTTTTTGTTTGTTTGTTTGTTTGGGTTGTTTTATGGGGTTGGTTTTTGGGGTTTTGTGGGGGGATTTGGTGTTTAGTTTTGTTTTTCTTCCTGAAAGAAAAAAAACAGAGATTGAAATTAGCAGCAAGCTCCTAACAGATTTTGGAACCTTAGCAGGTGATAATGAAGAGAGTCATGGGAGATATAGTAAAGAAGGTGATTTTCCACATCTGCAGAATAAGAATGATGGAAATTAAGAAGACAATTCTGAAATAACATTGACTCCCAGACCAAAATTAGGGCATAGTTAGTTTTTCAGAAATAAGAAACAGGCTCCTGGTAGGAGGTCCGAATTTTCATTTGCCTCTTGAACTGCATGAAGTGCGCTGTCAGTTCTCACTAAATAGCAACAGTCAAGTGTAATGTTCTGGATGCTACACAGAAAAATATATATGTGCCATGAAGTAATAGGAATGTGACAATATCAGGTTTTGGAGTTTTCATGTTCTCTTCAAAAATTCTTCACTTCAGAAACTATTCCAACTTTCTTTGATGTAAATGTTTTAGGCAGAAAATTAAGGAGACTGATAAGTCTTTTCTTGCTTGCTTTCATGAAGTCTGGGCAGTCAGTAGAAAGAAAGGAGAAGAGGAGAAACAGAAAAAGGGTGAGAAGAAAGCTCTGAAAACCTGCAGATTTGCTTCATCTTGGAGAGGGTAGGAGGGAAGTTTGGAGAGTAATATTATACTAATTCCTCTTTGGAATAATTTATAAAATTGGATATGCAGATAATTCACATACTGTAAGCAAAATTGGCCTGGAGACCACACAAGCCAGCAGACTGCAGAGCTTCCAGAAGGCCCAGCTGTTCCTGTCCTTCAGGACACATCCTTGCTCAGTGCTTACAAGCTGAGGTCTTTTTTGTCACCGTAAACAAAAAGAAATTCAAACCAAGCAGCCAACCCTGCTCACTGTCTATACATAGGGATTTCTGAGAAAGATGAAGAACGATCCCAGCTAGTCTGAAAGCAAAAGGACATTGCTTAAAGACAGTTATTTCCTTCCTTCAATTTGCATTGTCCTTACTCTTGCTTGATATGGATTATTGTTAAATGAGAGAAAGACAAAATAGAAAGCCATGGAAAAAAAACCTAATAGGCATATTGCCTTCTGGGTATTACTATAAACAATCAAGCAGTTACTTTGGTTACCTTGTTTGTGATCTCTTCTTGTTCCCATTAGGAAGGCTTACAATTCCATTTACAGAGACCCCCTCTATAGAGTGAAACAGTGTTCAAGCACAACTATGCATTTCTAAGTGGCAAGATAGCAAACACATGTTAACAATTTCCTTCTCAAGACCTAGATGCTGCAAGTGAAAAATCATGCTTTGGCTTTCTGCCTGCTTCTGTCTGGCTTAATTAGCTGATCACACCAACAATCTCAGCTAAAATGATTCCCAGTAAAAGGGTAGGGGGGAGCTGCTTGAGCAGAACTGGTGAAGCTTTACACTGAGTACTACCCTAGCAAAATCCAAGAAGAAAGGATCAAGGGCTTTGGCACAGCACCTTCCTTATCCAGACAGAATTTGAATTTTTGGAGACTGAAAGCAGGATTCTGAATAAAGCCTGATGCCTTCTGAAACTGCAATAACTGCAGCTACACAAGTTCAGACATTGGTTTTGGGGAGTTGTTTGGGTCACTGTAGAGAAAGAGAACCACTGTAAAACCGAGAGCAAATCTTTATCACAATCTCCCAAAGTGCTTTGGATTTAGAATCATTTTGTAGTAGTGAAAATTACATTGAAGAGGAAGAATCATAAACATATGTTCCATTGTCTTAGCTTTATTTTTTTTTTCCAGTGACTGAGTGTCGTCAGCTCAGTCATAAAAGATGATATTTTCCCTACCTCTTTACTACTGGTGGCACTACACAGCATGGTAGCCCCACTTCTGTAGTATATTCACCAGCACAGAACTCATGTTTCAGTGCTCTGCCTGGAGGACTGTACAAAATAAATTTTTCCATGGTAATCAAGTCAAAATGACATGTCCCTATTTTCTAATGCAACCCTGAAAGTGCTGAACAGCAGTAAAACAAACACTTAATAGCATTTACGGTTTAAACACACTTATAACAAAGATCCAAAAGCCTTTACAAAAACAAACTGCACTTCTCAACCATCTTGCTGGAATTTTAAAGTGTTCATCACAAAGATTCAACTCAGTAAGTTAATGCATACAGACTGAAAGTGCATACAATCAGCATAGTCAGTTTAAGTTGTTTGATTTTTTTTTCAGAGTTTAAATATGATGCATAGATCTCCAATGAAGACATGATGGTTTATTCACATCATCCCACAGATGAAGAGAGTCCCATGTGTTTATTCAGTGCAGGGCTGGTTTACTTCAGCAGACGAGTACATATTAGCAAACTGAAAAGGAATGCAGCAGCCCATCTCCTATAAACACCATTTGGCTATTTAAGCCTACATGCACTAGAAATAGAATTATATCTCACAAACACCACCAAATGCCGGAGCATATAATTTATTCACTGCACGCTATATTATTTTCAAATCAGATTTTATCTGTCTCTTGCTATATAAAGCTGGGGAAATATTCTCATACACATGGAACACTTCTGCACTGAGGAATTACACCACTTTGGAATCAATTTACAGGCTGTGCATTGAAGATCAATCTACAAGGCAGATTCAGATTTTGATTTGGGTCTTGCTTCTGGTTCACTGGCTGACCTCAGACGTGTTCCCGGCATTTGTTTTTCACATTGCCTTTTCCTGAGACTTTGCTGGCTCTGCTTTTCTTTGTCCTACACCATCTTCTGTTTCCATCCCTCATACCTCCTGCTTGTTTAAACACAGCCTCTGGAATGCTGTCTTCTCCAAGCTAAGAACAAGCATCTCCAGTATGTCTTAACGTTCCCCCAAACACTCCTCATCCAGGTGAAGACCATGCCATCAGGTCTGTAGTCTGCAAACCTTCCTACAAATGCTCCCTTCTTTTGGCCAAGTAAGGACCATTTTAGTGGACCACAATCCATTTTAGTGCCTCAACATGTAAAGATGATTCAAATATTAAAAAAAAAAAAGGTACATTTGATGCAGGCAGATAATGAAGCCTTAGGACACAACCCTGTTTAATCCATCTATTTCAAATTGGGAGTTTGAAACTTACTTTGGACTGTACAGTTTTGCACACAGAGGATACGCTCTGATCTTTTATGCCTCCTCCTTTAGTTAAGCTAGGTTTTCACACCGACAGCAGAGCTATTGTGTGCATGACATTTACTGCTGGAAATGGATGCTGTGTCTTGGCAATGAATGGAAAATCTGAGCATTAGCAATGAAAAGATATCTTCAGAGTGTTCCTTGGTCTCTTGTTAGTCATTCAACGTAGAGGAATTCAGCACAGAGGAAACACGCTGGGTGAATGTCAGTGTTCCCAGCTCTGCCTGAAGAAAGAAAAATCCTGCTTTAAAACAGAGTATGGGCACTGAGCACGACAGGATCCAGATTTTCAGTGCACACCAATGAAAACCTTCCTGACAGCAGAGTTCCAGCAACCCAGCTGGGGTTTATTTGGGAATCGTGCAGTTTTCCACATACAAAAGTAAATTGGGACGCTTGTTTTCAGGTTGTGTGGAAAAATCTAATTGCTCTGACTAATTTGTATTTAGATGCAGCTTTATAGCCTGCAGCAAGAAGACATAGTCAAGAGGCTGGAAAATATAGTGTCATCTGAACCAGAAGTTCCCCATTTTTTATAACCTCCCTTAAGAATGGTGTCCATGGTCTATGTCTGACTGGATTCCCAGGAGACAACACAAGCTCTTTGTACAGGTATGGCTCTAAGGCTTTGCTTTCACTTACTCTTTCAGCAGGCTGATATCACTTACCAACTTCACCTGAGTATGCCTTTCTGTCTATCTGGATCTGTGTCCTCTGCTGACACAGCAAACCCTCTCCCAGCTGAAGACAATTCCCACCATGCAACCTTTTAAAAAGCAATTCACAGCCTGGGTCACATCCCAAACGCTGAGTGTGTGCCTGGCCACTGTGTGCACAGACTGGCACCACGAGGGGGCTGGAGCCAGCTCCAGGCTCTGCCTGCCACAGACTCCCTCTGGATCTGACACGTGTGCAGGGGTCCACAGCTTTGTTCCTTGCAGTGGCTTTGTAGGTAACGATCTGAGGATGTGCAGAATAAGCCACAGAGCTTATGCAATTTAAAACTAACCTGGTTACTCACAGAAGCATGTAATACACTGGATTTCTGATCTAGAATTTGTATGTCTTTCAAGCCAGAGCCAAATAAAAAGAAAGAGCTTAGACAAGGCACGAGATGGTTGTTGTAATCTCTCTGCCCTCAGCAATGCCATGAGGATGACGCTCTTCTGACTGATGCGCTGTGTAATGATCTTTTGCATATAATTCTTCACGCAATTAGACTGAAAGTTGCTGTCTAAAAGATCTGTTGAGCATCTATGCCCTGTATTTTCTCATTTTATTCATATTGGAAAACAGGGAATATATCCAGCCAGTCAAGGTGACACTGAAAGTTGCCCTTTTTGCAATACCTTCCATTATGTTACTTACAGCAGCTGTATGTAGCTTCATGCTGGCAACATAGTTTAAAAAAGAACCCACATTTCAGTTGTTTACAGAGTCTAAACAAAAGATAATTATTTGGCTATGGAAAAATGATCTAATGACTAACCTAAAACCTGCTTCCTTCAGAGTTTCAAGAACTCAGGGAAGGAGAGGGAGGAATTCAGTGAAAGTTTTTTGCAGTTCTTAAAGAAGACTGAACTTAAGCAGAAGCAATCAAGGATTTTACTTTCAGAAATTGTTCTTTTAATTTATGTTAAGAAAGAATAAAAGTTTCTGTCTTCCCTTTATGTCATTATTACAGTATATCATTACATATGGGCTTTTTGTTAGACAAAATTTTTCTGATGAATCATGATGAGGTATACCTTTGGCTCTTAAATTATATATAATTGTTTAATATTTACATTTTTTCACACATTTTTTGCTAAATAAACTCTAGTACTCACTGAACAGTGTTTACTGCACTATGCAATTTTAAAATATGCACAAAAACAACTCTGCACACAAATGTTTCAGTGGGAGAGTTGAAGCTGTAGTAATTTGGCACCAGAGGCAAGTTTTTATATTGGACAAGCAAGAAAATGTGGTTATTTGAAAGAAGTAATTTAGGATAAATAAAATATTTACACAAGCCAAAATCTAATCAGTGTGCTTGCTTCAAGAAGTGTATTTACATGGGTGCTGGTGTACTAAAAAAAAAACCCTCAAAGGACACTCATGAACATAAACTGAGACAAATGCATTTACAAATCACGTTACAGGTCAGTGAACAAAAGACGTTGCCCTTGACACATAGTCACTGGTCTATAAAGAGAGATGTCTGTTTAATCTTAGCCTGATTTCCAGTGGACAGATGGCATTATTTTGCAAAGCCTGTAATATCACAAGGCCTTACATCAACATTGCCACATCTGTAAAGTAACAATTCCCTAATAGGTAACAGGTTCCAGACTTGGTGATTTTTACCCCTAGAACTCCCCAAAAGGATACAAGGGAATATTAATGGGAAGGCAGCACTGCTGCCTTTTTGGATGGTGCACTCCTGTTCACTTTGCTATCCATCAAGTGCAGCATGAATGGGCAATGCCGTGCAGCTCCCCAGGACACTGCAGAGAGGAGAGAGAACCATCAGAGAAAATTACATCAGCTGTCCTGCAGAGCATGAACGATAGAGCCAGCAGGGCCCAGTGCACCTTCCTTAATGCCATCATGATGCCATTTGATGGCAACCAGCTGCTCTGGTCATGTTCTTCACACCATACCCAGCCCTGCCACCAGAACATGCAGACAAGACCCAACTGTCTGATAATCTTATGTTTTATTTTGTTTTCAGTAATTTCATATACTTATGTAGATTGATGTTCTTTTAATTCAAACAAAGAATCACTATCAACAAATCTCTCAGACCTTTAACGAAATTTAAGCTGATTTCCATAAGCTATGTCAGCATTGACAATACAGTATTAAGCCTAGTAAAAAAAGGCTTTTAAAAATATATCTGCCGATTTCACAAGGAAGTACATTTGAATACATCTCTAATGGCACTCCATCTCTAGTTATTCAGAAACTTCCTGTCAGAAATGAATTCTCTTGGCTTGCTTTACCACAGGAATCGCTGCATACATGCCAAATCAACAAATCACTGGGTAATTCATAATGATGGCTTATCAAGTAACTGATAGAAAGTGTTGCATGCGTAGGAGGACTAGACTAATCTTAGCAAAGACAGGGATAAATGTTCAACGCCCCATTCCTAGATTTGCATTATTAGTGCCCTTATTGATGCCTAGCATCAGTGGGATAACACTTTTTTTTTTTATGTTGGGGTTTTTTTGCTGAAGAAAATAAATCAGGATCAGTTTGGATGTGGCCTTGTTCTCAGTTGCAGTGGATCCCTGGGTGTCCTAACAGATAAACTGTTCCCTGAGCTGCAGAGGGTCCTGGGGGAGTCTGGCTCCTGGCAAAGTCCCTGGCCCCAAAGCTTCCCCACAGCTTCCTCCCAGACTTGTCTTCCAGGGGAAGAGTTGCCCCCTGTGCTGCCTGGATGCCCACTGGAGCATGGGTGGCCTGGCAGCAGACTGAGCCAGCAGGCAGAGAGCCACATCAGGAGTAAAGTCAGCTCTGAGCCAGGCTGCCTCCTCACTTGCTTCTTTGCTGGACTTGAAAGCAAAATGGACATCTTGCTGTGGAAAACCTCGATGCCAGTGCATCAAGCGTTCTCCACTGGAGAGGCCTGCCAGGAGGCAGCCCTGCACTGCTCCTGCTGCCTGGCAGAGCCACTGTGGCACAGAAAGGTGTCCAGCCAAAAGAGGGACAAGCTTTACCTTGGAGCAGCAGGGTTTCTTGGTGGGAGCCATAGTGCTCCTGGGCCAGGAAATGCCTGGGGACAGTGTTCTTTCCTCCTTAGACTGCATAGCTGCACCTTGTCTTCCAAAGTGGTCTTTGCTCAAAAAGTGATTGTCACACTAAATTCTCCCAGGAGGAAGAGATTTTTTTATTATTATTATTTGTAGTGAGATAGCAAAACATACAAACAAAAGAGATTTCACAAAAATACTTCTATGATTATTTTTCTGGAGCATGCACAAAAGCTGTTGTGTTTGGCAATCAATTTAACAGCCACTTGTGTTGTTCAACCCTTTACCTTTAAATAACACTCCTAAATACTCCTGTATTGTTTTATCTGCCTGTTCCATGATGCTTCTGCAGGAAAAATTACCTCATATATTTGCACCTCCCATATTTGCACACTGTAAAGTTCATAATTAGAAAATCAACAGGAAAAACCACGCCTTTGAATTCTGCACAGCCTAAAGCACCTCTCAAAAGAAGACCACTGAACAAAACCTTCCTGTCATTTTGTTTTTTACTTCCAGGGCGAGGTTTGAAGCATTTTTTGTACAGGAATCAATGTACAGTACAGGAAGTGCAGAAAGGCAGGAGCTGCAGTCTGCTCAGTAGCCTCTATAGATGCAATTTAGAGAAAGCCATGCAGCAATCCCAAGAAAGAGATGTTGTTTTACATAGACTACATGTCTATTGTACCAGCAGCTTTGTGGTTTCTTTCCCCTCTTTATGTTTTACATCATTCCTCTCAGTACTGAAAAAAAATCAGGCTTAGGATTTTAATCCTGAGACTCCTGTGAAAGTTTTGATGCAGATCTGCACATAAGTCTTGGGAAGCCAAGTGTGATTTCTATGATTCTGTGATTTTTATTCTTTGTTCAGCTCTCACCTGTTACTGTGTAACATAAGCAGTTATACGGAAGTGCAGGATTTGTTTTACACCTTAAATCAAATTTCATTTTCAGCTGCTTCAGAAAAGGAACAGACCACTTGTGCTGAAAGTCGTCTCCTCCTGCTGCCCTTGCTTCCCCAGCATGATCGATGGCACATTGATATCCTGAAGCAAAGGGCCCTGCCATTTCTTCTGTGTGATTTGAGGTGGTGAAAGTGCTTTGTGATCTGATTGCCAAAGTACCCCCAGCCAGCAAACCCAGGGGTCTAAACTAGCTCAAAGGGAACATAAAAAACCAGCTCCTGGGGAGAGCTGCTCCTCCTCCAAAGGATTCATGTCTTTCTCTACAGATCACAAAAATATATAATGGATTAAGAAGATAACCACAACTATAAAGAGAACAGGTATGTACTCTTACATTCTGTTCTAAAATGTCCTACACACAAAACTACTTACTGTAATCCCTCCCTACATGAAACATTCACTAGTTCCTACTGTTGTAGGAACACTATTTGTATATTAAACAATGTTAAAGTTTTCACTTTTTTGTCCTATAGCTAGTATTTTATAGATTTGCATGCTGAGTCTCTTCTTAAAATTATTCTGTGCAAGTTGCTGACAGGTGTATAATATCTGCACGGTGGAAACAAAGCATTTAAAATCATGGAGCCATATTCTGAACACACTTACTCTACTGTAAATCCCAAGTAACTCTGCTGACTTCACTGCATTTAAACTAGATTTATAATGAAATTCAGAAATTGTCCCCTGCTTCCACTGATTAAGCTTCAAAGTCATTTACTTCTGACCTTTTCTGAGTACAAAGACATTTTAGACAGTGTTACATAAGCGTCTTGCTAGATACAGTATGACTTCTGTTAAAAAACAATGATGGCAACAATTACAGTTTCTCCTTCAATCTTTAGTACTGCTGGAACCAGAAAAAAATACTACCTTTTATTGAAAGCTCTACAATACTGTTTTCATTTATGATCCTGTTCTCTGGCTCAAAGAAACTCAAAAAGTACATGTAGAAGCAATTTACTTGGTGACATAGTTAATCCCCTGCGAAATATCATGATTTTTTTTTAACATTATTTTCTTCAGTGTCCTCTCAAATGTCCTGAAGAATACAGCTTCTAGCGCTTCTTAAGGAACTAGTCTGCAGACTCGCCAGGATCCCAGTATGCTGACCAGGGACTGTGAAATAACAGCCCAGTCCAGGGCTGTTAGTAGTAGTAGTAAAGTAGTTTTCTCTTAGTAGTAAAAAAAAGTAGGAATGAAGTAGGACAAACCTCAAACCCTAAACCAATATCAAGCCCTTGAGATCCACCTGAGACAACACTATCAATATTACCTCTGGAATTGTATTGCTTTGCACTACCCCAAATGTTTTCCCTCTGGAAAGCACCCTCCATAGCCTCTGTCATGGAGCAGTAACTCATCTCATAGCTTTACTAGGTGATGTTAGACCCACCAAGCATTCCTAATAGGACAGACAGGCCCTGAACCTGGCTTGTTTTTCACACCACACCTGCACAACTCATTCACAGCTGGGAGCAATTCTGATGTGGAGTTTTGCAGTAATTTGTAATTGCACTGGGGTGGTGCGTTCAAGCAGAGGTTGCACAGCACAAGGTTTGCAACACCAATACAGAGAGTGGAGACCAGAAAGGTCATTAATTCATACATGTAAATACATACTGCATTCTCTGAATCTCTCTTTTTTTTTTTCTGGTCAGTTACTGGTAGCAGTTTTTCAATCTGCATGGAATGTATTTTGAACTCATGAAGTCCTTTTGGCTACATGGAAAAGGAATCACTGCCTGTGTTACACTTCCATTCATGCTACTGATCAAGGTGGACTCAGCAGAATCACAGAATAAGCTGTGTTAGAAGGGACCCTCAGAGATCATTGAGTCCCACTCCCAGCCCTGCACAGCATCATCCCAAGCCTTTTCAGTCATTTTCCATGGCAAAATAAATTCCTGCTACCACAAGCCCATGTGCACTGCATACTGTATGCTCTTACCCTTCACCTCAGCATTTACATTTACCATGCTATTTAATTTCGACTCAGCATTTGTGCTCTGCAGGAAACCATTAACACATGAAACCTCCCTTTTCACAGATATGATCTCCTAATTAAACACAGAGTTAATTAGCCCAGCCTTTATAACTGTGATTAATTCCAACAAGTTAACCTTTATTTTATTTCTGTGTTCAATACAGGGAACTGCTTTGGGTGCTTGCTTATGCCACCAAAACCCCCTCCCTGAACACTGCCTCCAAGCAATGGCCTCCCTAAGTTCGAGGAAGGAGGGACTTCCACAGGAGCTTTCTTGCTCTGCAAGTTCTCCAAATCCAGGAGCTTGGGCCAGACAGAGAATAGGCTGAAGAAAGAAACCTCCTAGCTCAGCTTCACAGTTACTTCTTCAAGTCCTGGCAATGTGAGCCAAAAGTTCCCTGACACACAAGAAGCAAGAAGAGCCTAGGAAACATAAATGGCAGATTGCTCCAGCCAAAACACAAAATACTGCTTGAGCATTGGTGGAAGAATTGTATCTCACGTGTGACAGTGTCCTGAATGTGAGTTAAGAAAGGCTTGGAACTTGGCCTTTGTGTGTCTGCACTTAAGAGCTGCCAAATCTCATCTGACAGGACACCTACAATGACACAATCAATTCAGAACCACAGAATCATTTAGGTAGCAACAGGAGAGGAAGGACTTGTACTCCAGTAATCCACACAAGCACCAGCACTCAGCTCTTCTCCCACTCAGCTTCTCCCTCTGCTCTCCCCTGCACCAAAGCTCAGTGTCCTGCCTCATGGCTCAGGTGTCCAGCCCTGTTCCCTGGTTTGGTCACTTCCCTGCTTCTTCAGAGCTTACTGCAGCCCAGTGATGGCCCCAGCCTGGCCCAGCAGAGCAGCCTGTTTCCTGCAGGCCTCCTGACTTTCCACTGAACTGCCCTATGATCATCACAGTTAAACAAATAAAAGAATTTCCAGTTTAGAGAGTTTAATTATCTTTGATTTAATGCCTGTCAAAAGTTTTTTCCTCCTGATATAAGTGATGTGAAATTCCAGGAAATGATCAGTTAAACCCAAGGAGAGTCTGAGTGGACACTTGTGCTGGCTGGACACAGAGATAGAGCACCTAGCCAGGACAGTGCCAGAATACATTGCCATGTTAGAGCATGCTGCTTGAAGTTTTCATAATACTATTTTCTGACATATTCTAACTCATAATATGCAATTTTCCCTGTCTCCCCAAGCCACAGCCATGGGATCTCACTGGTTGCTGGCCCTGTGGGAGAAGGGTTGAGGTGGGTGCCCCACACTGAATCACAGAACCCCATGGAGGTGTTACACATCACTTGGCCTCCAGCCTGGGGTATGTGCCTCTCCAGTTGCCAGTGCCAGGCCATGAGTCCTGTTGTAGGAAGTGTGGCCCTTATGGCATCTGCTCAGCTTCCCAAGGCTTAAAAGAAGGGAATGAAAGGAGAATAAAAGCCCCTCTCCAAAGCAGACTCTTTCTGACACCCCGTGTCTGTATAATCTCAGTCTCCTGGCTGGGGCCTGTGGAGAAGTGCCAGCAGGAATACCAACACAGGGTTACTCTTCCTCACCATCTCCAGCTGTACTGCTCACCAGAGATGTGTTTCTTTCAACATGTATAAGATAATTTCCAAAACAAAGGATTTAAATACACATTACTAATCTTATTTGGATTCTGTCCAGAAGAATTAAACAAAAGCCTTTTAAATAATAAGATAATAATAGCAAAATCATACTATTGTGTTTTAGAAATATTTATTCAAAACTGTAAGAAACAACTGCTCAAAATATTCAGGCACGTACCAGAAGTTCTGTCATTTGGGCACACATTTTATGGGGTTTTTTTGAGACTAACTCTTTGATTATATGTTTCTCATGAGCCTGGCTGGTTTTTTCCCCCCATTCCTTCCCCTCTGTGGGTAATCAAATTCTCTTTGCAGCTTCTTCCTCACTCTACTTGGATGTCCTCTTCTGGGGTCATGCCTTCACCTTCTCACCATCTGCCTTGCTGGGTTGTTTGCTCAGAGAAGCTTTTCTTGCTGTGGGCCCCCTGAACTGATGGCTCTCTCTGCTCCCCTCCAGCTCTGCCCCTAGCAGCTTTGGAAAACTGAGTTAATGAGTGTGGATTAATTAAAAAGTGGTCAGAAAAGGTCAACCTGTTTCCCTGGGTGTCCAGCAGAAGGACAGGGTTGTGTCCCACAAAAATCAGGCCGGTCCTGTGTCCAGGAGGCTTTTGTTTCCTGCCTTTATTCTTGCACATGAGGTGCATTTTACATGCAGGGTAGCTCTCCAAACACCATTTGTACTGATTTGTGCTGCTGTTCCATAGGAAATGGTGACTGTTGTTTCCAGCAGATTGATGGCTGGATGGGACCAAATGGTGGTCCATGAATAAGGTGAAGGATATTAACTCCAAACAGTCACTAAATCTTTAGGAAATGCCCTGACCTCTGTTGGTTATTGCTATAAAAGCTGGAAAAAAAATCCCAGGCATTTTTTCTCTATGACATAACCACCACTGGTATGCATAGAATATATATTAGTAAATCCCTTGGCTCTCTCTCTGTACTCTAATCATCATAATTTGCTGTTTTGGGGGAAATACATGCTAATGTGCTGGGAAGAGTGAGGGAAGGAAATCATTATTACTTTGAAAACCACAGTCAGAAATGAAGGCTCACTTTCTCATTTTCTAAAGTGTCTTTACTTCCCTTAGCATCATTTTTTAAATTCTTATTGTTGTTTGGAACTTAAGGCTCCAATCCTTGGAGCCATTTACTCAATTCCTTCCCCTGGGTAGCTCCTGTTATTTTTATCTTGGAGGATTCACCAGAATACAACCATAGGGTGTTAGTGTGACAGATGTGTGTGCAGAGGAGGAAATGAGAGCAGAAATGCAGCATTTGAAAGGGATGTTATGGCACAGACAACCAGCAAGCAGCTCTGGTGTAGATGGTGATCGACAAAGTGGGCAAAACTACACTTCTGTTTGAAGAGAGAGTTATAAAAGTGAGAAGCTTAAAAGGAAGGTAGCTACTTCCACTTAATTCTTAGCACTTCACTGCGGTCTTTATTGAGCAACTTTTTCTCCCCCATGCATTTCATCCAGTGTGTGATCCTCCTACCAATCTGCTTTATGGACATTTTATTGCTATTAAGAACCTCTCAGAAGACACTTCAGCTTATGTAGGACTAACAAGATTTCAGTGCCCTGTGTCCTTGTTCCTCACAAGATGTCACTGCACAAACTCTTCCAAGGAATTCTTTCAGAAGGGACACCATGCTGTTGCCCATAAATCTAAAGGCAGCAGATGGAAAAATTAAAACTATGATGACACTAAGTGATACAAGTTAATTAAATAAGGCAGAGGAGTATTTTAATAAATGCTATCCTGCCACACAAGTCAGCAGTATTTTGAAGATATTGCTGTTGTATTTCCATCAGAGTCAGCAGTAGATGCAACAGTCTTTGGATAAGATCCTCTGCCTCCTGGCAGGATGTTGAGATGGAGGCAAGACCAGTGCCTGAGATGACTTGGAGGATGATGAAAGTATTATTTAGTCCAGTCCTAATTCAGGTACTGATGATACACATTGGAAAATATCTTCTCTTTAAAAGCTTTGGTAGCAGCACATTTGATTGAAGGCAAACACTAGGTCTGTATTATTACAGCAACTTTTGTTACAGGGTCCAGGGAGAGTTGCAAGATCTAACAGGTCTGCTCCAGTCACTTATAGGTGGAGCTAAATTGCAACACATGCCACTCTTTCTATCCTTTTTTGTTAATCCTCTTCTCTGCTTTCTCAAGACCATCACAAATGCTAAATTCACTGACAGTGAAACTTGATTTTTTACAGGTTCTGCACGGACTTAGAATCATAGAACCATAGAACAAGCTGAGCTGAAAATGACCCATCAGGATCATCAAATCCCACTCCTGCACAAGACACCATGTGCCTGAGAGTGTTGTCCAAACATTTCTTGATTTCTGTCAGGCTGGTACTGTGACCACTTCCCTGTTCCAGCACCCATTAGTCCCTGCATTCCCAGGGGTCTGTAAACACAGGTTGAAAGTTGGTAATCTCCCTCTGCAGAGACCTTGTACAAGCCAAGAGCACCTCCACTGTACAATTCCTCATGGTTTCCTTAAACCATCATCTATCCTCTGTGATCAAGCTGCCTTTTCACAAAAGATGATCCACCTCAGCCAGCAGCACTGCCTTGTTACTATCCATGTAATTCTCATTTCTCCATTGCCACTGTTTTTGCCAGACTTTCTACAACTCACCAGTCTGCAGAAGCTGTTGCCTCTACTCTTCAAACCTCTATTTTCTGTATTCACAAAGCAAATCTTACTATTGTAACCCTTTCTGCCATTATAACTTCATTGAGGAGTTCCTCCAAGAAGGCTAGGAAGGTGCTGAGAGATAACAGACATTCTATCTACTGCTAATTATCACCTTGAACCGATTGCTTGGCCTGTGTTGTTTGTCAAGACCACTGATCTCACCACACCTCAGAAGTTTTTGGGAGCCAAGCTTACCTGCTGCCACTGATTCCACAGCAGTGCTTTGTGAACCACGAAGTGCTTTGCTAAGGCAGACCTAACAGCTCACAGCTGTTTGAAAAGGACCTAATTTCACTGATCAGCCATCTCCAGTGACTTGTGCAGCTTAGCAGTTCACTTTTCTTAGGCACTAACAGCAGAATTGACTTTCCTCATTCTTTATTTAAGAATTTTTTTTTTTCTTTCTGTGTATTATACAGCCCATGTACCTTCCTGAACAGACCAGCTCCTCTTCCCCTGGATCATTTTGCTCAGAGCCACCCACTCTCTGGACCTTTTGTTTCACTGATTTCTGGATGGCACTCTTAACTTTCTCTGCTACAAAGCAATCCTCCTCATCATCATTCTGCTTGTAGACTTCTATACTTTGAATATTATCTTGTCTTTAGAATATCTATTCCTGAGATCATCAGATGTTCAGCATTGTTGTTCTGGGGTCTGCTGTGTAGTGCTTCCTTCTTAGCCCTTACTACTTTGAATACCTCTCTCACCTTGAAAAATCTGAAGATAATTCTGCAATTTCAAAGTTCCTAAAAAAACCCTGTTTCCTTTCCACTTTATCTGTTTACTTGCATTTTCTCCAATTGGAGTTGGAGGTTTTCCCACTCATAGTGTCCACACCACTTCACCATGTTCCCTGCCTCTGCCTTCTCACAGGCCAGGATATTTTCTACTACTGAGTGTACCTTAATCACTTTCATGGCATATTCAACACAGAACTTTTTAAAGACCTCTAGATATTCCTCTGCATTTTGTTCTGGCCTTGTGCAAAAGCTTGTGGCTCACCATCTTCTCACAGTCCAGTTTTTTCATAGGTATCTCTGGCATGTTCTGCTATTGCCTGGATTTCCCCTCACTGCTTGTGCTGCTATGAGGCCCCAGGAGATTTGCTGGAACCTTTGTCACTCAGATAAAAGAGAAGCAAGTAAGTTTTAGGGAAGAATCACCCATGATACCAGATGGTCTCTTTCAGGTCAATTTTCTATTTAGTTTGAACATAATAATGCACATATAGATGATGTAGTAGAAGCTTTTGAAGAGGAACAATCATTCACTTACTGGGTTTTGCCTGCAGTTACCCCTGTATGTTCTCAGCACCTGGATAGTTCAAACTGCATGTGGTACACAAACATTTCTCTCAAACTGCTTTCTAGACCCCTTGCAGCAGAGCCATTTGGTCTCCTGAAACACACAGATGATATGAATGCATTTCATATAGGTGAGGCACACAACAAAGAACAGCTAAACTCTGAGCTCCTCTAGCACCTTCTCAAGTTCTTTCAAAACAGAATCTGTAAGTGACAGAGTCAAGGGAGGTTACCAACTCCAAACTTCATTATCTCATAACAAAACAAAAACAAAACCAAAACCAAAAACCAAACAAAAAAACCCAAAGAAACAAAAAAACCACCAAACCCCAAAAAACCTAAAAAAAATCACAAAACTAAAACTTCAGAGAGACTTTGTAAAATAAATAAAGATTTTTGCTCTGTATGATACTGCTCTGTATAAACTCTTAGCAGAGGCATCTAGTTCAGAATAGGCATGAGTTTCATTACAGGTACAGCAAAGGATCTAAACTGACATGCACTGTGATACAAAACCCATTCTGTGAATTAGAGGAGCACTGGGCAAAGAGACAAGCACAGAATCATGTGGCAGACCAAATGCATTATTTATTATTTAGTAGGGCTTCTGTAATACAACTCTGTACATTGACTTATTTATGAAGTAAGAAAGAAATTGAATTCTTGTGTGAAGAAACAAAGGTTTTATATTCAGCTACTATGCCAGCAAAAACTGAAACTAACAAACATGAGCTGAAAAGATGGCATAATGTTCTTAGCCACTGCTTAGGAAATATTGACTGCAGCACATCAAAGCAAATGAAGGAAGTTGCATATCGTAATGGTGAAAGATGACACCCAGCCTCTGGTTTCTCAGGCTGCCAAAGAGCTTGTGCATTAAAGGCAGCAGGAATGAGAGCTCCCTTTTGCATGAAACTCATCCTCCTCCTGAGCATTCATGGCAAACCATTCACACCACTGCCAGGCTTGGCACTGACCGAGATTTGGGCTGGCACCACCAACACTAAGCTACAATAATCCTTTAAAATAAAATTTGCCACCAGGCAGCAGGAAGGTGACTCAGAGTGCAAGATCCTGTTCTCCACACTTGTCTGACCATGAGACCCTGCTGGCACTGTCAGGGGTGATGCCTGTGAGCACCAAATCTAATGGCAGTTTCTCTTACACAAAGCCTTTTAGAGACTCACAGGAGACAGGGGAGACAAGATGAACGGTGCCAGTGAAAAACACCCTCTCTCTTCTTTGCATCAGAGTGTCCATATAGTGTCTGTGACACTCCTGGAGAGCAGCTTTCTGGCTTCCCACTGTCTGGCATTGTGTTCCTAACTCTGCAGCTGAAGTACCTAAATCTCACAGTTCACTGAAATGGAGTGTGATACCCAAGGAGTGTATATTTCTCTCTGCTTGGTCTCAGAAATGGAAATTAGTCCCTATTACTAAGGCTACCATTACAAGTCTCTGCATTTTGCAATTCTTCTCATAAACTACAGGGATTGTATTGGGCCTTCACATGTCACTTCATGATTTAAATGAGTGTGTTTAGGGGAGTACTTTACTTAAGCAGAATGGATCCCTAAAGTGATGCTGCAACAAAACCTGAAGTATCACTGATGAGCATACAGCTAAAGAATTTATTTTCTCTATTATTCATTTCATACACTAAATCATAATAATTTTTACTCTCTTTTTTTGCCACTTTCAAGTTGATGGCTTTGTTTCCTTTCCTTTTCTACATCTCACTTTTTTTAGAAGTAACAACAGAAGACTTGCTTGAGTAAACTGAAATTTAAAAACTGATCAGATGCTTGTGAAAGAAATTAAAACTTTTTTGGGTGAGTGGAAAGAAAAGTGCCACAATTGATTTATCAGTTTTAAAAGTGGTGGTACATGGCATCAAGGGCTTCCAGACATTCAGACATAGAGGAAAACTTGGAGTGCAAAGAACACGCTGAGGCTCTGCTCCTCTGCAGCCTGAAAAGAACGGCCCCTCTGTGGCTTTGCTCTGTGTTGGCTTAGTTCCCACATTACCAGCAAAACAACTGCCTAGCAACTCAGCTTTTCTCACAACATTTCCTGTGTGCCCAGAAAAAAAGGATAGCACCTAATATTCTCTCTGGATAATCCTCTTGCTTGAGAGGATGTCCAGCCCTCTGTACACGTGGGACCTGTAATCAACGCAACTGCTGTCGCGACAGAGAGGGCAGGCAAAGCCAAACCAGTCCCCTGATCCCTGCTGCACGTTGTGCAGGTTATCTGCTCATCAGACAGACAGCAAACTTGCTGCTTCCCTCCACTGCATCATCTCCCCAAACAAAGGCAGGAAGCCACGGCTGTCAGCAAAAAGGTACAGACATCCTTCCTATTGAGAACCCTGTTTTGTGCACTGCGAGGGAGCTCTCTAGCACACACTTCACAACTGTTGGGAGAGTCCATCTGAAGGTGTAAATAATGCAGCACTTTAAAAAAAATACTGCTGGCTTGAACACGTGAAATTGCTTTTTTCAGTTACTGCCTTTAAGAAACATTTACAGTCATACAGCAGAGTTACTAAGAGTTACATTTTCTTATCTGACATCACGGCTGCAGCAGCGTCTTGCAACTCAAGATTTAAGTCACTTCCCTCACAGTTTCAGCACCAGTGAGAAAAGAGCTGCCTTGAATCTTCCTGCAGCTGTTTCTGAGCAACATGCTGAGGGTACTGCAGAATACACGGTTTTGCCCATATGTTCTCTGGAAGCACAATCTTCTCATCCCTCCAAATGTTTGAGAAGCACTGTAAATAAGCTCTAAGCAGCATAATTAAGAAAGCACTCTTATCCAAACACACAGAAATTAGGCCAGCAACTTACTTGCCGTCTTCATAACTTCCTCAGGAACATTGTCTTTTCAAATGAGTGCAACAGGAAATTGTGGTGATTACGGGAGAGCTGCACGGCTGCAGCTCAAGCCACGCTCTGTGAAGTGCAGAGGCAGTCAGCGCTGGGTTGGTAACAACAACAGGCAGCCGCCTCCCCTTCTTCTTGTACTTTGCATGTCAATCTTAAACTGACGCCACGTGGAGAGAAGTGACTTTAAGATCTACTGGAAATATGTCTGTGAAGAGGCTTTATTTCTCAGAGCTCTGTGCTCAGAATTGCAGTGCTTACCTCTGTGGAGTGCTCCGAGACTACAGATGAAAAGCATCCGAGGTCTGCTACCGTTTAACACTGATTTTATCTGGGTAGGTGTTTGTGGTCTTTATTAAAGGCAATACTGACCTTTAGTTCCTCTTTGTCACATAGGGATGAACTTGGACCTCCTGCCCTGCCTTTTGCTGCAGTGTGGTAGAGATGTGCGTGCTCGAGGGTTGAATGGGTCCGCAGACATCTCCAAGTGCCCCTGCATTCTCTGCTGAGACAGAAAGTTGCCCATAAGTTAATCAGGA
Organism: Phylloscopus whistleri; assembly: GCA_017589585.1. Classification (NCBI taxonomy): domain Eukaryota; kingdom Metazoa; phylum Chordata; class Aves; order Passeriformes; family Phylloscopidae; genus Phylloscopus; species Phylloscopus whistleri. Next base: position 1,028,631 of record JADMLD010000712.1, read on the forward strand.
CCCTGCTCCTACCTTTTTAATCAGGGTTTCATAGTAGGGCAGACAGCTCACTGAATCTGTGCCAGTGTCCCACAGCCTTTTAGACAGGAACTACAATCTCTTTTTTGTTTCTGAATTAGCATCTGACAGATGCAGAAAGCTTCCACTAACATCCAGCTCACAGAAATATGCATGTAAGACTGGGAACTCATGGAAAAGCTCTGATAGCATCAGATACTGCAGGCACTGTGGCGTGTCTTCGATAACTGGATTGCCTCACCAGGGTTTATACTTTCAGCTCTGCATTTTTGTCACTCATTTTAGCACCCACTGAACAGTTAGATAAGGTAGAGATTACAGTTAGATAAGGTAGAGATTAGCAGCAGTGCAACAAACTATCCATGCAAGTGGATGAAATGGTGACCATTAAGTTATAACTGCAAGAACAGTTGAAAAATCTTGCAGAGATGTTGTGGTTGCAAAAGATGTCAGAATTACAGAAAGGAGCAATTGTACAGGACTGCTGAAGGGCAGATCCTACCTACAGAACCTGTGGCATGAGTCAAGAAACTTGCAGAATTCCTCCAGGAACTCCATCTGACTCTGCAGGGTTTGTGAACAGGGAAAAGTGTTTGCAAGCTGAGTCAGCTCCACGACACAGACTCCAGGAGGTCCTGCTTACACAGCTACGTGTCAGACTAAAAATCACTGGAGACACACATGTAAAAGGAAACATCTGTGCCAGCAAGTTAGCAATTCTGTCTTGCACAACACAAGTCAAAAGGCACGGAAGGAGAAGTTTTACCTAGCTTTGGTGAAATCCATCTGGTTTCTTTGCATTTTCCCCATTAAATACAGGCAGTCTTTCCTTGCTGCATCTGCAGATAACCTGAACAGCAGTGTCTGTAAAAACATGGTTTGAACTTCCATAGAACCCCTGCCTGCACCAAGCACACCTGCTGTGTGTTATTTGACACTCTAGGTAATCTTGCCACTTTTTGAAGAACCTGCAAACGCAGACAAAAAGTAGCATTTCCCCCCACCTCTGCTACCATCTTATCAGCAGATAAGGGTAGCAGATGATTTGACAAGAATGGTGGGTATTACTCACTGACTGAAGTGAAGAGGATGGCCCCTGACAAGTCAGACACCTCTGTAATTGATCCAGAATTAAAGGTCCTTTTGTCTTTGAGTTTCATCTTCCATTTCCTGTCTGGGTTCTTCTTATTGCCTTAACCCTCTCTTTCCTTTTCAAGTGACTCTTCACTTTCCAGCTTCCTCACTTCTCTCTTATTCCTAGAATCACACAATCTTTTCAGTTGGAGTGCACCTTTAAATGTCATGTAGTCCAAACCCCCTGAATTGAGCAGGGACATCTTCCACTGGACCAGGTTGCTCAGAGCTCTGTCCAACTCGACCTTGAATATTTCCAGGAATGGTGCATCCACCACCTTCTGAGCAATCCGTGCCAGTGTTTTACCATAAAAAGTTTGTTCCTTATATGTAATCTAAATCTATCCTCTTTCAGATTAAAACCATTGCCCCTTGTCCTGTTGCTACAGGCCCTAGTAAAAAGTTTGACTGCATGACCTCCTCTTACTAAGAAGACTTCTAGTAAGTAAACATGCAAATTTCTTAAAAAATTAAAGGCCTTTTTATATTTTGATTGTTTCCCTTTCTCCCCATACTCTTCCCTTCAGAATGGACTGTATAATGCAATCCTTGTGATTGCTCTCTCCTTTCTCTCCTTGTCCCCCAGCTTTTTTAGGAATAACCATTATTTCTCTTTCTTCAGTTTAACATTGCTGACCCTCTGTGGAAGTTCATCCAGCTGCCCTGTCCTCTCTCTCAGCCCATTACTCTGGGCAAGGATTACCAGTTATTTTGAGCTGTACTGCAGGAATGTAACTGACCTGCAGTGTGAGAGAGGAAAGAGGATCCAGCTGCAACATGCTAGGGACCAGCTTCCCAAAATAACTCTGGCTTTTAGATGACTGGCTTTCTATTTAACTTCAGAGACCTAATTCTTACATGACACACCCAACAGCTAAAGGAAAAGGCACCTGAACTACACAAGCACTTACAAGCTCACAGGGAAGAGATGCCAACACAGCTGCAGAAGAGGTACCAACTTTGGCCTCAGCATGGGATGGGGTTCTCTTAATCCCATGTGTTGGAAGTGTTGCTCTTTTAATTGAATATTAACACATTTACACTGTGTCTCTTTTTGTTCTTGATGTTTAAGCATTCACCTGGGTTTGGGGAAACCCACTTATTGTTTGGATATTTAATGATTCACAAGAGCAGATGGAAGAACCTAAGTCTTCCTTTCCTCCCCCGATCTAGACAAGTGGTCTAGTAATGAAGTTATTGCTTTTCTCAAATTACTACGTAAAGCTGTCCCATTTTGCAATGAAAATGTTAAAACTACCTCCTACAGCATTATGTAGCTAATTTAAGCATTCATAATAGATATGAGTTCAAAAACTCATGACCAGAAAATGAACTTGAACTTACACAGGTGTTTGAACTATTGTTTAAAGGGCAAATTATCCTGTACATTGAACCAGATTCATTGAATACCAAATGTACCTGGTTGTACCACTGAGTTCAGTAGATATTTGCTGAAAATAGAGACCTCAGTGTAGCTTAGCTACATGCACTAGGTAGCAACAGACTGTACACAAAACATACACTTAACTCCTGGGGGAACTTCACTGCTGGAAAATTGGCACGGAGGAACTCCCTTTTGTGCTGTACAGAAGAACTGCAGGGGATCTGAAGATATAAATTTTTAACTCTGATACCCAAGTCTTTGTTTTTCTGATGCAATACTCTTGAGGCTAAATGAAACTCTGAAATATGTTTCCTTGCTAGGAGATCCATCTCCTCATGGGATTAATGGAGTTTGCACACTGCCACTTTCTCTTGGGATCCAGACAATTGTTCAGATAATTATTGTTAAGATAAATATTGATTTAGCTACCACTGATTGCATTTGGGCAATGTTAAAACATTATCTGCCTGTGGATCCCTCCCTGCATTTATACAACTCCTTTCACTTGGTGAAACACCTTGTTCTCCTCACCCAAATAAAGATTACTGCAAATACAACCAGAACAAATGGAACAAATTCTTTGGAACAAATTTTTCTTTGGAACAAATTCTAACTGTTCTCTGAAAGATCAGCTAAATCAGATCTGGAGCTCAGGTCTATAATTTACCTCTGGAAGACTGTAGAAGTTCACTGGATGCAGAGACAAATATCTGTGGACTAAATAATTACTCTAAACAGTTTGATTTGATAAACATTGCCTGAAACAAAAGCAAACCACAGGAATTCATATTAAAATTTTTGTTCTCCAGAGCTGATAGAACTATCTGTAGTAAATAGGTGTTTATACAACTTTACTTTTTGAATGGATAAGGAATTGTTTTGGAGTTCAGCCTTTTTGTTATGTGAAGTTCTTTCTTTATATTAGCTGTTCTCATTAATGGACGCAATCCCGAGCAACATTTTAAAAATACAGTTACTGCTTTGTACTTTGTTTCTTTAATTCAAACCATGTGGGTTCACTGTGGGGGAAGAGACAAGGATAAGTTTAAAACCAAACATGGCATCAAGTCCTGCACTTTTTTAAAAGGGGAAGGATTTTCATTTGAAGTACCCTACTTAAAGAAAAACTTCTGAAGAAGATATGAATCACAGAAATATTTCAGGGCTGCTCCTCCTCCATTCCTCATTAAGATTTGTTTCCCACAATACAATTGCTAATTCTTTGCAATCAATAAAAGACACCTCCTTTAAAAATACAAAATTGATTTTTGGACAGTTAAAAGACAACATCCAAACAACTTCTTGCCATCTTTTAAGAAAATTTATTAACACAGCTGGAAATAATCATTCATTGAGCAGGAATCCCCATAGTGCAACTTATAGAAAAAAAAAAAAAAAAGAAAAAAAAAAAGGAAAGAAAAGCAGAAAGGCTTGTCTCACTAGAATAATTCAGAGCATTGTAAAGGAATGGTTAATAAATTACAGTGACTTTTAGAAATGTGGCCACACTAACACTGTGATGCAAAAAATATGTACAATACAAAGAAAATTAATCCCACTTCTTTTGTTGACCTCAGCAAGAACACAAAATGTGGAATGTCAGATTGTTATATTTCTGTTATTTCACTTTGCTAGTTACATATCTGTTTGTTTTGACCTTTTTCAGTCTAAGCAGAAGTTCAAATTCCATTGGTTTAAAACAGAAAGTTGTCAGCAAGGGCCACACTTCTGTGGTTTTGCTTTTTGCAGACTTGCTGTTAATCATGTTGTTTTCACTGACAACTTGAGTTTCTGTGCTTTTCTAAATTTCTCAAGACCTGTGGAGACCACATGAGAGAGAAAGAACCATTGATCCTAGTCCACATTGTCTGTGGTGAAAAAATTGTTAATTTGGTCATTTTCACTTGCAATTTACAGAAACCAGTGTAACTCACAGTATTCCCCAGGTTTCTTTTGAGTATAACTTGACTTGAAAGACGTATTTTTTGTTACTGGCAATTTGTGAAAACTCATTGAAAATTCAGGTACCAAAGTGTTTTGGCAGCCCATCTTCCTATAATATTTGATTCAGTAGAATAAACTCCCTTTTAGTGGGAGGCAAACACAGAACCTAAAATCAAACCTAAAATCAGTAATGATTCAGAGAAGACTTATATATTAAATAGCATTCTTTTATTCATATATGTGAGGAGGTTTTATGTATGGATCTCCCTAAGGACTTATGAAATGGTATTGAATTGATGGGTTGACATCAGACACGGACATCAAATTTGTTTCAATATGCATATCCACTTCATCTGATGACAAAATGTTACCTATAGGACATATTTAGGTGCTGGATTTTTTTTTTTTTTTAATTAGGACATCCAACAAAAATATAGGTAGGATCTATTACCATATATATAAAATCTTCTTTCTAGGAAATGCAGAATTTAATGTGAAATGTGAATTTAATGTGAAAAGCTTATGCTCCAATTAAACCCACTCTTTCTCTCAACCCACTACTTTTGTCAGAACTTAGCTCTCCAAAGAGACACAGCAAAAATATTTACAGGCATAGAGAATCTCAACATTACAACTTATTTCAAACATTAAAAAATTCATTTTGTATTTCTAAATACAGGCATATTCTATATTTCTCTTCTCTATTGAAGGACTATATGGTTTTTGCAGAATCAGGGCTTCAGATACCTTTTTATCAGTTAACAGTATCAGATAAAATTCCCTCCCCAAAGTCATATGCTCATAAAATACTATGATGTTTCTCATGTTATCTTTCATCCAGTTTTTCAGTCACATTCTCTATCATTGTTCCCTGAGATTCTTAGCATTGGACAATATTGCTTCAAAGTGAGGTACTTTAAATATTAACAAGTGATCACACCAAGGATTTAAAGCACAGATCACTGGAATTTCAGCATCAATAGCTTGCCTCCCTCATCCACTGCCTCCCAGTGACAGTAATGTCTGGTTTTTAAAGATACACTTTGCATTTCAAACTCATAGTGTATGCTTCAAATTAGGTGTAAGTTATTCAAGTGACAAAAGGTTTAGTACCAATAACCAACACAACCTGATGGCATAAATTGCTGTGCATGATCCTGCAGTGGCAAAGATGAAGCAATTAACTTAAAAAGCAGCCTTGCTGCAGCCTGAAGCAGCCTCTCTCTGCCAACACCCCAGTACATGGTATGCCAGTATTGTCTGCTGCAGTAGTTGTGCCTAAGTAAGAGGCTGACTTTTGAAATCATGATTTCCCTGGCATCAATATAAATACAGGAACACCTATCCAGGCCAATTCACTCTGGGCCTGCCAGTTATTATATTTCAAGGTAGAAGCAATTCAGGAAGAAAGAAACACAGGGTGCTGTGACAATCACTGGTAAATTCCACTGCAAAAGCTTGGCTGTAGGGTCTTTTTGCAACTGCTGGGAAACAATTCAGGTTGGGAGTGCAGGAACTTCCCAGCAATGAATTTTTTTACCGACTGAAAGTTATCGATCAAGAGAATAAATAGAGAATCACAATAACTGACTGTTTATGTTAAAGCGTTACTTCCAACCTTTTACTTATGGAGAATTCACAGTGTGAAGTAAAATCAATTGCTAAGCAATGGGCCATGAAAAGAAACTAGAAAGTGCAGGATGTGGGAACAGTAAGAAATGTGCATGTTGGAGTCAGTCAGACTCAGTTAATGGTTGGACTTGATGATCTTAAAGGTCCTTTCCAGCCTAAATGGTTCTGTGATTCTGTGTGCAACTGCTAGAGACAGGCACTCTGCCTGGGGGCAATAAAGTCCTCAGAGCCCAATTATAGATGCAAAGAAAGACAGGAAAATTAACTACTTTTAACTACTGGATATTTACTTTTGTGGTTTACTAGTCAGTGTTCACTGCAATGTTAAGCCCTGTGACACAGTCCAAGGGAACCAGGAATGGAGCTTGAAATGGCTGTACCCTTATATTGTTGTTATAGGAATTACTGCATCAAATCCACCTGAACAATGGAGGAGAAGCTTTACAAGAAGCAGTGCAAGTGCAGCAGTGACCAGCCCAAGCTGACTTTGGTGCCCAGTGACTCCACACAACAAACCCACAGCACCTCCCCTGCCCTGAGTGGTCACCATGACCGAGGGAGCCCAAAGCCATGGAGTAAATGATCTCAGTGGACATTGGGGACGTTTTATGGACATTTTACAGGGGTCATCCATGAACTAAAGGAATGATACCTGTGTATAATACCAGAGGATGGGAAGGGGTGTGGTGGTTAATGACCATCTATTTGATAATGTAGGATCTGACCATGATGTAAATGGTATGGAAAAAGGGGTGGAGAATGTAATGGTTTGGGATGGGGTCTAGTTGGTTTTCTTCACAGTATGTAGTATGAGGCTGTGTTCTGGATTTGTGCTGGAATCACTACTGAAGACAGGAGGAATGTTTTTGTTATAGCTGAGCTGGGCTCACACAGAATAAAGACCTTTCTGCCTTTCTCTCCACCAGTGAGTAGGCTGGGGGTGGACAAGCAGTGGGGAGGGGACACAGCTGACCCCAAATGACTGAAGGGTTATTGCATACAATATGGCATCATGGCCAGCATATAAATAAAAGGGAAGGAAGAAAGAAGGGGCAGGGGACACATTCAGAGTGATGGTGTTTGTCTTCCCAAGTAACCATTACATGTGAGGGGGCTCTGCTTTCCTGGGGATGTCTGAACATGGGAAGTGGTGAATGAATTCCTTGTTTTGCTTTGCTTGTGTGTGCACAGCTTTTGTTTTATGTATTAAACTTTATCTCAACCCACGAGTTGTTCTCCTTTTTACTCCTCTTATTCTCTTTCCTATCCCCCTGGAGATTTGTGGGGCTTAGTTGGTGGTGGGGGTTAAACCATATCAAATATATTCACTTGACATTTCCAAACATACCCATTTGTATGTAATGAATGGCCATTATTTCTATGTATGGCTAAGGAAGACCATCAAACTGAAATGCAAGTTACTTCTAAAGAGAGTCCCACATTGGTGAACTCCTTTCATCATCTGGTTTAATGGCCAGATGACAAAAAGCCTGTACCCAACAGCTGTAAAAGCGACATTTATTGCTTAATGAATCCCCTGAGTCTGAGGACCTTCTCTGTAAACAATTTTACTAGCAGTATTATAAGTAAAATGGTGCCATTTGGGAATTCTTATTCTACACTGACAAAAATGTGATCAGAAAAGGACTGTGAAACAACTTACCAGAGATGATTTACCAGGGCAGTGATAAAAACAACTGTGACAGGAATCAGGTCTGCTGGTCCTTTTCCTTCTCTGTTTCCTAAAGCACATGAATGGGAAAATTTATTACCAAAGGTATTTGCTTGCAGAGCAATAATTAGTGCTGACTCCTTTAAAAAATGTATCAGCTGCTTAAAATGTACCAGCTCTGTGCTAACAAAAAGAGTTACATCTGTATGGCACAAAACAAAAAAGATAATTCTCTCTAGAGGCTCTGGTAGCAATTGCCCCGTTCTGCTCTCAAGGCCTGTGCTGTTAGTCTCTGCTGTGGAAGGGCTCTGCAGGACATTGTCTGCTGTCCCAGGGATTTCAGAGAGGGAGGCTGCTGGGATAACCATGGATCTCTCCTCTCATACAGGTGAGAATCACATCAAACTGGCTGGAATCAAAGACATGCTTCAAATCAGAATTTAGCTTTTGCAGTAAATTGGGCTGATGTGTGGGGCAGTGGCACAGTTTGACCTAATCATTGTAAGCAAAACTTGGTTGCAGTCACACATAGCCTGAAAAGAAAAACCTAAAGGAAGAGAGAGAGGAAGAAAGAGAAAAGAAGGAAGGAGATACACATCAAAGAAAAGTGGTCTTCATAACACACTTATTTGTAAGTAGGAAACACTGGAGCCAGACAAGAAAGGAACCAAAAAGAGAAAGCAGAAGCCAAATCCTCTGCTTGTAAAAAAGGGCAGAAATATCAATATTGAACTTGTGTTTTTGTGTATTCCTGCTGCTGGGCTCTGCCCAGGAGGAGCTCACGACCCCACTGCAGATCATGGGATAGGAGGGGTGCAGCACAGCTGGCAGGAATACCTGCTGTGCCAGATCCAGCAAGGATTCCCAACAGCCTCCTTCCTACTGCCTCCTGCAGCTCTGTGTTCCATTTCCACTTAAATATGAAGTGGAGGATTTCACTGAAACTATTGCAACTAATCACAAACACGAAGATAACGGGATTTTCCGTGGACAGCCTGGAAAGACCAAAGCAACATTTGTTTTATTTAATTTAAAAAGCTGCTATTTTTCTCAGTTCCAAGAAAACGAAAGTGATGGCAAGAAATGTGATGTGCAGATTGCCTGAACTGGTGTTAATTATTTTTTAATCACTGAAAATTAAATTAGGTTTTAAATAGACATTATTAATTCTTGCCTGGGTTGTCCAAAGACAGTGTAACAAGCTAACAGATATTGAATTATAATTACAAGAATATATAATTATATCAATTTTAGAGACTATAAGAAGGATATACTGGCTGTTCAATACAGAATTTGTTCTATTTACAGCAGAGATTATTTAACCAAAACAATAAAAAAATGTAAAATATTATCTTTCATCCTAAATTATTTTGTTTATTGCTTTTCATTTTTAACTACCTTGAAGGTCCTGTTTCCATGTTTCCATGCACTGCTGTCATGGCTTAACCCCAGCCATCAACTACAGATTTACTTTTCTACCAATTTTACAAATCTGATGGTCTTTGGTCATGACCATCATGAAAAAGGCATTGTTAGGTCTCTGGATGCTGATAACTGCAGCCTAGGAAGGTTTAGGCAGCACAGCTTGTGTGGATCCATTCTGCTTCGTAGCACTTCCATGGTCATAGATCTTTGCAGAGTACATGGATGCCTGGTTTAGAAAATTGATCCCATTTTAATTAAGATAATAGCTCTCTTTTTAATGGCATTAGATTATTGTATTTTGAGGGAGACCAACAGCAGTCTGCATCTGGTTCCACAAAAGTCAGTGTCAGTATTTAATATCAGGTATAGGAAACAGACTGGTCAGACTCAAGTAATGCTTAAATCTCTGATTATAGTACAGTTGAACAAAGATCAAAACAAATGAGATATTCAGGAGATTCAGTTTTCTGCTTCAGACAGAAGGAGATTCTTTATCTGCTTCAGAAACAGAGAAAATGGAAAGAGAATAAGGCACTGTAACTGCTCCCAAGAACAGCACCCTCTGACAGTGCCTTTCATCAGTTGTATGCGAAAAAGATCAATCAGAGAATCTGAAAGCTGATGTCCTTGGTGAGCCTGGTATTAGCTGGCAGCCATCAAGGACCATGCCAGAGGCCCTGTTTCATGCCTGGATCTGAAGTTAAAGTAACAGTAAACACTTGGTGGCCTTCCATGGCATGTTTGGGATGGTTTTTTGCCTATAAAGTGCTATTGTGATATGCCTACTAATTCCCTTCTAAACTCTTGGAGAATGCCTCCACAAATTTTGTTCTCTGTAGAGGGATTAAGAAGGACCCATCTAGATTTCTCTAGATCCCTACCTATACCTCACTATGTCAGCAATGTCACACAAGCCATGATTCAAAATGCTTTGGCTACAGCTGACAAATCCAGGTAGATACTCCACAAAGACTTCTGTAGTATCTGGGCAATATAAGTAAAAGGAAAAAAAAAAAGAGGGAATGAGAAAGCAACCTTCATACCTCCCACCACCAATCATATATCACTGCTGATCACTCTTAAGACCTGGAGAAAAATCTGCAATGAACTGGGCATTTTGTGGAATGACACTCGATCTACAGTGGGGAAGAAATGTCCATTGTCTTCTGGAGTGCCAAGATGCCAGAGGCACTCTGTGTGACAGACTAAGGCACTAATTTTCTCTGGCAAATCCCTCTGCAACCACTGCAAAGCCCAGCAGAGGCCAGATTAATATCTAGGAATTCTGGAATTTTCTGGTCATTATTGGTCTAGCACATATTTAACAAAATACAAAGCCTTCTGAATTCCTCATTAAAGGGTACAAGGGAATTCTCAGAAGATGAATAGGAAACACTGCTATGTAACAGATACAATATTGAAAGTAGTCCAGCATTAAATTCCATATGAAAAAACAAAACAAAACAAAAACCCACAATAAATTTCTATAAGTAGAAAGAAAGTGGGAAGGAAACACTTTTTTTTCCTTTTTAAAAATCCTCTAACTGCTGACCTTGAGCTTCACTGAAGACGTGTGAAAGACAAGAGAAGAAACTTCATTTAAACAAATATAAAGCTGATTTGCAGTCCATTTGTTGACAGCCCTGTAACACTGTCTGGCAAACAGATACCAATCTGGATAAGAAATCTGTTCGATTAGCATGGAAACATGGCTACAGATGGAAGTGGCTGTGTGGAGGAGCTCAGCCAGCCAGTGACAGGGTTGCTTTCCTTAGGAGGTCCAAAGTCAGAAACAAAATGATGGGGCCAAAATTTTATTTTGCATCAAAGCATGTCATGATTTTCAGCCATCTGCACCCCACTATTCTCCTGAGAGACAGCAACCTTTGACATGCCAGCTTTTGTTAAAAGAAGAGGAGTGGTTAATTGGATTCCTAATCCATTAATACTAATCTTTCCACTGAAGTGCCAGCAAGTGTGATTTGTCATCTTTGCTTCCCCTGCTGCTTTATGTGGCTCTGTAAAACTGGAGCACAGAGTTGGTTGCTGCTGCTCACACTCCACTGGTGTGGTGTCCAAAGGCTCTGCATAACCTGAACTAATTACCTAAGAGATGCTGCAGAAGTGTCTGGCCAAATTCAGCCACATAGGGACAGGGTTTACTTGTAGGTAAACCCATGCCCTGGTACTTTGGAAGAAGTAATGCACATTTAAATGGAAGCTGAATTTGGTGTACAGTTTTAAAATTCCTTTCTGGGTATTATTTATTGCAATCCACAGAACTGAAAAGTGGTTTGGTTTGTTTGTTTGTGGTGGTGTGTGGTTTTTTGTGGTTTTTTTTTTTTTTTCCCTATATGGGGATGAGGAAGTTTTATAAATGAGATTGTATAATTAGACTTTGTTCCTCAGATGAAAAGATGCAAATGATGCAAAGTATATTGCAGCTTTACTCCTTTAATGACTCAACCACATATTGGTAATTACATTTTGAAGCTGCATTTTGTTCAATTTAGTGGGACTGAGCAAGAAGGGGTACATTGGAAGCATCCATGAGCCCAGATTATTCAAGGCATGTATGCATAGATAATCTGAACCCCTCAAAATTACTCCCATTCTGCTCTTTCACTCTCTCCCACAACTCATTAGCCAAGCATAGTTTGCCCTCAGTTCTCATTGCAAGCATAGGAAAAAGGTTTTGGAGGAGAGAAAAGATGCTACAATAGTTCAAGATCTACAGGTAATATGCATAAAACTGAGCTCAGTGTTTTAAAACACCATACATTTAGAGAAGTCTCAGATGGTCTCACTGAAACACCCGTGTTGAAGCAAAACCTTCCAGCATTCAGTGGAATGTCTGAGGGTTTATGGATTTAAGAATGGATTTTTAGAGGAACATATCACTAACAGCTGTCACATTTGGGGACTTCACAGTCTGAGGATTCTTTTACATAGAGCATTACTGTGCTGGCTTGGCTGAAACAAGTAAAAAAGCGTGAACAATGAAGGGAGAATATGAACAAATGAGAAAAAAAGGAGATGGGGATACTCAAGCCACGACAAGAGGCCGTATGCCAGTGATACCAATGCTGCTGTTCACATCTGTTGGGGGAAGCTGAGGCAGAAGCACTGGCTAATGGTCTTGGAACATGGCTAGATTGGGCCTGTGTGTAACAGATCAGCAGCTGTCTGCAGTGTGGTTTCCCCTGTGGCTATGACCTGAGTTGTAACTGGTGACAGAACTACAAGGAAATGTCTAAGCAGGACAAGAATTGAGATTATTCAGACATGCCTGCAAAAAGATGAGGACAGCAGCAAGGTCAGCTGGATGGAATCAGACTACAAGAAAAGCTTGATTTCCTGTCTTGGAGCAAAAATAGTAACTTCTACACCACCAGCCCCCACTCATTTTTTTGAGCAAACTGAAGTCTTCCAGCTACAGTCTCTGCAGCAGTTTAGAGGAAATCCTGGTAGACAGTTGCAAAGTAGGTATCCTTATCTGAAACTAGAAATCTCCTTCCTGCACATCCACAAACAAGTTTTTATGACTTTTAGAAATGACACACGCTCCAACAGTAGAGTCACTGAGCTGGAAGAGCAGAAACAGTGCCCCTGGAGATATTCAGAAATGCTGCAGCCTGGACCACCCTCAGACTGGATTCTCTGAGCATTCACACAAAGGAGGTTGGGTCTCACTGTCATGAGTGAGTGACAAGGACCAGCTCTTTGAGACAGGTCTAGGGTCATGATTGAAATAAAGGATGGGGCATACCAGCATTGTGTCCTGCCAGTCTAGAGGTGGCTGGGATGTTTTGTGACTTTGGCAAGGGGACCTTCCTTCTTCAAAACACACAGCAATGCTAAGAAGGGAAGACTTAGTCAGTCTGGTATGGAGCTCCCACTTTCGGTGGGAGCAGGAAGAGTGCCCACAAATGTGTGACTGGACTAGAATCTCTTTCTGCCCTGACATCTAAGCTGGTTTTGAAGGTTTAAGGGGTCAGTTTAGTTGTCTGGGTGATATGGAGGATGTTTATAAATATAAAAATACAGGATTTTAGAAGCAGCTTTTGATTTTGTAAAAGTAAAGAAACAGCTTGTACTGAGAACACATAGAAGATTAGCTATTAAGCTTGGTTATTAGGTAGTCACTAAGTAGAAGTCATATAGGTAAGATGTATAATGTTGGAACTTAGCAAAGCAGGACCTAGGTATTTGTCAAAAATCGATAAAGCAGAACTTTGTGGCTTGAATCCAGCAAAACCAAGCTCCTCATCTTTGGCAAGAGCAAAGTGACCTGAAAAATAGCCAAACCTCCACCGTGCCTGCCCAGAAGCGAAGATTAACCTGAGGAAAACGTTGGCCTTCCTCCCAAGACCCCAGCTCATGACCAGCAGGAGGTGTGACAGCTGACTGGAATAAGAAGCGAGGGAAGGCAGGGAATGGGCAGGTGGGGAGGTGTGGGTCTGTGGGATCAGTGTGTATTTAAACCTGGCAGGTGTGGGTCTGTGGGATCAGTGTGTGTTTAAACCTGGCAGGTGTGGGTCTGTGGGATCAATGTGTATTTAAACCTGGACCTTGTCTTGAGCAGGCACACATGGTTTGGAGGAGCTATCCCCCCATGTGTCCCAGCTGGAAATAAAACATACCTGCTCTACAATTTCTAATTATAAAGTCCGTATTCTATGCTTCATGGGGAAACCAGCACTGTTTGTACTCCAAGTCTGAGTTCCATGGCCGTGATGGACCTGGTTTTAAACTAGATACTTGCATGATGTTAGCAGGACAGCTGTGGAAGTGCAGAAACCAGTGTGTGCTGCAACATCTACCTGAGAGGCTCAGAAAGTTGTCAAGCTGTTAGTTTTAAGATGGCTTTGGCATGCCAACATCGACTGCAACAACAATATATTTTGTCACAGTCCTGCTTATTCCTGCTTATTCACCTTTTGATAGTATCCTGCTTATTTACACAGAACATAATAAGTCCTGCTGCCCTTTACCTCAGCAATCAGCGTAATATTAGACACTTTCATCAGCAAGCCTTGGATAGCCCAGCACATACTTAAACTTTGCTGCAAGCCTGGGATATTCAGTTACTGAAAAGAGCTTGATTGCTTTCTATGCTTGTCTGTTATGCCCACCAGTCTCGGTTACAATTTAGCTATTTCCCCAGCTGAGCAATGCTAATGACTTTAGAAAGGCAGTTAAGTGGAAGATAAATTTCAATTAGCAGGTAAAAACCTTAAGGTAAGCTGTGGTAGGACACATCTTTTTTTTGTTTGAACTGTTCATACAAATTGCTATTTATAACTGCGATGTGCAGTGAAGATGAAAGAATACCCTCCTTCCCCAGTTTCTAGCCACCCTCTACCAAAATTCAATTATCTCCCACACCTTCCCAGGGCACTAGTATAGAGCTGAGGGAAAAAAATATAAATGACAGAATCATTAAGAATGGAAAAGACTTCCAAGGACATCTAGTCCAAGCTTTGACAGAACACCACCATATCAGCTAAGCCATAGCCCTGAGTGCCACATCCAGTAGTTTCTTGAACAGGAAGGATGAAAATACATTCTTCCATAATGCTGCCATTCCTAACTGGGCTGCCAAGTTCTAGTTGGGCTTCCAGCTCTAAATGCTCGAGAGGGTAGCAGAATGAGTGCTAGCTATTATATGTAATGGGTACGGTTTCATGTGATCATCACTGAAAAAACTGTTCAAAACCCAGTATGAGGTTTTAGCCACAGAAATTCCATTGGACAGGCACAAGACATTGCTACTCTCCAACGAGAGCAGCATGCTGACATGCATGACATTAGGCAGACCCTAATTCAAAGCAGTATCAGAATAACTTAAGGATTACACCTCTGCCTCCTCATGCTTCAGAACACAGTCCAGACTCTAATTCTGGGGATGGAGGGAACTTCTAGAGATGATTTCATTACAGATCAGAGTGAGTTTTGCCTTTGGTGTTTGCTAATGTCTTTTTTTTTTCTAATCTTGTTTTCCTCATGCTGGCCACAGACCTGAGCAGTGAACACATGCATGACACTGACTCCTGTTTTCTGGTTTAAAAAAAGCCAGAAATTAGAGTATAGTTCAATAGGAGGTGAGGCAGACAAAAGCATTTGCAAAGACAGGCCCAAAATGGATGAAAGGGCATATACAAAATTCCACCATGTACTGCAGGAACTAACTCCAGGAAGGACTCCATGGAGAAAAACCTTCAGTGTGCTGAAGAGGGTGAATTTGTAGAGTTCTGACGCTCCCTTTTCCTCCTGTCAGATAAATGAGTAGCAGGGAATGTAGGAAACTGTATTTGCATGAAGGATTCTATGTCCTGGCCCATGGCATGATCAGATAAGTAACAGGAGCTCTAAAAAAAGCATATTCTTAGAAACTGCGTCATCTGAACAGATGCAGTGCTGTTAAAGTTCACTGGATAAACGAGGTTTTATTTTCTACAGCATCTCTTTAAATACAGTAACAAGAAGCCAGCAGGTCCATGGGTGCATACCCACTGGAATGTTTTGCTGCACATTAATAACTCCACAGCACAAGGTTCCAGCTGCGTTGGCCAAAACAAACAAACAGTTTTTGGTTTCAATCCCACACATCACCTCTGGGAATTACGTTGAAACTTCCTGTTTTCCCCACTACCTGCCATGCATTTCACAGCCTACAAACGCGAGCTAGGGAAGAGCTTTCAGAGATCACACTTGGAAGGAAACCAAAGAGCAAGAGAACAGCTTCAGACTAACACAAATGGCTGAAAAACCTGCCTGTGAAATATGGGCAGGAAAAGGGGCTGATGAAAAGGACACCAATCATCCAGGATTCCTTTTCAAAGTGACTGTACCAAAGCAGCAAGGTCCTCACACTGAACTTCAACACAGAACTGCACCCCAGCAGCCTCCTGGCTCTTCACAGACATTTTCACCATACTCTGTGCCTGCAGGCACTGAGAGGAACAGCAGTGTTGTCCCTGCTCTGTGATTTGAAAGGAAGGTGGAAACAAACATTTGTTTTACTGAACAGTGATACTTCTCCATATACAAACACCTTGACTGGGCTGCAGGCTGCAGGCATGTTGTCTGTTCTTTCCTTGCCTCTGCATCAGCACAGGAGAAGGAGAGTCTGAAATTCTGGGGTGGCCACTTCTCATGGAATCATAGAATCATAGACTCATAGAATCATGTAGGCCATCATAGAATGCCCTGGGCTGGAAGGGATGTTGAAGATCCCCTAGTTCCTAACCCCCTGTTGTGAGCAGGAACACCTTCCTCTAGACCCTCTTGCTCAGAGCTCCATTCAGCCTGGCCTTGAGCACTTCCACAGATGGGGCATCCACAAGTTCTCTGAGCAACCTGCTTTAGTGCCTCGCTGCCTTCACAGTAAAACTTTTTGTCCTAGTATCTAATCTAAACTGCCCTCTTTCAGTCTGAAACTATTCTCCCTTGTCTTGTTACTACATGCTGTTGTAAATATTCTCTTTCCCCTTGACAATTACCATTACTGATTTTCTAGAGAGTAGATTTCCACTTCATTAAAAAAATACAATAATGTTCAACAAATCTTTGGTGAGTAGTGGGTTGCTATTCCCCATTAGTTCAGTCAGTAGTGAGGAACAGTAAAGTCTAAAATAATTTAGTGTTTCTTCATCTAGTAAACTTCAGTTTGACTGGGCTTCAGAGGCTGCTGCTTTGCTGTGTGACATTTAGGTCCTGACGTCTTAAACAAGCAAAACCTTATGCACAGCCTGGTGATTTCCACCGTACCACCAGCCTAGAAGTTAACCATTTTTCAAATCATAGAATCATAGAACATGGTGAGTTGGAAGAGACCCACAAGGATCAATGAAGTCCAACTCCTGGCCTTGCACAGGACACCCCAAGAATCACCCCAAGAATCACCCCAAGAATCACACCTTTCAAACACTTCTTGAGCTCTGTCAGGCTTGGTGCTGTAACCACTTTCCTGGGGAGCCTGTTCCAGTGCCCAACCACCCTCTGGGTAAAGAACCTTTTTCTAATATTTAATCAAAACCTCTTTATTTCCTTACTTTAAACAAGAGAAAACAGATTTTTAGCCATTTATTAGTAGCAGTGAAAAACTTCACATGCTCACAAACATTTTAAGGCAGCTTTGGCCCAAAAAAAGATCACCACCATGTTTCCCTGTAGGATATAAACCTCATGAGTATTTTTAAATCTGCTCCACTTTTTTGTTCCCCAATTCAGAAAAAAATTAGGACATTCATTTACGACCTATTTTCTATTATTAGGAACCAACCAGTTTGCAGTAGTAACAGATAATAGAGTCCAATGCCGTGATAACAGGAAAGACAAATACATCAACAGAAAACATTTTACAGCTTCTGGGAAGCAGATGGTCATTATACCATTACAAAAAAATACCAAAAAATATCAGGTAGAATTTTTTTTTTCCTGCACATCAGGTTTTTTATTTGTGGTGCAAAGTTTCTTTTAATCCCAAGAGCAATTATATTTTATTGATGGGTTGACCCTGTGTGAGTGTCAGGTGTACACCAAAGCTGCTTGGTTTTGCCTGTGATGGTAACTGGTGAGAGATCTGTCCCTGTCCTTATCCCACCCCAGGAGCCTTTCTTATGTGGCCTTGGGCATGTTCAGCATCTGATGGAGCCCCATGTCCAGTCCGTTGTTTGTGAACTTCTGAGCCTCTCATCTGCTTCACTCCAGATGAGTACTTCCAATTCATTTGCTTCCTGCCACAGCAGGACTCTCTCCTGGCCTAAGCAGATCCATTTTGGGGTCCTCCCCATTCTGGTCCCCCCACAACACATCAGCCTCTCTCTCTGCCTGTTGGAGCAAGCACTTGCACTGAGACCTCTTGCTACCACCTCAGGACATCTTGTAGCTATTTCCCTTCTCACAGTTTTTCATTTTTCTGCAGCATCTACTCCTTCTGTAATGGCCTTGTTCAGCTCACTGACACACAAAACCTGGGCTAGATAGGCCTGTGGTCAGTCCTCCATCACTGCTTTAATGCATGTCTGTCCCTGAGCCTTCCAGGTCCCTTCATTCTGCCCCTGAATACCTGCAAGCAGTTACAACAAGAAAAGAAGGGGCACAGAAATTTTGGCCCTTATTTTCTTCAGTCTCTCCCAGCATGTCTGGTAAAAACTGGCCTTCTCTTTGGCACTCCTCTAAACCACTCTGGAACTGGTGCCTTTGTTGGGATCCAGTTGGCTGCCCTTCCCCAGGAGGAAGGGATGTGTGCCAAGGAGCATGGCTGGGCAAGGCTGAAAACCTCCCTCTGAAATCTCTTTTATCACTGCTGAGGGCTCCAACAAGGGACACAGCCATGTGACCGGCAGTCCTGAATGCAGGGGCATTGCAGGAGGTGGAGAATGCTCTGCCAGGGCTGCCCACACATCTCTCTCCCAGGGAGGAAAGCACCAGGCAACGAGGGTTAAGTGATTCATGCCCTGCTTGCATGTTTCCAAAATCCATCGTCTTTGCCTCTCTTGAGGCATAAAATAAAATGTTATTCACAATAATATTTTATTTGATATAATGGTTTATAAAAACGTGTTAACGTTTCACAAACCTGAACTCTCCACAGTGTAACCCAGGGAGCCCCTGATGTGAGTACCCTTAGTTAGTAGAGGTGTTTTTTCTTCACCACTAGGTAAGTGAGTAGTTAACAGTGTTCTACCACTGTTGTACCACTACTAATACAAACTCTTTGACAGATTTCCCTGATTTTTGTTAAAGCTACCGAACAAGGACAAACCGACCGATTCCTGGCAGGTCTGTCTGGAACAAATGGTGGAGGCAGCTCTGTTGTCTGCAGACTTGCTGTTCCGACATGGGGAGTCTCTTTAGCAGCCTGACTGAATTGCAGCAGAGTGCTACCAAGGAATTTAATGAAGAGAATAATGCAGAAAAAAATAAATAAAGTGATTTTTTAAGATTACCAGCAAGCTAAGCCCACAGCACAGGCATTGCTGTGACTGTATATTTTGCAGATGCATCTAACCTATCATTAAAAGTTGTCAGCTGCCTAGTAACAGCATGACAGATGTTCAGAGCCTCACACTGATGCTATTCTGTAAAATCAGTGGCACCACTAAGAGTAAAACTCTAAGGCTACATCTCTGGTAGTAAATAAAACAGGCTAGACACTTTTCCATAACTGAAGCAATGCAGCATGGCCTGGCACACGTACACAAAACTAAACTGTTCCCTTTTGCCTCCAGACATGATGGTCATATCTGAACCATCCATTAGGAAAGGTCTGAGGCATCCAATCCTTTTTGTTTCTGCAATATTGCTAGCTGGCATGGACCAAATCTGTGCCATGGAGCACTGTAACAATTAAACAAGACAAGTGATTGCAGATCACTGCCCTGGTTCTGTTCTACTTTCTAGTGTAGAGACATAGCCTATGGGTATTCTATGGCCTTCTAAAGCCTTTTAAAAGGCTCTCTGGGGCTCTCATACTTTATCAGTTTTAGTTGCTTACCCCAATGGGTCCTCTGACCTTGCCTGAGAAAACAGCAGTGCTTTACATCTCACTCATAAACAGACAAAGGGCTTCTCTGACTTGGAAACATCGAGCCATGAACAATTCTTAGAGTATCTCACATCAACCATGTTAAACCACCAAAGAGAAACCTGTGTTAGAAAACAGAACTAATAACCATGGCTGCCTAGTCTGTGAGAGGATTTGGAAATGAGAAGGAACTGGAAGAAGAAAATGGGATAATTTTGATGAACAGTCCCCAGTGGCTCCTGAGGTTAGGCTGTTAACATATTTGTAACAGTGTAGACTTGTCATAATGACGAGCTCTGGCAGAGACATCCCCCCATTCACCCATTCCTTCCAGGGATATTACAGGTGCATCCCCAGCTGGTTTTGCTAAACCCAGTTGTGTGTCACAAGGGACATCCTCCCTCTCTGTGATATGAAGTGATGCTGCTTGGTGGAAAAATGCATCAAAGTGGTTGTGTATGTAGTGGTTTTCTGTTTTGTTTTTTTGTTTTTTGGTGGTTTTTTTGGTTGGTTTGTTGGTTGGTTGGTTTTTTGTTTGTTTTTGTTGTTTTTTTATCATCACAGTTTTGCATATTCCTATAAGCTCTAAAAAGTTATATAGAAAACCTGAAATATTTCTGAACTTTCACTTTTCTGTATTTCTCTAGACTAGAAATAAGTATGGATAAAATACAATTCTCTCATCCTCCTGGCGTTATTGCTAACACACAAATTGCTGACTGGATTCAAAGCTTGCTGAATTTAAGAGCTTTAACAGCAAGAAAATGGCCTCAGCTTCCTGACCACTGATGTGCTCATTTTGTAAACCTCAACATCTATGAATCTGTGGGCTTCTTAGACTTAGTGCTTAAAACTAGTGAGAACAATAGCAAAAAAACTATCTGCTTAATTGCATTTATTAAGGGTCAGTTCAGTTTTGCATCTACCTTTTGAATTCTGTTGGAAAAAGAAATGTACAATTCAATTAGGATTTGATGATACCAATGCTGATGCCACAGGCACAGCCCATATCCCCTCAGGAAGGGCAGGAGCTTCCCCACTGAAAGGCTTGATGTGCATTAGTGCAATGGTTTGTGGGTTGCTGGAAGCTTTTAAATTACACGTTTCCAGAGTAAAGGGGTATGCATAGGGAAAGAAAAATGGAAATAAGAAAAAAGAAAAAAGCAGAAAATACTCCATCTGGGTGTGCTTGGGGTTGGAAAGCAGGCCAGGGCTGCCTGCAGAGGCACGATGGCATTTGGAGACACAGGGATCCTATTCCAGCTGTGCCGTGTGTGGGGTGAGTGCGGAGCCTGTGTTTGTCACAGGCTGAGGTCAGGCCGTGGGAATGTAACAGAAGAGGAGCCAGATCAAAAGCAGGGTCTCTTCTATGTGTTTCTCCCTCAAATCCCATGCTCAGAGGGCAGGCTTGTTGCAGTGTGCATTTCAGATATAGCGAGCTGGAAAATTGTGGTACTGGAGGTTACACAGCTGCAAATTAGGTAAGGACCAGGCACAAAGCTCTAAACTGATGAAAAAGAGGAACAAGAGCAAATAGATGCCTAATGAAGTGAACATTTACCTTTTAAACACTGATCTTGGACTGACTGGATGGTGGAAGCGGGAGAGAGGGAAAAGGTACAGAGAAAAATGATCTTGAGAACATCTTGATTTTTAAGAATATTCCTTTGGGCAGGCATGACGTAAGACAGAGCAAACTTGAGGAGCCAATTCCTGAAATTAGCCCCACCAAAAAGCACTTGAAGAGGGAATTCAGCTGTGGTTTGAGAGCACAAGGACTTCCAGGAATTAATCTGATCTCCCAGCTCTGCCTGGCACCATGTCAGAGGGAGAGGAGCTGGGACATGAGCAGGCTTTAAGCTGAAGGTGTCAGATGGAAGTTTTGCTTCTCCATTCTCTGTAAGACAGGGCTGACTTTGGAAAGCACCATATTTAAAAGAAATAGTTTGTGACACAACTTCAACACATTTAAAATGCACAAAAAAATCAGAACCTAACTGTTTAGTAATTCTTCTTTGCAGTGTGACAAATAATGTTTCAATATTTGCATGCCCAGGCATCAGTAAACATCTTGAAAAATAAGCCTAAAGCACTAAATTTACACCTAAATTATTGACGTGCTGTTGAGATATCCAAGGTGCCCAGCCATCATCCCGACTCCAGAGGAAGATCTTGGAAGCAAATCAAAAAGGGTAGGGGAACAAAACAGATTGCTGGAGGCAGATCCTGCGTTCTGATTATTTGGGCCCAACACAGTCACCACGCAATCAGGAGTTGGTGATGGGAAGCTCCAAATTGCACAAATGGCTTCCAGCTCTTTTTTTTTTTGTAGAGCAGAGTGTGCAGAAATGGAGCAGCCGGCAGCAAATCAAACATTTACTGCCTCCTTGTCTGCAAAATGAACGCTGACACACTCTCCTGCATCCAGGGCTGCCTCAGCACGAGCAGAGCCGTGAAGGAGAGCATCATGACATCAATTCTTCGGCAGAACAAGGAGGTACAGCAAGGGCACTGCCACACTGCTTCAGAAGGACATTCATAGCCCCCACAACTGTCTGGAGCCCTTGTGCACAGACAGCAGCTGATGAAGGACTGCACAGCCAGTCCTCAGGAGCTTGCTCCCGTTATCTCTCACCCGAGAAAAAGAAGAAGCCCCATCAGACTGGATATTTTAGTGGTATGACATGGCCAGGAGCAAAATGCCATATGTCTTCTGTCTTCATTGTGATAAAAGCTGAGGGCAGCAGACATGGCTTTTTACAAGTTCCTGATGTTCAAAGGCCTTGGGAAATATAAGAAAATTAAAATGAAGCCAAAAGGGAGAGCTAAGCATGGTTTTCTGTCCACACTTCACTTACTCAGCGTTTCTGTCACTGGGCCAGTGAGGGCTGGGATTTGCTTCTCCACAGAGACAACAGTTTGAGTGCTGTGAAGAAGGTACTGTATTTTTTTTTTCACGTTAACTGAAACAAAACATATTTACTTGTGACTTTTGTGAGGGCAATAGCATATGAATGGCACCTTCCACACCCCAAATTAGATGAATACCTGTTAGATTAGTGGTTAAGCAGTATCAGAAGCAAGAAAGTGGCATCATGATGTGCAGCCATTGTTCAGTGAATTTGAACAATGAGGAAGAGAGTTGAAATTTATATAAACTGCTTCATCTGGGACTAGCTGACTTGACCACCAGAAGATGAAACACATGAAATGGAATTTATATAATGGAATAAGCTTTGCTCATTTGCTGAGCTGGAAGAACTGGAAATTTAGGAAAATGTACATAAATAATTCCTATGATTTAATTTCTTTTTTTCTAGAAAAGCTGAAAAGAAATTCTTTAAATGGCATGCAAAAATATGCCAACTTCTGCCTTAAAATTTAAGCTGAAATTAACTTAAATATATAAAAATTGTTTTAGAATATAGGACAGTCTAAAAAATATCCTTATGCAGTGACAAATTCTGTTATCATTTTAGTGTTGAGGATTGTTAAGAGAGAAAGAGAGGAATTCCTAACAGAAGGGAATGAAAATCATCAAAGGATTTATATGTTAACAAATAGGATTCTACCAAAGATCATCTATTTCAGAGAAAAGCACCATCTGTCACTCTTATACACAAAAAGGAAAAAAAAAAGGGGGGGGGGTGAAACCAGATTTTGGAGCTCCCTCTGCTGGAAGCAGTTACTTTTCTTTGGCTTTCCCTCAGTGCACCTACCACGAACACTTCAAAAGCCCCATCACCTTTTCAGCAATAAACTGCACGTTTCACTTTATATGTGATATCAAGGAAAAAGAGATTTCTTTCCTCTCTACACAAGAAGATCAAATGCATGTAAACCAGTACTGCTCACTCCACAACTGGAAAAAAAACCACACAAAAAACCCACAAAAAAACCCAAACAACAACAACAACAACAGAACAACACAAGCAGGATTTAAAGACTGGCTGTACTACTACCCGTGGGATTTCTTTTGCTGTTTTTCCTCTCTTTTTTGAACATAGGCATTCATACTTACAAAGCTTCTCCCACCACAACCCTGGTCCTATTTTTTTCTCTCTATCAAATCCACAGGGAATCAGAAAATTACTGTTTAAAAATACAAAAGGGCATTCTCAATAACATCACTGCAGGAACAAGCTTTAAAAACATCATGCCAAACACTGTATTACTCATGCAGCAGAGCTGACACAGTTGGGATAAGTTCACACCGAAAATTGTGTCTGTAAATGTCTTTGGGCAGTGCCCCAACTGCCTGGTTTAGCTGTAGGTGCCCTGCAATACTAATATTTTTGGGATGAGAGGTTGGAGCACGTCAGAAGTGTGTCAGTTCCTGCAGGGTGCCATTTTAAAAAGCCATCCTAGAATGGGGTGAAGCACACAGGGGAAGGAGATTTCCTTCTTTACCAACCACAAAATCCAGTTAAATGCCTTCCTCGATGGGGTCTTTTGTCGGTTTTTATCACCTTTGTTCTTTTTCCTTCCAGCTTTCTGTCGGCAGACAGGCAAGGCCTGGCTTCAGCTAGCCAGTGTATCATCTGCTCAAAGCACCACCATTTAGCTCAGTGACTGCCTAACCAGGCTGGTGTGTGACACACTTGGCACAGCTCATTGGCAAGCCTGGGTATGCTCTGCCTCAAAGAAACTGCAAAAAAACCCCACTATGTTCATCATCTGAGATCCAGCACATACACATATATATGTGTGCAGTCTATCAATATAGAATGGATACAAACCCAGGGTGGAAGAGAGAAGTGAAAGAGCATTTTTGGGGATTTGTACAGGTGTGTGCTTTCAGGAGACAGATCCAGGGTGAAAAGAGCAATGTAAAAATAAGAGTCATAAAAGCACAGAATCATAGATTGAGGTTACGAGGCCAGCACTAAAGACAGTGAAAAATGATGTGAAAAGTGAAAAATGGGGTCACTGAGAAGAAATTAAAGGTGGAACAGCAAAGGCAGGAAGGAGGGACAAAGGAAGAATGCCACCACATCTCACAGTCCCTTTTCTGAGAACTCCCCCTATCCCCCAGCATCAACCTACACAGAAAGGAACATGAGAAGTCACTTTTTTTTTTTCTTTTCTAGACAAGAAAAAGAAAAGCTTTTATGCTTTCTAGCTTCTTGTTACTTTTCATCATCTATTCCCAGAAGTACAAGCCCTCCCTTTTAACACTGGGTTTAAATACTTCACTGCAAATCTGAAAACTCTGTGTGATCAATTTTGGACATTAACATTATTCACTGCTATATTGTAGATATTGTCCAAGATGTAATGAGACTAACAGGTCTAACCCACTGCCAGCAGAGGCACTGCTGCTACAGATTAAGAGAGAGTGGCTTAAATCAATACACTACTAAACAGACCACATTCCACTTTAATAATTAGATTAGACTGCTGAATTTATATCATTATTTTAGTGACACTGGTTCTTTGAATATAAGATCATGTCTGATAACTTCATTTAACTTTATTTAGTTTACTCTGTTCAAGAAGAGTCATAATAGGGATGTAATCTCTAGGACAGCTGTTTAAGACTAATATTTATTTCTTGGGTACAGTTACTTACAGAGAATAGACTTACAGAAGGGTCATACCACCGCTTAGGGTTAGGGGTCAGTGTGCATTAATTCTAGAAGTTTCATCCTTTCATCCTTCCTCTCTCCTTAAGTATCAAATGCAAAATAAATATACAACTATTAAAAGTATCACCTTGACACTTAATCACAGGGGAAGAATGAATTCAAATAGTGAGAACAGGCCACATAAAGTGAGTCAAAAGAGAAGAGTGCATTTTCCCCGTTAGTCAGCACTGATTTCCCCTGGCATGCAGACCAACAATTGCTTCATGTCTTCAGGGTACTGTTTTCACGGCTGCTGAGCTGGGTCCATTCTTGGGATCCCCTTGGATACAGCTGGTGGCTGCAGCTGCTAGCAGCTGCTTATGCAGACTGCAGCTTGGAGCACCACAGCACAGCCACGAGAAAGCCCCAAGGAACAAAAGGCTGCTGTTCCCAAACAGGTGTTTTTTCCCTAACCTCCTGCCCCCACGTGCTATTTCCAACACACAAGCATGGCTCAGAGTTATATTTTGTTGCAGGGTCATTTCCATTACATCTGGCTTTGGTAGCTATTTTGCCCTGCTCAATCAAATCTGTGGGTGGGATAGCACAGGAAACTGATCTGCCTGAGAGCCTGAATGCTAACTGATAGTCTGGCCTTTAAATCCATGGAATCATAGGATTTTTTGGGTTGAAAGGGACTTTAAAGATCATCTAGTTCCAGGCACCCTGCCATAAGTAAGGACACCTTCCACTACACCAGGTTGCTAAAAGTCCCATCCAACCTGATCTTAAATCCAGGTCCCTGTACGTGGGACTGTATGCTACTTTGCTGCCCCCAAAAACTGTGGGTATTCTTCAGAGAGGCCATGGCATGGGTAGGATATCTTATTTTCAAGTTCTGCTGGGGATGACAGCTATGCAAACTCCTAACAGATCAACTGAGGCCTACACTGGTTATTTTTGAAAAGCCAGAAGAGGCAAACAGATATTGCCAGTTCAATGGTAGATGGTGGTGGTGGTGTTTTCATGTCCAGGGGTAAATTCCTGTTAATCATATTAAACAGCAACAGCTAAATTTGATTTATTTCTGATCAAGAATTCCCTTTCTGTTTCTTAGACACCAAAAGAAAAGGGTACCTACCTGCACAATAGATATTGACTAACAAAAATAAGGATTATACAGAAAGAGTGTGACAATATGTGTGATGATAGGATACAAGAATTCTTTAAGGAAGTTGGTATCAGATACTGATATATCAGCAGCTTCTGTTTGATAACAAGTCTTGGAAGACTACACAGTGTAGAACATGCTTTGGAAGAAAACAATGGAGAGTCCACATTGCCAAGTTATCAGCTCACATGAAAGAGAGATGCTGTCTGCTGGCCTTTTCATTTTGGCAGGTTTATTTTCACATCAGTTCCTTAAGAAACATCCAGTTCCAAGAAGCTGAAAGAATACAGAGGAAAACCATCTATTTTTACTCCAATCATTTTTATCATCAACGCCCCAGAGCTGATTGTCTGAGTGAGCATAAACTGCATAATGCTGTCTAAAAATAAGCCCGTACACATTATTTAGTACCAGAAAATAAATCTCTTTAGTGCAGGAAGAACATATTAACCGTTATTCTTACTGATTCCATCAACCTTTTAAAACTAAACTTAGCTGGGTTTGAGTTCCTTTTCCTTTCCAGTCTATTTCTCACATGTTCTCCTCTATTCTGTCCCCAGAAGATCACCAGCATCATCACCAGAACATTGTGCAACCTGAGGCAACAGAGAAAGCATAAAGTTCTCACATCCCAAGATGTTATGAGCTGCAGTGAAGGAAACAGGCTTCCTGTGACCTCCCTTTACAATATGATGAATGAGAAGGTTCCTAGTGGAGTCAATTCCCCTCCATTCTCTATCAGACTTCAGCCATATTGGGGCAGAAAGGCTGTTTGACACTGTGAAGTGTCAAATTTACCTCCCCCAAAAGCAAAAAATGATGGTGAACGTGTCAGGGACTGTATAAGAATAATCTTAAGAAGAAGTATTATTAATCAAGATCTCACTTTATGAGGGAGTGTTCTAACCCCTATGTTTCAGGGGATTTCATAGCTGAATTCCTGACAGAAGCTTGTAATGCTGCCTTCCAGGGTGCATCCAGATTTTTCCCAGGGACTCAAGCATATGGACTAATGAAAAGGGATGGTGCATGTTAACATCTAAACAGGACAAAGATGGCATGCCTTTGGGACTTGTTCCTAGACCCAGGACATAGAAAGTGCTCCCATGTCTTATAATTTAGACATAGCTGAAAGTACCTAAGGAACACCTGCAAATTCATGTTGCATGCACCTCAAAAATATTCTTTCACATGACTTCTTTATCATTTATCTAGTCAGTTTTTTCCAAACTGCAGCCAGAACAAGCCATCTATATGCTTGCAGGATATCAGTTCTGTAAGCCACCCCTTTCTTCAGCTTCTGCTTGGTCCTATAATTGAGATAATACAATAAATACTGTAATTCTGACTGCCACTTCATTTTCTGCATGAATTTCAGCATACTGGTTTTAATTAATTTAAAATCCAGTGTCTCTGCTTCTGCTCTCTCCTAGCAAACAAACATTCCAGATCCAGAAACAGACAGTTAAATTTAATAAACATGTAATGCTCATCTCCTGTACAACCTTAAACTGACACTATGACCCAATTAAGCTTTTTGGCATCACAAACACTCTCAGTTTAGGGGGCGTGGTAGTAATAGGAACCAAATATTACTTGTATTGTTTGTCTGGTTTAGACATCTCAAATAGAACAGTTAAGAGGCTCCAACAGTGGCAGTTTGGATGAAGAAGAAACATTAAAGTAGACTGATAGCCTACCAGCAGTATCAACTTGGGGACACTGAGTGCCCCCCCTCCCCATTGAGGGAGTTCATGAAACAATTGTTTTCATGTATTTTAGATTTCCTGATAGGAGTTTAGCACGTTAAGACTAAAATTAAAGATTATATCTGGATTTTTTAAAACCATGTGTGTGATGTTTAGATTAAATCCCTGGAATTTCTTAATAAACTAGATAAGGTGCTTCCTATGATTAATATTTTGAAATTAGTTAGAGATCTGAAGTTAACATATCCATCACTCATGAACTTCTAATAGCAAAGCCTGATGGGAACATAATTTTAACTTGGATATATGAGGAATATGTTTAAAATAAAGCACACTAACTCACACTCTCAAAGGAAACCATGCTATCTTGAGTCCTTGAACAGTGAGTAGAAACAGAGTTCATTGATTCAGAATGGGAATTGTTCAGTGAATGAATGATGAACTGATTAAAACCTGCAACTTGTGTGTCTTTGCACTGGGCACACAGCTGGCAAATACATGGCATAATGGGATACTAAAGGTTTATCTGTACTGGAATACCTCTGTGTCTGTAGGCACCTGTGATACATGTATTTTTTCCCCTCATCAGAGGAAGGGAATCTCTAGAGTTATCCCAGTGGTGCACTGTCCTCTCTCAAGACAAGCTAATTCTTGTTTAATTTGTCTTTAAGACCTTCAGTGATGACACTGCACAGTCTCTCTATGGTCACTGACGGCTGAAGTCTGTGCTGGAAGCACCTGCACAAGCTTTGCTCAGGGTGGGCAGATCTGCAGTGTCCTCAGGTTTGCACCTGGATGTGACACAGAATCACAGAGCCACTAAGGCTGGAAAGGGCCTCCAAGATCATCAAGTCCAACCTTTGATTGAATACCACCATATCAACCAGACCATGGCACTGTCACATACCACTTCCAGAGGTAGTGACTGCCACTTCCCTGGGCAGCCCGTTTCAGTGCTTAAACACCCTTCCAGTGAAGAAATTCTTCCTCATGTCCAACCTGAAGCTCCCCTGAATGTCTAGAACCTGTGCTGAAGTGACAGATACAGGCAGGCTCCCCAGGCCCTGCTCCTG
Source organism: Phylloscopus whistleri (assembly GCA_017589585.1). Classification (NCBI taxonomy): domain Eukaryota; kingdom Metazoa; phylum Chordata; class Aves; order Passeriformes; family Phylloscopidae; genus Phylloscopus; species Phylloscopus whistleri. The sequence goes on from JADMLD010000712.1 coordinate 1,057,894, forward strand.
CTTGGGCCACACCTGAGTGCCCAAGGCAGCAGGCACAGCTGGTTCCCAGCACAGAGAGAGCCAGGCTCAGCCAGCAGGGTAGCTAGAGGTGCCTGTTGGGAGGAACTGCCAGCAAAGCAGTGAAGAAGACCCACTGATTAAGAAACTGTTGAAAACCTTTTAACTGAAGCTAAAAGCAATCAGGGTTGCATTACAGATACAATCCAGATGCTGGAGTTTCAATTTACACCTCGTATCACTGCAAGGCAAAAGCCTTGATAATTCTGTCCCCAGATCCCAGAGGTCCCAGCCCAGTTTTGCTGATGAGCCGGCTGTCATCACTTCTGGGTGTGTTAGATAAGTGTGCTAGGGAGCAAACTGGCTGAATTCTGTGGAATTTTAATCACCCACCAAACAAGCATTTGAAAGGCACAGAAGTATTAGGATTCAGTAGCAGTCCCTTAGCCAAAATATTCATGGGCCACTGGAACAAAGCTGAGGAGTGGTAGCTACTTCACCAGAAACCAGGAGCAAAGAAATACAAATATTACCAGGTACAGAAAACGTGTTACTATTGTCTTAACTTGGAAAAAGGAGGTTGGCACAGACATGGTACAGAGAAGTTGACAATACTCCTCTGACGATCTTATATTATTGTACTGGTGAAAGCTGTTCGATTAAAGCCTAGAAACTTTTGTGGGCTGCTATCAGAAAAAAGAGAATAACTTTTTTTTTTTTCCCCCCCCAGAGAGAGGAAAAGTCTCCCACCATAATATTCAAGGAGAAAGAGTTTTCAAGAGCATTCAGTTCAAACCTGGATTGCTACCAATTAAGCTTACGTTAATCAGCTTAATGCCCGTGCTAATGCGTAAGCATGTTATTGAGGAAAGGATGAGAGGTACCAAAGTCATCCTTGCCTTGGACACTGCTGACAAGGAGCTTTAAATTGTGCAGCTCTCAGTGCTAATACATTGTGCTGAGTGGGTATTTATTGTCTCTCCAGTTCCTTTTCCTGAAAGAAATAACTAAAGATGGAGCAATCCATTAGTAGTTACATTAGCAAAGAGATCTGGAGAAGACCTGATCAGCTCATTCCACAACCATGTGGGTTTTCAGTCTGAGATTTTGACAGTAGAATAATTTTCAGTAATGTTCCTCCTTGGTCAGGACAGTTTCTTGCCGGAGCTGAGGAAGGGGTAATGCCCAAACGTCCAGGTCTGTGTGGGTCCATGTCAGGGAGAACTGCTGAAGTATATTAGGGGGTTTTTGGCTTGATTATAGAACCATAGAATGGTTTGGATTGGGAGATATCTTAAATGTCACCTAGTTCCAACTCCTCTGCCATGGGCAGAGATTATTTTCCACTCGTTCAGGTTCCTTAAAGCTCCATCCAGCTTAGACTTGGCCCCTTCCATGGAAGGGGCACCCACAACTTCTCTGGACACTCTATGCTCACCACCCTGACAGTGAAGAAGTTTTTCCTACTATGTAATCTAAATCTACCCTCTTTCAGTTTGAAATCATTGTCCTTTGTCCTGTCACCACTGTCCTTGTATCGAGTCCCTCTCCAGCTCTCTTACAACCCCTCTTTAGGTATTGGAAGGTCCCCTAAGGTCTCCTCAGAGCTCTCTCTTCCCTAGGCTGAACAACCCAAACTCTCAGCCTGTCTTCAAAAGGACAGGTGCTTCAGTCCTCTGATCATCTTTGTGGCCCCTCTGGACCTGCTCCAAACAGGTCCACAACCTTTGTAAGCTGGGGGCCCCAGAGCTGGATGCAGCACTGCAGGTGGGGTCTCTCCAGAGTGGAAGAGAGGAGGGAGCATCACCTCCCTCCACCTGCTGGCCACTCTTCTTTTGATGCAGCACACGAAGAAAGTACTCCATACCTGACTCCATGCTCCAGGTTCCTTCAGTTCCTTCATAATACTGGAACTAATTCTAAAAATAAGAAAACATGGTGTGACCCAGGCCAGGGCACTCTGTTTAAATATCATATGTCTTAGTTTGGAAAAGAGTATTTAAGGTCAAAGTCTGTCTCTTCATCATGGCTTACCGTTAAGTGCAATGGTTTCAGGTAACAAGGGCAGTGCTGACATGCAATATATTAAGAAAGAGTTTAGCATATCCTTTGACAAGTTGAGATTCTTACAATTATACTATGATTATTTCTTCCAGCAAACAGTGGTACTCAAAGATCTTTTAAATTACATTTTTAGCATGTCAGGAGAGTATTCCTACCCAAGGAAACGTGATATAATTTTGCTGTTGTGATTCCCGGGACCAGGGAAGAAGCAGTGCAGACAGCCACCGTGTTCAGTGACCGACGAGCATTTTTCACAACAGTCGGCTCCAAGGACTTTTCCCTCTACAAAAAAAAAATTGAAATTTTGGAGCTCCCTCTGCTGGTTCTATGGCAACTTTCAGGTAATCACTTCCCCTTCTCTCCGATTGTTCATTATCATTTAAATAATTAACTTCAGGTATTGTATTAAAAAAAAAAAAGTTACTACACAGCTTATTGGAGCACGTGTCTGTGGTAGCTGATGTTATACTGGAAAAAAAAAATCTGCCATTCCTCTAACAAAGAGAGAAAAGGTTTCTTTTTTTAAGTCTAGTTTCAGAACTTGCAAATGCATAGTCTAATGCAAGCAAGTGTTTAGTGGGAGCATATATCCCTATCACTCCATTTTCCCACTGATTCCTAATATGTGTGCATTCATGTTATGTGACAGCCTTTATATAAGTTAGAGTCTGACTTACTAAGCACAAACAAGGTAAACCAGGAAGCAAGCACTTGTGCAAACACTGTACAAAACAGTGCAAACTCATCCTTTATACATCTTATTTAACTGTTACAAGGTCGAGAATTTCTCTTATTTTTATGCAAAAAAAAAAAAAAAAATTCTTACTGTCATGTATGTAAATGGCACTAAAGGGTTTCAGTTCAGAGTTTGCTGTTCTAAGGTGGCTCACTGTGCCACACAACACAATCACAGCAGCATTTCACATGCACCTCTTCAAAAACCAGCCAAACATCAGAGAGAACACAGATATGAGGAACAGGGTTTATCCAAGGTATTGCTCAGGTTTCATTGTCTTCTTTACCTTTAAAGAAAGCTCAGGATCATTAACTTTAAAAGGTAAAGTTTCATTATATCCAAGTGTTTTCTGAATGGTATCTGAAAATAGATTGTATAACTTTTTGTTGTAGTCAATATGTGGTAAGTAGAGATGGACGCCACACTTGAGGTGCTTCATTAGAATCATCAGAAGGCTTCAAGCATTGGCACCTTGTTATTCAAAAGCCTCCCATACCTTTTCTCTGTATCTCCCAAGAGCAGCTCCACACAGCTCTGGCTCTGTCTCTCTTTCTCCTTCAGTTCTGGCTCACTCCTTGCTGTCCCTAGCACAGCCACCTAACCCTGTCTGTCCTACGTACAGCAGCTTACCTTTTCCGGCTCTTGCACCACCTCCTGTCCCCAGCTCTTCACAGCACAGCAAGCCGACTCCAACTAACTCCTTACCAGCTAAACCCACTCTTTATCATGCCCATGGCTGTGAGGGCAAGGCTGTTTCCACTCTAGGATAATTAACACACCTGTAACATATCAGGGGGAAGACTGCCTTCAGCAGCATCTGCTTTTGTCTCCCCACAACTTTTCTTCCTGTTTTCTTGTAGCTAACACACTGGTTTCAGTTAAACTGCCATGAATTCCAACCAACCTGATCTCTGCACATCAACTGTATCCTATTAAAAATGTTAATAGAGGAGGTATACAGCTCTCAATAAGGCTGATAAAATACTAATGGGAGAGCAATAATGTAATTACAGGAACAGCTGATTAAATCAAGATAGCAGTTAACAGAATAAGGTAAGTCCAAATCTAATGATTATATTAGATTATATCATCATTTCAGTGACACCACTGAGAGGTGATTAGAGATGGAACTTTAACTTTCAACTTTTTAACAATTTAATTTACATTCATTTAATTGCTAATATAGAAAAAAACCTTTCTATTTTCTCTATGTCATTGAGATAACAGTGTATTTTCAGTTCTGGTTTTCTTGAAGAAAAGGTTTCTTTCAAAAGATTAGAAAGGTACTTAATTTTGAATATTGATAGCTAGGTAATGGACCCATAAGTACATGCTGCTGAGCTGAATCTTGTGAAGGTCATTAGAAAATTACCCCACTGAGGTCACTGGAAATATTCTTTCTGATTCTGGCAAAAGCTGGAATGACCCACAAGTGAGTTTAAAGTTTTTAATCTTCCCAATATTTTATAGTGTATTTAAAATAATTTTGGCTTGGGTCTTTGTTATTTATTGAAACAAGGAAAAGATCTTTCAGTGATGCTGTTAATCACCAGCTATAAAATATAGCAGAGATGTCAGAAATAAATATTCGGAAACTGTAAGCCAGACACTGCAAGAAGTAATTTTTTTACCAAAAAAGTTACCTTGCCATAGGGAAATTCAGGGGAAAGTTTAGGGGAAAATTATTCTATCTCTGACTACAAATGTTTCTGAGGTCAATATGTGATCCAAAAGAGCATCTTAAAAATCATGGCTGTAAAGCATACAGACCTTTGCATTCAAGGACATTTTTACACCTGCACATTGCCATGAAAGTGGGAATGGAGTAAAGCTGCTGTCCTACTGCTAGTGTTGAGTGGGAGTGAAGCTGGTGAAGCTGCATGATTCCTTCAAGTAGGAGCTGTGCCTCCAGACCACTGGGATGGACTAGAAGCAGAGCTGCTGGTGCAGCTGCTCAAGTTGCTGACTGCCTCTCTCATGTTGAAGCTACAGAAGTGTTACTTTTCTTCCTTGTAATGTTTTGTTCTGACAGGTGAACAGTGGCTTGTAGCAAGCAGATGCCTTGAATGGAGAAAGAAAACCCTTCCAGAGAAAGACAAGTAACATTTCTGGAAAAATGTGGTGCACTCACCTAGGATTTGGCAATGAAGATAAGCAACATAAGGATGCTGCTGAACACAGAAGATGACTACATCAGGGAACTTGCAGCTCCCACTGTTCTTCACCCCTGCTTTCAGTTGCCAGGGAGAATGGAGTTAGAATAATGTTGACAGCAGGATGATTTGAAACTTGGTACCTGCTACTTAGAAGGTGCCAACACCCTGTGAGTGATCATGGTCATGTAGGTATTGCTTGGATGAGCTTTTCTGTTGGGGACTGTGATTACATACACCTCCCTCCTTGACTTTTTATATGTGGTAACTCTCATGACTATTGAGTTCAAGTTAGGAAATGTTACTGACTGAAGTCACTGCTCCAAAGGACATCTCCTCCTAAGCTACAGTGCAACAATACATCTTATTTGTACAATAACATCTGCATTTTTAAACAACATGCCCTTGGTTATGCACATATTGTTGCGTATGTATCTATACAATGATATATATAGAAATATTATGTGCACAATTGTAATTTCACATATTGGCTCAGAATAGTCAAACTTGACAAAAACACATTTTGACTCTTTTCTAAAATAGCTGTGCTCCTTATTAAATAAAGGACAATGTTATTCCTTGGAACTGTTAATATTCTTCTGTCTAACAGGAAGGAAAGTATTGACAAGCAAAGACACACCAAATACCAAAGGGAGATGACATAATTATTATTAATTATTAATGAAGCTATTGCCTCATTCACATGAAATACAGAGCACTTAATACTCTACCTCATCTTCCCATCAATAAATAGATTCTCTTTAGAATAGGATATTATATATCCTCACTTGGGACATCTGTACACATGGATTCCACTAACCAGAAGTTTCAGTTCAGTTTGACTTTGCCTTATCTTTGGCTTTAGATGGCTTGGTTTTGTAATCCTGGTGCACATCACATTATGATATTTAACTCATTAACCTATGTATCCAACAAGAATCACAACATTCAGACCACTTAAGAATAACATGAACAACAAGCAAACTCAGCCATGTAGGGATTTCTTCTGCTGGCCAGCTACTTAGAATGAAAAGCAGCATACGAAGGGGAGTAAGGCTGACTGGAGGTCAGCATAAGAACATGTCAGCAGAGTAGCTCAGCCACATGGCACACACTCCCTTTTCAGTTCAACTTCTGCCACATTTTTTGTGGCATGTTTAAAATTTTCATACTGCTGGGAAAGAACTGAAGGCTGTTTTTGCAAGATGTTTACATGGCAAATGATTCCTATTCTGGGTTGTTTTACAAACTTAAGAACTAGGTATCCACCCCAGAAGTGCCTTATATAGGATGGGCAATACCTCCGGGGAGCTTTGGAGGGAGCTGGGCTGACTTTGCAGGACCAGGCAGTGACAAGAGTCCTGAGTTTTGGAGAAAGGTGACAACAAGGGTCTGGGAGGAAGGGGAGGACATGAGGAGGCACTTCTAGGGGAGGGTAAGGAGCCGGTGGCAGCAGTCACAGGCTATGCCTGATAAGGTCTGACAGTGGTCTCCGGCAAAACTGGACCATAAGAAAGACATAAAGCACACCTTTGTCCTCCTAAGTACTGCCAGATCCTGAAAGATAACAAATACCCACATATTCTGCTGTTTCTATGAATAAATTCAGCGTAACTTAATAATGTAGCTGTTTAAACTAAAGAAGTCAAAAATATTAGAAGAAAACTGGATAGAAAATCAGCTGCTTTCTGTCTTAGTGCCTTTTCACTTGAGGGAAGTTTTGTGTCTCTGGATTGCACTGTCTTAAATGTCAGGTTTACAATGATGCTTCAATGAACAGGTGACAAATACTAGATTGCTGCATCCCGAGACTCATCTGCAAGTGAGGTAACCAATAAATGAAGAGATGAATTAAAGTGAAATGAAAAGGTTACTAAAAAGATAAAAAAAAAAAAAAAGGATTTTTTTAAAGAAACAAACAAACTAGTAAAAACCCCAGCAGAGATCTGGAAATAACTTGTGGCTGTATAACCAGGAACAGCTCTGTAGTTTGTCTTCATCTTATGAAGACTGTGGTCAACAGCATCTAGCCCAGGAACCAAGCCTGAGGCAGAGGTGATAGCCTGTTTCTGTAAGTGGGAAATAGAAAGGAAAACTCCTTAGGAAGGCTCTTCCAGCAGGACTTTCCTGCTACAAAAGAAGTGAGGAGACAGCCATCAGAGAGATCTGTACATCAACCAGTGTAGTATGTCATGACAGAGAACCATTACTCACAGCTTCCCCTTCCCAAGTGCTGGCAAATGAGAAGCAATTCAGGCACTAAGCAGAACTCTCTCATGATGGTCTAAAATAACATAACTAAGCTCCTAATTCAGAGGGGTGTGGGTCTCAAGTCCGGTCTTGGTTTAGCCAAGGTTGTGCCTTTCTCAGTAAAAGTACCATGCATGCAGCAGGATTAAAAAAATTATGATGAAACTTTTTTTTTTTTTTTACACAACATATAACTAATATATAATTAAATTGTTGGGAGTGTTTTGCTTTCCACCTCCCTTTTGACTCATCAGCATGTCTGCATGGGCTGTTCAGAACACGTGGGATGTGATCTTCTCCCACACTGACTTGATGAAATCTGGTTTCAGCCAAGGTAATGGAGTCTGACCACTGAATATCCAACAGCATTTCACTGCTGCTCACAAATGAGGGCCTGACCAACACCCTGCTAGAACCAGTGGCTTCTGAAGTTTGGTTCAACTGGATTTTAAGACAGCAACATATATATTCACCTTCCATGAACACAGCTTTATAAAATACTAGTGTATTCAATAATAATTGATTTGATAGACCATAGACTCAAAGAGGCAAGTGTTAAAACAGATAATGGCTCAGTGCATGGCCAGGAAGACAGGCTGAGAGGAAGTGACTCATCTGCCCCTTGACTGCACAAAGTACTCGAAAAGAAAATCCATCTGTAGGTTACCCAGCGGACTGTCAGTGCCATAGTGCTTTGAATTCTCCAATCTGATATGCTGTTCTCCAATCATTGGGCTATTGTAGCACTCAAAAAACATTACAGCTTGTGATTATTTGTGGGGGAAGTTGGTTTATAAAGGGAAAGGAAAGAAGTTAGGAATGTTCTCTGCCAAAGCACTGATAAATGGGTTCTGTAGCAATGGCAACAGTGAGGGAGAGAGTAAATCAGCAGCAGGTATCATTTTCCTGTTACTGTGAACTCCTCATTTATCTTGGATGCTCTGAATTCATGCTATGAGTCAGAAACAGTACCACAACAGTAGTATTTCAACTGGTCTGGTAAAGAACAATCTCAGCAGTATCTGCTTTTCCAAATTTATTCTTTGGTTACCCCTCACATGTGGGTGAGTAGGACCTGTTTGCAGACAGTTTGAAAAGGCAACAGTACTTTTTCTCTGATAGTATAGAAAAGATGGGCCTTTCTGCAAGATCAGTGGAATGTCCCTGATGTCCCTGTGCCTCCTTTTTTTTGCTTCTAACTCAGAAACAAGGCCCAAGAGACCTTCTAGGCAGAGTGACCTCAAAGTGACTGGATTTTTCAGTCTCCTTTGATTCTTTTGGGCTTTTGTTCCATTTCTCACGTTACACAAAACGGAGAAATAGAACCCTAAAATCTCAAAAACCTCTGCTCAGTAAAGAATCACAGTTCATTTCATAAAGTAGTACACTGACTACTTCTAATCAGGGGAGTCTGAAAACTTTCTTTTTTACTGATATACTATCTAGCATATTATCCCACAAAAATTAATCACCAGTAAGACACTACCAAAAATGAAAAATTCACTCTACCTAAATTCTACCATCTATGATTGGATTTAGCTGCCTAAAATGTACCTAAATGGCAGATGGCAAACCAACCATGCCTTTTCCAGAAAGTCTGGAAAGTCTCCAGGGCATTATCAAACTTGTCCTAATGTGCTCAGAAATATTGTTTTAAGGGTTGGAAGCTTGGCTAGTAAGACAGTAGCTATGTTCTGGCTTTGCACTGGCCAGCCAGTAACATCAATCAAACCAAAGAGCTGGGAAAGAGGATTTCTGACTATAAATGAGACCACCATGCAAGCGGCTGATGCAAAAAAGTTCAGGTAGGAAGACCATCACAAATGTTCCTAGGTCCAGAATTCCTGACCCTCCTTTCAGTGCAGACACAGCACCCTGTAGGTCACATCTGATTTTCATGGCCAGTAGGTCATGAGTGCAGGTCAACCTCACCCTGGCACAGGTGTGAGGAGCAACATGATAGGGTGGCTCTGGGAGGGAGGTGGATGAATTCCATTTGTTTTGGTCAATGGCACGTTTCCAGTGGAGGAACTGCCACACAATCAGTCTGGACAGCAAATGTTTCTGTCATTTTGCCAAACTCTGAACAGTAAGCCAACACTATCCTTCGTGTTCTCATGATTTCACTGTACCACTCTGAAGTACTTGGGCCTCACACTCCCTCAATTCTCTGAAATTCTGCAGTATTTTAACTCACTTGGTTTCAAAGGAGCTACTTCTAAGCAAATCAAGAGAGAATCAGATCTTTCTGCTAGCAAGTCTCCCAAGGGATTTACTGTGCTGTAAGCAACCACTCTATTCTCTGTTTACCTTGCAGGTAATAACAAGAATATTCTGTGGAGAATTCAAACACAGAAGAAACATACCAGGCAAGTCACTAGAAAAAAATTAAGGCTTACCTTTCTCTGTAAACATGTAATGCATTAGTAGATTAACTTCCCATTAGACAAATGAATGACACAAGATGCAGTATGCTACAGAAGACAAGCTACATATCAGATGCAGTAAAACTCTAATCATAATTAAAATATCCAAGTAAACATTATCTGACTCAGAACCAAGCTACACTAGGGAAGCTCTTCACTGTGCTGCTAGGTTTGAAGTGTAGTTTATCTTCTAGAGCTTAATGCCTGCATTAAAGTTACCCTCGTTACTGACAACTCCCATTCAATCACCTGATACTCATCATCTCTGCAGTGGAGAACTGTGTGTTTATTACAGAGTTGGGTTTTGATAAAATGACCCAGAATACAGACACAGATGCCAGTGTATTTAAAACTGAAATTAAAAAACAGAAACAAAAACCTCTCGATCCGTGTTTTCAACATCAGTTGTGTGACAAGGAGCACAGAAATCAGAGATGAAGCAAAATTGTCATGATATTGATAATACAGAAACACTTACCAATGCATGATGATAGATCACAATATTGGTAACTGTGCTGAGACAAATAGCACATATAGATGCACAAAACATAATGACATAGCTTGAGCACCATCATTTTTCTAAAGTGGCACACTCACATGGAAAGACAATCTGAATAATGTGTAGCTCTAACTGTTACATGAAATAAAAGATAAAGTCAATTAAGACTGCTCTTCTGCAAGACCACTCACTCTGGACACATGAACATAGCTATACAAGTCTTTAGGGTTCATCAGTTCAATCAAAACAGTGAACTGAAATAAACAGTCTTGGGAAGAGTTTAGAAAACTAAAAGCCAAATCAGGCCTGCAGCACACACAGTCCTTGCCTATGTAAAGTATATGACCCTTAAAGTATGTTCCCAGGTCCAGGATGTTTCTATGAAATGCTTTGAAAACCACGGATACAAGCGATAGAAGGGTGAAGATTCAGAAGAACTGCATGCTAAATAATTGGGAGGATATACATGTTACATGCTTGGATTTTTCCTAACCTCTTTATCCCAATCAAAATCTAATGTAGCATCATCCAGCTCTGCTATGGAGAAGAGAGATGTCTTTGTGACCACGCTGGCTTTGCTAGAATTTCCCAACGAAAAACTCTTCCTTTTGCTGGGATTGCTCACGTGCACCTTCAGAGATGGGCTGTGGCTTTCCTTCCTGGTGTCATTCTCAATGGCAGGTGAGGTTTCTGATTTTGCCTCAGGACGTGATGATACAAAGGAGAATGTTGACAACTTAGCTAATGTGCTGGAGCGCACCTTCCCTGTGCTTGGACCACCAAGTTTCTCCTCTCCCTCTCTTTTCTTCTCAGTGGGTGGAGGTGACACAGCAGCAAAACTGACATCAGAGCATATTGTTGCACTTTCTCTGATCTCTTTCCCTAAGGCCCGACCCTGCTGCTTGTCTTCCCCTTTATTATCATTTGATTCTTTTTCCAAACTACATTTTCCTAAGTGAGTCAATGTCATCTTGCTTTTCTCAGGAGGGCAGCATTCTTCTGGAAGCTGCTCTCCCTGGAGCTCCTCTCCCAGCTTAAAAATAGTATCACTTGGAAAGAGAGAAAATTCTTCATTTGTCTTCTCTGAAGAATGACCAAGCTTTGTCCTTGGTCTGAAAGAAAATTTAGCTAGTTTAGCAGCTGGGGGACATTCACTTTCTTGTTCATGGGAACTTACTACCTTTGTTTCTGTCACTACTTGATCTTTACTTCTTTTCCTTATGGGAACTGCTGTGCTTTTTGCTGCTGCTGATATGCTGTTCTCTTCTCCTAGCATAGAAGCTGCATCACTTGAGAGATTTGGCAGGCCAGAGGCAGGTAATACTGAAGGAAGGGCCTTTGCTTCAGGGTCCTGTGTACTTGTAAAGAATCCATATGACTTCTCCCTGTGCAGCCTCTGCCAGCTTCTAGAAGCATGTTGTCTAATAACTGAATCCTGCACACTAGCACTTGGTTCTGGGTCTGCAATATTATCTTCTGAAGAAGAACAGTTGAGTTCTTCAGTCCTTTTCCTCCTTAATTTGGAAATTTTGTCCTTTTGTTTCAGAGGAGCATGCAGATCCACAGCTGCTAGTGACTCTGTTACTCCATTTTGCTTCCTTGGTATTGAGGCAGATCTTTCTTCAGAACTTGAAGTTTTTGAAGTCAAGTTATTTGGAGGCTATCTTGGGCACTGGAGACTTCCTCTGAGAATTTTCTTCAGCATCAATGCTGCTCTCTTCCATGCTGTCAAACCATGCCAGGCTGTTTATATTTTTGTTATTACCATGTGCTGAGTTGCACGAGGATTCTAGATGAATATTCCCTTCACAGCTGCCTTCAAACAAAGGTGTCTGTGGCCCAGAATTATCCTCTTCTTGATTTAAAGGTTCTGACTGAGACCTTTGCTTTGACTGCCCAAATGCATCTTCATTCAAGCACTTTGTGGTAGTACTGAAATTTGTTTCTTCAGGCTGCTGGCATGAATTTTCCTTTTGCAATCTATACAATGAATAAAAAATAAACAATAGTAAATTATTTTTCTTCCTTTTTCTTTCTTTATTGCATTAGTGATACATAATATGCATGACTGTTGGAAAGCTACAAATAATGTAGGTCACAAAAGTATATTATTAAGTTTCACATACAGCTCTGAAAGGTGGTGTTGCAATCTGTGAATTTTTAGCACCTTTGACAGTAAGTGGCAGAATCTAGTGTCCCCAATAGAAGATAGGCAGATGGACAGAGAAAGCAACCACCTAAATTGCATTTCCTTGGGAAACCAAACAGAAAAAAAAAAGAACAACCAAACTGAAACAAACAACTTTGCACTACTTACAATCATTGCTAGAGTCCCTTACAGATTTTACATATTCTGTAAGTCTATCTTCTATAACAGGAACCTAATTAAATCATCCTGAACCAGGTAAAGTCTCAAATGAGTTATTGGAATGGAAAACCTAGGTATCACTTGGAATAGTGGGGTTTTTTGGGTTTCTCTCAAAGTCACTGTATACTCAACATGTCAAAAACATGATAGAATGAAAGTATCTCGAATCACTTATAAAAATTAATTATCACTATCTGTGGATATCAATATTATCAGGGCCCTCCAAACAACAGAGGTGCTTGAGAGAGGGTTCCCTTCAATCTCAGAATAGCTGATGTTCTGTCTATTGTACCTAAACACAAATTTTCCAAGGCAGACAGCATTCTGGTTTTTGCTAAACAGTGATACAAACCAGAGTGAAAAGGAGCCACCTTCCATCCCAAAGTGATTGCATTCATCTAGAAGAAATTATTCTTATGCATTATAAAGAGTGTCTCTGCTCTGGGAAAGATATAACACTATATAGACATGTATAGACGTGTTTAGAATAATTACCATAATTGTTTACTAACATGTTTATTCTTAATTTTTTAATGGAAGGTGGCAGAAATTATATGACTCATCAAGAAGGGATGAGATATATGATACATGCTTGTTTTATTGAAATATAGTTCAGGGGGAATGCATGGAACAAATCTTCTAATACAGAAAGGGTTGTTTTAAAGAGGACATTCATTTAGCATTCTCTAAGGTGCTTAAGAGAGCGAAGAAGAAATCAGCCTAATTTCCAGCAGAGGCCATTTGGTGGGCTATTGGGAAAACCTTTATGAACATTGGGTGGAGCAACCATGGAACAGATTACAGAATGGCAACAGAAAATCCACATCATTAGAAGGCTTCAGAGCAGATAATGTGAGCTCCTGCCAGGAAGGTCAAACACAGACTTGATGCTCTCTTTGTATTTGATCTCCCATCCCATCCTACATTTCTATGACCCCTATGAATTACCTCTGTTTTAAAACTAGCTTTTGTCTGTCTGTTGAAGATATCTCACTTTCATTTGTTTCTGTTGACTCTGTGGTTATTTAACACATCATTAGTGTAAGGTACAAAATAAGTCTCAAAAATATTCAAAGGAAAAGTGAATTCTCCCAGTTCTTTCCATTAATTTCAACAACATTAATCTTTTATCTTCCTTTAACAGTAAGAAAAAAGAAGTTTTTTTAAAGCCTAATCTCATTTCAGGAAGAAAATGTGGTTGGTTTTTTTAAAAATTTTATTTCCTTCCAGTTCTAGGGTTTTTCTCTCAGGTTCAGTGCATTAAAAGTTTTCTATTAATAAGAACAAATAGGTTTCCCAAAGGTTATTGCAGTGAGCTGAAAACTAGAGATGTGACAGTGAAAATTCCAGCATGTAAAAAAGAAAAATCACTCAAAAGAATGGAACTTTGATTCAGGCTTACATTTTCCATTAACAGAAAAGGAAGGATCCTGACAAGCCCAATACAAAAGGCAGCTTAAAAATCATGAAGCAGATCTGCTGTATTTTACCAAACAAGTAGCAAAAAGTTATATAAAATTATTTGCTCAGCTACAGAATCTAGCATTTTGACTCTAAGAAGCACTTTTGAAACTTATCTGAGCGTAATATTGAGATATGAGTTGAGAACTCATTAAGATATTTGTAAATTCTATAAACCAGAGGCAGAAATGATCTTGTGATGATCTCAGAGGGCTACTTTAAAACAATCTCCCTGATTATCCATGTCCTGTAAAGAAGGAGTCCCTTCCCAATGTCAGACTATTTTTAGACAGATATTATTGTGAAACAAATTCTGTTTCCCTTCTGAATTAGTTTGTTACTTTGTGTATTATAACCTGTCAAGTCTTTGCAGCTCTTTGTGCAGAAGATCTTTCAGCTCCAGCCGCTCCAAGACGATTTCACACTGTGTTCGGTATTGCTCCATTGGATTTTCTGGAAATGAGGTGTGTAAGGCATTGATGCCTCCAAGAAGTGCACCACCCTATGGCACCAAGGAGATTAAAAAAAAAATAAATAAAAAAAGAAGCTACCTTTATTATTAAGCACCAAATTTAAAAGACAGAGACTATGTTATCTGAAATTCTCCCTTAGATATTTTAAAGCTTAAGGTAGCAAATATTTGCTAACTGTATCCACACAAATAATCCTATTAGAGCTGCTCACATGATCAAAATTGCTCATAAACATAAAGCAATTATATGATCAAGCCTGCAGATTACTCATACTTGTTTATTTTTATTGGCACATGGAATGGGAAGTCCACCTAAAGCTTGAGAACATGACTGAAAATCATGACTGAAAATGAAAATTAAGATTGAAGATATTTTCCAAATACTTTGTAAAAATTTTGCCAATGTGAGGAACTTTTTTAACTGACTGCCAGAAGTTTTCATTAGCTTTGCCTAATTTCTTAAAGGAAAAGACCTGGATATTAAGACTTGTCAACACAGGGTAAATTAATGGGCAGAAATATTTCTGAATATCACTTCAAGGGTAACTTACTGTTTGTGAAACATTCCAGTGAATTGTAAGGGATTTTAATCTGGGACAATTTTTGCTGTGCCTTGTAAAAATGAAGTAGTTTTTATCTGGAACAGAGCATCTGCACCATGATTTGTTCTACAACAAATAATCTAGAATAGCTCTGTAGTTATTTGCTCTTTGGAGAAAAACACCCACAAATTAGTTAGCATTTACCATTCCTGTCTAATCTATAAAGCTCAATACAACTAATGATCAAGATGTGTATATCAAGTGCCATGGGCACAATAGCAAAAGTCAATGAAGTCTCTAGATCCAGAAATTGCCACCTATGGCACCACATGGATTACACGTCTTCAATTGTGGTAATTTCTGGTTCTCCCATTTTGCAAATAACAAAATATTATATTAAAAAAATACACACTCTTTGGCTAATTAAAGCTCTCTAAAAGTACAACATCCTGAAATTAAGACTTTCCATGCAACTTTTAATGCATCCCACTGAAGTTACCACTTGGGGTATTTTTCGACCATCACTTCAGAAATATGATAGATCTGTCCCACATAGAACCACTCTCTTGGCATGAAAAAGGCTCCAGCAGAACCCCTCTGCTGCATTTGTTTCAGGAACTGGAAGGTTCATAGGCAATGAGGCAGGGACTCAGTCTCTTGGTTAGAACAATTGAAAGCAGACAAGGAGGACCAGATTCCATCTCTGATGCTATGTTCCAGTTCTTGTGATTCAGAAACAGCCAGTCAAGAGAAGAAAGAAAATAAATCTCTGAGTGGGATCCTGATGTGGTGTGTGCACAGAAGGAAATTGCAGACAACAGGAAATGTGCTCAAACACTCGAAGTGCTACTACTCTGAAACTGGGGCCCCAACCATCTCTCGGGGGTAGGATCTAGTGGACAATTGCTTCTGGATTGTACATAATTCAGCTCCAGATCAGAGAAGCAGCACCATCCCATCACTTCCCAAGGACTGTGTGAAGATAGGTGAATTGATATTTCTGAAATATTCAAGGCCACTGGAGATAAATTCCAAAGAAAAATACGTTAAGAAATTGAGGATATTGCCTTTAGAACATCAGGTAATAAACAAAATATTGAGCAAAACACTGACAAAAGATAGTTGCTTTGGGACTGAGTACTGTCAGGCTGTGACCTAAGGATCCAGTGGAAAAAAAGAGGACTACATGGTTATATATCCTGAGATGTACAGCCATGGGCTACAATAATGTCTTGCCCTCAGTGACATTTCAGTCCTTTACTTGGCCATCACAAGGAGCTTCTTTTAAATCCACTGTGTGCATGTGAAATTCTAAGTGAATTTAAGATATCTGTGAAGTTTCATTCCTGTGCTGGTGCTCACGTCACTGAGATACCTGCCCCTCTGAGATTCTGAGATAGCATTTTGAGTAGAGGAAGGAAACCATATGACAAAACCACTGCAAACTGGGGGCAAAGGATCTAAAACAGAGAGATAAAGTATTACAGGGCAAGTTAGTGGAAAGGAAAGGGTGTAAAATGCCTAGGGATGGAAAGACAAATTATAAGAAGGAGTAAAAGGAGAGGGATTGGATAAAACAAGGGTGGAAACATGACCAAGAGAAGGAGGGAGACAGTGCTAGCAAAAGATAATGAGGCAAAGAAAAGATCAAGTCAGGGGGGTTTGGGATATTTGGGGTTTTTTTCATAAAAACAAAATAGGAAAGAGAAATATAAAGGTGAATTAGAGGGTAAAACAAAACAAAAAACTCCAATGAAGTAGGTTGATGATGAAAATGTGATAGTCTTCCTTCCCAAGAGAGCTCACAAGAAATACCCAGTCACAGAAGAACTGTGAACTTTAATTTTATACTGGCAAGAACATGACTTATTGTAGAAGTTGCAAAGACTGTGTCAAAAAGGGAATCTGCTGAGCTAAAAGGTGGCAGCCAATCCTTCCAGCATGATACTGGCACTTCCTCATTTACAACCTTATTCTAGAGACTGACAATTAGGCAGGAAACATAGGATGTATCTGTACAAAGTGTCATGTTTGGTTTTTTTCCTAGAGAACGAATCTGTTTCTGAAAATAAACTTTTGCATGCTATTTCTATCTTTTTTAATAAATAGACCACTTCCTTCAAAAAGAAACTACTTCAGTGATTATTCATATTTTCCAGGAGGAAAGTAAAATCTGACCTTAAATAGCAAATCTCAAATTTGCATTTTCCTAGCAAAAACGAACACATTTGCCTACTTACTCATAAGAAGCTAAGAGTGGAGCAAAGATGGTAAGCATACCAAGTACTCCCAGGTAATCTTCTGCAGTCATAATTCAGGCAAATTTCTCACTGACTCTTATTAGACAAAAATTTGTTACACAATGTAGTGGGTTGACCCTGGCTAGGTCAACCTGCAGCCCCTGAGGGCAGGACTGTATAAAAATGGAACAGTGAACCACAGTTAAAACAATTCTTTTACATTGACTTGTGCTGATCAGGTAGAGAGACACACAGGGGACAATATACATTCATTATTATTATATACATACATTTCACTTTTTGATCTGTTACCAAAAATTCCCCCAAAATTAGTATTTCAGAGTTCTTATATTCAAAACCATATTAATTTGAACCACTGTCCCATCAATTTTCCATCTAGTTAATTACAGGTTTAATTACAGTTAATGAAGACTAATGTAGTATCTTCTGCAGTTTCAACAGCTTCATATTTCAACTTTGATGCAGTGCTGTCATTGAAAAGCTGAGCTCTTCAAAACAGTGCAAGATGAATTGCAGCAGACAGGGAAATAATCTTTTCCTACTTAATAAGGTCAGGCCCTGCAGTATTTTTGAGATAAATTCCATTTGCAACGTTGTGCAATAGATTATCTGTGGCACAAACTGCAATTAGTCTCTCAACCCTCACTGAAAGGACAAGGGAGATCACAAGTGCCTACCTGCCATATGTGACTTTGTGCATCTACCCTGAAGAGCTTTGACTCCAAAAATAGGAGCATATCTACTTCCACAAAGACCTTTCAGGCCAACTGAACTAATAGGTGCTTTGTAACACTGTTTTAATTTGAAAATATTCAAATGAACCCATACAAGAACATAGGAAATGCCATTTTGGATCAGATCAGTCAGCTGAGTAGCAGAGTACACCATCTCTGACAAAGCCAAATCCAAACATTTCAGATGTGCTAAAACCCCCCATGCACAAAACTTCAGATAATCTGCCTATGGCATTTTTTTCCTATCCCAAAGCATGAAGATTAATTTATCTTAAAAATATTCTGTCTGAAGTAATAGTGACTATACTATTTTCCACATTTCTACTAAAAAAACCCCTTCTATTGGATTCACATTTCTTTTACTAATTCTAAATGTGCTGCTTTTTCAACATCCTAATAATAATATTACAGTAAAGGAAAATCTAACCTTTCACATTTTTCCAATGTCTTTTTGCACAGAAACATTACATAAATCCATGTTATAACTGGAATGCATGATTTTCAGTCCAACCAAAGGTTTGGAATTTTAAGGTTTCTAAGAATAAAATTTGTTTCCTAAATGTTCTGAGTTTTACTATTAAATACCAACATAGCTTAAAATCATTTAATGGCAAAATAAACTGTAGGTCTAAGAAACTGTTTGAACTTACTCCAAAGAATGATGTCTCTCATACCTAATTAACGAGTGACTATATAACATCTGGAAGAAAAACCTGTCAGAGGTTACTAAACACAGTGATATACACACAATTTCTGCCTCAAAATGTCTCTAAAATGTAGAGTACCAAAAGCCAATAATCTGCCAAAACTTCACTTAGACTGCAAAGTCTATAAAAAAAGGTAGCAGGCCTTTATCCTAATCCAGATTGTTCAGTATAATCTCTGTTTAAGGATTTTAACAATCAAGATGGAGCAAAAAAGACTCGTCAAGGTCTCTGATTACCTACTTTGCACAGATCTATAAAATCCTTTCCAAAGAGAAGAAGGGAGCTGGCACGTGTCTACATGTAAAACTGAATCCCTTAAATGTGGTCTGCAAGAAACCTTACCTGCATAGATGATTCCATCACTGATACTACAGTTACAGCATCTTCCAAAGTCACAGTATCCCTAAACATCAACCGGGCATGAGCTATCAAAAATAAATGGGTGCAAGTGTTACTGAAGTCAAAACCCAATTTTTTTGTGGTTTTTTTTTTTTTTTTTTAACTAGAAGGAAAAAGATGTTTCTTCAAATTTCTTCAGCCCTCAAACACTCATGGATGGGCATAACTTAAAAATAAATACAATAATTTTAATTTCAATGTCAATTTCAATAGAAACTGGAAGGATTAGTTTTTCTAGTGAACAATGGGGTATAATTTTCAAATTGCAGTTACAGTGACAGAATAAAGATGCTTAAAATTGTGCAGTTAAAAATGTACAGTGCTGGATATCACAACAAAGAGTGTGATACGAAACACCTTTATCTACATGTCATCACCACAGAGTAAAAAATAAGGTCTAATTTTCATCATAGGTCAGAAAAAAAATATTCCGCTACCTGGTCTGTGTCAGAGATTTGGTATTATTTAAAATGCTTTTCTCTACAATAGCTTTATCTTTTTCTTCCTTCTCTTTCTTCAGTCAGCAAAATAAAAGTGATTTTTGTAAATAGATGTAATGCAAATAATTTACCACGTGAAGCCTTTTTCCTAATTGGCCATGGAAGCACACTCAGTTCTTATTCAGTAACAGAAAGACAGATTAGTTAATACCATCTAAATAATACTTTGAAAGAACAAAATCCTACTAAAAGCTTCAATCTCATGAACTGATAAGAAGGGAAGAAATCTTGAATGGGAAAATTTCATGTGAATCTCAAAAAGTTAGGAATGTCTTTCACTTAAATTAAGAATGCCTTCCCTCAAAATAGAGAACAAAACATAAACATCTAAAGTAGGCGGTACCATTTATGCTTGCCAGACACTGTCATTTATGCTTGCTATACAAAATACAGTATATTCTTTTAAATTCATCCTGAAAATGTTTGATACATCATTTTATAAAATAAAGTCATGTTAAAACAGAGACATACTGCTTCCTTTGGTTTTTTTCTTATAAATGAAATATGACATGAACTCAGAGTTGGAATTTTTTAAGTTGTATGGCAAAATATGGGCTTGATTACTAATACTTCAGGAAACAAAAAATATGTTATCTTTTATGTGATATTAATTTTAGGATTATTAATACTTAAGAAAAATATATTTATTTTGTTATATTAATTTCAGAGTAGAAGCAAATATTTAACTCAAATGGAGCCAAGTAAATCCTGAGATTGCCTTTCATAAAGACACATAATTTCTGAGATTTTTCTCTTGAATGTGACTTCTTCCAGAGCTTTTAATATTTATTATATACGTGAGAATGTTAAAATTAAAACTGGTTTTGATAGTCTATATGTAACACCCTTTCTCACAGTCAAAATCTCCAACCCTGAGGCTCTTTAGATGAGGAGGATAAAACAATACAAGAATCACCTATCCCTACCTCCACGGAAAAGCTGCAACTCTGCTTGCTGGCTATAATTATTCTGTGCTATTCATTTCATAAAGGTTAATTGTTAGCCTAAAAATAAAACTGCCAGGGCCTTACCTTCTGCAAGGCGTATCAGGCTCTCCAGCAGGCGGATGGTGGTGCGGGCAGCGTTCCTGTAGTCACTCTGACGCTGCATTTGATAGTAGCGAACGAGGATCAGGTTGCTCTCATCAGACAGTTTTGGCTGTATGCTTTTGATAAGGCAGAAGTAGGTCTTCATCCTTTCCATGCTCCAGAGCTTTTCTGATTTGCTTGGACAGCCTGTGTTACAACACCCTTGTCAGTACTCTATAACAACAGATACCAAGCTTCTTCCTAAGAACTCTTGTTAAATAGACAGGTGACTATGAAAGACACACTACTGTACTTTTGGGGCATACTGGCTGTCTCTACACCAGTCCTCAAGGACTTGGTCAAATTCCAGTGCAGAATTTTACACGCCATCTGATCCCTACCATATCAAAATCCACAGTAAAAGCTCCAGTAATTTCTACAGAACTGCTGTCAGCCTCACTGCCCACCAGATGGTACAGGCAGTGCTTTGGAACTCCTTAAAACTCCTTAAAATGAAAGATGCTACGTGAGTGTATGCACCTCCTCTGGCTGATTTACCTACTCTGTTGGAGCCAACAGCTATCTGCCATATCCTGAACATTTTTTGTAGGGAAATATTTTGGAAAGGGAAGGAAGCTAGCTGAAGAAGCTTCCCCTAACCACTTCTTCTGTAAAGGGAATCAAAGCCATGTTCCTTGACGTGGATGGGGAAGGGACTGGTCAAAATCAAATCACACTGGTTTCCTTCATGGGGAATGCTATTGCCCATTCTTTGAGCCCTGCAGCACATCCATCTCTGATCTGTTCTGCCTGAATTAAGTTTCCAATTAACAGCAAGTACAATTGCAAGGAGTATAGGATCTGCAGATCAAACACCGTGAAGGTGTGAGATGGAAATAATCCACTTACTGAGCAGCCTGGGCTGAAATCTCTTATAAATGATCCCAGAGTAAAAGTAGACTGTTCTCAGCTCATCCCTCTTAATTAATTAGTGATCTCTGTCCTACTCCTACTTGAAGAGCAACCATACAGCAGAAAAAATGTAAACCATGATAAAAATGTAAACACTAATTAGTTTCAAAGATTCAAGAATAACAAACTAAAAAATAGAGGAAAATAAAAAAAAAACAAAACACAAAAAATCCAAACAAATCAGCAACAAAACCAGAAACCAACCAACCAAAAACCTCCAAACAAACAACCCCACAAAAGCTAACCAACCAAAAAAAAAAGACCAAACCAAAAATCCCTCAACCCAACAAAACACCTTATGATTTAAAAAGAGTACTCTTACCTTTATTTTGCAAGATGAAGGATGAAATTATGTGGTCCCATTCCTCATTCTTTGTATCTAACAATACTAAGACCAGGTCAAATCTGCTCAACAGGGGACTGCCAAGAGCTATGTTGACAGAGACAGACTCATTGGGGTCATAATGGCCTTTAGGGTTTGTTGCTGCCAGGATAGTTGTCCTCGTGCTAAGCTTGCACACCAAGCTAGAGAAAGGTATGGTGAACATTGCGGTTGAATTAAATTGGGTAGGGAAAAGGCTTCCAAAGTATTTAAAAACTTTTGTGATTTTATCCTATAAAGAGCACATCTTATTTTGAAAGACCGTAAGAGCTAAACAATGTACAAATTATTGTATTAATATTTATTGTATGTGCAGCATTTTCAGTCAGAGAATAGAAACTAGACAGACAGTGATCTGGATACCAAAAGTCACCAAACAACTTTGCCACAAATAATCTCTGTATACAGCTAGATCATTAAATAGTGAAAACCAACACTACTTATCAGAAATAAACTTACATTGTGGATTTGTACAATATACAAACACTTTTGAATGCTGGAAAGCAACACTTTTGCTTAATTCACCTTCTAAGAGAGCAAAATAAAATGTGACATAAATGTATGTTTTATTCCTGTGTATAAACACAAATATGAACCCAAGTTAACAGTGATGGCAGCCATATCAACTGAAACAGCCATTTTCCTCTCTTAACCATGATGTCCTAGCATGTGCTTGTAGATGTGGGGAGAGATTATTTTTACTCTAGTAGTCCAAACACACTCCTTTTGGGTAAGGCAGCAGCAGAAGCATTCTAACTTTGGTTTGTCACTGAGCTATTTCTAGTCAGCTCCTGAGTAACTGCTGCCTCATGTCCAAAGTTCTTCTGTAACTGAGAGGAAGGACTACAGATCTTCCACTAGCTTACACCCAACAGGCAAAAAAACTTATTCTCCCATGCACCAAAATAAGACTTAAATTAACAATGTGCTTAACCTATGTGTGCTAAGTTTCTACTCAAAAAAATCCTCATTATATGTAGTCCTTAAAAGTGAGCAACTGGGCATATATGTGCATATATGTGCAAGTTAGCAAACTGTGTTTGGGTCTGTTAATTCCAAACAACTGCAAAAAGTAACTCAGCTGAAACATGTCCCTGTCTTACTAAGGAGGCAGAACCATATTGATTCCAAGTATTTGTGTCCAGCTGACAAAGGCTGGTAATTACCCAGGTGAGAGCAACATCACCCTGAGATTAGCTCAGCTAGTAAGAGCATGGTGCTAAAAACACCAAGCTGTGGGTTTAATCCCCATATAGGCCAGTCACTTAAGAATTAGATTTGACCATCCTTGTGGGTTCCTTTCAACTAGGAATATTCTGTGATTACTTGTCCACTGTCTGATGAAAAGGATGGAGATGCTGAGAATAAGGGGAGGACATGATCAGTTAGAGGAGCCAAGATGTGACTGGAGCAAGAGCTGAGTGGAGGGTGACAAGAAGGAATGTGGTAAGGGTAGTGCCTTTTGAGTAGCAGAGATTTCAGAAATACCAGCCAGGAAATAATTTGGGCTGAATAAGAGCTGCATATGACTGACAAATTGAAATATGAGCTCAAAGATCCAAGTGGTGGGTGGGGGTAGTGGGGGGGGGGTAGCAGATTTGAACACACTACTTTGAAAAAAGAAAGGGAGGAACTTAAAGTAAGCAGGAGTTTATATTTATACCACACCCAACATATAAAATTCAGCAGCCTGGAAATCCTCTGGAAAATACAGCAGCCTGGAAATCTCTTGATGTGCTTTGGTTATCAAGCAATATTTCTGGATTTCACAGGAGAAAAGAACATAGCCTCAAGCTGTGCCAGGAGAGGTTCAGTTTGGACATCAGGAAGAATTTCTTCACTGAAAGGGTGGTCAGGCATTGGAACAGGCTTCCCAGGGAAGTGGTGGAGTCACCATTCCTGAAGGTGTTCAAGAATTGACTGGACATGGCCCTTAGTGCCATGATCTAGTTGAACAGTCATAGGCTGGACTTGATGATCTTTGAGGTCTTTTCAAAACTTAATGATTCTGTGATTTTGTGGATTTGGAAAATTGAACCCCCACTTTCTGAGCTGCAACAAAAAAGCTCATAAAGCTCCTAATTTCACATAGGGTTATTATGACCACTTGCAGCAAAGGACAAGAAAAAGGACACAAAGTCTTTGTAGGAAAGTGCCCTGGCCTATAACAGTAAATTGAAAACCCAGCAGTGAAGAGGCTATGCATTTATTCTGATTGCTTGTAGCCTCTGGTCCAGTGCACTGTCCTTTGAAATGCTGACTCATCTAGTTTAGGAACACTGCTGAGAACAAAACTATTGCATACAATGAAGAAAAGAGATATATTTCATCAGCATCCCTCCAACATGTAAGTACAAGAGAAAAAATCTCATGCAGTTTTTTCACATATGCTAACATGCCACTTACCCTGCCTTTGCAACACTGATGGTTTGTTGCTCCATTGCCTCGTGGATACTGGTTCTGTCATGTTCTTTGATACTATTGAACTCATCAATGCAACAAAGGCCTCCATCTGCAAGCACCAGTGCTCCAGCTTCCAAATTCCACTCTCCAAATTCCTTCACAGCAGTCACTGTCAAACCTGAAGAATCAAACACTTCAGTCAGTCTCTTCCTTAAAATTCAGCAGTGAAGTTGAATGAAAGAAAGGCACCCAGCAAAGTGACTTGAGCCATGGACAGAGGGTAAATCAGCAGGGAAGCTCCATCATGTGCTTCTACCATGTAACTTAACTCACTTTACAGCTACCAGCAAGCAATCCCACTAGTATTGAGGTAGGTTAGCCTGGAGCTGTGGAACAGATTCTATTAAGCTTCCCATGTTTGGATTGTGACTTGCTTTAGGACTTTGTTAAATGAACAAAAGGGATTAGGGTACAAAAACTATATCTGGCAGATCATATTGAAAATCGGGACAAAGATTGCAAAATTACAGAACGGACCCATTCAGGTCCTCCTCCTCATCAGCTACTAAAATGGACAGAAATTTTGGAGCTGCAAAGAAAAGTTTGGAAAAAAAAAATCAGTTGTCATTTAACACATGGCCCCAGAAAGTGGAGTCAAATTCTTCCCTTAAACTAATGAAATTAAATTTCTTTGTGAGTTTTTGGTTTCCTCTAAGCATTAAATGAAAATGAAAATCCCGAGATGACCAAGGATGAAATGGGGGAAGAAATAAAAAAAAAAAGTTTTCCAGTAAATCTACACATGATACAACACTGGGAGGATGGGGAATCAAAACCCCTCCACAACTGTGGAAATGGCCACTCATTAGCAAGTATGTGCAGCTCCCTCCAATCCTTCTATTCCCTATTCCCCAGCTTCTTCTCTATCTTTAGCCCTTCTTTTCACTCCAGTCTTCAGCTCAAAATATCCTAGTAGTTGACAAGCTGCAACCAGCCTAAAATCTCCTGGAATTCTATGGCAAAACCTGCACAAGAATCCCCTCTGCCTCACCATTTGGTTCAAGGCTGCAAAGACCTTCTCATCACTGTGCAGCCCACCACAGTACCTATTTGTTTGCAAATGACCAGCAAAAAGTTACTGGAATTAAATGCTTCCTGATAACATAATACATACTTCAACTTGTAGCACGGAATCTGCTCCACCATGTCCAATCTTTCTCGGTTTTCCTGGACAGTGTGCTGAACAAGGTGGGCAGTCAATCATACACAGAATTACAGAAACAGAGAGCACACTAGGCAGGACTAGAGCCTGGCTGCGCATTTATTTCTGAATGTTCTGTGGTGGGGGTACACAACTCGAACCCCCGGAGCCATGGGCACTTCCTGCTCTGCTCCCGAGCCGCGAGGGACACCGCTGGCACCGCAGCGCTGTGTGACTCTGCCCTGCGCTGTCCCTGTGTGTGGCAGCCATGAGATGGCCTCTGCTGCAGCTCCTGCCGCCACACAAGATGGCTTCCCCTGCTGCACACAGGGCCCTCTCCCCGGCAGTGCTGCTGCACAGGCAAAGTGTCCTGCCTTGGAGCTCTTCTACAAATAGAGGAAGGGGATGGCTTCCTGACAGCATGGCCGTGTGACAGGCACGCTGGGCCCCCTGCACAGCCCCTCGTGGGTGGCCTCTCCAGCAGCAGCACTGGGGGCCATGCAGACAGTCTGTCCCACCCGGGGCACCCAGCACCCCACCAGCAAACCCCGCTTTGCTCAGGGGGCTCCCCAGCCAGCAGGGTGCTGGATCCCAGCAGGGATATCCTTTGCCATGGGCCAAGAGGTCACTGCCATGGGCTGCAGGCTTGGGCTCATGAGCCTGGCACCAGTGCCCAGCCCCACTGCCCTGAGCCAGAGCTGCTCCTGGCACCCAGGACCCCACCAGCACCCAGCACAATCGGCACAGAAACAAGAAAAAACTCCAAAACCCGCCAAACAAATCGTAACAAAAACCCAAAGAGCTGAAATGGCCCTAAACTGAAAGTGCCCCTTGGCACATGGTGGAACCCCACAGGCAAGATGGTTTAGCCTGGAAGTGAATCACTGCTTTCATTCTTAGGAGTTGCTGAAAGCTTAATGCACCTTCCTGTTTAATTGGACTAGTTTTGTGCATTCTGACAGCAAAAGTGCTTGTTCTGGGAGGCATTGGGAACAATTTCATGATGAGTGCTGAACTGAGAGTAGTTTTTCACTCTTCTCAAGCAGCCAGCATTGCAGTTGCTGTTTATACAATACCGCACAATCTTAGCATATTAAAAAAACCACTTAGGATTCTTTTAAACACTTCTGAATCTTCCCTTTTATAAATAAGGTTAAATAAAACTTTAAAATGAGCTCTAGTTGCAAGCTGGTTTTTGTCTTGTTGAGATACAGTGCTTCTTTAACTTTTTGCCTGAAGTGAATGGACAAAAGGTAAGTTTTGTCCCTGTTCTACCCATGGTTCTAATTTAGTCATGCTATTTTGCCCTACTACTCTTCCAGTCTCAATTTTCAGCTTAGGGCACTTTTCAAGCTGGATGTGGTCTTACATTGTTTACAACTTGCAGCAGATGAACATTTCAAAAGGAAATTAATTTCTTCTTCAGCTCATATGATTCACAACTTTAAATATAACACACTGACAAAAGAAGCATCTTCTATATATGAATCTAAACCTTATCAATTTTAATAAAAGTTATTGTGGTAGGCAGAATAAACGCAGTCCCACAAACTATATGCCAGCAATTGAAATAAAGTCGCATCTTAGGATTCGTTTTTTCTTTTAAATAAAATCATTGCAAAGCAACAGCTTTCAAACTAACGTACAGAGTCTCGGTCATGAATGGAGATCTCACAATTGCAGGATAAGATCTTTCCTCCTGATTTTCCCCTTGCCTGGATTTAAATCTCTTTAATGCATACAGAAGAAGAAAAAAAGAAGGGGAGAGAAAAAAAAAAAAAAAGAAGAAGAAGCAGCAAGCAGCAAAGCGCTATTGATATAAGCTCTCGGTCCTTTTCCTGGAAATCAGAGAAGCAAATGTTCCGCGGCTCCCTCAAGCTCGCCTTGATCGCCTCCCGCCTTGGCCCCGCCCCTGGCCCCGCCCTCTCCTCGGCCCCGCCCCCGCGCCTTGGCCGTTGCCGGCGGCCGTTGCCGGCGCGCGCCGGGCGGGGGCGCTGCGGCGGGGGCGGCGCGGGGCGGGCGCGCGCGGAGGCCGCTCTGGCCGGCGCTCGGTGCCCGCCGTGCCCGCGGAGGGAGGGCCCTCGCCCGGCGAGTGGCCAATCCGGGCGGGCGCTGGCGGCGAGCAGGGGCAGAATGGGCTGTAGTTGAGCGAAATAGGGAAAGCGGCGAACAGTGTGGAGCGTTCCCGGTGTAAATAAAAGGGGGGGGCGAAAAAAAAAAAAAGTTTGTGGAAGTCGCCGCCCTGCAGCCTCGCTCGGGCAGCGGCGCGGGGGCTTGTGCGGTGCGGGAGCCCGGCACGGAGGACTTTAGTGCGCGGCGTTAACACGCTCTGCCTATTGTTTGTATTTTTTTCCAAAATATGGCAAAGGTTCAGGTGAACAATGTAGTGGTGTTGGATAATCCTTCTCCTTTCTACAATCCTTTCCAGTTCGAAATCACATTCGAGTGCATAGAGGACCTGTCTGAAGGTGAGTAGAATTTTTCTCCCCGATACGGATTTTGCAACCCCGGGCTCTGAGCTCGGGGCATTTAAGGCTTAAACTTTGCACAGGCCTGCACCTACAATTTAACAGTCTCTCCACCTCGGCCGCGTCGCCGTGCCGAGCCGAGGGGATGTGCCGGCCGGGCGAGGGGATGTGCTGCTCCCGCCGAGCCCGGCGCCGGGGAAAGTTGGCGGCGGCCGCCCGCTCTGGGCGCCGAGCCGGGCCCGCCGCCTCTCCCCGCCATCGGCGAGGCGGCGAGCTGCCGCAAGTTGCGAGGAACTTGTTAGAGTGGAGGTAGCCATGTTGCCAGCTTTGTGTGTGCGTGGGGGGAGCGAGAGGGAGAGATGAGGGTTGAACCGGGCTCGGCGGCCGCGCATCCCCGCGGGCACACGGGATGCTGCGCGCTTAGCCCCGGCGGTGCTCGGAGCGCGGAAAACGCTCCGCGGGGATGCGTTTAGCTGGCCTCGTGCTCCATTTTAATACTAAAAAAAAAAAAAAAAAAAAAAAAATAAAAAAAAAAATCACGGTGGGAGGCAGGGTCGGGCTGGCCCCGCATGCTGGCAGCAGGCGGTCGCGGTAGGTGCGCGGGGCCGGGGGCACGGCTCGGAGGGGAGCGCTGGCTGTGGGAGCCCCGCCGGGGGGGAGGGGGCCGCCCGCCTGCCACTATTTTTGGAAGTCACTCGAAAGTTACCGGCAGCCGCCAGCGGGTGGGAGGCGGCCCCGGCCTTGCCGCCCCACGAGGACCCCTGTCCTGAGCCCGGGCTCCCGCCGCGCTCCCGCCTTCCCCCCGAGTCGGGCGGGCCGCGAGCCGCCCTCGCCCCGGCCGCGCTCCGCAGCGCCGCCCCCCGGCCGGCCGCGGGACGCGCCCCGAGAGGCCGCGCGTCGCCCCGCGGGCGGGAGTTTCGAACGGCTCGGGGCGAGGGAGGGAATGCGGGGCGCTCCTGCCCGCCGGGGGAGCGGCTGCTGCCCCGGGAGCAGGAGGAGGCTGCCCGGTTGGGCTTCCTGCGAGTGAGAGAAGACACTGCCTGGCCGGCACTCGGCGGAGCCCAGCGCCGCCTGCTCGCCAGAGAGTCCCGCGGGCGGAGGGGCGAGGGCAGGGCTGAGGAGAAGGGGAGTTGGGTGCTGTCCTGGCTAAGGTGCCCTGGCAGGCTCGCTATCGCTGCGGTTTAACTCGCCTCACGCCGCCTGCCTCTGCAGCAGCGCGTACTCGTGCGTGCCGGCGGGATGGTGACAGCGCGGGGAGGGAAGGGAGGGAGGGACGGCCGCCGTGGCGGGAACTTCAGAGGAAGTCTCGCCTGAGCCAGGGTTTCCTCTGGGCCTCCGCCGCCTGGCTCCTGCCTTCTCGCAACTGACGGACGCAGTAGCTGGAGCTGTGCTCCGTGCCCGTCGCCACCTTGCTGGCTGCATCTCTCCGGTCAGCATGGCCCCAGCCGAGGTGCAGCAAGCAACTGCTATGGCAGGTGGCAGTGCCTGTCACAGGGGCTCCCTGTAAGATGTTAGGTTTTTTTCTTCAAGTTGTGCACAGCTCTATGTGATATGCTCCTCACACTCAGGATTTAGGTTAAAGTTAATCCTGGACAGTTGTGACGAGAAGAATTATAGATGGCCCACTGCAGAATTCTCAGCTCCTTTCCCCCACCAACATGCAAGTTAGGCTATAGGATATATTAGGTATAAGCGCTGCTATCTTTCACATTTAAAAAAAAATTAAGCACAGACATTGTATATTTGAAAAGTCATTGCCTTAGCTTTTCTGTGCTAATATGTCTGTTTACTGTGCTGTTTGCAGCCTGTCCTCGTGATTCTAAAATTAAATCCATGAACTCCAGCCCTCTCTTAAAGTTGTTGTTCTGTATCAACATATTTAAATACCATTTAAAATTTATTTTTAAAAAAATCTATTCTTAGTACTAAGTACTATGAATTGTTTAGAATAAGTTTTATACTGTTTCCCTAGAATAATGGCACAGGATGGTGTGATAGTCTTAAGCAGTTTAGCCTAAAAATCCTCACTTCTTGTAAGTAGTAATTTTCCTCAGATGCAGACAAGAAAGTTGCTTAATTTTTGTGGATGAGTACCTGCAATACTGGCAGCAGCTAGTACTTCATGCTAAAAAGGTAAATAAACCTGGGAAACTGTGCTGTGTTGTACGGAGGAGTAAAATCCCTTCCCAAGCCCTGTTTGTTATGATAGCTAAACCCACAAAACCTGCACTGATGGTAAACAAAGTAAGCAAGAAGAATTCATTAATGAGGAAGGAGAGTTGCAGTCTTAAAGCAGTCAAGGTCTGTTCAAGTGCTATTTTTTTTTCTATGCTTAAATTCCATTCCCACATCCAGAAACCATGAGGCAGATCTTTGGATTTTGCCGAGTGTAAGTTAATGTAATAGCTTACAGGTTTGTGCTTTTGCAAAGGTAATGAGGGCATTGTTCACAAGGAAAAACAAAAAAAAAGCAATATACCATGTAAGTTTTTAAGGTACAGTTCTGAAACAACAGCTTGACTAAGAAAAGAAATGTTACAGGTTTTTGTAATGGTGGTCTTTTTCTTTCCCTCTTGTTTTAAAAACCCAAAAATCTGTCTTGCAAGTTTAGTTTCATATATGTGAATAATACTGTTTTTGAATAAAAAAGGGAAGGTGAAAGGCTGACCCAGGAAGAGCTAATT
Source organism: Phylloscopus whistleri (assembly GCA_017589585.1). Lineage (NCBI taxonomy): Eukaryota > Metazoa > Chordata > Aves > Passeriformes > Phylloscopidae > Phylloscopus > Phylloscopus whistleri. Next base: position 1,088,601 of record JADMLD010000712.1, read on the forward strand.
TGGGCTAATTTGCAGCTTCAACTTTAAAACATCTGTGGGGGAGAGGCTGAGTTAGAAAAAACTGAACTGTAGTAGATGTTGGGAGTTAGTGGATTGCTTTAAGAAGCAAAATGCTCCAAGCATCACCATCTGCAAGGATATAGTCTAGTCATGCTGTCACAGTTTTATGTGCTTCCCAGGTAACACAAGTGACACATGAAGGAATGGGGGCATACAGTTAGTGTGCCTGGAGCTAACTCAGTGGGTTTCTTACTCAATTAATTGCTTTCCTTGATCTGTGTAATTTAAACTGTGAGGTGTGTATGTGGAAGGTGGGAATTTTGGTTTTGGGAGGTTAGTTGGTGTTCAAGGTTGTGATGATTTATAGGTATGATTCCTGTGCTGCAGCCATTCTGACAGACTGTGAGAAGATGCTCAACACAGGTCCCAGTTAGTAAAAGGACCTTGTTCTCTGTATAAAATTTGAAAATTAACCTCACTGTGAAAACAGAAGGATTCTTGTGGAACAGCTGACTAGAAAGTGGGATGATCTGGTTCATGAGGACAGGGGTCAGGCATCAGTAAACTTCTCTGATGAAGACAGGTCCTTGTTATTTTGAGCTTGTTGCCTAGATGGACAAGAGTGGAAGACCCCCTGTAATGACAAATAATGTTTGTTTTTATTTCTTTTTTTATGTAGATTTGGAATGGAAAATAATTTACGTGGGTTCAGCTGAAAGTGAAGAGTATGATCAGGTGTTAGACTCTGTCTTAGTTGGACCTGTTCCTGCAGGCAGACACATGTTTGTATTTCAGGTAAGTTTGATTGAACCATTTCTGAAAGAGTTGTGCTAATTTGTTTAGGGATAACTCTATCAAACTAAGAGGTACTTGAAAAATAATGGTAAAAAAATACTGTAGTGAGCTCCTCAGGTGTGATATACCTTCCTTTAAGTCTGTTCTTGAGCTTGTACTTCTTGCCCCTGATATTTCTTGGTTATATTTTTTATTTGTGGTGTAATAATAATATAATATTATTATCAATAATATATCAATATAATATATTATTATCAGTAATAACTGATAAAGCACAGTTCCCATAGCTACTGATAATTTTAACCCATCTGGTTCATAATCAGCAGTGCCAGTTGCCTGGTTTACACCATCCACCATCAAGCGGCAGTTTCACACAATCAAGAGCACTAGGTTGATGTAGACAACACCTTCAGAGGATCAGGCCAACAAACTGATTGTAAAACTCAGCCAGAACAATCAAGAAGTTTGTTTCTGTTTGGCAGAACACGTTTAACTGTGATGTTTGGCTAAGCATGCTAAAGCATAACAAAATACAGTAATTTCTAAAGTAAAGATAGAAAATCAGTGGTAAATGGGTGGTATTCAGGACACAAGTGTGTAGATCAAGACTGTGCAAAAAAGTGATGCATGTGATCTAGAGCATGTGATAGCCCTATAAAATACTGCTGTTAAGGCCAAAAGTTAATAAGGAATAATGAAAGAAAAGAAAACAGGGAAAGAGCAAAACTAAGATGTGTTCTGGCCTAGTCTTGTTTCCATTTTAACTCAATGAGATGCAGGGGAAAAAATCTGAAGTGGACTTGCCTGAATTCTTACAGAAGCTTTCTTTTGTTTGGGATAACTTCTTTTGTGGTGGAGTTTTTTTTGGGGTTTTTTGTTCTTCTTTTTTATTATTATTTGAAACTATAATTTTTATTAAAATGAACATATTTTTCTTTATGAAATAGTAGAATTTTTCTTGTAAACGGAGAGCAAAATCCATTGGATGAAAAATCAGATAGAAACTGAGTATATCTTATTGTATAAGAACCTGCTATTTTTCCAAATGCTATAAATTCACTTAACTAATGGCAAACGCATGCTGAAGTACGAGCAGTAAAAAACCCCAAAGTGTTGATGAATGCACTCCCTTATTTCTTATGGTTACAGTAACTGGTTTAAAATAATATCAACGTTTTTGAGGCATCCTGATTAATCCTGTAAGTTCCAGGAAAGGTAGTTTATTTGGAATTTTGGGAGTGTTTGTTTATTCTGGGCTTTTTTTGTTTTGGTTTTTTCCTTAAAGGACAGGCTTAAGGAATAGGATTAGACTGGAGGTTGCACCATTTATCAACCACATACATGCAAATCAGTGTTGAAACATTTCTGTTTGGTTTTGGAGCCAGGCCTAATTTTTCCACACTGCAAATAAAGCAGATGTGTAACAAATGCATCATTTAGTAACAGTTTTTCCATTATCAAGCCATTATATCTTATGGCATTAATTGGTCAGAAATAGGTGATCCTCTATTGCTCTCAAAGGGGCTGCCTTGTGTTTGTGTGTGGGGAAATCAGCTGTCAGTTACATTTCTAATTTAAAAGATGCACTGTTCTCATTCAGAGGTCTGAAGATTCCTTGTTGATGGTGATGGGAAGGAGCAAGAAGCAGGTGCCTAAAAAAGGCATGTTTTGGCTGTATGATTGGGCAGGGCTCAAATTAAATTTACTCGTCTTGCAGTTTCTGTAGAATGGATTCAGCAATTGTATCCTGGTTATAAATGACACTACAGCTAAATTAGGAGGAGATGTGTAGAGATTTTGCTTAGTTTGGAGTAGATCTGTAAGAGATTCCTTCTGTTAAAATATCCTTTTTATTTGTTATGGAAGTATGGTTGAGTCTGAATATATTATGCTTCAAAGGTTCTGGATTTCAGGTGAGGGTAGGACTCAAATCATGTGTACACAGGAGACCACCAAAACCCAAAGTGCTGCAAGAAGCCTTTGCTGGTGACTGAAGCAAATTCTATTCACCAAGCTGAAGCAGCCTGGAATACAGAGAAAACAAGCAAGGGAAGGCAAGAATGGGGCAAAGCACAGAACTGCAGGAGGCATGTGATAGCTACAAAGAAAAGAGATTGTGTTTGTGGGGAATAGCATAAGGAAAGGACCTTTGCAGAGGAGTATAAAATTTTCAGATAATCTGCTGTAGATTTTTCTAGATAGGAAAATGGCTGAAATAGCAACTAAAATGGAGTACCACACAGATTACCAAGGATGATAAAAATACCTTAAATGAAAAAAATATATGGATCAGGATGGGAATTCAGCCTTAGAGAGAGATGGACTATTATTGTGCTTTTCAGACTTAAAAAAGCAGCATTTTGTTTTAAAACCCCAAAACATTACCTTTAAAAGGGTTTCAATAGTAAAGGCCCACAGCTTGGCCTGTTTGTTTCTAAATGCCAAAATACATGTAGTGAAACCTGATTCTTTCTCAGTTCTCTTGGGAATTTGTAATAAAATCACAGAAACCTATTTTTGAGCATATAGGCACATAAATGATTTACTATCCTTAAGTGAGCATATAAGCTTTGCTACCTACTCTGCAGTAATAGCTATGTGAATAAATACCATGTGGAAAAGCAAGATAATTCAAGGCAACATACATATGGGCTGATTTCATAAAATTTTTAAGTAATTTATAATGTAAGAATGGCATATTAAAACAGTGATTTTTATGCAAAAATTAATCTACTGCCTCTGCCCACCAAAATATTTGTTTGCAGATAATTGCTTATTTATCATTTGGCCATACCAAGCTCTTCTTTTTTTCCTCTACCTGCATATGATCTTTGGTTCCTGAGTAATTAAGAGGTTTGACAAAAACAGGAAGTTGAAAATTTGAGAAAACTGTTTTAAACAGTCTTCAGTGTTGTCTTCATGCAGCAAAACAATGCTTGAGAGAGAAGCTGGATTAGAACAGAGCATTTCCTTGGGTTCAGAACTGTGTCATAGGATATTACAAGACAGCAAATGACAGCGAGAACCTGGAAAACTAAGATCCTACATTAGAATGTGATTTGAATTTAATGGGGAGTTAAATGGAACACGGTCATTCTGTTGCCTATTACTGTGGAATTTAAAGTGATCAGATAATTCTGGGCACTGTTGGAACAAGACTACTGAACTAAAGTAATGATTTAATCTGTATTGGCAGTTCTTGTGATTTCCTCAAGCTTCTGCACTTTTTCTGTTCCTTGGTCATCTTTTCCATTCCCCTGTGCTAGTTGTAAAGCCATTCAGTCATTTTCTATTTCCTTCAGGGCTGGAGGAAGGGAAGTTCTACCTGATTCCCTGGTTTCTTCTCCTCTCTCTGGTGTATTTCTACCTGAGAGGTCTGACTCATCTAATTCTTGTGCCTACAACTTCTCACAGAAAGCTAGACTGGTTTGAAGGCTTAGAATTGAAGTGGCAAAGAGTAGAAGCCAATGCTGCATGAGCAGCAGCTCCCAAATTTCACCATGCTGGAGCATATAAATACTATAGAAAAGCAGAGATGAGAAGGACAACAGGAATTAATTCCATTCATCCTCTGTCACTAGGCAAGGTTTGTTACACCCAAACCATCTGAACACACATTACTAATACCATTGTGTTCTTACAACATGGGTGTGTTCATTGTTGACTTCAGATCTTTATGTGGAATTGTAAATATGAAGCTGTTTCACTATGCCTGGATTGCTGTTACTTTAAATCCTGCAGCAGAATCAGGCATCACATTTTATCAGTAGATGTGGTAGTTAGGAGGCATTTTAAGGGACTGATGTGAGCCACATTTTATGAGGCAAATTTTATTGATAAGTAACTGCACAGCCATGGTAAGTAAGGACATTGAGGAAGATTGTATCAGTTGCTTATTAAGTAGGTTTGCATACTGACTGAAAAGTTCAGGTGTCTTGGAGAGAATGATGCATTTAACTGTATAAATTTTAGCTGACATGGGTGTTAGGAATAAAGCCAGAAAAAGTACTTCATTCCTTCCCTAGAAATCTGTGGAACAGCTCAAACCTTACCATAGCACATCTCTTTTCTTGCTGAAGTATAATTTGCACTCTAGTTTTAAGGATTTAGTCTTGTTAAGAGCACACATACAGACCAATTCAACCTTTAGGATGTTTGAGAAAATAATCTTGCTCTACTGAATTACCAAGACAGGCTGTAGAACTGTGGCACTGTAGAACTGGAGTGATGTTGGTAACCCTGTCTGAACAATGGTTCAGCTGATCATATATTTAAAAAGAGTTTTGGATCAAACCTGGCCAGTTGCCCGTAAGAAATGTCAGCAAACAATTTTACTGTATTCCAATTCTGTCATTAGAGTATGGTGTTCTAAATCTAGGGTTGATGTTGTGAAAGCAGTGTATTTTCTGGTTAACTTGAACAATTTTAAATATAGTCACTACTTAGCTGCTGAAAAACACTACTTGAGATTCCCCTGCAGGTAGGCATGTGGTATCAATTTTAATTTATCTCTCCCTTTCACATTTAGGCTGATGCACCTAACCCAGGGCTTATTCCAGATGCAGATGCAGTAGGTGTTACAGTTGTGCTAATTACATGCACTTACCGAGGTCAAGAATTTATTAGAGTCGGCTACTATGTAAACAATGAATACACTGAAACAGAACTGAGAGAGAATCCACCAGTAAAGCCAGATTTTTCTAAGGTAAGGCATGTTTTGTTTTAGTCATGTATGCTTACATACATGTAAGGTATGCTTATAGAGAAAGGTTTTTAAGAAACAAACTCAAACCCCAAGTGACTTCATAAAGTGGATGGATGGAATGAGGCATCAAATAATGGAAAATACTTGGGGGGACAAAAGTACAAGTGCCATGTAGTTGTTGTAAATTTAGGTAATACTGAGAAACCATCAAAAATTTCCACCATCTTGAAGACTTGGCTGTCTCTCACAATGACAGTGAAATAAACCATTGGATTTATTTCCACCTGCACCACAGTTTACAAAATGGCTCTGTTCTTCAGAAAAACAGAATAATGTTTTTTCTAGGCCCATCAACCTGGAACTAAGTTATAGATATTAATTTACTACAGTTGTTGGTCAGTTGTTCTAGTGTCAGTGCTACAGTTTCTGCAAAACTTAAACTGTGGAACAAGTTAGGTGTAAAATGAGAGAACATGGGTTATCTGATATGGATTATCTGATAACTATCTAATTTGACAAAAGAAGTATACAGATAAAGCTATAAAAACAAAAATCCTTCATGGCAACAATTATAACAGGACTAGAATTAAAAGATGAAGTGAAATAGTATGTTTTTCTATGCTTAACTTAATTTTCAGTGATCAGATAAGAAGTAAGTTCTGAAAATTACAGTAAAGTTTGAGTTAAATTAATCCTTAAACTTTGGGTATATTTCTTTCTCCTTTATTTCTTTCATTTAGAACAACTTTTGTGGTTGTCAATGCTAAAATGGCGACTCCCTTTAAGCACTTGAATTTAGAATGCCTAGAACTACTTGTCTTCATTCTCTGTTTATATAAAAAGCTAGCTTTGCTGCTATGGAAAAGAACAGCAAAAACTATCATATATTTGTATACGGAGTCCTTAATGTAACTTGGGGACAAAATGGAAATGCACAAGTAGAAGGTTATTAGAGTGACTGATTAATTATTGGGTAATAAACTCTACTAGGTTCTAAAAAAGAACTGGCCTTTTCAGTTTGCATGAGGGGTCAGGAAATACTTAATGAGAGTACACTTTCTTGGAGAATAAAATTGACAAAGCAAAGCTTTCCTGTGATCAGTCTTAAATGTCATAGTGAGTGTCCAGTGGTCCTAAGTTACCATCCTCCAGGTAACTATGTAATCTTTCACCCCTTTTCAAAATAAAGAGAAAAACAGCTTTTTTTTTTTTGCTGCATACATAAACAAATGCAGCATGTTTTCAAAGAAAAATGAGGGCCAGCCATGAGAATAAGCTAAATGACTAATCATGTCCACTGCCACAGTGTTATTAGTATCTTCCAAATACAAATGTTTTTAAAACTTCAGTAAATAAATTTACTGAAGTAAAACTTCAGTAAATCTTAGTGAAATCAGTCTAAAGTTTGGTAGTTTAAGGATAAGGTTGTACTTTTAAATGAAATGAGAAGTTGATGGAATTGATACGTATTGTAAACACCTTAAAGTTGATGGAAAATTTGATGAAGTACTGTGGTTTGCAAAATCCTTGTGGGGGTAGAAGTTATTTGCTTTACTAAAAGCTGGATAAAATAATAAATACTTGCACTTTACTTGCGGATCTCTTTCACAGCCTTGACCTTGTGGAACAGTTAAAATACTCTCTGGAGAAAAGTGGTTATTTTGCTGAGTATAATATTAGGAAAAATGAGTAAGTGGTGTACTGTAAGCATATTTCTGATCCATAGGTAGTAGCTATAGATTCACATTGATGTGAATTCCCTTTTTAAACAAATTGTTTTATGCAAACAAGGCTGTAGGGACTTAAAGGAAAAAAATCTTTATCCATATGAACTGCAGTTTGAGAAGTACACATTACAATCCATATATTTTCTTCTTCCCCAGCTTCAAAGGAATATTTTGGCATCTAATCCCAGAGTCACAAGATTCCACATTAATTGGGAGGACAACACTGAAAAACTGGAAGATGCAGAGAGCAGTAACCCAAATCTACAGTCCTTGCTTTCCACAGATGCATTACCTTCAGCATCAAAGGGGTGGTCAACATCAGAAAATTCACTAAATGTTATGTTAGAATCTCATATGGACTGCATGTGACTAACCACCATCCTTTTGGTACTGTATATGTGTTAAACTGTAAAAACAACCAGAACTATTTCCCTCAAATTCCATAAGTACATAGTTGAAGCAATGTGAAGAACTTGTTTTAAAACATCCTGTAGAAAGTTTATAAAAAAAAAGAACAAAAACCCAACAAACAAACAATATTTGAGCAGATTGTGAAATATAAATACAACTATTTTTAAGTAATTGCCTTTTTTTTCTAATGTGTTATTCTATGTGGTCTAAACCAAACCTGATTAAAGTATATGTATTCTCTCCCCTCCCCCCTTACTTTGTAAGCACTATTAAAACCTAACAAAAGTTTATAAGTTAAAACATTCAGGCAAAATGAAGGAATAATGCCATGTCCTCATCTCTGCTATCCAGATTGCCAAATACAAAGTGCCCTTTAATAGCAACTTAACAACAAAACTTTCATTAGATGAAGTGCAAAAAAAAAAAAGTATCTCTTAATAACAAAGTCCAAAAATGTCATTTTGCTCTCAAAGCAGACAGCACAGTATAATTTTAGGTGCAAGCTTCTTTTCCTTTCAAGGCACATATTTGTTACTTAAACCCTGCAATTTGAGATTTACCATCTGGTATCTTGGATTTTAGGACTTTTTTTTTTTTTTTTTTTCTTAAATCTCCTGCTGCTGTTTAGTCAAACTGTGGTTTTGTTCAGGACAGTGTTTCATGTGGATTGGGGTGGGTACCTCAGGAAAGAACCCTTTTTCAGCCACCCTAATAGCATACACAAGTGGTTGGAAGGATGCAAGCAATTACTAGAAGATTCTAAGCCTCAAAAGCAATAGTGTGAATATCCCAAATACGATCTTCTGCAAGATTATTATGATCACTACTGGTTAGTATGTTTGTTTTCAGGCATGCTTTATTGTAGTATTTTTCAGTAGTAGTAAGGAGTTGGGATGTTTCCTTTCATTTTTTTGAAACACTTGGAAATTTAAATTTCTCTGTTTTCTCTCTAGCCTTTAAGGCAATCCTATTCACTGGTATAAACCCTGTTGTGGCAGGCATGACACACTCAAGAACACATTAGTTGCCCTGAAGCTCTTGCAGTGAGACATCCCTATTACCTGAGGCATCCTTGAAGATAAAAGGAACTAAGCAGTAACCTGTAAAGATTTAAGACATTATTGTGACATTTAAGAATTTAGTTATTCCTTCCAATCCTCATTAGCCTTATTTATATCTACTGTGCCTGTATGTGCATTTAAATTGTAGTCTGTCATGCCAGATTACAGGAATATAGTTCTATTTACTAGTCACTGCCCAAATTGTGAACCCTTTGTAGGTTCTGGGCCCTTCAAAAAAAGGTAGATTTCATGATGATTGATAGTATAGCTCTGAATAAAAATAGAATGTTTTCTGTTTTCTTTCTGCATTCTCTAATGGGGATGGAGGTATTCCAGACAGTGCTTCTGTCTTTCCACAATTGTCTAAATTCAAATATGTGTTTTTTAAACTGGAAAGGAATGACCCGATCTGAATGTTTTTCTTGTATGAAAACTCAGCAGTACTCATCTAGGGTAGATGAATGAATTAATGAAATCAATTAATATTGGAGGCCTAGTTCTAATATGTGCTCTTACCCATCTCTAATTGTTTAAAGTTATAACCAGAAATCCAAAAATATTAACACTCATTGGTATGACTTAACACAAAGAACTGGTTCCCTGAACTAGCAGTTACTTCACTTGAAGGCTCATTTTGAGATTTTTCATGCACTTTATGTTCTATTTATAAGCCTATTGAAGATATCTCATAAATGTAAGCATGTAAATAACTTAGTTATCTGCTGAAAGACTGACAGGCTTCTGAAGTCTGCCTTGAATTAAGGCTACTGTAGTTATCTCAAACTCTTGCTTCTATTGAATATTCAATGAAAACATGATCTAAGTACATGCTGTAACCAGAATCCATCCACTGGTAGCATGAAGGCTTTTTAAAAGCATAGGCCACAAACTGATGGAAGCAAACCATTACTGCTGCCATTGCAAAACCAACTACAAAATTTAGTCAGCAAAATGATGTCACCCAACAAACCAATTCATTTAGAGGAATGGAAAAGAGAGCTCTGTTGACAGTGGAAAAAGTCATCTGTGCATGAGAACTTTGGGTGCAGGCTTGACTGCAGCAGGATGCTGCAGTAGAGTTTGGCACCACCTTACCTGATACACTCATGTGGCCTGGCTAGAGCTGACCCACCACTAGCAGGAAAAAGAATGCTGTGCTTGGTGAAAACTGGAGATGAACAACCCTACCTCGTGATCTTGGCAAGATAAATGGCATTTCTATGCTTTTTCAGAGGCCTTAGGTCTTTGCAACTCTGTCCAGATCTTAGCAATCCATGTAACCTGCCTTCTGAGTATCGCATTTCCTGACAAAATCACGTTCCAGAGACATAGAATTTGAGGAACCAACTTCCAGTCCCCCAGAGACTTCAGGCATTATCACAGCACAAACTTTGTGGTATTAAAAGATAGAATGCATGTAGGGCATCTGTAAAGACTTGTTCCTGATCTCTGAATGTTCTAGGTCTGTGCACATGACACAGACCACCAGTGCTGACATCACAACATTACAATTTCAAGGTTGAAGCATGTATTCACCTTGCCACAAACCTTTACTTGCAGAGGCCATCAAGATGCAAAGGAACCCTACAGATTCTGCTGACAGGACTGGTGATGTATCTCACTGTGTTTTCATCTCAGACAGGCAGACCATTAGAAGACTCATAATGCTTATCAGGGGTTATTCATGTACAAAGAGGTAAGCAGATCAGACAATGTAACATGGATGAAAAATGTGTGTGGTTTTTATGTCTAGCTTGAACAAAAAGTTGTCCCTCAGCTTACAGTTACTGATTTATTCAGGAATTACCTTCAATATGAATTACTGTGACACTTAAATTTGAAGGAGGCAAAATGGTTCCAGCTCCATCAAAATGGATGCTAGTGAAATTTAATCTTTCCAGTGGCTTTACAAAGCTCCACTGAGAAAGCCAACCCTTACTACCAATCTTCAACAATGAAGCAGCTTGGAACTTTGCTACAATAACCACAGTAACTTAGTTTATGGCTTACTAGACACTATTCTTGCGATGGGAGTGACAAAGTCACAAAGAAATCTGATGATCTGACAGTACATTATTTTCTTTGGATTGCCTCAGCTGCTGGTTTTCTGGAAGTCAGCTCAGACTGAAAGGTAACCACTTGCAGCTAAACTGATTGTCCACTGACATCTGAAAATGCTGGTAGGAAGGAAAAAGGAAAAACCCCGAACGTGCTATGCATGTATACTCCTAGCAAATCCTCATTTATCAGAGATGGAAAAGGGCAAGTTAACTAAATCTTCTGGCTTCAGTCTGGACAGCTGGAGATTCTTCACATACCTAACTACCCTACTCCTTATCCATAGCACACTGGTCTACAGATTATCTCATTCATTTTGAGAGCCACAGAAGTTTTGTTCAGGAGATGATGGGTTAATCTTTGCTGTGGTTGCTGGCTGGGAGCTCTGCTCAGTGCCAGCCAGGAAGATGCAGCAAAACTGACAACTACATGCAAGGGCTGGCAGTGAGTGTGGAACTCTTCTTCCTAGGCCCTCCCATTTCTGTTTCCAGTTATAGTTCTGCTTCTTAAAAGCTGGTCTTGTACTGTGTGATATGAGAGCAGGGCTGGAGAAGATGGATGGAAGGCTTTTTCCTTAATTTTTGGTCTAGGCAAAAATGATGTAAGGAAGAGCCAGCTGGAGGCTCTAGGAAGGTTTTCTTAAAGGCAAACCCAAGGCTTCTACACGGAACTCTGGGGGTCATTTCAGGAGGAGATGGAGGGAGGATACACTTAAACATTCCCAGCTTTAGGTAGTGCAGTTTTGGGGGCATGGCTGGGTACTCACTGTCTATGGCCAGAGGGGTGTGACTGCAGACTAGAGAAAGTCAGAGGAAGGAGGTGTGTGTGCTACAGCAGATGAAAGAGACAACAGCTACATGTTACCAGCAGTGTGAAGAACTGGCTGAACTGAACTAGGAGAAACCTCCCCTGGACCATGAGATAAAGAGGCCAACCTTTCAAAATAAGGGTGTCCTCCAGTTTATCCTTTCTCACTAGGAGAGTGAGGCAGACCTACACTTAAACTGGAAAGAAAGAGAGACTTCACAGTATGGTAAAGACATCTGTTACCCATCCAAAAATCAACTGCTTGAAATATCTACCATTTCAACAGCAGGATGAAAAAGTCTGATGAAGGCTGTCCTGGAGGTGTTAGAAGTGTGTAAGACCTGAAACCTTCAACCAACATGAGAAGATGCTGTTCCTGCAGTACTTCCCGTGCAACCTAACCATGGGCCTCAGATATGAAGAGGTTTGAAAAAAACCCAGAATTCTTGAAGACAGGTATTTCTTTGGCTAAATAATCTCCGTCATGCAGGTAGTCAAGGTAAGCTCTCTCAGGACAAAGCCTTTGGGGAACAGCATTATTGAGAAGAAATTAATGGAACTAAAGAGGAGATGGGGCATTGTTACAGATGGGGCATGTCTGACAATATTTGATCACAGCTTCAAATTTCATTCCTTCAACGAGTTTCGTAGACTTCCCATAGAGCTAAGGCCTTTCCAACTTGAGGCTCAGCTGTTGAAGGAACAGCCAGTGAAGCCATGCTCTCAAGAAAATATTTTCAGGTTACATATTGATAGAAAATACTTCAAATTCATGTACAATTATAAGTATTCAGGAAAACAATCCCATGGTAGAAGTGATGATCAGAGAAAAGTGACCTAAAGGCTGCATCTCTATTAATAACTTTACCAGGGACAGTGTATGCATCTATGGTGGAAAATGGTTTCCTGGCACTACTTTGGCTTATATCAACTAGGAAAGGCACAAGGGACAGTTTGGAGATCTACACAGAGGGAAAAATATCTCCAGTTTCAGAGTCTTGCATACCTCAGGATACTGACACCATGTACTCTATTTATAACCACAGCTGGATGGCTCATGTCAGTGACTTTGGATTGGATTCTAATGGATCAGAAGAGAGACAGCTGTTAGCACCTGAAGCCTACCTAGCAGGGCAAAGCTTATTATGAAAGAAGAGGTGGTTTCCCTTGAGTCAGTTCCCTTCAATGAAAATAAAGGAAATCAGTAGCAAACTGCTGTTGGCATGATAGGGAAAGTGTTAGACATGGCAAAATACCAGCAAAAAGGCAGTACTTGCAAGGCTCTGCAGAGGCTCTAAGAGGAGAGGCCAGAAGGGTGCATGTCACACAGCTCAGAAAGGCATGTTCTACAGAACTGGAGAGCTGGAGAAACAGCTGATAGTCTCCCAGATTTTTAGGCAAGCTGTTCTAAATACAGTTAACAAAATACTTTAAGCAATCCATCTGTGGCAGGATGCAACACCAAACAAAATTTTCAGAAATGTGACCAGTCAGTTATGCACTAGCAAGCAGCAGAATGACTCTGGCCTGGATGTCCATGAGCTCCAGACCTGCCAGCAGCTGGCATGTTTTGGTTCCTGTTGCACAACACTGGGTCACTGCAAATCTCAAGCTCCAGAGGTAAATGAAATATTTTCTTACTAGTGATTATCTCATCCAAACATACATAAGCAGCACTGTGCCTCTGGGGACTGCAAAACAGTTTATTTAACTCAGTAGTAAGGTGAGAATCTCCAGAGAGATCTTGTTAAGCCTCCCTAAGTCTCTATCTTTATGGAAAACTGTGTATCAATTTCTAAAAATAAAAGGTAGCTGAATGACTCCCTGTGATTCTCAAATGAGAGGCAAGTCAGGGAGAATGACCCAGGCCTGTAAAAAAACAGTGTAAACAGAATGAAACAGTGGGACAGATGGTTCCCCCATCTTTCATTTACAGATCACAAAGTCCTACAGTGAGTGGTCAAACAAATTTTTGCCATTGAGTTGTTGTGTGTGGGCTGGTCTGCCTGCCAACTGTCATTAAAGAGATGTGGGAGGAACAAACCCTGGTTCCTCATTTAGGTCCTAAACTTGCAGAGAATTTGAAACAGAAAATTTCTGCCAAGTTTTTGCAAGAAAGGCAACTTAATAAAACAAGTAAGCTCAGAAACTTACTCACTGAGTGGAGGTGAAGTTCTGATTTTTTCAAAACAGAACAAATTATCTGTCATTTGTAAGGGCTATTTGCAGCAAGCAGGCAACTTGAGCCTGTGGATGAGATGAAAAGATGAAGGTCTTCCAAACCTTCAGGCAGAAAGCAGCGTTTTCTCCTGGGTCGTACTGAGTCAGGTAAAACAGCACAGACTTTGTTTAGAAAGTGCAGGGGAAGGCAGGAACCTGACTGAAAGAGCAGAGGCCCAACAGCAAATTAAGCTGCAGGAGTTAGGTCACTGTTTTATGAAATTCTGCAAGCCAATTCCAGTCACGTCTGTATGGGTTAATGGGCTGCAGCAGGCACATGATACTGCAGGGGCACAAAGTATCATAGTGGATCTCAGAGCACTTGATACCTAAGGTAGACCAGGAAAGTGAATTTTGGCACAAGGAGAGTGTTAATGACCTAATATGCTGTCCTGGTACAAATAAATGCTTGTACAGAAAACTAAGTAAAACTGGTATGACACAGTTTGGGATTCTCGTTCAATACTTGTTAAATACCTTGTGTCCTAAAACAGTACCACATAGGTAAAGGGAACAAGATACGTCAGTGCACACAGAATCTTACTTAAGGCTGGTTAGATACCAGCAGTTTTCTCTAAATGAGGGACCCAGCTTTTAGGAGCTGTTCAGGGTTTACAGTCTCAGGTGTGTCTCTTGGCCTATGTGGACTGTAATCCCAGAGCCAGCAATTAAATGCAATTCAGACTATTTATATACAGTAAGGAACTAGCTGAAAGTGAAACTTAGAGATTTAATATTCATACACTGGAGAGAAGAATGTGCATTAGGACTGTTCTCTCATGGGAAAGCAGAAACTGGTAATTCAAAGTGTTCTATTATGACAAGGAAAATAGTTTAATCTCCAAACTAATTTGAATCTTCTGCACAGAGAGCAAGTTGACAAAAATCAATTGTTGTTAGGTACAGCTGTTAGGTACAGCTCGCTACATCAGATTTGTAAGAGACTCCTTGCACAGGAAAGGCAAAGAAAATAGTAATTTGAACAATATCCTAACTTCTGGTCTAAAAATTAATACCTTAGTCCAGCAGTTCTAGCCATGGAAAGGTTCCCTGAATTAAACTAGGGTTAATAAGATTCCTTGCCAGGCACTCAAGTTTCACTTGTGATGACGGTTCTGAAGGATTCTAGAGTAAAAATTTGGTGCTGCTGTCAGATTTTAGAAAAAGGGACTGAGAGAGAAATTTTTTAAAAATAAGGAATATTTAAGTGAAGTACAGATGATCTAAAGGCCCAAGACAATCCTTTCATGAGATGAAACTTCATCTCCACACATCATTAGTGCACATATACCACAGTAAGCATATAAACTGCAATAGTTTTTTTCAGGGAAATGTCTTTGAACATAGCCATCATGGCTGAGCTGGGAATCAGATCATATGGAAGGTGAAGCATGGGAGGGAGACACGGTGAAGAAGGCAACAGCAACATCAGAGACTGAGAGCAACTGACACAGGAAATCACTACTTAAAAAAATAGGCAAAGTCACACTGAAACACATCACAGAATTTCACTCCAGGTCACTGCAAGTCCCCTAACAAATCTGAAATTATCCCGACTGTTCTCAATTCCTAACACAGAAGAAAAAGTGAAGAAAAGATTACGCTAAACCAAATTTTTCTCTGGCTTCTCTCCAGACCTATTTGTTAACAGTTTGAATGGAAAGTCAGAGGCATATGTGTTTCAGAACAAGTTCCCTGCACACAGGAGTGTGTATGTTCAACATCATGTTCCACTTCCACAGCCATGGAAGACTCAGTATATATATAGCTGTGGAACTGGGGAAGATTTATCCTCTGGTTCTCTCATGTACAAATAATGCTGTTTCCCAGACATAAAATGATAAGCAGCACTGTCTGAGAAATATTCAAGTTACACATGCTAGCTGAGACACTAGGATTTGACCCTAATTATTTTGTGATTTTGAACATACAAGCAGTATAGTCGTTTGTTCAAATAAAGTCATTGGCAGAGATAATCTGATCCTGTACATTGTCCCCAGAAGAGTTTGCAAAGATGCCTGGCATTCAGAGCCAGCTGGGACATGCCTAAATTTAACAAAAGGAAGAAGGAGAAAAAAGAAAAAAGAAGAAAAAAACCCCACTTGCTCTCTGAAACCATCTTAAAACCATCTTCACGAGTAAGAAATAATTCCTCAGCACAGGGGTGAATTTCCAGAAAGCAAACAGAAATCAAACTGGCACCCAGACAGAACACATAAAAGAACAGAAGAGAGGAGATTATCTGTTCAGGAGAAACCAAATGATGCTAGCTCATCACACAGTGTGAGCTCTGGAAAGATGTCTTATTTGTCTTAGCTGGAAAATGCTAAAAATACAGGTCCAGACCACTCTGGAAAAAAAGCAAAGCATTGAGAGGTGCCTCTGGATGAGGCTTGTAAGGTTCCCTGCTAGAAACTCATCACAGCCCTTTGTGGATACAGACAAAGGGGCAGGACTGCAGAGAGTCAAGATTAGGCCTCATATGCTTCCACAGCAGTTCTCTGCTTCAGCTGTGATCATAACAACCTGAGCACGTATGTTCACATGCATAGAAGGCTTCTGTATAAACATTCCTGAGTGAAGAGAGAACCTGTTACAGCTGAAGAAGCACATACCTGCACTTGTAGATCCAATTCCTGCTGTAAGCACAGAGCGTGGCATAATCTTAACTGCATACTTGAGGAATTGAGATTTCCCTGTACCTGGGTCTCCAACCAACAGAAGATGTGATTCGCCTTGGGGGAAAACAGTGATGTAGGAGTAGACAGTTCATATACAGACAAACATTGACACAAAATGCTCAGATTAAGTAATACTTGTCATATTCACCTAAAATTTAGCACTATATATACATTAAAATATGTCATTCTCCACTATTTATTTGGTGTGATAAATACATTGTTTAATAAAGTCATCTAGACACAAATATTTACAATGAAGTATTTGTGAAGTATTAGCAGGTATTTGACACACTTCCTGTAATATGAGTTCTTACATTTTAGAATGCTCATTTCTCAGACTCAGCTCATTCTTGAATATGAAACAGAAGGATACCATGTTTTAGTTACCATTCCACTAGTCAGTTATTTAAATTATTGCAAAATGGACTAATAAAACCAGCAGGTTGTTTTGCTTAATTAATTCTTTGCCAACAGTTACACAACTTTGTAATTTCATAACAATGAAATTACAGAAGTAAATAATTTGGCTGCTACAATCTCAGTGAAGTGCTCTAAAATGTTTTCACTGTTTTCTACAAAATACAACTTAGATTCAAATATAAAGTCTGTAATTTTATTTAGCTGTTGAAAATCCTGTCCTTGTATACAGAGACATACTTTTAAAAATTATTATGACCTACATAGATTATGACCTGTGTACCAGCTGGCACATGGCATATTTGCCATCTAATAACAACAGAAGGAGAATCAGCAGGCAGGTAACTTGGAGTTACAAGACTAAGTGAGATGTGCTGACAATCACAGATGGAAAAGTTTGGCATTAGGAAGTAAAATGAATCCTTTAATTTTTCCTTTTAATGTACTATAGTGATCTGCATTAAGGAAACATTAAGATTCCATCCTTTGATGCCAAATACTGCTGGGAATATTCTACTAGAAATAATTTCAAAATGTCACTTATACAATAAAAAGTGAGATGTTTTAGATAAAACAGCTGCCTTTAATATTCTACCTAATGGAAACCTGAAAGTCTGCTTCTATTGGGTTTTATTTGGGAAAAATTAAAATAAAAAGAGGAAGTCTAGACACCCACTTTAACTTGTCTGAGATTTTGGAAGAATAGTCACAATTGATTAAAACTTGTTATCACTCAAGAAAATGGGATGGTTATGCTTCCACATTCTTAGTGGTTTGATTTTGGAAGGGTGGGGGGGGATGTGGGTGAGGACAGGGATGGGAATGACTGTTACAAAGGATGTGATACTGTTAGAAACAATACAAACCTCTGGTTCGAGTTCCAGCAGCATCAGTCCTCTGCACACCACCAGCAAGCACCATGGCTACAGCCAGCTTCACCAGGTACAATCCAAAAACTTGAGGACATAAGCTTGCCAAAATTTCATTCCTCCCTAAAACAGGAGCAAAAATGGAACTCAGCAGAGTAAAAACTTGCTTTCCCATAGACTCCCGTGTACACTGACAAGTAATTTGGGCAAGAAGAGTAGGGTAGGAAGGAGATTTTTCATTTTTTTTTCTTTGAATGGGACCTAGAGCAGTTGTTTGATCCAAACTTCATTATAGAGAAGTTAGGTAAGTCACAATCACAAGCAGCAAAGCAAATCCTATTGCAATTTAAGGAATGCATGGTGTGGATAGCAAGATAAAAGACACTAATGAAATGCCATCATGCAAATTCTTTTGTTCCACATTTACAAGTGTAGAAGCTATGAAACCTAGAAGTTTACAGATTTAAAAATGTTCCCTTGAAACTGGAGTGTTGTACATTTAAGAAAACTAAGAAAACTTCTAATACTTATTTTGCCTTAAACCTGTGCACACATAGTGTGCTCAATCCCGCATTGTTAACCTTCCTTCTTCTTTCATCCTTCTGTGTCACAGGTCCCTCTCCTCCTCCCTACTATAGTCTCTTTCCAGCAGCAGAATATTTCAGTCTGCTCTGAAAATGCTGATGGTGTGGAAGATATGTAACAGGATTAATTCTGTCCTTTGAGATTCTGACACTACCAGCACATAAGGGATCTCGGGTTATATGCCATGTGTTACTTCCATTGCTAGGGAATAAAAGAGAGTGACCCATTTTGAGAGCTTAATTTCATGTTTTAAATCTAGATGCAAGTACATGGTACTGACAAAATCTAGGCACCTGTAGGAGACGGATGGGAGGGAGGCAAGGAGAGATCTCTGGAGTCCAGGGCAGCTCTTGAAGCGTGTGGTTTATTGCTTAGGTCGTGGGTACAGGAGCTTTGCTTAAGCTGCCAGCCACAGCTTGAAGCGTGCCCAAAAGAGGGCTAAGTTCCTGTTACAGTCCATCATATCTTTTTCTGTGTTGAATATTCTGATTTACAGTAACCAACCAGTACAACATACAAATCCTACAGAATCTATGTACAGCCTATAGGAACTACTACATTACCATACTGCACTGCATACTAAACCTTAAAAGCTGATTTCTAGGCTCCTTTTCCCTGCCACATTGGCAGGGTCCCTCCTCCTTGGACCCTTGGCATCCCTTTGTTTGCTAAGGGCGTTGCTCAATTCACAGGAATCTTGCCTTCAGCTTCAGTCTTCCTGTTACACAGTAACTAGTGGCTTGGCATCCTATATCTCAAAGCTCGCTTTCATTTCTATTTCGCTTATAGGTTTTATACTCTTAGAATCTTTTGCCAGGCAATCATATTTGTAAGGCTTTCCTGTTTCATCTTCTCCAACAGGCACCTAATGGATGACTTAAGGTATGTGTTTCATTTGGAGGTCTTCTGAAGGAATTAACACATCTTAGTCCATCAAAAAGTGAAATTTTAAGAACATTGTTCAGCCACGCACAGCTCAAGATTTAACTCCACAGTTAGGAGTTAGCATCATTAAGTGACTGACATAAAATGCAGCAGCACCTATCATTATCTCCTGAAAAACAGTACAGGTACACACACATTCTGTGGCCTCAGACTCCTTAGTCAGATTTGACCTCTGCTCTCAATATCAACTCAAATTCAGACAAACAGCCTGAAAGAGACATCCTGGGCAGTCAGGGTCCTTCTAATTTCCACCTCAGCTTTCTTGTAGCCACTTCGTATTTATTTATTCAGAATGGGTAATATTACCTGAAATCACATTGCTCCCTGCAGGCTTCCAAAAATCACCAGGAGAATGAAAGATTAAAAGGGACCTTCAAAGAAGATCCTGAGTTACCTTCTGAACAGTTCTGACAAGAGTGATAAGAAATATTCTCATTCCAAACAGAAGAAGGAAGAAATGTTATCATTCCAAACAGCAGGAAAGCAAGCAGGAAGCTAGCAATTAAATTGCTTTCCAGGAAATGCAGTTCTGAAGAATCTTTGACATTGACAAGATCTGCACTTTCTTACTGAGCAGGCTCACTTGAGGGAGCAGGTTCCCACCTGCTTTTCCTCCTATTTGTCTTTAAAGAAAGACTAAACCTTTTCCAGAGTTTTACAAGGCAGAGTGTCAGCCTGATTAATTTCAGGGATGGAGACCCTAAAGAATCCATTGAGCTCTGCAGAGTTGAGGAGAAGGCACTCAGATTCTGGAGAGGGACAGAGTTCCAGACTGAACCTCTGGTAATTCCAAGGTGGTTGACTGTGGACCACAGGAAGTTTAGGACCCAGCACACTGACTGTTCTGGAAGCCACTGTGAATTGGGAGGCTCCCCTGCACCTAACCCAAGGGCCTAGGCATCCAGGAGTTACATTACAGATAGGATGTGCTAATCCCTATGGTAAAGATTCAGAGCTTAAGTTGGGATGCAGAGGCAGTGTGTCAGCTCTCTTGCCCCAGATGCAATAGCTGTGCTGACTAAAGGCAGATCTGGTCCACCCTATTTCTTCCAAGAAGTATGCTTCTTCTTTCTTGATTATAAAACACTTCTCTTTTTTTTCCCCTCTGATACTTACATTCTTTCTCATTTCTTGTTAATAAATGTTCCAAGAAAGACTTGAATAGAAAGATCAAAGAATGGAGATCAATGCAAGAGGTTTGGTACTTCCTTCCACCCCCACCCCTGTAATAGTAAAGTAAGAATTTCACATTCTTGTAGTGGAAAAAATATATTCTTGATGAATGGGTGATGAGATAGGATAACGGGGGGAAAGTGTGTTCACTGTATTTTCATCTAATTTCATCTCTATACAATCAAGTGTCCTACTTAAAAGCTTTCAACTACTAACCTGCTAAGGGATCATTCCTATGCCTTTCCCAGAAGTCTTCAAATTCCTTACGAACTTCTTCATCAATTACAACCCCTGCCAGCTGCTCATTGTTCACTTTAACATAGTTGGCTTTTAAAACAAGCTCCAAGTCACAGCGTGCACCTTCGTGGAAAGGTTTCCACCTCTGCATTACCACTCCATACACTGTGATGTCATCTCCTAGAGGTAACAACAACAAATTAGTAAAATAACATCTGACTTGAGACATGCAGGCACTTCAGCTAGCTGTAATGCACAATAATGTGATCTACATTTTGTGTTACAGTTAATAAGGTTAAAATAATCGAACAACAAAAAGCAAAACTTCCTGCAGTAACTGGAAGTCTGAAAGAAAAATAAGGTAGACTGCTTAAGTCTGGGGTAGGAAGTTGTAATGTCTTTCCACCTCTATTTAAGGGAGGTGAAATCTTAAAGATAAAGCTCTGCTTTAAAGAAAGTCTATAGAAATAGACTTTCTATTCAAGTCTATTTCGCCTCCTCTTTTAGAAAAGAGGAATTCCTGGTAAACTGTAGAAGCTCTTTCAATTGGATTGATTATACAAAAAAAAATTAGTCAAAACTTATTTGCCTTCTAGTAACCTTTGTGAGGAACCCCAGAATCACTTGTTAACATTCTGAGTAGAGTGTTCTTCTGAGAAAGTAAAACCACAAATTAATTTCTTGTGGAAATGTGCCCATCTGAGTATTTTTAGTCTACTCTTCATTCATTCTCTGCCAATTAGCTTCTTCTTTGAATGCCAAGTAGCTTTTTCCACCTGCAGTACTCCTTAGATAGGAGGTCAGGTTTCCTGGCTCTCTAAACCTCTGGAGGGGCACCTCACGCTGTGGAACCCGATCTCCTGGGGAGGTTTGGTGTTCCCCTTGTTAGTGTTTACACTGACAAGATTTAATGTACTTTCTGTATGTCACAACACATGAAACTGATCTGTCAAACAGTCAAGATGTAACCTGGGGGTGCATGACATTTTCTAGAATGATCATCAGCTGCCACACTAACGTTCAGCCTGAAACAGCAACGTGACAGATGAACACACCTCGTTCGAGGAGCCCCCAGCACTGACAGCCACTTGACAGAGATTCATCTCAAATGGAAAACTAAAAATGCTTGTGGGTACAAACATACGTAACTCGTGCTATATCCTCACCAGACTTGCAACTGTCCACCAAATCATCTTCCAGAACAACCACCATGCAACGAGGGATGCTTCCAACAGACAGCCTCTGAACCTAGGTGATGGGAAGGAAAAGCACTTCTTAAGAACTGCACCTTTCAAAAGCCTTTAATTTACAGCTGCTCTGGCCTGTGGTCCTTTCCTGGAACTGAGGTCAGTTTTTGCTTTTTATCACAAAATTTACAGTAAGGATGTCAATGCTGCCCTGAACTTAACAATGAAAGTTTAATGCTGATATTAATGGAAATGGGATTGGGTATTAAATTAGCAGAAGATGCTCAGTGCTGGGAGATCTTGTGTGATTTCAATATCTTGCTGAAGAAAACTCACTAAAAGAGGTCATTTGAAAGACCTGATCTTTTTTTTTTTAATTATAATTTGAGTTATTACTAGATACTTCCTCAATATGTAAAGTTGACTTTGGGTACTGAAGCATGTGCATGGGTTAGACAACTCTTCACTGAAGCAGAGTAGATACTGAGAGTAGATACAATATTCTCTGTATTTCTCTGGTATTTAACCATGATTTGACAGTTTGAGATTAAGTTTACACCTAGGTGTCAAGGATTAAATCAAAAACAGGAAAACCCAAATATATATTGACAAATGTGCCAGTAACTCTTGTAATTCTTTTTCTTTTCTCCAGGGCAAAGTCTGTACAGTCTTGTCACAGTTACAACCAACAATCTTTCCATTTACACTTAGCCTGCAATAGTTTTGAGAGTATCCACTGCACCAGAACAACAATCAGAGGCACTTTTTCATTCTGCAGCACAGGTCATACATGCTAGAATTCTAAATGTATTCACTCTCTGGTGCCTAGGAAGGTTAATTCACCCTTGTGTATTATCTAAATGGCCACAGGCAGTTCACATCACTGTCAGTCCTGATAGCACATGCACAGTTATTTGCAGAGCTCAGTAGGAAACACAAGGGAAATTCACTCCTAGTTTAACTTTACTGTTTTTAGTAGCCCATGTTGCTGAAAATCCTTCCTACCAGCGAGATCTGTGTGTCACACAGTATAACAAAATCTAAGTTGTAGAGATTTCCCATATGTAACAAACAATCATTATATGTTCATGCAATATAGGGCTTATTTCCTATAAAGTTTTATCCCCTCACTTTTTTTTGGTATTCTGAACTTTTAAGACCTTAATTTCTAACTTCATACATTTCTCCTCCACCTTGTCTATACTTCCACCCAGGGCTACCTTTAGAAAACAAACCCAAATTCTGTACACAGGTTCTGTAAGGATCACATATGCAGTAATTGCTGAGCTCAGTATTGGCTGAAGGGAAGAACATTTGCAGACACCATGTACTGACCACACTGCACAGCTACAGCTGGCCCTGGCAAACATTGGGCTAACTTTAGTCCTCAGAACCAGTGCTGAACATCAGCATCACCCACAAGAAGTGCTCAGAAAAGCAATGCACACTTGGTGTTATAGGGATTCAACGTGGAATGGAATTTCATCTATGGAAATTTCATGTATTCACTGACCACTGGTGTTTTGCACAATATCAAATGGAATTACCCAATAACAGAAGTCTGGTCTACACGTTGGCTTAATTTTTAACTCTTTGATGGGAAATCTCTGACCAATGGGTTGCCTGGCTTCTTTAGGTCTTCTCAGGCATTTGTTTTAAACAACAGTAGACATCTATACTTTAATACCTTCCCCTTTTGTCTATGTGGTTTTTTTTTCCCCTTACCTGTTCCTGAATTTTGATTTCTTGATAGTCCCTGCAGCAGGTAGGAGAAGAGGTTGTTCCAGAAAGACACATAAACTTGGTTGAGTTGCAGCCTTCTTCATTGGGACAGGCTGCTGGACGACAGAACGTGTAGTACTGCTCAAAGTCAGCCTTGACAACAAACACGTGCTTGCACTTGTTGCAGATGTAACTGCGCTCAAACTCCAAAACCTTCACCGAGCTGGTACGTATGACAGTCCCAGTAACAGACAAAAAGTGTCCCACATCCTTGGATTTAGGAATGTGCTCTCGAGTCAACTCTGGGCAAACAGGCAAACCTGTTAGACAAAAATATGTGCAGCATAAGGCTATGCTTATCAAACAAGGACTCACAATGCAATTAAACAGCAAGACTAGAAAACGTGCCAGACATATGAACAGTAGCCATTGTTATTACTGTTCCATAAACATGAGTCAACCATTCATCTGTGGTACCATAAATCTGATTCATTGTCCTCAGATGGTGGAAATCACCAGACACTGAGCACTAGCTGAAAATGTTGGCATTTTATTCTCCCACTCTTGCCAAGGGGTGAATAGTCATGAACAGTTTCCACTCATGGAAACAGATCCTGATGTTCTCATACCTGTATTAATTCAGATGTTCTTTTTGCAGATGCCATTTATTCTACAACTGGTTTATCTGAATGACAAATTTTTAGTTATGCTACTTAATTGTGGTTCTGTGTTATTCCTGCAGTTAAAAAGGTGTAGCTCCCAATCTTGTGTGAATTCTCAAGTCTAAGCAAACTCATAGTAGGAGAGCATTTGACCTTAAATCCACATTGCATACCAGTACACCTCGAGCACAAGGAAGACAGCATAAAAAGAATGTAAAGGGGTTATGAACACAGCCAAAGCAAATTGGCTTGTACATTCAAATGCATAGTGACAGGACACTTTCCACTTGCTCTCCTTTAATTCCACCCCAGCAGTCAGTTCAGTCGTGTGCTGATCCTGCTCCAGTGTTCACCCATCACTTGGCTGAAATCACCAGTGGCTGAAATCCTCAGAAGATTAAGCTCAGCAACCTACAAAGTCTTTATAAAAATAAATGGTCTTGAAATGCTCACCTGAGCAAAATATTGCCTATTCAGAAATTAGTCATGAACTACAAGATATTAATAATTATAAACTTAAATTAATTCCTTAGCTTTACTTCCAAAATAGAGCTAGGAAACAGATGTAAGACTACAAATCTGCTAGGAAAAGGGGACTGAAACTATTTGGGCATTTAGGTCAAATCTTCTCAGTGGCTTTGGCTGCTAAAAATAAAAAGGTCATATTTATTTCAGTGTTTTCAAAGCTAAATTCCTTATTTCAGCCATGTAGAAACATTCTGGTTTGACACTTTTAAGCAACACTTGACCTTCTGCTGTTGTTAAAAAAAAATTAACTTTAAAAATAATTTTAAAAGGTAAGAGAATAAAATAGAAAAAGTAGAATTAAATAATCAGGAAAAGGAAGTATTTGGTAAAACTGCAAACATTTTTTTCTGTTTGACTCTAATAAAGCCATTTAAATGTTCTACTGAGCCTGTTGAAATTTTCATTCTACCACAGATTTGCATTTCTAGTCAGTTCAGGGGAAAAAAAATCCGTTACTTCTCCACCTGTTTTGGCATTTTTTCTTAGTTCAGTATTGCTGCCCCTGAAAAAGCTTTGCAAACTGCATCACATCTTACACTAGAGAGAGCTGCAGCACTGTTGTCAGGATATATGATGATCACCTCTGTGAATTTTGAAGAGACAAGAATCTAAATGTGACAAAAAAAGCCTTCATTCTGATCATACTAGACTGCTTGACAAACTCTTTGAGTATGTGCCTCTTTGAATCAACTTTACTGTGTTAGTCACAAAAAAACTATTAGAAAATATCAGAAGCAGATTTGCCTTCAGTAACAGACACTGTGGTGCTCAAGCTAGTGATAAGTAAGGAAAAATAATTTTATGGATTTGTACCAAAAAGCAGAAGCTCTGCAATCAAATTCCTACAATGCTAAAATTCAGATAAAGAACTTTATCTTACTTTCTTCAGTGAAAGCAGGGTAATCATTCATTATTAATTACTGCATATCACACTCCTTCAATCCTTTTTTGAACCCCTAGATGCCCTGTCCATATTGGTAGAAGGTGTTGAGATTGTTTCTTACACCTGGTGTATGCAAAATCACTTCTCCTCACTGAATCCCAAGCCTGACACACAGACACCATCACTCACACTCCTGGTAGTTGCCTGCTGCTTCCAAGAATAGTGAACTCATTCCCTCCTTATCTGACATGGGAATGGGAAGTGGCACTCCAAGATGAGAATCCTGATGGTAATCAGAACTCAGCATCCACTGAAAAGGTAACAGTATCATTGGAAATTTGGGTGGAAAAAACAGCTATAGAAAATTTAGGTTATGTCTTTTGTTTCTTCTGCAGCGAGCCTTTTGGTGGTGCAGAACAGGAACCAAATTCTGGGGACAGATGTTATTTTGATCCAGCTGGATCTCTCAAGGATAACTCTCCCTGTTCTTCACCAATTTCTCTCCAGCTTAGGGAGGGAATTTTCTGTGAGTCTGCTGACTGAATTCTGTCAATGATCAGTCAGGCTTGCTTTTATCAGTTATTAAAACTATTTGATCAAGGGGGCTAATTCTTCCAGAGGTTGATAAGGGAATATTTAGACAAAACAACACTGTGAGAGGAATGATCAGCTCCAGCAAGAGCCTGATAAGAGGAAAAGGAATGTCTTAAAGACACCACTACTTATGCAGAGATCATCTCTCCTTGCTGTATTCCTTCTAATACTTCCTGGCAGCTTTTTAAATAATCATATTTGGAGTCTTTTTTCATGCTGAAGCCCTGAATGATGTAAATGCATCTCAGAACACTAGGAGGAAAGTTTTCATAGGTACAGGAAGGTGCCTGAGGTCAAATTTCTGTATAGCAAGAGGCCATCCTTTTACCTCACATACTCAGCAGCTGTGTACAAGCTCCTCAGCACCTGAAAACCACAGGCTAAATACACTTCTGATGTATGTGTGGTCATTACAACATTTTTATGGAAACTCACTGGAATGAAACACAGGCCTATTTAATAACTGTGATTTATCCAAATTCAAGCTGCCAAAAGACTGAATGATCATAAGCCACTCCACAACAGGGCAGGGGAGGGAAACACAGGCTGCCTAGCTCTCAGCTTTGCAGACTATTGCTCCAAATTGTTGTGATCAGAAATGACCAGAAGGGACAGTGCCACTGCTGACCCAGTTTCCCACAACAGGCAAAAAAGACATTTCAACCCCAGAACCTGCACTCCACATTTACCAAACCTCAAAGCTACTAAAAATTTCCCAATAATAAGGAATAATGATAAGTCACCTTGCAGGGAAAAAATTACTGAATCTCCACTAATGATCCTTCCAACAGTTCATTCCAATTTTATGACAAGCAATTTTATAACAGTTAAGCATAGAATTCAACAGTTTCGGATGAAATTGTCAAAAGACAACTCAAAATTTAGACTTTGCCTCTTCTGGAAGATGGCTGGAGCCAGTAAGGACTGGGAGCCAACTGGCACCCTACGGAAGTCAACCTGCAGTAAAACTTAAGAACTATGTAACTTCCCCTAAAACTTTTTTCCAGGACTTTTTTTCCCCTCCTTTCTTTTTCTTCTCTCTACACCTTCTGTCTAAAAGAATTAATGTAAGTCCAGCTGCTGCTTTGAGGAGTCTTTACCCTGGAAAGGCTTTGATGCAAGCCCTGACCCAGCGAGAGACACCAGCCCTTGCACGCAGGCCAGTGGGGATGGCCACAGCTTTTCTTTTGGGAGTTGGTCTACACACATCCACGTGTTTGCACGTGTCCTTTGCTGCTTAATAAACACTAAGGATCCCTACTGCTTTAAACACCGAAGCGGCAAGAATTAAACTCGCTCATTCCCCGGCGCCCCAATAGTTTGTTACAGAGTAAGGAAATTCTGGCAGTTTCCCTGAAGAGCCAAGAAATGCTGGTAGTCCCGGCTGGGAGGTGCAGCTCGCTGCAGCCCCCGCCCCGCCACTCACCCGAGACCCTGGCGTGCAGGTTCTGCTTGAGGCTGAGCTGTGCCGGCTCCGCGCTGTCCTGCAGCGCTGCCAGCCCAGCCCGGCGCAGCGCGCTGTCGAAAATCGGGAGCACCTCGCTGGGAAAGGCGTTGAAGTACTCCCCGATCTCCATGTTGGTCTCAAAAAGCGTCAAGGCGTCGACGACGACGGGGTAGTGCGCCTGCTCGTCCGCCTCCCTCAAGATGCCCAGGATTTCGTCCCTGTGGTGCTCCAGCACGTAGGACTCGAACACCTGCCCGATGAGGCTCACCTGCTCCGCGCTCAGGACCATGGTGTCCCTGCGCGGGTAAGGCGCGGGGAGGCGGTCACACGGCGGCGCTTCCCGGTACGGCCGCACGCCGGCCGGGAAACTTTCTTTCCCTTGGAAAAGCCCAGGCGAGGCGAAGCGAGGCGCGCCTCCTCAGCTCGGGCAGGGAAATCTCCGCCCCGCCGCTGGCCGGCACCGGGAGCGGGCCGAGCCCCCCCACCTCCCCTCAGTGTCGGCTCCCGCCAACCCGGCCCGCCCCGCCCTCCCAGCCGGTGCCGCCCTCCCGCCGGGGTGGGCGGGGAGCGGGCGGGGCGCTCCTCCCCGGTAGTGGGAGAATCGAAGGCGGGGGGTTCTGCCTTTCCTCACTGTGCAGGCGATGGGGGCCGGAGGATACCGCAGCGCCTTACCCAGCCCTCCCGCTCCCGCCACCTCCAGCACGGCAAGTTTTGAAGGCGGCCGGGCGGGCGCTGCCCCAAGCGCGTCCCGTCCCGCCCGAGCGCCGGGCAGCCAGGGATGCGCTGCGCTCCCAGCACCCGCCAGGCGAGGCGGGCAGCGAGCGCTCCGCGGCCGCCCCGCTCCCGCTCGGTACCTGCAGCGGGGCCGCCCCGCTCCCGCCGGTTCCCGCCGCGCCGAGGCAGCGGCCGCAGCTCCCTCACCCGGCGGGAGGAGCGGCTCCGTCCCCGCCCCTCCGCGCCGCTCCACGCCCGGGCCCGGCGGGCCCTGAGCGGGGCGGGGCGGGGCAGAGCGGCCGGGGTCGGGCGGGATGCCCGGGCGCTTCCCGCAGGAGAACCGACCCTCCCGGGAGTAGGCGAGGGGCGGCAAGCCCGGCACGAGGGACGCTGCAGCTGCTCGGCCTCTCGGGAACAAAAGATCCACCTCCGGGTTCTCCGTGCGGCGCTGCCGCTCTCTGCAGCCCGCGGAGAGAGGCGCTGCTCCTGCACAGCATGCAGGGTGGAAAGGGGGCTGTGGGCAGGGGTAGCTCCGAAGCTGCTGAAGCTGCTTGCTGCAAGTTCCCTCTCCACCCTCGGAGGTTACACTTCGAAGTCTAAAGTCGGCTTCTTTAGAGAGAGCTGCACGACAAACCAGCCACTTCCCCTTTCTTCATGAGGGCATAACTCTGAGGAGTTTGGGGATTTCCTTTTAATGTAACCAAAAAATAGGGTTTGCTGCAGGCTCTAAAGCTTTCACTTTTGCCTAGAATTTACGGTATGGTATTTTGAATGGTTTCTTATCTATATTTTTCCCTGTGTATAACAACCCAGTGACATGTTCTACAATTATTTGAAATATTTGTGGTTTTAGCTAATTCCCTATCAAAATCATGTTCCGGGCTGTTCCGATCTGGTTTAAACCCAGAAGAGCAAAGAAAACTAAGTCTCTAGATATAAAACAGAAAGAGCTTTATAAATATACCCAAAAACATGATTAAAAGAGCTTTGAAGGTTCAAAATATACCCAAAAACATGATTAAAACCAAACGAGGTTAAATGTTGGTGCGAAAAAATGATTTATTTAACAATAAAAAAGGCAAATAGAAAAAAAAAATAAAAGAAACAGAAAGAAGTGTGCAGGGGCGGGGGGGACGGGACAGGGAGAGAGTGACAGAGGTTAGGTGGAAACACCTTGCCCTTCCGAGGGTTCCAACGATGGTCTTCTGTTTTACTTGTCTGTTTTCTCGGTACCTCTGAAAAGGTATTTGAATCTTTTTCATACATCCATTCAAATCTTGCAATATCAGAGCACAGCCTAATGTCCTCATAACTACAAAGTGTTGAGCAATCTTAAAACCTTTCTCCATTGAGCTTCTCACTCCCAGGACCTCCCACTGTTAGCCTGTATGGATGATGAATTCTTGACAGGCAATCAAAACAAAAATCACTGCACATAACCAAAAAGTGTACTACAATAACATTTATAGTCCTATAATAAAAACATACCAAAAAAAAATGTACACAGTTTGTATTTTACTACCAAATTTTACAGTTCGTGGAGGGGTAAACCAACACTTTTAAAACAAAAATAATATCCTTTAGATGCCTTATTATCAAATTATGATTACGGCTTTAATATGTAAAGTAACTACTTTAGTGCCTTAATAAAACTAAGGTGATTAATTTTAATGTCTAGCACGCTGGGTTTTTTTCCTCCCAGTCCTATTTAAATGTGATTTTAATGAATAAGAAAGCTGCAGTGGTAACTTCTCTTGACTATATTATCTTACTATCCATGAGTTCATCTGAAGAATGTTTGGCCAGTAAAGAAGGGAATGGTCTTGCAATTTTGGGGAGAAAGGTTTGTGTGGAACTTCACAGGTGCTTTAAATCATAAATCAGATTTCTCTGAATTGCTACCCCACATGTTATCAGAAGAGGATTTCTGCACAGGACTCCTGTCTGGTGAATCAGGGATGGAACTACAGTTACCTCTCCTGCATTGTTTGCAAACACAAACTTCAGGATACTTGTAGAAGTTGCCTAAATCCTCACCTGAAGGAAACAGTGTTTCCAGGAAAAGACTGCTTCATGGGGATTATAAAAAGGAAGTGTTTTAACCCCTAGGTATGTCTCTAGAAGAAAAATACATTTTGTTTTATAAAATGGTCCTGTTGTAACTGATTTGACAGATACAGCTGCAAAGGCACTGCTGAGATCTGCACTTAAAATATAAATTGATCACTATGAAAATTCAAAACAAGCCCTTTCTTTGCCATATGCTTTCAATGTCAACTTTAATCAGTTTATAGTGCTGGTTTTGCAAGGTACCAAGACCAGGCTGCTATCTTCTAATGATGAGACACAGTTATTGCTACACATTTGTTAGCACAGTTACCTGGCTTCTGGAATGGCAGAGCTGTCATCTCTGTGAATTCCTGGAGGTGTCCATGTGTGCTTCCTCAGACTGTGTTTGTAGACTAAACAACCAGTGCAGCAGTGTGAAAAACAGAGCAGCTGCCTGCAACCAGGGCAGCTGATTTTTCAGCTACTGTGTAAGTAGCAGATGTTGGTATATAAAGGCTATGATCAGGTAGTGGTTCCTACAAGAAAAAACTTCAAGTTATTTAGCAACTTACTATTATCTAATAGTAACTAGTAACTGTTATGTGCTTAGCTGAGTAATGAAGAAATGTTAACTCAAGAAGTTAACTCAAGAAGTTATCAAAAACTGTATTAGGCCCTTTGGAAAATCTATGAGATAGCCTCTCTTGAAATCGTGGTGCAAAATGGGACAGGAAAAAGTAATTGTTTCATGAGTAGATGGAGACAGTGTTGGCTGTTACCAGCCTGAAAAGCTCTCTTGTCCTGGGCTCAGAACACTTGCCTGCTCTGGCTCTGCTTTCCACTTGGAATAATGGCTTTCTTACATAAAACAGTAATACTGTTTTTGCTTTCATGTCCCTCCTGATAGTCTTGTGTGCTAATGAAGACAAATCTTAAAACTGCTCAGTTTTTCGGTTTTACAGAATACGGTGTGTGCCCTCAACCTGGGTTTGTTCTAGCAGAGTACAGGAACTGCCCATTAATACTGTGGTCAGGGTGGTGGTACAATGTGCAATTTGGACACTGCCAGCAAGGCTGCATAAGAGCTGAGAAGGGCTCATGGATCCCACAGGTTAGGGAAAGATTTAGACCAGGCAGCATGAATATCATTGGATGTTCATGTGGCTGTAAAACTTGGGCTCCTGACTATATACCCTAGAGTGCATCTCTTGGCAGCCAAGGCTGAGGCTGGCTATGAACTCATGAATCTGTACACTTTTAGCTTTTTCCAAAATACCAGACACTGCAAAGATCAGGAACACAATGGCAGTCATCACACAAGTTCCTTAATCCCAAAGGCCAGACATTGACTTCTTTTACAAATACTTTTTACAGAGTTCTCAATGCCATTTGGTAGAAAATAAAATTTTTCCTAGTTTCCTCTGGTTGTTTTTTGGGCATTTTATTTTTGGTTGGTTTGGGGATTTTTTTTTTTTTTTTTTATGGCTGGTTTTTGGTTTGAGGAGACTGATAAGGCAGTGGTACAACTGCTGACTGTGGCAGACATGGTAACTGAGTGCTTCTTAACATTCAGATACCTACTAGTAAAAAACCAATGGGCACACCTCTCAATGAATAGGTAAATGTAGGGATCATTATCATGGTATTCCTGTTCAGGTATTCATTCCATATTTGAAAATGCACAAATGAAGTTGAGGATGTGAGAAAGCAGCTGATCCCTTGCAAAGCATGCAAGAAAAAATACGCAACACTCACTTCAGAACATTGTAACAAAATGATCTAGTGAATTTTATTTTGGGTAACAGCCAAGAAATCTGACATTTTGCCCAATATGGCTTTCTTCTAAAATTAAAAAGTTGCATATACCTACAGTTGAGTCCACCAGCTACAGAAAATCTGATGTATACATTTTTAATCCATGGCAGCATCACCAGAATACAGCTTTCAGTGGTGTTTTCAAGGTGAATTATACGATAGAAGTTTTTAAATGTGCATTTAGAAGATTTTTATATTGTTTATATGAAAACATACAAATTTTTCATTTATACATATAGTACATATAAAACTCATTGTAATTAGCAAGTATCTTCATCTGGGTATTTACCTTTGTGCATATAGCAAAAAAAGGATGCAGTTAGGGCTTTAGATGAAATATTAAAGTTCAAGACCTTTGTATATGCTAACTAGAACCTTATTCAAATAACTCAAACATATTTTTTCCTGCTTTTAAAAGATAAGAGATTCAGCTTAAAAATACATTCATAAAACAAAGACAATATTCTCCCTGAGACTACCAGTGTGAGTTAATTTGTGGTAATCTTTGAATGAAAAAATATAAAAAAGACAAGCTCTGGTTTTCTCTATGCTGCAACAAATTTCTTGAGCAACACTGACATCATAAAAGGTATAGATTGGGGAATCATGCTCACTAGCTGAAAAACAGTTTCACATATCAGTTTAAGAAGAAGAAAAAAATTTAATATAGACAAGGGAAAGTAACTAAGTTTTAATGAAAGATCTGTATCTGCAGTATGTATTAATGGGAAAAAGTTGTGTAGTTGGTTTTGCTTGATTGTGGCTTCTTTTTTTTTTCATTTCATGAATTTTATCCAAAGATTCTTGATTTACACAGAGATACCTAGAACAGTTTTCTAAATATTTCAAGCATTTGTTTTCATTAATATTGATAAAAGAAATATAGAACTTGTGGGAACAGTTTCTGCTTAAATTCAATGATAAAATCTTTGATTATAACTGGACGGTGAAGTCTCATAAGCAATAGGTGAGGAGTCAACTCCCCCCCTTAATGAACAGCTCCTGGTTTGTGGTTTTTTTCATCTTCTGTCAGGATCCATCTGCTATGAAGGCCAGCAGCTACACCAGTTTTATTTAAACTCTTCCTTTTAAAAGTTAGCCAGCGAAGGTTTTTAAACTGCTACAAAGTAACAGAACTGGGATGCATTAAACATATCCCATCCAAATTGGAGAGAGTGAGAGATAAATATTTTTCGTTTTACAATTCAAGTTGTATTTGTAGTAACCATGCAATTATGTTATTTGGGGGGAAAAGCCTTACCTGAAATCAAAGAAAACATATTTATAGGAAAAAGGGGGAAAGCATTATGTTTGTTCTACCAAAATTTATTATGCAGTAATTACAAAGTTTAAAGATTCTTCCATTTGAAATAAAAATAACAGTTATAATTACACATATTGTATAGTACCATGTCAGGTGATTCCAACAAATATAACATGAAATACAGTGCAGTTTCAAATCAGAAAGACAAATACTTTCTCATTCACAGTGTTTGACAAATTACAGGAAAGCTTGTTCACATGAGGGTTTACTTAAGGTCATGCTCTTATAAACAGTCCACATCACGCTGTGCCACAAAAACAAATCATCTCTCAGAACGTAAAGTATCGGGCAAACCACTCCTGACGTTGTGGGTCTGGTGAAGCCACTGGTGAGGCATCAGTCTGAGGAGGGCTAAATTCACAGAAAGAAAAGAAAACAAAAACAATTATCCTACAACTACGTGAAAAGTACATCTGTTAGGAGAAGAAAAAAAAAATCACAGAGAATATTCATTAAGGAACACAGTCTGTTTTTCCATGGATTATCAGTGTGCCTTAGGACGTGATTTAATGTTTCCCTATAGAATCTGTGATCATCCACTCCATTGGAGAGCATCAGCAGCACAAGTCAGTTCAGAAGCCACATTACAGGGTGGGCAAATAATATTTTGGAAAACATAATTTTAAATATCATAAACAGCTGTAGTTTTCAGGAAGAATAAAAAGAGTTTTCTTGGAAAAGCATGACTGTAGAAGGTCCTCTTTTAGCATCCTTTTCCTGTGGTAAAGTTAATTTTGAAAAATATGATGCGAACATCATATTTGTAGACATGTGCTCACAAAGACTGGCTGGCAAGTGAACAGAAATACAAACTTTTGTAATAATACCCATCACATGTATCACTTGCAATTGTTCATGCACACACTTAAAATACGGGAAGATACTAGAAAAAACAAACTGCTGTGCTGCAAACAGCATTTGGCTCCTCATTCTCACAAAATGAGCAGGAAAGAATAATTTAAATTCAATTACACAAGTTACTTTATCAATAAAAATTGGTAATAAAATAATCTCTACTACAGGATAATACAGAGCACAAAACAATTTGGATCACGGTCCATAGGGTCATGCACATGCACATTTATAGATACCTGAGCATATTCATGCACATAACATGCACAGGAGAAAAATAGCAACAGTACTTTTTTTTTTGTTTAAAAAAAGGTTTTCTTGAAAAATAATTGTTTTCCCTTACCTATTCTAGATTCTATAATTTGTTTCCTTTTATACTTAACAGTTGCTAGGTATGTCATCTTTTGCATTAACCAAAGTAGAGAGCAACCAACCAGGTGTGGAACCAGTAATTACATTTTGCTTTAAGTTGGCAACTTAGAGGTAAAAGATCAGCACCTACTAGATACAAAGTACAGCACTTCAGTGCATTTAATGTGTGGGCACATCAAGATAAAAGATTAAAATCCTGCCTCTAAAATGCCATTTGTAAGTTATGCAATTGAGTATATTATTTTGTGAGAGAATTACTTGAGACTTTAATGCTGGTTTTGATTACTGGAAGCTCAGCATTAAGCACCCAAACCTGTGCATTTCCTGTTGCTGTAGTAAGGTTACTCCCATGAAACAATTTCATATAGGTGAGGAAACAGGAAACACAAAACATTCACCTAGCACGGAAAATAATTTTCTTAAATAAAAATCTTTGTCACATAATACTAAATAAAAAAAAACCTCCGTGCTAGTATCAATTCCTAAATGAAAATCAGTAAATAACACAAACATCTAAAACAATTGTTCATATATGTAAACAATTGGAAGCACATGAATTTTGTTAAGGTACTTATAAAGGTTTTCAAAGGTCAAGGCTTAGGAAAAAGTGAGAGAATACTTCACATTTCAACAAGGTCTACAATAAAAAGGAATACTATAAAGAGGTTATAATTATAATGTAAAAATTAAAAATGCCGTAAGAGTTGTACTTATACCTCTGAAAGGCTGATAAAGCAAGTGGGATTCAGCTCAATAAGAATGCAAAATTTTCCAAAGTTAAGCAAAAAAAAAAAAAAAAAAAGATTGGTGAGGCAGTGCTCACCTCAAAAACGTCTTGGGCTCTTTGGGTGGCATTGGCTGTGGTAGTGGTTTGCTGCTGTTGAACTCAATATCGTGGATGGGTGAGTTAGGAATGGGGTCCAGGCGGTTGGGATGTCCATTGCCCACCACTCCGCTAGATTCCAGAGCACTTAGATTTGGGACACTCACAAACCTGTTTGTTGATTTATCGTTCTTCTTCTTTTGCTGCATTAAAAATAACAAACGTAAGGAAGGCTTCTTGCACCAGGACAGATGAGGACATTGGCTAATTTAGAAGTTCTATTGATGGCTGGTTTGGAGGAGTTTTTTTGAAGGAGAGGAATTGGGACGGATTGGGCTCTTTTTCCAGTTGTAGTTTTCTGTTTGTTTTGACCTGAACATCACAAATTTTCACAGCAAAATTGAATTTCTAATCAAAATGATTAAGTTATTATGATTTAGTGTAATAATCAATGAGTATATCACATGAGTATATGATCTTTCAATATAACATTTTGGTTATATTGAAACATTGGTTCTATTTAAACATTGGATATTGACAATCTTGTGGAAAATTTCCTTTCAGTCTGTTAAACCTCTCATGTTTACTTAAATCTTCTCTTCATATCCATGAAACAGCTCTGCTATCAAATGCAATTACAGCAAATTAAAATGATAAAAAATGGGTCTCTCCAACATATTTCACTCCATCACTGAGGCACACTTTGGTAACTGGACCACGAAACCTAGAAAAGCACCTACACTTCTTTCACAGCAATTACATCCTCCCAGACAGCAAAGCATAACAGCAATACAGCTAAAGATAAAACTATTACTGTACAGGAGTCCAGTTTCTTGCACAAAGAAAAGGCCTGACTTTGATGCTAATACAGCTGCCACTTCAAGACACCAGATGGCACAACTGAACTTTTTTTTTTACAGTACTCTCTGTACATCTCTTGATGATATTTCAAGGGACACAAAATATTTAAGAAATATATTTTTATATCACTGTTTTACATTCCAGAACACATCATACAAAGGAGTCAGTGATCCTCTCTGTTTTTATAGATATTTTAATGCAGAAGGATGCTTCAAATAACTCTATCACTTTTCTTTTTAATTGGCTGTCTGACAGGACATGGTGTGTTTTTTCTGACTTCTATCACATTTTTTATGTCCACAATAAAATACTAAAATTCTAAGTGCTTTATTTCCAAAAATAGGAGTTTTTGACATACTCAGAGCAATAAAAAAATTTCCTTGCTCAAAAATACAATGAATTATATATTATTTGGATATATATAATAAATAATTCCTTTCAATTACTTATATGCAACCCTAACAAAGCAGCTAGGAGAAAAACCCCTTAAGGGCTTATTAGCTACTTATATTTGAACTAAATAAAGTGAAAGACAAGTGGAATCTCATGTTGTTTCTATATAATATTTTCCAGCAGAACTCCACCTGAAACAGGAGAGCTGCTCTATTCGAGGGTGGACATGAGTTCAACTGGAGACAGAGTCCTACTTTTTGTTTGCACTTTCTTCTCTTAGGCTCTCTGCTAGCCTTGATTTCAGTGCCTGACCTCTCCAGGGTTGGCAGATGCAAATGATACTAATTGCAGGCATGTACTCTTGGGTATGTTTGTCAATACACAATTAAAATACCCTGACAATTTAACAGAAACCTATAATAGAAAAAAAAAGGGTTTTAAGCATCACAGTGAATGTCAGCTGTCTGCTGTTGTAGCTGAAGAAACAAGAAATAAGAAATAGTTTGGTGAAAGTAAACAACTGTATGTAAAATACACCTGCAAGACAATACATGCTGTAATTTAAAAGTGTGTTAAACAAACTGTAGTTATATCTGTGTGCTCCACAGGTAGCTCATTTCTGCAAAATGTGTTATCCACATAAGTGCTTAGAAAAATACTACAATTTATATAATATTCTCTA
Organism: Phylloscopus whistleri; assembly: GCA_017589585.1. Lineage (NCBI taxonomy): Eukaryota > Metazoa > Chordata > Aves > Passeriformes > Phylloscopidae > Phylloscopus > Phylloscopus whistleri. Next base: position 1,126,200 of record JADMLD010000712.1, read on the forward strand.
TAAAACAATCTGTGCTTCTGAAGCAGACCAATCTATAGAGAGAAAACTGTGTGTATTGTTTCCATGAAGTTCATGCAAAGTATTAAGAAACTTTAGATGTAAGGATGTAATACTATACTAAACAGATCCATTGCAGAAACTACAGAAGCTCTGACACATGCTGCAATGGCTGTAGTTTTGCATCAATATGCAAAGCCTGTAGTAACTCATAACTTCTGCCTTTTTTCTTACAAAAAAAGAGAATGAGATTTTCAGTTTCTTTGTAATTCATTCTCTAACAACACAGTATATGCTTTGACAAAATAAATTAACATAGTCCACAACTCATGAAATGAAAGATCAGAATGTTCTGGCATACAAGACATTTCTAAAGTCTAAACATTTTAAGTGATAGAAGCATATTATAAAAATATGTGAATTATCACCATGGAAATCTGATGCTGAAGTACTTTTCTCAAATACTTCAGATTTCACACAAAACATAAGGTTATATACTAAATGGTTCCATTTTACATCTTTATAAATGGGCGGTTCAGACAGACTTCCAACATTTTCAAACCACCATTGAAATAGTATCTGGAAGTCCTGGTATTGTCTCTAATGGGACCAAACTAATTTCTTTTATGCAGTTAGCATAAAAATTAGGCATCCAGATAAGCTTGCGAGAGCTGCTGGGTTCATGAAAATCATAAGAGAATACTGACATTTTTCAGCAGAGTTTGTGCAGAAGTGTGAAATATGTTGATCTGATATGAAACTGCAGTAAAGCTGGCTAAAAACCACAGCCTGATCTCAAATAATGGAGCCAGACCTCCTGTTAAATAACCTGAGCCTGAACCTTGACACTGAAGCTCTTGAGCACCTGAGCTGTTCAGGTTATGCCCCTTGGGTTTTAGCCTCTGCTTCAGAACCTTCCCAACTTCTGTCTCTACAGCTGGCACAAATCTCTTCCCCTTCCATGCCAAGTGAAATAACCTATGGGTTATAACAAGGAGGAAGGAAATATCAGAGGATTCACTCCTGAAGTGGTGACGAGGAACAGTATTTAGGTTCTCTACCACAGTCTTTTCACATTCCTCCAGAAGGAATGCTGCTGGTTTTTGAAGTCACAGGAAGACTACTATGCCTGTGTGGAGAATAGTCTTCCCTGGCTGCTATTCAGCAGGATGGAGAGATTGGAAAAGGTTGCCACTGAAGTGCTTTCACTTGTATAGGTGGTGACAATAACTGAGAAGGCTAGAGACTGACTTCAGTCTCTTGCAGCCTCCACTGTCCATACCGGTTTGCCACTCCACTTCTCCAGTCTTACTCTATGTCTTTCCCCGTTCAGACTCATTCCATGCCCTTCTCACATGTTTCCCCTTCCCCTTTTTACCTTTATTCCCTTCCTTTTACTGTCCTCTCTCTCTCTTTCTAATCCTCTTCAACCCTGAGCACTTCCCAGAAAGTGAAAAGTGGCCTTGCGCTTTCCATAATAACCAAGAAAAATTACAAAACTAAAAACCAATCACTGCTCTCTGTTGCATGATACAGTTCTGCTCTCTATTGCCATTTTAAATTTGCAGTTCTGTGATAAGGATCTGTGTTTTATGTCACACACATCAAGCAAACCAGGGCAAGAGTATCAGTGGATCTCTCAACAACACAAAAGAAACAAACCTACACAAAGTAAGTAGACAAATGGAAAACTATGGTCCTTGTTTTGAACATGTTAACAGTGATTTATGTATAGATGCAGACACACACATAAACGTATATCTTTTCTTTTTACTATATCTTTAGATTTCTTTTTCTTTACTTTAGCAATGAAGTCCATGGAACATACCTTCACCAATGGATTAATAACACCAACATTAGGGCTTGCATTAAACATTTTGTTGTAGTTAGTCTCCCTGTTTACTAGTTCCAGCTGATAGAACTTTTTGTCCTCCTAAAAAGAACAACAGATAGAAACTCCTTTTTATGCACTTTCAACCAGTTAGTGGCCAAATCTGCCTGTAAAATATTCTCAAATAAATTTATACTTACATTTTAAAATAAATATTTATATATTATTATATGGAATAATCTAAATTACTTCTATTTATGCAGTTCTGTGGTCCTGAGAGTGAGCACAGCCTAATGGATTATGTATTGCAAAAGACAGTATAGTTAAATTCGGATCTTTAATCAATTTTGATTTCCTCATTCCTTCTTGCTTCTTAATTGGGATCTAATCAGACTAACCCAAGTCAGGGTGTTGTACTCTGAATTTGGGAAGCCCAGTGAGTCAGGATCTTGGTCTTAGAAACCTCACAGTAGAAACTACTTCTTATATGGCTTACATGGCTGGCTTGTCCCAGGACTGGAGGCAGGAGACATCTGATAAAGGACATACCAAAATACTTCTTGTAACAATGCATTATGCTTGATTTTGGAAAACACTCTGTATTTAATTAGTTTTACTATTATGAGTCATTGAAACCAGAGGAATAATGTGTCAAAGAATATGAATAACATGCTATCAGGATTGTTTTTTTAAATACATTTCAAATACTTTGAATCGGATTAACTTTTGTATTTGTCAAGATACTACACCAAGAGAGCATAGAAGTCTTACAATCAATTTCTTTATGAGTTGGTCCCGCTCTGCAATTAGGTCTTTCAGTTCTGAGATAAGCTGCAAGTCTTCTGGTCTTGATTCTCTGTTTCTATATTTTTCTTCCATTTCTTCTAAACTTTATAGAAAAGAAGAATATCCCCTTTAGCCTGATCCAGTGTTAAATGGTGAGTGAACAGTCACATTTTTGATAAGTACAAAACAGAGTTCAGGGAGTAAGAACAGAGGATGACTTTCTTACCACCTTGAAGGAAATTAATTTCTATGTTCTCCTTCCACTTTAGATAGATAAGAAACAAAACAAATACCCCAACAACTGTAACTTTTGCTGTAACTAATAATCTAGGGAACATTCTAAAAACTTAACATCCTTCCTCTGCATGCACTACTGCATTTTTGAAAAGGGCCACTTGTAAATCAGGCTAAAAATAAGGCATTCAAAACCACAGCATCTTCCTCAGTTCATGTGGAACATACTGGAACAGAAGATACTCCAGAACATTGAAGACTAATAGGTAACTAACTCCTCTCCACAAAAGCTACTTAGTACCATTAGAGATGAAATAAAGGAATGAGCTGTAAAACAAAAGGAATAACACCTGGATATTAGGATATCTAATGGAACAACTGATAAACATTTGAAAAAAAATACTAAGAGGAAATTTGAAATGCCTGGTGGGAAAGCATTAAAGGAGAGAAGTGAAATAAGCCAACTGAGAGAGGCATTGTACAAATAACTGCATAAATATCCCTTTTTCTTAAAGAAAAAGTTTTGAAGACATGACAGTTTCAAAATATTGTGTCTCCTTTAAACTGTAACATGCTCATGATTCTAAATATAGCTTCAAAGGAAGTACTAAAATATGCCTCTCACATATTCAGCCCTCATGTAGATTAGTGAACCAAATATCAGAACAGATTCAATTTTAACAAACTTTATGAGAAAAGAAATCCCAATCAAATGCTGAGAAAAATCTATGAATTAAATTTAACCTAAAACAGGTCAAGCTTAATTCCACAAGCATTAAACAAACTGTAAACATCTGGAAGTAGACGTAATTTTTCACTTCAGATAAATATTTTCTCTTCAAAAGCAACTGTGAGATTTTTACTTTGATTTGCAGATGAAAAAGCAGTTAATATTAAATTATATTGATAATTTAATAACCTTCAAATAACCTGTGCCTATTCCGAGGAGATTATATAATGTATTTACATAAAACAATATGAATGAGAACAAGATGATTGTTTTTACTTGCAGAGAAGGCATTTGACTCAGCAGAACAGAAACAGCCTCAGCTGACTTAATTTTTGTGCATACTTTTTATGCTAGGTTAAGCTATTGTACATAGATCCCTAGAGTGTAGTATATAGTTACACACAGCTGTCATTTTATTTTCAGATACTTCAGAGAACTGTTGGGTTTTTTTCTGTTTCAAATAGATAATTTGTAATTTAAAATCTTTAGTTGTAGAGCCTAATTAATGACACCCACTCTCAATTATTCCAGGACAGATTCTCCATTTCACAAACATTCATGAGGCCACGCTTTAGGTGAGGCTGAGCCTGGGAACAGTTACTTGAGAAACAGCTGCATAAAACTTCTCTGGGTTGGTGGGGGTGTGTGTGTTTTGGGGTTTTGTTTTTGGTTTTAATTTTTTTCTTGTTTTGTTTTTGTTTGGTTTGGTTTTGGTTTTTAAAATTTGCTTGCTTCTATACAGAGTTTCTTCTTTGGACAGCTTCTTGCTTAAGTGTAAATAGAGAAATAACACACTGAGGGCCAGGCTGAGGTACCCTGGATGATGCTTGCTGATTTTAGGCCAGTGGCTGCTTTCTCAAACTCTAAACTGAGCAAGAGTGAGGAGCAGAAAACCAGCTAAATTCAGAAAATTCCCTGACACTGAGAAGCAAACAACTTAATGTGGAAAACATTTAGGGTAAACAGTTCCAAAACAGTTCTGGTGGCTGCTCATAGGCCTGTTTCTCATACAAGATAAATGCAGCAAACAGGAGGTAGCTTACCTCTAATTTACTGAATGGCAAGGTACCACATTTATCAGGGCATAAGAGCGTGCATGTGGACAATTGCAAGGGGGTGAAAACAAGGATTTTGTAACCATTTTATTTGAAGACAATTTCTGAGGGCTCATTATCCAGAAAAAGCTCGATGCATTTTGGCTTTATTGTCCATTTGTAACTGATACTTACTTAGAAAAGCTTTCTATCAAAAACTTAGAACACATTTCTTCTCTCTGCCATAAATCTTCCATGCTGCAAGTACAAATCCCTTAGCGACAACTTTGTGCTCAATGTGCTATGAAACCTGAGCCAGAAACTGTGACCAAATGGGTAACACCACAGAGATAGAGAATGAAGGATGTGGAAGACAAGAAAACACTGGTTGGTGACATGCTATTACATCACTTCTGCCACTATTAGGTGGTCTAATCACTGGTAGCATTTTGATTCAGAAAAACTCTTAAGCCTTCTGTTTTGCTCATTGTTATGCTCATACAATCCATTTCAGACACTAATTTTCCTTATGCTACCAAATCTGAAAATATTTGCATCACTCATGCTACAATCTCACTTCTTAGTAGTAGTAAATACTGTACTGTTTATAAACTTGTTGAAGACATTCTTGTGTTCTTGAAAAAGATGTATTAAAATTTGAGAAAGAAACGATTTGAAATAATGTTTTCTCCAGTTTTCTAGGAACTGCACAGATTTAATCTTTCCTACCTGAAATTTTTTGGTCCAGACCCTTAACAATTTACCTCACTTTACATTCCCCTAAAGACTACAGAATTGTGTTGCCTAAAGAATGCAAGATTAGCCCCCATCCTTTATTGAGGTATCTGTACATCTGCATATCTGCAGTATCTTCAGGAACTTATGGACACCAGAATAAACTATTCACTCAAATGCAGCTACATACAATTTTTTTCAATGCAACAAAACTTACGAAATTTGTAAAGCTGAATTAATTTCCTTGAGCAGCTCTTGGGTCTTATTAAAATCTGCCAGCATGCTTTGTTTCTCTCTGATGTGATCTGCTGTCAAGACATCCAGCTCTGTCTCATGTTTCTTGCTTAAATCTTGCTCATGCATCCTGTTTAATTTAGTTTTTGTTAAAAAAAGAGTTATTCTAAAATCAGACTTTTTTGTTCATCATGATTTTCTGCCATGCTTCTAATGGCTTTTACATAATATCAGACAACACAGAAGGAATTACTGATTCATCAAAGCCTACTACTTACTGTTCTCCAATCTTCTAGCTTATTTCATGGAAAATGCATCTCCTTTAATGCTTTTAAAAATGAACAAACATAGTGAATTTGAAAAAAACCCAGCAAAAACCAACACTTGAGTGAACCGCTACTAAAATATGCCAAAATGTGTCACTGAAATGCCACTTAACTGCACAGCACAGTCACTACCAGTAAAGGGCACAGCCTTACTAAAGAAGACTAAATAATATGTAATATGACTTGATTAAGAGGATAAATTTAAGACTGCAAATGGCAATTTTTTTAAAGTGAAACGGTAAGTGAAACAATACAGGCTTGAATTTAGAGTGGAAAAATTCATACCTGATCTGTTGGTTGGATTCACTGTGTATTCTAAGAATTTCTTTCCCTTTAAACTCTAATTCCTTCGTCAATGCACTTATATTTTCATGAAGATGCAGAATCTCTTTGTCCAGTTCAGCTATATGATGGTCTCGGTGTCTCAGTTCATCTTGTAGATCTGATATTCGGCATAAAAATTCTTTTTCCTAAGATATAAGTAGCAGCAGCAAAAAAATATTTTAGATAGACTCGTTTCTCAGAGGTGATGCCTACAATACTTGCTTTTGGAAGACAACAGCTGAGCAGAATTTTCCATCCAATAGACAATTTTTCAGTTTTTGATGCCGACACAAATTATAATCAAAGCAAAGGGCTTTTTTATTGTGTACAAGTACAAAGAAAGAAGAAATCAAAGTCATGTAATAAATGATTTCCACTTGCAAGAAAAGTTAAAACCCATGATTATCACTGTCTGTTAAAACTGGTGTAGCTCATCATATTTTCCTTTTGTCCACACACAGAAGGAAAATAAAACAGGTATCACTAAGATCCAGGGCCTGGGCATTTCACTTTCTCTGCCTCGTCAGCATATGATCCAGAGAATCTTTTTTTCCCTTACAGCCCCATTCAATAGGTGAAAATTGCTCAAGATGTACGCCCTGCACAAACAAAAACTGATTCAAAAGTCTCCTCTCTTACAAATATATACAAAAGTCATAAATATCTTACAGCAGAATATGTGTTAAATAGCTTATTTTATACTTATATTGTGTCAAATAAATCAAGGAAAGTCTTGTTTTGGTTTTTTGCAGAAGAAATTCCAATGAAGTTAGTATCTGGGAAACTCAGCTGGAGCCTGTCCCAATGGCTTTGATAATGGCTCTCTTTGGTTTAGAAATGTCTATAATGAAAACAACTTTTTCAGAGTTTTCTATTACCATCTATTCCACTTCTTACAGTTTCATAATAATTAATGAGCATATAGTTTGCACAGAGAAAATCAGCAGATATTCCAAAGTAGGTTTGTGTATAACTCTGTTTTGTGCCTTCATGCCCCCAGGAAATACAAATACATCCTAGTGCACAAATTTCATAGGGCATCTTTAACAGCAAACAATTAAAAATAACTATGTATCTCCCTATATAAAGACTATGTTAAAGTTATAAGAAAAAGCAGAGGAAAAATTTACATCCACACATATAAATATTTCAAAAAGTAGCAAATCCTGATCAGATCACTCTCCATCTTATTCAACCCTGATCTTGTGAACTGATGAGCATTCGAACACAGGAAACCTCAGTAACTGCTCTGCTCTCAGTACAACCAAAGCTTGTGTTTAGCAGATCATTATACTGAGGCAAAAAGATGCCCTGTTCGGTTGGATCAAACACCAGTTCTTGTAATTTGAACTTTTTTTTTTCTGACATCTCATCTAGTTGTTGGACTCCAGGCTGAAACAACACACGACTGAAACTATATCCTCCTAAATCCTGCATGACATCACCCTGTTTTTGCCTCTGGTGCTCACACTGTTAAACCAGCAAGGAAGAGCTAAAAAAGGGCTCATCTTTGACTGTCTCTGTTTTTGTGTAAAGGCTATGTCCAACAAACCCTGTTTCCTCTGTTAATATACTTGTTAATAAATAAAAATAAACATAAATAATAAATAAACCCTGTTAATATATTTCTAAACCAACTCCTCCTCCTTGGTGCTGGAATATCAGTAAATCTTGAAAAGCCTACTATATAGGCAAATACAGAGGTAATTTTCTGATGCTCTTATTTCCAGGAGTCTGGCTTTCAATAGAGCTTAAACTTTGAATTTTTAGCTACTAGCAGAAAAACTGATTGTGTATAAAATGAAAAATGAAAGGTGAATTAATCAGTTTGCTACTGAAAGCAAAGGTAGTTAATACAGGTTTTGGTTTTGGTGAGGTTTTTTTGTGTACCTTTTTCTTCAGTTTGAAGCAATCATTTGATTATAAGCAACCACTTCTTTTGCCATGTCTCTTAGGCTTCAAAGAGACACAGCTTCTTCGTTCCTGCTGGCAGCTGAGGATGAGTACAATTTTGCAAGAATGGGCACTTGCCTCCTATGGCAAGCCAAGGTGCTCCCAGATGGCTGCACAGTTCTGAGAGGAAACTACCTGGATATGGGAGCCTTTTCTAGGCTTTGAACAAGGTTTGTAGAAGGCAGAAAAAGCTAAGCAAGGAAGTTTAGGAAACTACTAAGAACTCATTAGCTGCTGGTGCTGGATGATTTTGAAAGATTACATGTTTGTTGTTTGTTCATGACAGTTCCTGCCTCCAGCAAAGGGAAAAATGAATATTGATCATGCCATTTTATAGCCAGTTGCCAGCCACACCTCCTACCTGTCGCCTGCCGAGTTCTATGCTTCTTTCAAGCTCCATTTTGGCAGCTACCAGCTCTTGTTGATGGTTGTGCCTTAGCTGATCAATTGCTGCTGCATGTTGGTGGTTGAGCTCTGAGCGCAAGGAAGCTGGTTACCATGAACAAAGAGAAAAGTTTAATTTGGATGTGTTTACATTAATCAACAGTAACAGTCCCGCTCCATTTAGTATTGCTGCTGACCTAGAACACACTTTACATCAGGTAAGTAACTGTCCTGTATTTTATTCCTGTTGCTTTCTGAAAACATCAGTTCTCCAGCGGGAACTCTGGTCACTTACTCCTTCCAAAAGAGCCTTAAGGGTGAGATATTTCAAAAGCGAAGAGTCTAGGCTTACCTGTTAAAGCCTATAGTGATTTTAAGAGGAACACTTAGGTCAACACTGAATGACTCAGAGAGGCACTACAGTGTTATAAAATATACACACACACACGTGCATGTATACTTGCATGAGTAGAAATAATGGGTTTGGACCCCTTTTCAAATCTGAAAAAAGTATACCTAACATAGCTTTTCCTTCATCCTCCAGCTCAAATCGTAGAGTCTGAAGCTCCTGTTCCATCTCCAATTTAAAGCCTTCCATGGCTTGTTTATGTGTTTCTTTCAGTGCATGAAGTTCTTCTGAGTGCTTCTGCTGTAAACGTTCTTCTAATTCCTATGAAATCAAAATTGACAAAATTTGTTCTACACCAGCTTAGAGAATTTATAAAGCATTACACAATAAACAGCTGGAAGCAAAAAGCAGACATTGACATATTCTAGAAAAAACCCCCCCTAGTATTACTCATATTTTCTTATCATCCTAATATATTTTTTCTTTTCAGTGGTTGATGGTTACCAAGATTGCCTGTGCACAAAACCCATTTGGCTCACAGCTGGAAAAGAGAAAAAAATCAATCCATGGATATATCTACAATAGCAAGCAATGTCATAAGGTACAGATTCATAGATGGGTCTAGTGTGCACACATTTGGGGACTTCTGCTCCCTAAGGACACCCATGTTTACACCCTATGGAATTGTATGAAGTATAACGTTCCTGGTACACATCTTCTGATCTGGGCACATAGTGGGAAAACTGATTGCAAAGGCACACTCTAGAGCTGAACTTAAAAAATCTTAAGATAACCTTCCATTATGTACCATGCGCTACCATAACTCCAATTTTAAAGCTGGTTTTATCAAGGTTTAAAAAAAAAAAATGTATCTTGGCTGGAGCATGAAAATTATCTTGCAAGTCACAAAACATAGCTAACACAATTTTTAATATAAGGAAAATATAAAATACATTTCAAAGGAGTCTATTGACAGAAAAACATGCAAAATTAATTGTAATGGAAAATTCCTAATCAAAATCAAAACAAGAATACAATATTAAGGGTAACAATGTCAATATACTGTAAAGAAATGCATGTATTGATAATAATTTTACATATACAAATGCACACACCCCTATATACGTGGACATAAAGCAAGACATGAAATAAGGCCAGTATTAGAAAATATTTTCAATATGCCTTGTTCAGATTTAACTGGATAACAGTATTACTGCAATACATCAGATGAAAAGTAAATTTAGTAGTTATGCAGATACTTTCTTTACTAATTCCAACTATGTATGTAAAATGCTAAAATGGCAATATTTTCTACAGAATGTGGAATAACCATATGAACATGCCTTTTGTTCTTGCTCTTTTGTTTCTTCCATGTTTTGAAAGGCAAGAATATGGGCTTCCTGAAGTGACTTATGCCTTTGCTGATGCTCTTCTTCTAATTCCTGGATCTCCTGAGTCAGTCTCTGTCGCTCCTGACTGAACTGGGCTTGTAGCTGTTGCAAAGAGCTCTGTGACTGGGAAAGCTGCATTTCCAGATTCTGCTTCAGTAAGGAGATCTAACCCACAACAGAACAGCAAATATTCATTAGTCATTAATACTAACATCAGCTGTAAAGAAGACATTCAGAAGAAGAAAACATTTGAAATTTTAGAGCCAGAGAGTTAGCTAAAAGACAGACAAGCAATGTCATCCATCTACTGAATTTGTTGTTAATGTTCTATGATATATAATCCGAGATATAATAATGACATTTTAGTGGTTTTGTAAGGGTTATCGTATTGGTTAGTTCATACTGCAGTACTACCTGTAACACAATTTTTAATGGCCAAATTATCAAAAATTATTTAGATTTTATATAAAAGATCAATAAAAATGACACTATCAAGATCTGAAATCGAACACTTGATTGTTAAACTATTCTTCAGGGGAACACCCATTCTGCAAGGATAATCTTGCACTTGGAATAGGAGAGGACAGCTCGTGACATCTACATTGATTTTTATATCTTTCTGCATGCTATGGTCCTACCTTACTAGTGGTTTCCTCATTTAGAAAGAAATGGTACCACTCAACATCACAAATAAAAAGTAACACTTGATGGATTTCCCACCACACTTTTTAGTTAGTTCAATAAGACTATGAGAGTGATTTTTATGCTTGTTTCCAAGATCTAAACAATCTGAACCACAACTAATTCTATTAGAAATATCTGATTTTACAAACAATGCTTTTCATCCAGTAAGTACTATAGTATACTATACTCCTTCTTTAGTCCCATTTTCTTTTTATAATAACATTATACTTTGTTCTCCACATCAGACAGTATCTTTTCAGACTGAAAGTACTAAACCTGTATTCCCTTTAAAGCCAACCATGAGTGATACCCTCCAGTTCTGGAAACAAGATTTAACCAGAAGTGTTTTGCTACAGTGACTCAAATGAAGGTAAATAAAATTGCCAAGTGACAAAGACTTCAAATCAGTAAGGATACTTTTCAAGCCTCAGAGCTTGAAAATCACATGGAATTATAAATGAAAGTCTGATAGTGTCATTTGATTCAGTATATCTTAAAATTAATTATATCAAATTCATAACGACATTGCACATCATCGCACAAGTTATTGAGTTAGAGAACATTAAATCCACCACTTAGCAAAAAACTAATAGCAGCATACCAAGTACAATTTGTAGCATGAACATTGCTGCCGAACATGTGGGTTAAGTTTCTTTTTCAGAAGGACATAGCTTAAGCAGGTTTGAAAGAAAAAAGCTACAGAAACAAAAATTAGCAGTAAAACAAAATAAAACAAAAACCAAACTAATTTAAATGAAATAGCTCGTTGTATTTCAGATTCACCAGGTCTTTGTGTCTGGGAATATACACCCTAACATACACTGTATAAACAGTATTGTACTTCAGATACCTTTGAAGGAGATTAGCTACAATTAAAGGAGAGTAGGGAAGCCTATGCACCTTTTATTAAAGACATTAAATATGAATTTCACATAAAAATTGTACATATAAAAAGTGTCCAAATCAAAGTTTTGCCTGATCTCTGGTTCTGCCTCCCGAAAGGGCCAACCTGGTTTACTCAAGGTACAAAACGTCAAGCATAAAGGTAGGGAGCTTGACTCTGTAGCCTACCTGAAACTAGAAACCTTTCTTAAACCAGAAGAGGTATTTTGGAGCAGATTTATAGAAGAAGCAATAACAACCACTATCTGAGCCCATAAAAGCTTTTAGTATCTACAATATCCTGTGCCAAGTTCCATGTAGACATGCCAATTTGACATGATAATCTTCAATACTCGTAATGGAAAGGAGTCAAAAGAAGTTCCTTTTCATTTGCTGTATTCTACTCATGTTTCTATAGCTCTCCATCATTTCCCTCCTTACACCCTTTGCCATACTGAACTGCTTTGGCTTAGTGAGCTGCTCCTTGTATGAAAGTTCTTTCATATCTATGATCACATTTCTCCTACTTTTACCCCTTTTCTACTCTTTCTTTTTTAAGATTAGGAGGCCAAAATAGCACAAGTTATTTGAAATGAGAGTAAACTCTGTTTTTATTGTTTTAGTGACTCTGTTTTAGTGACTTATACAGTTTTACATGTTATATTCTCTGTTTCTCTCTTATATTCCTAAAGTTTTATTTGCTTTTGAGACTCCTCCTGAGCACTGAGCACTATAATTTCATAGAATTATATATTACAGTCCCCAAACCTACTTTCTAGTTGTAACAGGTCAAGGTAAGGATCATTATTTTACAAAAAGAGTTACAACTTTTTTTGCCTTGTGGATCATTTTGCATTTTCCTACACTGCATTTCATCTGCCATTTTATTGCCAAGTTCCTTGGCGTTTGACAGTTATTCTATTCTGAGTAAGCTTTTATAAGCTGAAAACTTTCCTACCTTACTCATTTCTCAACAACCTGTAAAAGAAAATATTTTGAGCATCAGTGTAACTCTACTGATAATCTACCTTCACTGTGGTAACAATTTAATATCTATATATAATACATACTGTATTTTTTCTCTTCACCCCTAGAAACTCACTCCAGTGAAGTGGTGAGTTTGCACCATGCAGCTGCCAGCATCTGAATATTCATATATTCATTATCTTCTTGTACTGCAATGTGCTATTGTCCTCCTTCTCCAGGAAAAAAATAAGCTATTTTACCTAAACTTTCCTTTGGTCTACTCACATCCCCATCCACTCTAATTCATCCCACATTCACTACTGGGCCCTTCTCTCCTTTCCCACCTTTCTGTAACCTCATACCTACCTGGTCCTTTCTCTTCATCTGTAAGCCCATTCTTACTTGTCTCTTTGACCATGTTTCTATCCCTCAGGTTTCTCAGGTTCACCCTGGCCACCAGGAGGTATAATTCCCAGTCCTGAGAACCTCAGGTAATTTAATGATCACACTCTAACAAGCCTTTCATGATAACAGTCAAATAGAGTCAACCGCAGTAACCTAGGCAAATTTTTATTAAAATAACATGAAAAAATGTATTTTTGGCTTGAAGTTAAATCTATCTCTCACTTAAGTTCATGCTCCAAATTCTGACAATCATCAGTATATAATTTATAAATATGTTGAGCATCGGTCAAGGGCAAAATGATTTTGTTTTCATTTCTGTCTTAGAAATGCAGAAAACATTTAAACGGAGATGACTAAGAGAAGCCTGACATCTGGGCAGGAAGCCATCTTCGAAGAGATCAGGAATAAGAAAGAGCAGTTCATCCTTCCACCAGATTAAAGTGACTGCAAAACCATAGCCTGAAATGAGTCAATGTCTGGAGATGTCTATTTGCATCAGTAGACTATACAGAAAATAAAGGACAATGAGGATTAAATGATTCTAGCAAGCAAGTCAGATTAATCTACCCTTCTAATAATTTGTTTTGATGTCAAAAAGCACAAAAAAGTTTAAAATATCAGTCTTTTTAGAAGAGCATGTGATTTTAAATACTATTTTGATTATTCAGTGCATAGACTGATATCCCTAAGAGCATGTTTTAAGAACATTAGTGCTTCTTTTTGTATGTCTTTGGACTACCCTTTCTGTATACCTCTGTACTGAGGATTTGAAAGAAAAGAGCTCTTAACACTGTTCTCTGAACTTCCAATACTTTTGTCCCAGGTTTTCAGCACATTAAAAACATCAGTGAGAATAAAAAAAAATTAATTGAAAGAATAGTTTGGCTACACTTATGACTGACACTGCAAAAGTGCAAATTATAATAGAGCATCAATCCCATGCTTTGTAAAAAGCTCTGCAACACATGTCTGCACTGCCCACAAGCTTGCTTGCATTAACAATGACATAAAAACGCTGCTCATGTTATGACCACGTACACAGTGTTCGATGCCAGTGACACACACACAGTCACACAGATGAGGGGGATGCACTACACAAGCTTTTGATAGCAGCACATGTTCTCGTCTCAAATATTACCATGTCTCCCATTTCATGGGCTTAAGCTGTAAAGCAGCACTGCAGGATATGCAGGTTGATTAGTGCAAGCATGCCCTGTTCACAAGCTGTAAGTGCAAATCACTTACATTGCTGATAGATTTATGCAAAGCTTCACCGAGACAGTGCCGCTATGAAGGAAAGATCACAGGAATAAAGGGAAACATTCAGAAATCAACTAAGTAAAAGAAAAAGGGATAAGGAAGGAAGGGTAAACATAGAACATTAATTATAATTTTATCAGCGAAAAATAACTTGAAAGCCATCTGGAAAAAATGAGTATGTTTGACCAAGTCTATAAGCTACTGAACACAGAACAGAATGGTGTGGTTTACCATGTTATGTTTCTGACATAGAGTATAGCATTATCTCTTTAACATAGTGTTACTATATAGACATCTATTACACAGCTAAACACTTTTGAAGTTATCCACTTGTTTTCTCTTCTCCTTTATGGCAAAACAATTTTGGGAAGAAATCATTAAGTACTTGAACAGACACTATATAAGGGCACAATCAACAATCAGCTGTGTGTCTTAAATATCAAAAGCATATTAAATACATCAGATTAAAGATCAAATTTCACTGCTAAAGGGCAGAAAATGAGTTTAGTCTTTAATGAAGACATTTCTATTAAAATACTTATTTTATCTTTCTTAAAATTCAGAACCAAATGGATACATAGAAGACTATTCCTGAAAGTCTCCAGCAATAAAACGACTTAATGTACCATTTATACTAGTGGTGATTACTAATGAAAAGCAAAAATCCCCAACATATTGCCAAGTAAATGCTCTATGAAATCTTATTGATCATACAAATAATACACATAATTCATATGTATATAAAAATGCCTGTGTGTTTATATATATGAGTCATGTAGATAAGCACACACACGCACAGAACAGGGTAATCAGAAATTGAGAGCAATTTCAAATCCAGCATGACCACTTTCCCCTTTTGCCACAGATCAGTCAAGGACATGGCTTTCTCCAGGAGACAGCAGGTATTTTGACACCAGCCTGAAAGCCTATAGGTGGAAACTATTAGATAACACTTTGCCAAAATACAAAAAGAAATTGTTATTCAGTCTCAAGAATCTAAAAAAAGGCACAACATAAAAACACATTATTGTGAAATACTCAAAATGAGCTTATTAAAATTGTAAGAGAGTTAGTTATAAGCATTCATTTTCTATGCAAGAATGAAACACTAGGAGGCATCATACTCCAGCAGACAAGGCAAGAGACCAGCATCTAACAGCTCTGATTCCAACACCAGACTTTTGACACTGGCAGTCTGAACAAATCCACCCCATTTTTCTGTGCTTCCTTTCCCATCTGTTTGGTTTATTTAGGGGGGAAGCTGTTACAAAGCAGGAATGATCTCCTGCTAAATAAATGTTCACCTTCTAGAATATTTGGTACTTTATATTGGTGGATGTATCTATGCAGCACTGGGATACAATTAAGAAATACTTAGATTTTACACTTGAAGCAGAAAAGTTCTCATTGTACTACACTGAAGAGAAGTTCCAAGTAAAAACAGAATTATATAGGCTAGTCAATTGGAAGGGGGGCTCATTCCAGCAAAACATGTAGCAATTTAATCAGATGCAGCTCCATATTCAAAAGTATGCAGAATACATTCAGAATGGAGAACTCCAAAATAACACTGGTTTAAGTGTTATTAAAAAATGTCATAAAAATTCCAGACATCCTTATGAGTACTCCCATAGCAAGGTCCATCCACGTTCTGGAGAAAAAAAAAATGTTAAGAGCCAAAAAATAAGCAGGCGTAATTATTACTGTCTGTATACCTGTGATGGGGAAAAATTATGGTTAAAAAGCAATGAAGAAGGTGGGTTAAATGACTCTATTTCTACAGGTTGGAATTCAAGATTTCATTTGTGATGTTACTGTGGTATAAGAAACCTTAGCTCAATTCTCTTTGAAATCTATGGGGTGAACAAGTGAATTAATTTACTTCTTCAAAGTACAGAAATTCTGAAAACACATCTCTACTTGATATATATGTATTAGCTAACCCGATTTCACTTGATTTTGCTGTCTCATTTTTCAGTAGAAGTATTATCTTCTCCACCCTCAACATCTGCAAAGCTAAGCCTCAGATGTAACTAAGAGAGCTTCATCATGACCAGAGGAACAGCAGAGATGCAGCAGAGAATAGAACCTGCATCTTTATATGCAGCATCTTTAGAATCCACTGGTCATTGCAGGCTACTCAGCAGGACTGAAAGACTTTGCAAGCAATACATGGAACAAGACTGGAACTCCCAGCTCTCTTTTAACACCTCTCCTAGAAGAGCTGAGTTTTCAGTTTAGTTGGGCAAATGTGTGTTGCAATAAAGAACAGATTTAGTGATTTGAAACTTTCAAGCTTTATGTTTGCTTATTGTAATGAACAATTGTTTGTGTTCCCATCACAGCTGTCACAGGGGCCATTTCTGGTGATGAAATGGTGTCATTTTCCTCAAGAAGGACATTTACTGCACCAGTGACATTTTCACATTTTTATTCAGTTATGTTGTTTCCTGCAGGACGTTAACTTATTGAGTGCGTGGAAGTTCTCCTGTTTCATGGTTTCTCTGAACTAAAAATTACTTTCAACCAGATTAGAGAGGCTTGACTTAATTTCTGCATCAGTCTTCATACCACCCAAAGATCAGTTATGTAACACTATTCCCTCACTGACATTTCAATGTCACATTGTGTCACAATCTGACTTGGCTATATGGTTTACTGAATTTTCAAAACACTGCTGGCAAACAGGAATTCTTGTGTAAACCCCAAGACCCTAACTGGGAAAGCTCCTACTTTATCTGTTTTATCAAAGCAGATCCAGATTGCTACACAGTCTTTGCTTCATTTTAAGAATGACCTCCCAGAGATGCTGCTTACCTTTCTGAAGAGCAAATCCTTTGAGCACCCATCAGACATTAGTAAAGGAAATGAGTTTCTGAAGTGCCTAGCACAGAAGCCAGAGGGACCTTTGGCATAAGCCCATTTTATCCAGCTAATAATGGCAACAACAACCCTAAAACTCTCCCTCGAGATAGGTCTTTGAAGAGAAGGACTGATTTGTCAGCAGATGTACAGTCTCTGGCTGTGCAGTGCTTACGTGGCAGATGACTCCGCAGAGATTTGGAAAGCAGCTGTTTGCTACTACAACATTTTGTACTTGGCTCGAGGCTTGTGATATGCTAGGAACTGGAGAACCTCTCTGACTGGTAAGAAAAAGCAGCATTTAGAGCCCTTTCCCTATCTCAAAACTTAACAGTTTTCTAATGAGGAAAATGAACTATATACAAAGTACTCTGAAATCTTTAAGAATCTCTGGGATCTAATTGGTCCTGATTTCCTCCTGGTTTTGGAGCAACTCCAAAGGGAAGGTGCTATCTCCAGGATGCCAGAGAGGGAAACTTAACCTGTTGCTTTATAAAGATGGAGTTTTTATCTCCAATTCTGGGAATCTGTCAACTTCTAGGCAAAATCATAGAATGGCATGGGTTGGCCTAGGTATTTTGCAGATTTGTATCTGCTTGGATTTTAGAATATACTCTTTTAATCCAACAAACTGCAGGTTCAACATTCAGGGGAAAAACAAGTGCA
The DNA here is from genome assembly GCA_017589585.1 of Phylloscopus whistleri. Lineage (NCBI taxonomy): Eukaryota > Metazoa > Chordata > Aves > Passeriformes > Phylloscopidae > Phylloscopus > Phylloscopus whistleri. Next base: position 1,144,233 of record JADMLD010000712.1, read on the forward strand.
TTTGAATGTCCTGATAATTTTTAAAGGTTTTGGAAAGTGACTAGAGCTTTATTCATTTATTTGCCATGAGGCTGTCAGGATTTTAAAGATTATATACACACCTTGACTAATTTTTCCTGGAGCACCGAAGTATCGCTGCCCTTAATCTAGAATTTTAATAATCTGCTGAATCTCAAACAAATTTTGCCCCACCTGACAAGTTCTCTCACATTCCTTCCAGGGTCTGCTGTTTTCAATTGTTTTGAAGCAAAAGCAAAAGCTACTTGAGCAAGTACAGAGCAAAGAAGCTAAGGGAAGTATTTTAAAAGCATATGCATGCCAAAGTCTTTATCTTACATTTAAGGGAAAAACATATATAAATAAAGGATTAAAATTTTGTTTTGGGGGTGGTATTACTGTTGGATTTGGCTTAGATTTCTATTTACCAATTTTGGAAGTGTGAACTTCCAAATCTCAAATTAAACTTTTTACTCATGCACAATACTAAGAATTTCACGTTCTTTTTGTCCACTGACAAATAGAATTAAAAGCCTTCCCATCTCCTCTGGATTTACTGCCAAACAAAAACTCATGACATTAACTTTAAATTAGAAGTTTAGGATCAGGTAGACAGATTTCTTTGGACATGAAAATATCAACTTCAAACGTTAGCCTAGATATATTTTTTAACTGAATTGAACACAACAGCATCAGAGGAAAAAAATTAAGAAGGAACCAAAAGAGAGAGGAAAAGGTCAAGCAAGACATTTATTTTAAAATAGAGAACAAACTCACACTTGTTAATAGTATTCCTACTCTGTCCTACTGAAAATACTTTGAAAATATTGATTGGTTCTGTTGCTTTTATTTGCCTGTTTTGCTGAGTAGCTCTTAATTATAAATGGTCTTTAATGAATTTCCTCCGTTATATTCAGAATCTTTAAAAAAAAGAGTAAAATAATAACAAAGGTGTGGTCTGGGCTGAACGGGCTCACCAAAACCAAAGGCTCGTAACACACAGCTGAATGTTAGGCATTTGTTTTCATGTCCAGGCTTCAGACAACACTACAATGACTAATGTGGACAGGACAAAATGCACCAACTCATCATCAGGATCACATCTCTGCAGAAAACAGGGAGCCCAGAACAAGAGGGGTTCCTTACTGAGAAGTAGGAAGTCATGAATCCAGGGGAAGCACCCTCAGTAGTTTGCCCTTGGAGGGCTGCAGTGAGTCTGCACTATGAGATAACCCACATGCTCATGTGAAACAGTTTCTGATCTGTTGAAAGCATAGGTTTCCCACTTGGAATACAGGAGCACCAATTCTTCTAAACCAATGGTGATTGGCAGGATGCACACAGACAATGGATCTAAGCAGAAATCTCAAATCTCCCCTAATTCGCTATGAGGCCTGCATGAGTTACAGTCCCATTAAGACCACAGTTTTGAGAGCTGTATGAACCTGTCAAAGTTTGCAACAGTCAAAGAAAGCATGCTGATTTGGAAAAACAGGTATCTACAGATTGAAGAAAAACCATAAAACATTACCCTGAACTGTATTCTGGGGTGACCTCTTTTCTTTCCTCCTTCCTTGGTATGATTTTTCTTTTTATTCTTTTGGATTTCCATATTTTAGATTTTTAAACCTTGTGCTTTTTAAAGTGCCTTTAAAAGCCTTGCCCAACATCTCTTACCATCCACTAGATGTCATGGTAGCCTTACTAGTATTGAAAACAAGACTTGCCAAAGCAAATTAGGAGGGAGTCATTTGAAATTTACCTCCAACTCTGCTTCTGACAGACAAGCCTTTAGACAGGGTGTTCAGGACAATATCAAATGACAGAGAGCTGAGTAAAATGATTCTGTGCTGAAAGTTTATCTCCCTTCTTTTTGGAAACTGATACAAGGTATGTGCAGGTTTTTTCTTGCAGAAATTTCCAGCACCCATTTGACAGCAAATCTTCTAATGCAAGGATTACCCAGGCTGTGGAACAGGCCAGTAATCCTTGTGCTGGGAAAAGAAAGCAGCGTTTCCTGATTTTGCTAATGTGGATGCACATCAGCTCTGCAATAAGCACCTCTACATGGGCAAGTAAGGATGGAGCAGTAATTGCCTCTGGATGAAGCCTGATCAAAAGCCATTTACAGCTGTGCCCAGGAGCTCAGGGACTTTTCTCAGTATTCCATCAACAGCAGAATACTCAGGATTTTTAGACCAGTATGTTAAGACTGAGTTTGTCATTTCCTGAAAACTACAATTTGAATAAGAGCTACATCAGAAGGAAATATTTACATTTTGATACAAGTCAAAGTTTCTCCTATTTACTTTGACAGTTTAAAAAGGAGCATGCCATCCCAGAAACAAACTCTGAAGTGGACATCTCAACATATTTTTCAAAAAAGGAGTCCTTGCAGTAGGAAAAAACAAAGAACAGCTACTGAAATGTATGCAGCATTCTTTTGTCCATTCCTGCTGTACTACTTCTGGTATTTCCATTAATGGAAGACATATCTTTGGTGTGAAAAGTGAACATAAGAAAGAAGAATGTCACACAAGCTTGGCCACGTATGAAGCTATTTAAGAATGAGAAAGCTACATATGGGAAAAAATAATGACAAAAACATTTACTTTACTGAAACACGTTACTGAAAAATAAGGAAGTTGGGAGAATCAATATTTGCTCAAATATAGAAAAGCCCATCCATTGTGAGAACCCTGGATTCAGTTTACTGAAAAAAGAGTATCACAGGAAGAAACAGATAAGAAAAATACAAATGTTAACCTGTATGTTTCAGTGCCCAGAACTGAAGGTTGCACAAGACAGAGAGGCAAAAGAGAGAACATGCTCATGCCTAAAACAAACAAACAAAAAAAAAACAACCACCAAAAAAACCACCCAAAAATCCCAGCTATGTTGGCCCTGGCTGAAGCTTTCTCAGCAGTAAAATGTTTTTAAGAAAAGCGTTAAAACCCCATTACACAGCCAAGAGGAATGGAAAGGAGCTAGCATATCTGAATTCACTGCATATTTCATTATGAAACTCTCAAATGGATTGACTTAGAAACATTTGGTGAAATTTACAGGGGAAAAAAGGGAAAAGCACTTTCTTTTTTATCTTCTAGAATAATTTCTCGTATCAGAGATAAAAACTACACATTTGGTCTCTAGACAATGATCTAGTTAAACTACCAACCACATTTAAGTGTCGATGGTGCTTTGCAACCAGCAAGAAAGTGTTTAAGCACGTCATCAGCTGAGTAGAATTTTATCTCAAGGAAATTATTTTATTCATAAGGAAGCTATACTGTTAGAATAACAATAATCCTACCTGCATTCTGTGATGGACCCCTTAGCACTACTGATAGGAAAGCAAAACTATTACCTAGCTTTATGCAAGAGCTCGATTCTACCTATCAAATGTGCAACAAATAGAAGTAGCAGAAATTTGCAGATCAGAATAACGTAATTTAAAAACCTCAAATCAGCTTAGTACGCTTTATGGGCATTTTTTTTTTTTTTTTTGATTTAAACTGTTTGGGTTTTTTTTTTAACTAACATTTATATCTGTGTCTGTTCATTCAGTTTTCCAGCACCAGCCAGCAGCATTCCCAGGTGGGCACACTCTATGTTGTATTTTTCTACAGTTTAAGTAACTATATTTAAACCTGTTTTTTCAGCCCTTCAGCCATGTATGATTACATAACCATTCCTATACTTCAAGTTAGGCAATACATTTCTTTGTAGCTTGTTTTTAAATCAAATCAGAGATATATCAATACATATTAGAAAATTGCATCTCTATTGATGAGCATTTAATTTCCAAATTCAACCTTTATGAACTGAATTTATACAACTAAGTGGTGAACCTCTAGACACTTTCTCAACATGAAGAACACACATCATTGTGTCCACATTTGTTGTCAAATCAGGATTTATGAATTATTTAGCAGAGACCCTGATGTTGTACTGTTTTGTTAAATCATTGTATAATACTACTGGTTAGAGCAGACCATTATTTCAGGTGTAAAAATCTGAATTACAGAAAGAGAAGCTGGATTCACTCTCTTCCTAATTTTATACAGGCTTCATGCCTTTCAAATGGGTTTTAAATACATCTTCCCACAAATTAAAACCAGGGTGTGACAAATTCCACGATTTCACAGCCCTACTGCAGTATCTCAGGCAGTTCTGGTTCAGGGTAGAATTTCTAAGGCGTTCCAGGACCAGTTCATTTCAGTACCTTATCAGCTCTGGAGGAGGAGACAGAGGAGCATCCTTACAGAGTTTGTGGGTGACACCAAGCTGGGAAGAATAAAAGGTGGAGGGCAACACAGAGGAATAGACACCACACATTGAAAGACAGGGCTGCCATCCAGAAGGATCTATCTAGATTATAAGTATGGGCTGGCAGGAACCACACAAAATTCAGTGAAGACAAATGCAAAGTCCTTGACACAGGAAGAACCAAACCCACACACTGGTCCATCCTGGACCACAGATCTGCTTCCCACAACCTCCTTGATGGTAGGCTAAACATGAATCAGTAGTGTGGCATGGCAGCACTGAGTGCCAGCAGCACACTGGGCTGTAGCAGCAACCAGTAGTTTGAGAAAAGGGATCAGTGCCTTTGACTTGGCACTCACTGCACATCACCTGGAGGGCATATTCTGTCTCCTCCTCCAGCTCATTCAGCTTCGGTACAGGACACATATTGATAAACTTGATCATATTCATGGAGAGCTACCACCAATATCCTCCAACAGATATCCTTCTGAGGTAACTCTCTTTGCTCAGGCTAAAGAAGAAATGACTTTGTGGGACTTAATATTTTGCCAGTACCTGTGAGGTGGTTACAGGGAAAGTGGACCCAGTGTTGTTACAATGGTGTACAGCAGAACAATGAGAGGCTACAATCAAACTGAAACAGAGAAGATTCTGTCTAAATATAAAGCTCAATATGAGGATAATATAGCAATAAATGAGATTATTCACAGACACTATGGAATCTTCATCCTTAGAGGTTATTCAAGAACTGACTGGACAGAGCCCTAAGCAACCTGGTTCTAATTCAGTGCTGACTGATTTGAGCAGTCTCCTGAGGCCTCTTCCAGCCTAAGCAAGTCTGTGATTCTATGATCCACATCACTACAACTCTCAGAGACTACCTTTTGTGTACTGCAGTCAGGAGGAACTTATTACAAATCCATTTCTCCAAGCGTTAAGTTACCTATCTTTTACACTATGGTCTGGAATTCTCTCTTTTCCAGCTGTAATGGATAAAACAGATTCTTACAGAGGGAAAGCCTAATCCCCTACTACCAACACTAACTTTTCAATCTTTATTAAATACCTATCCAATTCAAACAGTGGTATGGAAAAGTCACAGCTGGATTGAAAAAAAAATAGTACTCACATGCTATTAATCTCTTTGCATACACTTCTGATACAGTAAAAGATATGAAGAAAAAAGAAAAATACAATCATTTTGCATATGGAGACCTTTTCCTACATCTGAAAATTCTGTAGTAAATTCTCCTTACTACAGTTAGCTTTCTGATTCCAAAATTTCTTGCACAGGTAGAAAAAAAAAAAGTTAACTTGCAACATAGCAATTTTCCATTCTGAAACTGTAGGTTATATTTAACATGGTATTTTTGAAAGGCAGAGATAAAAGTATGTTAAAACTATGGAAAGTTTAATATATCTCTTTCAAGACAAAATGCTATTTACAGGTAAAAGTAAAGAAAGTAAATGAAACTTGGGTAACATGAAACTTAAAATCAAATGAGTCCAATTCTTATTATGTTCACATTGTAAAAAGTAACAGACCAAGAACTTAGAAAACCTCCAGCTTTTATGAGCCTAAACCACAAGACTTCACAAGCCTAAACTCCCCTGTCAGCAAAATATATTGTGATGTGCTCCTGTGAGAGGCTGTATAATCAAATGTGTGTTCAGTTATTAGGCTTCTCAAATTAGCCAGCAAATTAAAAGTCATCCCACAATAGCATCCTGGAATCACAGTCATTTAATGAGTTCCAAAATCTGTTACTCTTACTTTAAAGTGTGTTTGTCCATTATCAGCTAGTTCTTCAAATGGAGTCAATAAAACCAGCATTTATGATTTGGAAAAAGTACAAAGCAAGTATTTTCTTTGAATTATCTAGCATAATTGAGATTATAAATATGAGTTACCATTAAAAAACCTCAGTATTTACACAAAATTATCCCGAAACAATGTCCAGAATCACTTAAGACATAGCTGTAATAAATGTGTCATAGAAACTGAGGGACATTCTGATTTCTCAGAGACTTGTACAGTGTTAATCTTGTACACATATGGGATTATTATTTTTGTAAAGACAGGGGATACCTCTAAGTCCAAACAAATAGCATTGGTAGATATTTAACAGCACAGCAGGTGAGCAGACAAAATCAAAACAATCTTGTAGTGAAGAAGTGAGACTGTCAACATCCTCTCCCTCCTCCCCTCAGAACTGTGGAAGGTTTTATCCACATTTAATGTAAAGAACAACATTCATATAATTACCACATATTATTTAAAGTATTTGATCATGATTAGGTTCAAAAGCCCTATGCTAACAAATTTCATTTCAAAGCCATATATCACAATTGATTTAATTTACTTAGTTGTAATAAGCCACCAACAAGTAAACTGTAAGGGCTTTCCAATTCTCAAAGACACCATAGTTACCTGGTCTAAAAGATCTTCAACCTTTTTTTGCCATCCATCCCTTGCTGCATTTTTTTCACGTTCTTTCAGCTGCAACAGCTGAGTCATAGCTGCCTTCTTGTCCTCTTCATGCTGCAGCCTCAGCTCTTCACGAAGCTTATTACATTCCTGTCTACAAACAAAGGTCAAATAACTAAAATGCAGTGGGACCTTGTGAAAGAAGTAGGAAAAAATTACGATCTCAATAATAATTGGAAAGTCTTAAGTAACAGAAACCTCAGCTTTATATTTCATTTGACAGCACATTTGCATACACAGATAACTTCTTATTGAAGAATAGAAGAAAAAAATAATACTTGCCGAAGATTTTCTGTCCATTTTATTTCCAAGTCACGTGCCATTCTGTCAACTTTGAACTTTTCCTCCTCTCTCATGGCAGCAATCATTGCCTCATGCTGTTGTCTCTCCTGATCTAGTTCTCCCTGCAAATACAAACTTTACAATAGAAACTGATCAGCAGCAAAAGTGTATTTCAAACATTAAATGAGTGTACTTATAATAAAAATATTAATTACAATTGGCTCATAAACTTGAACTACACCTTCTTCAGTGTGAAATTCCTAATTATGCGCAATTAATGCTTATTCATCTCCTGATATTTCTTACTTGTGAAACAGAAGTTTGTAGTCCTATAAAAAGCAATTTTCCAATAAGTCATTCTGCAATTTTTTCAAATACCACTACATTGAATCATAAAATAATTTATATTGCAAAGAACCTCAAAAAGTCAAGAAGTCCCATTCACTGAAGGACTTACTTCAGAATTAGAGCAGGTGGCTTAGGTACTTTGTCAAGAACACTTTGAATTTTATTTTTTAAATTTTTTAAAGCATCAAATATCCAGTATATGAATTTCAAAGCCTGAGCTATCTGTATGTGACACAAAGTTAATTTCTGTTTCTTGATGGAACAAGCCTGATAGAAACAAGGTTTCACAGTTTGAACACAGACAACACCACCTTTAAAATTCCCATCAATTTCTGCCGAAATTTTACCATACTAGAATAGTATTAAGTACCACCTAGAAATCCTACTTACATGAATGTTGCTCAGCAGTACTTGCTTCATTCATGAGAAGCAAACATAACCCCCTAAATTGAATTAATACTTTTTAAAACGAGACCTTTCCTGCAGAATTTTGATAAATTTTAAAATCTGTTAAGATGTTACTGCCATTAACCTACTATATTTGAATATTTAAATGTTTTAATAGGTGAATAGAACAATACTAGTTCATAAGAACATTTAGAGACATTATAAAAAATACAGAGAAAGTTATAAACTATAATATTGTGCACTTCCTAATGACTCTACCTGAAAGAAATAAAAAAATATACCATTAACCTGTTTCAGGGTGGTTTTGTTAGGAAAATATAAAAACATGCTCAGTGAAAAAAAAAATTGTATTTGCTACTCCAAATCAAATACTTCTGTGATTTTGTAAATGTACATTCTTTACTGAGGAAACAAAAAGGAAATGTTTACCCAGTACTGCAGTCAATGAGCTATTGACAGACTAACTGAAAGTTCCATCCAAGCCAATTAAAATGACAATACACTTGTGCCTAGGCAAATTAATTGCTTAATGGTATAAAGTGGCCACATTTTCTAGGTGACAGTCTGCTATCTTTAAAGATATCCTAGCATATATCTAAAAACTATTCTCAAGTCTTTACTGACATTCTAAATTTGAGTCTGAAATGAAGACTGTGTCCATTATCCACGGAAAACATGGCATATATGTATTGAAAAAACTCATCCAAAAGATTTCTGTGAATTCCAGAGCTAGTAAGCTCTGGACCTTGTTTTGCAACATGACATGAGCTGTCTGGGATTGCAAGTGTTAACTCGTATCCTTTCATGAAATTCTATTAAAGCGCTGAACATATTTTGTATGGACATATTTTAGCAGCTACAATTTACAATAACACAAAGATGTGCTTGCAGCACTACCTGTTCAATACTAAAAATGTTCTGAAAACACAAAATACCCACCCTAAAACAACCAACCAATAAAATAAAAATTAAAAAAGCCAAACCCCAAAACAATCTATCCTAGCTTCAATTTTTTAAATTCTCTGCTAAAAATAGAAATCTGTCCTTTAATGAAGCCATAAAAGGCTCCTTCTATCACGTGCACCCCATAGCACCTCGAGCCATTTTAAAAACAAGACCAAAATTGCCATGACTGTGCTTTGCACAATTTATTCTTCAACAATGGTTACCTCAACACTATACAGTGAATCTGTGGTCTCTCGCAGCCTTGCTCTGGTTAATTCTAGTTCTTTCTGGAGTATTTCCTGAGCTTCTTGAAGACTGGAGATGTGCCCTTCTGCAGTCCCGAGGCCTTGCTCACTTTTTCGTACTAGGTCTTGCAGACGACACACCTGTAACATTACAAAAAACCCTGTAATTTCCATAATTGTTGTTAATGGCAGCCAAGCCACCCCAAAGTTTTTCACTGTTTCCTAATTCAGACCTAGACAAATTTTTAGTAGCACTACTACCTGTTCTCCTTTAATATCTTATAAACTTAATGTTTCCATATTTAAAAGCAAATTCCTGTCTTATTATAAAAGCAAAGACTCAATTAAAGGATTTTTAGAAGTAAAAAAACATATCCAATGTGTGTTTGATGCACATTGCAATGAAAGGGGCTACATAAAAGATCTAAAATTGCCTCTAAGTTTACTGTGAGAAAGCATGTTTTTAAGCAAATTCATGAGAAATATTTCAAAATACATAAACTCAAATACAATACATAAATTAACTTGTGCTAGGGTGTAAATTTCTACAGGTGACAGATTGCTACCTGTCCAGCCTGATTAAAACTAAGCCTAGCAACTGTAGAATATAATGTAATAATTTCCTTAAATGCTATGTAACCATATTCCTTTTTTCTGCCTGTTGGTGCTTCAGCTTCCCATCTGCAAAATGGTAATACCACACTTCTTTGTTTCAAATAAAAATAGAAGAGACTGAACACTGTTCACCAGCTACAGGAAAGAAAAAGCTTTTTAAGTATGTAGGTTGGAAAAACAGAAAAATGGGAAGCAGGAAGGAACAAAGAACAGCAGCTAATTGGAAGTACATTTTTTGCTGAAGCAATAGTCTATGCTATTGCCTTTGTATATTAAGACAAATTCATTCACAATGGAACAAGTGTCACAAGAACAGACTAGCCTTTGGTTTACCGGCATGGACAGGTAAGAATTATAACCACTCTTCCTGTTTGTTAGAATAATTACATACGGATACTGTTTATAATACACACAGAGACACCACCACTCTCTCCCAGAACTCTCTCCCGCTGTTGACAACCTGTCGAGTGTTTAAAAAGAGGAACTCCACCTTTTTTCTCAGAAAGGAATCCAAAATTTCTTTGGCATGAGAGATCTCAGTGAAAAACTCATGTAAACTTGAGCAATTGTCTCTCTGCTCCTTTGAGTTATATTCAAACAACCAGTAATTCCCTACAAAGCACTGCTACCTGAAGGAGAATCCCTAGAAGAATAACTGTCCCCTAACTGCATTGGTATCCTGGTAGTGCACTGCTGTCTATGTATCTGATAGCAGCAAACCACTTGCATCACATGAATAGCAGTCCTGTAGATCTGAAGGATGTGGGAGCAGGCAGGAATGTCACTCATAGGGCTTAAGATATATTCTGCTGTTGACAAAGCAGTGATGGAGGCTGTTTAAAATGATCTTTAATACATCATCAAAAATCCTTTGCATGGAGACAGCACGTCCTTAGATGACTGTGCCAAGTGATACAAACATATCAACATTCCAAAAGCCCTTGGCTGGTCTACAGTGAAAGGAAACAAACAGAGTGAACAGCCAGTCTCATCCTGAGACACATGAGAGAAAGCCACTATCTTGACTTAACCCGAACTCCCAAAAAAATCTCTGGCAAGTATTTAAGATTATACTGCTCTTAAATAGCTTAGTACTAGAAGCAAGCCTAATGAGGCTTCAATCTTCCCTCATCCTTTAGCTAAGGTAATTGCCACCACAAAGTCTGTCAAAAAGAAAAGAAAATGGCATGGGTTCAAAAGCAGCTTTCTCAGCAGGGAAGATAGAACTGAACTAGCATCCACAGAAAGCAATGAATAAAAGCCTACTGTTAAATGACTTCTGTAACTTAAAGCAAACCAAAAAAAAAAAAAAGGAAGCAACAGTAGCAATGTAAGAGCTAAGCTAATGATGTGTCAGACACATCACAGGGAAGCTTTTTCTAGGTCAGTGAAGGCATTGAAAAACTGTTGTTAGTTGTCAATAGAGATCTAAGGCCAAGCTGTGGTTGCAACTGAAGCACTTCTTTCATGTGCTCAAGACAAACACAGCAATGAAATAAAATATATCTCATCTGTATTACATGGAGTGGATTTACAGACCAACTCAAATTTATTGCCTGTGTATTTTCTCTCATTCTTTCATTATGCAAAATATATGGTCTTACATTTATCCTGGCAAAGGATTGTATATAAACTTAAATATTGGACAGCAGCTGGACCTAGTTCCCTATTTTAGTCTTCTGTTCCTTAGCTTTGCTTCTTTGGTTAACTCAGCATGCTGATGAATTTTCCAAGCCTGAATTTGATAGCAGTTGGATAACAGAAACTCATTCTTAAAATATTTGAAGTTATTTCCTTCAAGGAAGGAGAAAGTTTATTGCTCATGAACCCAAGAGAAATTAATAAAGAATAGCTAAATTTTAGCATACAGTGTTAGATGATGACAGAATGACAATAGTGCTCTACTCAGATCTAATCCAGTAACAATGAAAGTTAGCATACAACAGAGAAGTTAAAGCTAAAAAGAAATAACGAAACTTCCTGTGATTTTGAACTGAAAAATAAAGCTGTGTATGATTTTGTTAAGATACATAACAAATACATCATATTTTCATCAATTTGAATGCAGGTAAGCACACTTTTAAAAGAAAAAGACAGTTCCACCTTAAACTTGCATCTTCTCTAAGCTCTGAAGCATGGATACTGGCAACCCTCAGGAGGAAGAACCCTCCTCTTTAAACAGCTACTCCCAACTGTCTGATCAGCAGAGCTGCTGAACTCTAAAGGTGGGAGGTCCAGCTACTCTGGCAGTGTATAATCTCTGGTATGCCCGTCTATCTGGTAGGTCCTACTCTGAAAGTATGTGTTAATATATATTTTCAGAATATATACCTTAATATATAATAATCAAATACTTTATAATGCTATTAATAATGTATTCAATATATTATTAATACAGTAATATATACTATATTAAAATAAAATTTATACTTCAGTAAGTTTATCTATACTTTTGGAAGGGGAAATTTCCCCATTTAGTATATTAAAAACAGGCAGGTTTTTTTCTTAAGCTAGCTTATCATTTGTGCAATTTTCAAGTCACCAGAATGAGACCTGCTCTCTCCAGATGTTGTACAGTATGGAAAGCACTAATGAAAAATGTTGCTGCAAAAAATACTTAAATTCATGTTTAAGTCTCTCTTAAAGCACACACTGAAATCATGCATAGGGTTTGCTGAACAATAAAGCTGATGAAGTATTTTCTTGAAAGAAGGCAAAAGTTCCAGAGAAAAATAGTTTGATGTTTTTGATATGAGTAGAATGCCTTCTAGTTCAAAATACTATATATTATTATACTATATTATGAAAAGGTGGTGATTTCCAACTAAAAAAATTACAACTGTCTTGAGATACGATACATTTAACACTGATGGCATATATCAAGACATAGCAAATAATGTGGGTCTTACTAATAGTATTTCACATCATCTTTTCATGAAAATACATGAAGACGATTTGCAAGTCAGGAAAGCGACCAGAATTTATGATACGTTAACCATAACCAAATATGGGTTTACATGCAGTTAAATTTCCCTCTCTCTGACATATTTTGTGTAGAGGTCTGTATACCTAATGAGAAGAGAAAAAGAATTAAAAATAAAGAGCTGTTTACATCAGCTATTTGCATCTCTCTTGCTTTGTTAATTTTGTAAAGGATAATAAAATCATTGCTCAGAAGCAATCAACTAACTTGCCATGTTTTAAGAATAATTCACTCTAAACAGCAGTAAGGCATTAAACACTCAACAGCATAATCCTAGACCTGTCCTGAGTCTAAGATCACTACTGATGAAATGTGGTAGCTGAAACAATCAAGTCAGTCCTTGCCTCCTGATTGGCAGAAGTCAGCTTCGTTGTCAGCTCCTCCTTCATGTTTTCCAGCTGCTGTCGGAGCTGATTCTTATCATCCTCCAAATGCAGTTTCTCCTTCTCAAACTGCTGCTCCAACTCCTTCAGAAACAGGAAGGATGGAAGAAATGTTAAATATTTGCCATACAGTCATTGCAAAGTACAAGTCTACCAATGGAGATGATTCTGGCATAAATACTTGTGACCTCAACCCTTTCCTTGAACTGTTAAAGCATGAATATTTATTTCCTTTTACAACAGATGTCTTAATTTTTCTGTTTATTTTATAATTTAACATCCTTGAATAATCAAAAAATAAAGATCAACAGGAGTTTTTTCCCAATTAATTCTCAAGCATCCAAAGCTTTAAAACTATATCTACTTTCACAGTTTTTCAGTTTGAGCTGAAAGAAGAATCTTTCATTTTTTATAAAATTACACTGATAAATCTGCATGTCATTCAGCCTTTACCCATCTATTTCCTACAAATAATCCTTAAAGGAAAGAGTAAATCTTAAAATCCAGATTGAGCTCTGTGAAGTTCTTCAGAATTCATTACAATAAATAAATAAAAAAAAAAAAGCCCTACACCATATATCTATAAAATTTATATGGCACCAAAAGAGATCAACAATTAGTTTTCAAGTTTAACTATATGGAAAGAATCAAGTAACACCCCTGTTTTCATTCAAAATTTACAGTATAATAGCCAAATTCTCAAAATAACTGGTGGATGAATTGTATTTCTCTTACATGAGCCTATGTTGTGTGTGTATATACATATACATATAAATGTTAGAAACTTTTATATTTTTAAAGAAAATTATAAATTTATACCAGCTTTATTAATATTCAGAATACACTTTCAGAAGAACAATTTCATTCACAAAATACTTTAAAGGAAACATGTTAAAATTGAGAATTTTATTACATATTTCAGTGAAATATATTATTTAACTCATAATACTGCAAAGTTTTAGTGAAGAAAATTAGGTAGCCAAGCAAGGTGCTTCAGAGCCATGACATACAAGTCTTCAAGGCTTTCTATGGAGCTAGAGACTCTTTTATTAATTCTTTCCTAGGGGCTCAGCTGAAATGCAAGGCTTAGCATCAATTCAGTGCCTCTGTGCAGACCTGGACTCAGGTTTCTGAAAAATCACTATTATCTCAGAAACAGCCATGAAAATACATAGACCAGAGCCAGCCTGAAACAAAAAGTACAACTGAAAGTATTGGTAAAGCTGGGGAAAGAGAGAGAAAAAACTAAAGTATAAAAGAGGAAAAACAGTCACTAAAAGATATAAAAGTCTAAGAAAATCCAAGGTTTCCTGCTGCAAGACAGCAATGTAGTGTCAACCCAGCCAACTCCAAGAAGCAACAGAGGCCAAGCCTTCCTCACCCAAACTCAAAGATGCCTCAAGTGGTTTTTTGTGGGGTGGTAAGCAGATTGTTAGTTCTAGCACTGCTTTAGGGTATGTGGCAGGCAATAAATATTTTCTGCATACTCTGCTTGCACAATCTCTTCATTCATGGTAGAAGTTGGACAGAGTGACAAACAGAGGGTTACACTGTCACTAACACATTACTAAACAACATAACTCAGTAAGTGCCTGCCTTCTTCACTGAGTCCACATGAGTCAACACGTGGGATAAATGCTCCTTGCTCAGTGAAACTTGATCAATTTGTCTTGTTCATGATGAAATCTGCTGTCTGCAAAATTCCACTGGTGCTATTTAGACCCTATTCTGATAACAGAGTAATTATTTCTCTGATGATACTTGTCAGTACAGCTGTGCAGTACTGCAAAATTATTAGCAACTCTATTTTCATAATCCTCCTGATGCCATTTTTACAGCTCATTTTATAGATGGAGATACTGAAGCAAAAAGAAATATTTGAGCTATTTTTTGAGTCCTACTCTAATTCTGCTGAATTCTCTTCTGTTCCCCAGATGCATTTCCCAGGCTTCCAGTCCCAATGAATCCTCATGTCCTCTATCCCAAGGCTCCTAGTACCATGCTTCTTCCTTATTAAAAATTCAACTCTGCTCCACATTTAAGCTTGGCTGTTTTCTGCCTTGGATTACTTGATCACCACAACATGTTCTTAGTCAGAGACAGGTTTGACAGAGGAGACAGTGAAATCTGATTAGATTCAAGATCAATGATATCTGATAAGGCTGACATCTTGATCCTAACATCTCTTCATAGCTAGTTTGTCCTTGTTAAAATCATTTCACATTTCTCACAGAGAGGTGTTTCCTGTTTAAACTAGTTTAACAATTCAAGAGAAAGAGTTTGTGGTCTCCTTTTGTTTTATTCTCCACATTATTTTAGTAACAAAACAAAAGAAAAAGAACTCCACATCTTACTGAAATAAAAGAAAAATATACCCAGAAACCCTAAGAGACATTGTCTTAATAACAGGCATGTTTCAAGTTTTAAAGAAAGTAAATCTGAAAGACCAGATGCATACATGTCTCTGAGAACTACTTCAATTCCTGGGTGACAAAAAAATATTTTCGATTTATTAAAAATTGAACTAAGAAGCAACATACGGGTAGAAAAAATTACAAAAACAAACCAAGTCTGTCTGAAATGCACATCATTAACTACAACCATGTCCCTTGGTATGTTTCCTGTGAATACATCAAAAGAAACATAACAAAGCCTTGAATTAAACACTTAATTCTACATTTCCTGTGTAAGGCAAAATTTGTGTATAAGACACATACAATCAGATTCAGAAATAATAATTCAAAAATGGGCCTCTTATCCTGAGAAAGAAAAGGCCAGATTTGTGAAACAAAAAAAAGCCTTTCAGTTTCAGGATTCCAGTCAAAGGTAAATGTGTAGTTGCTGTACAGCACATAATTTTAGACACAAGCTCAGAACAGCTGTTGTCATCTTCTGAGTACACATACAGCCAAGTACTAATAAAATATCTCTCTGTATTTCTGAACTGTCAGTGAAAATTTAAATATAATAATATATAATAATATAATCTTTCATCTCCTTCAGAAGAACTGATCTTCATTTACCAACCCTTCTGAATATGAGTCACAAATCCCAGGAAAACAAAACTATTATATATGTGAAAATACATTTGTATAAATGGAGAATTTCTCTTCTGTATGCAGACAAATGACAGTACAAGTGCCTTCCATCCCACTCCCCCTGCAAGATATTTGCTTTTTTCTAAAGGCTAAGTGGTTTCTTCAGAGACCTGCAGATAATTCCAAATCAAATCTGCCATAAAACAAAACCATGCAGTACAAGATGCAAACTGTAACAGTTGCTTTTTGTTTGATTACTAAGAAAATAAGAACATACCATCTGCAGTTTCTTCTTATCCTTGTTAGCATTACTGTGTGCAGCCTCAATTGCAGTGTGGTGTTTCCATGCCAATTCTTCTAATGTCTTAGAATGAGCCTCCTTTAACTGTGCAGCCTCTCCTTCCAATCTTGCTTGCAATTTTACCAGCTCCTTCTCATAATATTCACGTTGTGTTTCCCTTGCTTCATTTACTTTCTATAAAGTACAGGAAAAGAAATCTATTCAATGGTAAAAAAATCTGAACAGTAGGAATAAAAAAAAATACAAAAACATTACTGATGACATAAATCTGCAAAAAATTAACCTCCATTAAAAAACAAATTGAGCAAACACTAAGCATTGACTACATGATTCAGTAACCAAAAAGGTAATTTTAAAAGATCCATGCAAAACAATACATACTTATCAAAAACCTATTTTTTCCTCTATTTAATCTGGGAAAACCACAATCGAGTATCAAGCCTGTAGAGAATTTCTGTTCAGTATTTTCAAACACGTTCAGTACATTTTCAACAAATGGCTTTTTAAACTGTTCTTTAATCATTTCATATTTGTCCTTCCTCAGAAAATTTAGATACTAGGCATATACACACAAAGTCATAAATCAAATGAAATTGTTAAAAGATTGTCTAAAGCAGTCTGAACGTTTCATCTGACTTCCCTCTAATCTCACTTTACACTCTACATTAGTCATTCTTTGTTGCTACATGAGATATACTTGAAACATACTGGTCCTAGTCTGGTCATATCAAACAAAAATTAAAGTATATTTTTTTTTTCTGAGAATCCTAGGTTTCCTTTGTTTTATTCAACTAAAGCAAGTAAGCTGCTTAACCTTCTCCAATGCCAGAATTTGCTGCCTTTGTCGCTCATCCAGACTCTGTGTTTTGCTTTGTAATAAATTTCTTTCCTCTTCCAGCTGGGACAATTTTTCCTTTAATCTAGACTTTTCTGATTCCAAGTCTCTGATGGCAACTTCTTGAGTCATTTGAGTAGCTTGAAGCATTCCAATGTGACCTAAAAACAAAACAGCTCTTTAAAACCTCATAGCATTGGTTTCATGCAATTGAAGTGCACATTCATATTCCAGTGATGGTATAAATCTAGTGGAAGCTTGCATATGGATGTCCCTTGTCTTCACTGCAATACTTATTTTCCTCTCCACTTCTCACTTGTTTAGTTTAATTGTAAAATGCCCAACAAAGAGTACTTGGTGCTGGGGCTCCTTTTGTTTCAGTTTTCCTTGTTCAAAGTTGCATGTTGAGTCCAAAGGAAAGCAAAAGCAGGCAATTCTGAAGAACTGATCCCACCTAAACCTGCATATTTGTGTAATAGACATGTCTAGAATAAGATAGACAACAGAAAGCAGAACACTGATGTCTAAAGATAAACATGTCATTGTTTTATCAAAGTCATAATTTAGCTGGCATAGCAGATACATAGCTTTATCTGCTGTAAAACTTACAGAATTACACTTTATTTTGCTAAAGGAATATGACTAAAAGATAAAACAAAACTCTCTCTAAAGTATGATCAAAATCCTTGCAGGTTGGAGGCTTCCTTTTAATTCCTTTATATATATTTTTGGAAAAAAAAAAACAAAAACAAAAGAAGTAAATTTTAAACTATACAATATAATCATCTGTCCTTCACATAACCAGTTGACAAATGTTTTTGACTTCAGATTTTTTGCCTTGTTTCTTGATGTATATATTATTGTAGTTCACTAACTAAAGCAGTGAATTTCTTGTTATTTTGGGAGAGCCTTTGGAGTGAATAGAAGACTGTTTAGAAAGAGGATACTTCTAGTTTGGTTCAACTGAAAGATGAGATGATGTTTACTCAGAATAATTTTCTACTGTTTTTTGTAATCTCAGCTTTTAGGAAAGACTGTTGTTTCCCTTCTTGTTTTATTACAATCTTCAAAATGACAGATTTAATGACAGT
Organism: Phylloscopus whistleri; assembly: GCA_017589585.1. Taxonomy (NCBI): domain Eukaryota; kingdom Metazoa; phylum Chordata; class Aves; order Passeriformes; family Phylloscopidae; genus Phylloscopus; species Phylloscopus whistleri. Next base: position 1,162,461 of record JADMLD010000712.1, read on the forward strand.
TCAGTTTTATAACAGAGCACTGCTTTTAAATTTAAGTCACAGGAACAGCAATGAAAGTGGAATATATGCTGTTTCTCAGATGACAAAATCATTGAGCTTCATGATTCATTTCCATTTGTTGTTAAAAGCAAGATGTGCCAAAAAGGAAACTGTTTTAGCCCTTGCTGCCTGTGGACACAGATGTGAAGGGAAGAGCCACAAGATATATAATGAAATTTGGAAATTAAAAATGCCTTAAAATAAATAGTAATTTCATTAAAAATGCACATCTCTAATTTTACTTAAGCCCTGGAAAATTCTAAAACTTAGTTTGACATTTCTGTTTGTAAAACTGAAAACTGGAGAGGAAGACTTGGGACAATGGGTATACTTGGGTTCTGTAACATTTTTTAAAAATCCTTATTTCAAAAGTTCAGGCATTTAAGAAAGGTATTTTCAAGCTCAAAATTTTATAATCTACCAAGAAGAATAATAATACCAGAATTATCAGTTTGTCATACAAGTATGTCATGCATACTTCATTGTAAGCACACACACACACTGATCTAGAGCTTTTGTCCTAGCAATACCAACACACAAGACACATGGCAATACCAACACACATTCCTCATGCTCTACAAAAAAGGCATGAAATTCAGCACTTTCCTTACAAGCTGGGAATCTCAGGACAAATGGAAGAAGACTATTTTAAATGCCCAAAAGAGACTCAATAGAGTGTTCTAAAATTGTAATACGATGAGTAAACATTTTTTATGGTAATTAAGTACAAGAATTCAGTTTCTCTGAGGAAGGATTTTTGACAGTGTGAGCTGAAAATCAAGGAGATGGCAGTGGGCCAGTGCCAGAAACCATTTCCAAACAGGCTAGCAACCAACTACACCACATGGCAATGGTTTGGTGGCACCACTGCAAAGAGGGGTCCTGGTTCTGGGTGCACAGCGATGCGCTGTAAAACAAAGATGTACTGCTGACAGTGTCACTGAGCTTGGCAACAGCATGGACACACTGGGACTTCTGGTAAAGCTGGAAACTCCAGTGCCAGAGGACACCAGGGCTGGCCTCAATCACAGGCCAACTGACTCCATGCCATCAGTAACACAGAAAAACAGCCTGGGTATTTATTTCTGCTACATTTGGGGTGGCCTGGTGAAACCCTCCCACGCTTCTGCCTAAGGAATGAAACAGCAACAGCTTTAGAGTGTATGAGAACAGGGCTCTCATAGAGTCATGAATTTTTCTATGACTGCCTCACAAAACACTTCTTGGAGAGTCAGATTCCCAATTTATATACTCTCAGCAGCAAGCCTCCTCCTTTTAGCTGTTTGATCTGATAGGACCTTGCAGTCTTGGGCTCCTACTGGTCACTACATATGGTTCTAGACTATTCCTGGGCTTGTGCTAATTTGTGTGGAAAACAACCAGGAATTGCTATAATTGGTCTAGTACAACAAGGCCAAAGATAAGCCAGGGGTCCCTTTTTAAGCCCAAGACCCTACCTATAGTGTAGTTGTCCAAGTTCAAGTACTGGGCCCCATGCCTACTATTGAGCACACTAGGGAGACAATGCCAAAGAGGGAAAAGAAACCTGCATGTGCACAGTCAGGTCTTAAGCTACTTTTTGTGCCTTTCCACATGCCAGAAGCTACAATGGAGCAAAGAGAACAGCTTTAGAGAAAACTTTAAAGGATTTATTATTCAATAAGCTGCAAATCTTGACAGTAGGTATAAAGCAAAGTACCACAGCATCAGCAAAAAGAAAAGGCAACTGAGAAAAGGTGAAAGAACGGAAAGCATGTCTCAGTTACTATGTGGAGAACAGATACAGAGCAGAATTGTTCTGTATAAATGCAGTTCCAAGGCCTGGAAGATACATACATGCCATACAAAGCACAGCATTTCGATAAATGAGTACACAAAAAAGGAAACTTAAGTACAATGCATGTGAAAGCAAAAAGGTTAAAAATACCCAAAAACTTGTTGGAAAATTCTATGGAAAGCATTAAACAGTCTTTAGGCACTCTAAACCTGCATGAGGCTGACAGAAAAAGGAAAGGCTAGAATAAAAGGATGAAGTTTGTTTCCAGATTAAGTTACTGACATACATACTGGCTTTGAGAACAAGATCAGTGGCCTGCTGCTGTAAGCGCTCTCTGGCAGCTGCAAGCTCGCTTTCCACTTCTTTGTGTTTGCTTAACAATGACATCTCCTCCTCCTTCACATCATCCAGCTGTTTTTGAAGAACCTAGAGGAAACACACAATACCTGTCAGCATCATATACAATCGTGTCAATTTAAATGAGCATTAGGTTAAAACATACAGAAGAGACCTTTCAGCAAACAAGTTTTATTCACACAAAAGCTAAAATAGTGCAATATTATTGCCATATTCATTGTGTATTATATGTAACGCTTCATAAATACTTTTTGAAGAACAAGATAGTGGTACATGGCATGACAGTAATGCATAAGAGAAATGTGACAATATTCAAAAAAGTATATGAAAAAATAAAAACTATAAAATGGTCCACAGCGTTTGGGGGTCAACTTTAGAAACCCAGTTTCTGGTATCTGAGAGTTTTTCACATTAAAAAATACATTATGTGTTCACAGCAGTTTAGTGTCCTTCATTGCAACTTTGAGTGTTTACTACTGACTCAAGCTACACATGTAGATACATTAAAGGAGAAGCTGGGCAATTACTCATATCAAACATTCCCAGGGGTCACTATTGGGAGCAGCACTTCTGAGCATGTTTCTCAGCAATGTGAGCAGTGGTTGGGCGCACCCTCAGCACGTTTGCGATGACACCAGGCTGTGTGGTGCAGTCGATGCCTGGAGGGAAGGGATGTCATCCAGAGGGACCTTGGCAGACTTGAGAGGTGGACTCATGGAGCTCAGCAAGGCCAAGAGCAAGGTCCTGCACCTGGGTCAGGACAATCCCAAGCACAAGCACAGGCTGGGTGGCACTGGGGAGAAGGGCTCTGAGACGAAAATCTCAATATGACTTAGCAATGTGCACTCACAGCCCAGAAAGCCAATCATGTCTTGGGATGCATCAAAAGCAGCATGGCCAGCAGGTCACAGGAGGTGATTGTGTCCATCTACTCTGCTCTTTTTAGACCCCACCTGTACCACTGTGTGTCCAGGTGTGGGGGCCCCAACACAAGAAAGACAAGGACCTGATGGAAAAAGTCCAGAGGAGGCCACTCACAGGCCTGGAGGGCCTGAACAATCACAGGGTTGGATCAGTTCTCCTATCAAGACAGGCTGAAAGAATGTTTAGCCTGGGCAGGTTCTTGTGGAGACCTTTCAGTATCTAAAGAAGGCCTAAAAAAGAGTTGGAAAAGGACTTTTGACAAAGACCCGTAGTGATAAGTCAGGTGGGAGCTGCCTTAAGTTTGAAGGACCTTAAGTTTAGATTAGATATTATGAAGAAATTCTTTCCTGTGAGGATGATGAGGCACTGGAACAGATTTCCCACAGAGGTTGTGAACTCCCCATCCCTCGAAGTGTTTAGGGTTGGATGGGACTCTAAGCAAGCTGGTCTAGTGCAAGGCATCCCAGCCCATGGCAGAGGGTTTGGAGCTAGATGATCTTTACTGTCCCTTCCAACCCAAATTATCCTATAATTCTATGATTCTAAACTTTTATTATGCCTTAAATCTGATGTACTGATTCACAATAGCCATGCAGGAAGGAAAATATTGTTCGGTTCAAAAGGAAATACAGATTTCTTATAATTCAAGTTACTGAAATAGTAAAGAGTCATTTCAGAAACTAAAGCAGAAGAGAGAATTGGGGAAAACATTGTACAGAATGTGTAATGAAACAGACACCAGATATGGTGAGATTTTGCATTTGATCACCTCATCCACAGTGATTACAGCAGGACCCAACTTTAAAATCTGCTGCAGATACTGTACTAGACTCTTCCTCTTCTTTGGGAACAAAATTGCTTTACTGCAGGAATCATCAACATACAACCGGTTTCACCTTCACTGCAGCTTTCTATAAACCCAAATCCTGCAGGCCCTTGCAGAAGAGGCAGAGACGTTTATGAACTGACTGCAGGCCCCCTTCACTATCCCCCTGCACCAGCATAGGGAAAGAGGTTAGACAATTGGGAATAAAATTACGCCCAGGAAGGATGAAGGGGTGGGGAGAAAGTGCTCTTTTAAGATTGGTTTTACTTCTCATTATCCTACTTTGATTTGATTAGTAATAAATTAAATTCCTTTTCCCCAAGTCGAGTCTGTTTAGCCCATGATGGTAACTGATGAGTGATCTTTCTCCGTCTTATCTCAACTCAGAAGCTTTTCATTATAATCTCTCTCCTCTGTTCAGCACAGGAGAAGGGTGATAGAGCAGCTTTGGTGAGCACTTGGCATTCAGCCAGGGTCAACCCAACATGCTAAATAAAACTGTCTGAGTTTAACCTGGTAAGCAGCTATGTACGACACTGCCACTTGCTCACTATGGCCAAAGTGGGACAGGGAAGGGAATTGGAAGGGTAGAAGTGGGAAAACACGTGGGTTGAGATGAAGACTGTTTGATAGATAAAACAAAAGCCATACACATACAACCAAAGTAAAACAAGGTATTCATTCACCACTTCCCATGGGCAGGCAGGCATTCAGCTGTCCCCAAGAAAGCTGGGATCCATCAGGCATAACAGTGACTTGGGAAGGCAAACACCATCACTCCTTCCTCCTTCCCCCAGGTTTATATGCTGAGCATTATGTCACATGATATGGAATATCCCTGTGGTCACTTGGGGTCAGCTGTCCTGGCTGTGCTCCATTCCAGCTCCTTGGACAACTCCAGCCTCCTCACTGGAAGAGTGAGGTGAAGAGCCAAAAAGACCTTGACTCTGTGTAAGCACAGCTCAGCAATAACTAAACCATTCCTGAATTACCAACACTGTTTCCAACACAAATCCAAAACATGGCACCCCACAAGCTACTATGGAGAAAATTAACTCTAGCTGAGCCAAACCCAGTAACATACTGAAAGACTGTGCAGTATTTCAATTGCCTCTTGTAAAATATTTTTAGTTAAACAATTAAGTTTAAAGTAGAAATAAATGAAAAAACCTTGAAGAAGATGACAAGCACATATGAGTGACAAAATTAAGTTTACACACTCCAATAACCTCAATCTAACAGCCACATGGAAAGACTGCTTCTATAGGAAAAGAAAATTCAGTCTTGGGAACAAACATACCACCAGTCTCACCTGAACATTGTTTTCTGCGGTACCAAGAGCCACCTGAAGTTTTTGGCACTTTTCCCGTAGACTGGCAGCTTCATCCTGGACCATTTGCAATTCAGTTTTAAGCTTCCCCAGATTCTTCCGTAACATACTTTCCTGGTTCTGAAATTCTTTTCTTAGCTCCACTTCTTTCTCTTTGCAAGCATGTAGACTTTCTGCTGTAAAAAGCTGAGATCTTTTCAAAGAGTCAAGTTCATGTTCATAGAAGGACTGTGCTTTGCTGAGTTTGCCTTCATAGTCCTCAATGAGCTTTTTTCTTTCCAGCCTTAACTCTTCAACTTTATTGTTCAAGTCTTCCAGCTCCAGTCTATGCAATTCCTCCAGTTTCTCTTGCCCCTTACTTAAAGTAGCATTCTGAGTCTGATGAGTCTTCAGAAGTTCTTGAATTTCAAGCCTGTGGGCAGCTTTTAAATCTTCCAGAGCTGTACGCTTGTCCTTCTCATACTGTACTTGCAACTGTATGAAACTTCGTAGCCTTTCCTCAAATTTCTTTCTGATCTCTTCTACTTCCCTTGACATGGTCACTACACGTTGGACATGCTGAGCTTCTGCACAAAGCTGCATATCTTCAACTCTATCCTTATATGCTTCAAATTCTGTCAAGGCCTGATGTTTCATCTTTTTGTGATCTTCCAGTGACTCTTCCAAAACCTGAATCTTTCTCTTGAGATCCATTTCTTCTGCCACTTTACTTTTATACTGCAAGATCTTCTCTCTGGTCTCTGCAAGAATTTGTTGGATTTCTTCTTCATGAGCATCCTTAAGGGCTTGGATAGCTGCTTCATGTTCATCATTTTTAGTGTTCAAAGCATATATTACCTGCAAACATGAAATAATATTAAATTAAGAGAAAAGACATTCTGATTGTCTGTAAAATCCTAAGAAAAACATACCTAAGTATTCTGAAAGCTACTTCACCAATCTGACTTGTTTTCATCACACAAATAATGCACCAAATTTTATTAAGGATGTATCCACATAAAAGTGGTATTAGTCATGATATCCTTACACATCTTATAGAGTAGTTTTTCTGTTCTCCTTAACCCCCTAATTTTCCCAATGAATGTTTCTGTCTTTATATCCATGTTGTTGCTGTAAATACACTTGGGGAAAAAGCACATTTAAAAATGCAACACCTACCCCCACGCCACCCCCCCCCCCGAATTTATTTAAACTAGTTCAAAGCACAGACAAAAAAAAAAAACTGAAGAGGTCTTCTGTTGGAAAATAACACACAGAGTATATATCACAACAAGAAATTAACTGGAACAAAAACTGTATCTCAGATCCCTCCTTTCCAAACGCTACATGTTCTTAAATATTTCATTTCAGAAACATCTAAAATGCAAACACTAGTTATTTTGGATTGTAATCTTGATGGTTGCCCAGATACAATTTCACTTTTGACAGCTTATCTAGTAAACATTCTGTGTATCCTAAGGTCTAAGGTCCCTCACTACATAAATTCACCAGCTTCCCAGCTAGTAAGTCAGCTGAACAGGAAAGTTCAGGGCAGAGCAGCCAGCAATCTGGGGAGCCCAGGGAGCTAAGCAGTTCAAGAAGGCTGTGAAAGCAGCAAAACCACCAGCATTCAATGAAAGTTTTAAGATAACCACATATATCCTAAGGGATATTTCAACTGCACCACAACATAGATCATCATCTTGGTTTTTAACTAGGAAGTACAGATAAGTATGTGTGTCTGTGTCTGTATATATCACTGAATAAACTATTCATGCAAAAGGTGGGGTTAATGCAATCTTTTGCTTCAAGAACTCCAGCAATTCTCCCCATACTTCCTAGATATACAGGCAGCAGAGCTATAAAACACATCTGAACAAAAAGTCTTCTGAGTAGTGTAACCTGTATATCTTAAAAATTAACAAGAAGCAACAACAACGAAGAAGCAGAAGGGGATTTTCTTTTTTCACTGAGGACAGATGCTAGACCAGTCCCCCACCAGCATTGAACCAGGCAACAGAGGAAGGTTGCACTGGCTTGCCTTCAAGGCTGGGTAATATGAAGGCACAGAATTGCTCTCCTGGCACCAAGCAAAAGCCTCTATGCTCCAGAGACTAAAGAAAGTGTCTACAGTCAAGTGTTCAGATGAGCTATAAAGCTCAAAAGAGTTCTCAAAAGTGAAACAGTCGATTCAAGACTTTGGCCATGGTGTTCTTTTGTTTGTTTGTTTGAACAAAAGTCCAGACACTTTCTTCTAAATTTTATGCCTGAAATAACATACCTCATTCAGCATGTTACCTGAGCCACAAAATTCAAAAATGACAGGCTTTAGATTACAATTGAAAAGAAAAAAGAAAAAAAAAGTTCTGAAACAGCATTAGATGTAAAAAAACCAAACCCCCCAGCCTCACTTATCTTTATATAGCAAGGAATTAACTTTAAAAAATCATAAAAAACACCTGTTCTAATTCAAAATTTTAACATATGTACTTGCTATTTAATGAAAGAGGAAAAAAACCCAGGTTTTCTACACATTTGGCAACTTGTTTTTAGTACTACTTACATATCTGCAAATACCAAGGACACTTTTGGCTTTCTTCCTCTCCAGATTAAAAAAAAAAAAAAAATTCCTATTTTGAAGGAGTTTCATGGTACAGAGACTCACAAAACTCTACCAAAATATTGCAAAAAATGACAACTAAACCACATGCAATTTTACTAGCAAAATCGCAACTATCACTGTAATGCACTTTACCCAAGGTTTCAACTTTTTGTATTCTTACTGTGTTTGGTGATGCAAACAGTAACTTCTGATCACAAAGCTTTCATCTTCCTCCTGTTACCAACAAACAGTCTCAGCTACCGGATCCCAAAGCTTTGTTTCCCTGTTGGTTTAACAGTGTCTAGTGTTCAGCTTCTTTGTATCAAAAATGACTTGAAAATAGAGGGTTTGAGGTTTTTCTAAATGTTATGTGCACTACCTTGCATAAACAGGCCTTACTTTTGGTTAGAGAAGTTGTACAATGTAGTTTAAAAGCTACTATTAAAAAAAAAACAACTCACACTTAGGATCAGGTCATTATAATAAGCAATTGCAAAACACTAGGTCAAATCCCATACTCAAAGGAGCCCTTGACTCCTGTCATCATGCATGGAAGTGCCAAAATGTTCCCCTCTTCAGGCAGCATTCCAGTCTCAAGTTATGCAGCACTATGATCTGCAGAAAGCATAAATCATAAAGCATTTTCAAGGGTATTATGATTTTGCAGTGGAAACCTCACTGAAAACTCCAAGTGCAAAATAAATCCATGTGCAATACCACATTTGGAAGGTATCTTTAAATTCTCATCATTGACTTGCTCCTTACTAAAAGCACTGAACAGCAACAAATTCAACTCAAATTCAAGCACAACTCGTTCCCTAAATGAAGGGCATTCATATCTTACGGGAAACGTACAAATAAAATGCATGCAACTGAATGTTGCATCCTAACATATGCATTATAGCAGCCTGAATTCCAGCTCCATCAAATTACTATAAACCTTAGTATTTTTAAAGAAATGGAATAGCTGTATCAGATTTTATCTTTGAGAATTTGATGCACTGTATTAATATAGGAACATAGGGAAAGAAGTCTGTACTAACTGAAGCAAAAGCAACTTAACAGCATCTCAATGAAATGCAAGCAGAAAAAGTACCTTGGAGCAAATGAATGCACTTAAAGTTCAAGCTAAAATAAATAGTTCCTTCTCAATTAAGCTTCTGAAAATTGAAAAGCAGTAAGGTTACAAACATTGGAGGTAGGTAGATAAAACAAGTTTTGCACTCTCTTTTTAAATGAGAGCATGAACTCCTGCTAAGCATGCTTGTAAATGCTTTAAAAAACACCACCAGCTTTTTTAGTATAACTGCATAATACTAAGAACCATAAACTGCTTATTTGAGTAATTCATATTTTTCCAGCTCTACTCTAACTGCACATAACAATTCTTATCACATGACAGGAAAAAAAAAAATCGTGTTTTACTGAATTTTCAGTCAGCATATCATTTCAGAGGGACAGACATACTCTCTATAAGGATACCAAGATAGCCGGCTAAGACATTTTATACAACACAGTAACATAATCAATAAGAATCTACTGAAATACTGTGTGCATTGGTCTGAAGAACTACAAGAGAGTAAGTTCGTACCAATAACAGCAATAACCTTGGTTATACCAGTAATTATTAGATTGTTTAGTTATGTTCTACATGGTAAGGTGAAGCAAGTCAGTCCCTGTGCTAGCTTTGGTGTTTTGAGCTACATGGAAAATAAACAACAATTCCTGTTCTACACTGTTTGTGGCTGAAAGATGAAAGTTTGGCTGTGAAATATTTTTTACCCCAAACCAGATGTTATGGTTTGGAAAGCTGACCAACTCTTGCATGGTCAGCTGTACTTCGGTCATCTGCTCCCGCCAGCAATTTAGTCAGGATAGAATGCTTTTCTCACTACAAATGTGTAATTCACCTTAACACTAGAATTGAGTGCAAATTATTTTGCAGAACATAAAACCACAATCTATTACTCTATGAAAATATCCCAAAAAATGTGCATGGTTCATCTTCTCTAATTTTACATCAAAACAAGAGCTGATACCTATAAGTAAAAAAACATCACTACACATCACATACACTACACAAACATCAATCTTATGACTTTGGTAAACCTCAATTTCAGACTTGATCTGTGGGTCCCTAGGTCAGAGCACCGTGTTCAGCCTTGTTCAGGTGAACTGTTGTGTACTCGCAGGGTGCTGCTGCCTGAACACCAGTCTGAAATATCAGAGCCTCCAGAGGCATCCCTAGATTTTGTCAGTGCTGCCTGTCTCTGGAATGAACCACACAAGCACAGTGCCAATAAGAAATGCTTGTGCATAACCTGGTAACGATTTATAAGATGCAGACCAAGGAGCCCGACCTACCCTTGATCTCTGTGGGTAGGTAAGAATTACTTCATAGAGGAAGTAGTAACATATACTGATAAACAGTAAAAAGTACAGCAGACTGCAAACAGAAAAGTTCAGTCTACAAAATCAGTAAGAAACATAAAAAAATTGCAAGCATTATCAATAATTAATTTTATGTAGAAGTGTTTCCTCTATGATAGTACAAAACAATCTTTTTTTTTTTTTGGTACAATGAGTATTGCATTAATTTTTCTCCTTTCCTTACAGTTGATCAAATAATGTCAAAAATGAGATATGTTTTATTTAAGCATTTAAAATTTACATATTAGCCAGGAAAAGTTTGTTCTACAGGACAAACTTCTTCTCCTTAGTACATTATAAGAATACAATGATACAGGAAAGTACTTCAAAGCTACGCAAAACTGCCTTTCATAAAAGCTGACCACAATCACAGAGTACAGTCTTACAAACATGTTACAACATACAAAAGTTGACAGACAGTTATAACATGCATACAAAAAAAATTTCAAACCTCAAAACCTATGCATGCCCATTTTTCTTTTCTTTTAATTTCAATTTAAAAAAATCCATTTATCTAGAAAGATCTTTTGCTTCCTTATGAAAAATCTCACAAATATAAGATGCTGATAATAGATCAATCAAGATCTTTGTATAGCTGATAACAAACAGAGAAACAAGGCTAGAACCTTAGGCCAAGATTTCTTAGACATCACAGAAAAGGTGGAAGGAAGAGAGTTGTTCTTCAGCTACGTGGTTCATTGCAAGTCTTTCTAAATACCTGGGCCAGTGCATTAGGGGCACAGTACAATGAGCAGGGAAGGGACAAATATGGTCTGCAGCTATAAAAGGATGTCCCTTGCCAATTGCATCTCCCCCCAAAAACTGGTCTAACTATACCAGTCTTCCTTTGAGACAAAAGAGGGCAATATCTTGAAATTTTTTTCCTAAAAAACACACTTTCACATGAAATTTATCATTAAAGTATCCTTTATGCTATTTAACAGCTTCATGTGTTAACTCAATTTATGCCTAAGTAAAATTCAGTGTTGTATTCCTTTAGAAACCCTGAAAAGAAATACTGGATTATTTTTACTACAGCAACTAGCTTTCCAAAGCAATCTCTAATGACTTTAGTTTACAATTAATTACTAAAAGAATGACACTATGAAGCTCAACATAATTTCTAAGTATTGAGCATTAACAGATATCCACTACTACCTACGGTTCTACCTTTGGATAAAAAGAAATTTTTCATTTTCACACTTATTGATAGACACTTATATTTAATTTTCTGTAAAAGAGGGTACATGCACTGCTCACCAACATCTACTCTGAGAATAAAACACAGGGAAAAAATCATGTTTTATTTTCAGGTTTCCTGCATGTTTAATACTATAGGTATAGTATAGGTATACACTGTATAGGTTAATACTGTAGGTATAACACCTTACAGGGGCCCATACACCTAGAGGACCTTTCTTCATGCTCCGAAGTACCTGCTCCTCAAGTACCTGTAATCTGATGTGCTGATAATCCATTTCTACTTTCAGAACTGCCAAGTACAGATTTGTATCACATTTAACTTGACTTGCAAACCTTCCTGCGTTTTGTTTATTTGTGTATGGCCCACACTGAAATATTAACGCTTTTGAATTGTATGAAAATCCTACTGGTTTAAAAGATCTGCTTGCATTTACAGTTCAGCATGTTTATAAATTATTACAGTGCCTGTACCTTAAAATTTAATTATCAGAAAAAGGCAAGCCACAGTCCAATTAATCGTGGGGCAGGAGATATCCTCACTCAAAGAAGAGGTGCAGAGCATGCCTTGACAGAGGGACAGGGTGCTCAGCATGGCTGAACAGGTCATTCATTCACTGTGGCCCTTCTCCTAGAGTTGTACCAGACAGCAAATAAGAGGCTTTCTGGGAGCTCCTCAGGAGCTTTATGCTACCACAGCCTATCTTGGAAATATGCATTTTGTCCAAATCCAGGAACAGGGATAGCCTTTATCAACCAGGTAACACAAATCAAAATCATGGCAGCAGGTAAAGCTACAGCTACAGAGCACTCTGTAATCAGATTCAACAAGAGTAGCACGTTACCTGCACCTCTTTTGATAGCCCAGCACACTGAGCAGCAACACGGAAATGGAATTCACAAGTTCAGAAGCCAGGCAGTCAAAAATGGTTTAAACCTAACACTTTAGGGCCAGGACACAACAATATGTGATCCTACAAGTGATTTTAGCAATCAGTAGCAAACTGAGAAGGAGCTCACCCATGACAAGAGGCCAAGTGGGCAATCAGGCCCTGTTGTTCCTTCTGCTCTAGCAGCTGAGTGCTTCCAAGACTGGGTCTCACCAGTGAAATACAACCGTAGAGGGACAAAAGGGGATTTGACAGAGGCATCAGCACATATGTGAAAGGGATGGAAAGAGATATTTGGGGCAACTACATTCCATTAAGCAGAGTGAATATAATACTGGATACAGGGACAGATGGCATCCTATATGGTTAGCAGAAAATTCCTTCCTTTTCTTACATGGTTATTTTGGATGTGCTGCAGAAAAGGGAAAAGTGGGGTATTTTCCTCATCACAACAGATGATAATGGAAAAAAGGAATTTAACAACTGTGCCCCATATTCTGAGGAAGAAAAATAATGGGTATCTCTTACAAATATATATCAAAATAACATTTAAAAAAGGAGGGAAAAGGAGGAAAAATACAGTTCACTTCAAAAACGCTTTTAAAAGAATCATGACCTGGCTAAGGTGTGACAGACAGATACAATACTGCACCACCCAAATCAAGAGGAATTTCTCACTGAGAGGGTTGTCAAGAATGGGAATGGGCTGCTTAGGGGAGTGGTGGAATCACCATCCCCAGAGATGCTCAAGAAACAGATGGACATGGCTCTTAGTGCTATGGTCTAGCTGATATGAACGTGCTTGGTCATAGGCTGGACTCGATCTTGGATGCCTTTCCCCACATTAATGACTTTATGCCTCTATGAAATATGATACAACCTTCAGAATATCTTCAGCTGAGGCAAAAATTCAGGTACAAAACAAGCAGTTATGATGCCAAACAAACAAGAAATACCGATTAAATGGGAAGAGCTGTATCAAGATAATATCACCGGACTATGAGAGATGGGTTGGGTATGCAGTTGAGTAACACTAGACATCTCTAGTCAGTGGCCAAGATAGCATTAAAGAATGCTGCATTCTGGAATGCAGAAGCATTAAAGAATGCTTCTGCTTTCCAGAAGAATCTGGCCAGGCAAGTGGCCAGATTGAATTCAACTAATTTTCTGGAGTAGGACACCTTAGAATTATATGTACAAGCCAGAACTGAAATAATTTTTCCAGGAGTAAAGAAGTAGACTTGAAGACCTTGACAGAAAGGCAAGAAGCAGCTGGATAGAAGTAAAGTGCAACTCTTTTCTATAAACCAAATTAGGGAGGACATCACCATTAGTGCTTTGTATGACCTGGCACTTAATCCCTCACTTGGCTACTACATGACATCTATTTCTGAGAGAAATGCTCAGCTGTTCTACACAGGCATTGCTGTCTCTAATGGAGTTACATAAGTTTACAGGGTTCAGCAATCCAGTTGCATACATTTATGTTGTTCTGTTCTCAAACAGAGATTTCTAAGCAATATATTTATTACTTGTGTGACTGAGACATTTAATTTTGATAGTTGCACATAAGTTTGCTTTCTGTGCCCCAGTGTAAAACTAGCTTGCAGAATAAGTCAAAATAGAGTTTAATATAAGTTTCAATCTCATTATGACATCAAAAATATTTCCATGATGACAGGTTTCAATACAACACAACAATATTTTGAAGAAAGACTGTTACAAAAGAGGGAAAATTTGTTTAGAAAAAGCTTCAAAAGTTAGTCAGAATGGGAACAAATTCTAGCAGGAGACAATTTAAATGTTTTGTAATGGCTCCTTGAAAATCAATCCTTATTTTTAAACTCGATCAAATACTTGTAAATCAAGTTGAATGGTACTAAACCTCAAACTTGCTTAACTGAACAAGGAGAGCTCTACTATACAAATCTTATCAAAATATAAGAGTTATTTCAATGCTTCTAAGTTTACTTCAGCGTTATGACTTGTTCATCCCAAATCACCAGCATTGTTTCAGAACTACATCAGAGAACACAGAGATGCCATATTTCCATCTGCTATAATCACCTGCTAGCCAAAGTAAGTTCATCTTTTCCCTTTCTAACTTCTGTATTTAGTACCATCAAATTGCATCCTAATGGTCAGTCAAGCCACAGTTAATGAAACTGGAGTTTTTTTCCCAGACAATGTCATTCAGAAAGTTCTCTCACTCTATGTATTTTTAGAAGGAAAATATACTTTTTAATTCACCAATTATTCCTTTTCTTAACAAAAAAAAGAAAAGCCATATTACTCCTTGAAAAAGCATCCATAGAAGAAAATGAGCCTTTTGGTGCGAAATGAGAGATGGCACTGAAGCAGTGGGCTGTCTTCAGTAGGACCAAATGCCTTAAAGGATGACATTCATTGACACTGAAGCAATGAGAGCCTAAAAGGATGAACAGAAGTTGAAATTTTCAGCAAAGTATATTTCAGTAACAAATCCATCACACTTAGAGAATCTCAATTTGGAGTGAAAAAAACCAATCATATAAAAGCAGAGAGATTAGTCAGCTGATTCCATTTATTGTCTGAAAGCAAAGCTTAAGTTTTTCTATTTTGTTCTAAAATCAATCCTTTTTTTTGAAAATGCCACTATAAGTAATGTCTAAGTCGGTCATAAGCAATTATATTGATACGAATTATAATTTAAGTCTCCTTTTTTTGCTAAACTGGGCTAAATTATCCTTCATACAATCACATCATCTGTACTTTCACCTACTATATTTTCATCAGAAAGAAACACTTAAGTCATGTAGTTATCTCTGCTATATAGAACAAGTCATAACACTCAAAAGAATCCAAATTGTAAAAAATTACTGTCCTGTTTCCTTCTAAATCTATTTCCTTGCTTTATTATTCAAGCTAGCTTTCATTATAGTTCAAGACTAAAAACCTACTCTTAAATCTTAATCTATTTCATCTTCAAATCTAGTCCCAAATTAACTTTCACCATCTGAAGTGTCATGCTTTTAAACATTTATTTTTCACTAGATGTTTATGATGAAAATACGTCTGGTCATTGCCAGGTTTTAGATTTTCCAATACATGGCTTAGAAACACACAGCTTTTTAATAACTAGGGGTATGCAAGCTGAGTTGTCCTGCTTTTTAGGAAAACATAATTTTTGTACAAGTACCCACTAATACTGGGAACTGGCTTTAAATATTTAGAATGAAAGGGATTTGTTTTTTCTTTTATTCAGCAAGGGGCGAAGAAAGAAAAGCAGGGATAATAGAGCCAGAACAACAACTGCAGAAATGTAAAGTAAAATGAAGCATCTCCATTTCGAAATCGGCTCTAGAGGATATCCAAAGCAATATTTCTGAGTGCCATCACCTGAAAATGTCACAAGTACTCTTGGATAATTGTAAATGAAGTTGACACTAAAGAAAGATGATCTCTTTTCCTCTTAGTTTGCTTGTAAACCTGAAAGCAAGGCATAGTCAGCATTATTATCACTCATAAACACTGTTCATTCTTACTGAAGAGTCCTCAAGTGTTGAGCTGATGAAAGCATTAGAAAAAGGTTTTTTTTGTACTCAGTTTTCCCAAAAAAACCCCAGCAGTACTGTAGGACAAGCCAGAGACAAGGTTTACCCAATTTCTTCTTCCTCACCAAAATAAAGTTCATTCTTGCACTCCTGCCTGCAAGACTTTTCTTCTCAATGCCTGATCTATTTTGAGTTTAATTTCCTCAAGAATTTCTGTAAACTCTATGCAATTTGAGTATCTAGTGGTTCCTCACAGCATATGAGACCAAGCAGATAAGAATATACCACTCAGCCCCTAATGGATCAAAGAACAAATCTTTACCAGTGTTTTGAAAAGCAGACTGGAAAACAAATCCACTGCTTGCTCATAATTGATTTTCTATTTTCCAGACTTGTTTGAGGAAGGAAAGGCAGAGAGCCTTCCAAGCAAGTACACAGTTATGCAGGAAAAAAATATTAGTAAAAAACATATACTGCAAGACTCCTATCACAGTATTTTTATCTACAGCATCCTTCCACCTTCTAGAATGCATTAACTACAAATCACCTCTGGAAGTTTTAATCCTAAGTGCTAAGTTTCCAGAATAAATAAAGAAAATTCCAACAAGACTCATGGAATTTTTAATAACCGCAGAAAAATTTGACCTTTCTACTTTGAGTAGAAAGAAACTACCTTCAAGTAATTTCTGTTCCCTTCCTCTGGAAAAAAAAATATTTAGATTTTAACAAAATAATAAAATCCATGTTCATGCTAAGACTTAACACTAATTCCACTGGGGTTTTTTTGTTGTTTTGTTTTTTTTTTATTTTATTTTTATTTTTTGTTTGTTTGCTTTTTGTTTTTAATTTAGATTATAGAAGGAAAATCATGAAGAAAGTAGAAAGTGGCACAGTCACCAGTTGAGAGTTTAAGTTTATTTTCAAAGCCAAGCCCAAGAAAAATCTAGGACAAGTCTGTAGTGGCCTACTGGGATACTTTCCAGTAACCTACAGGTAACAATCAAGCAATGGAAAAAAATTCTAATTTCTAGCTAAATATCAGTATTAACATAATAATAACTATTAGTTTCAACATATGACACTCACAACTTACAGGTTTGACACAGTAGCTATTATAGAAACACCATGTATACAGATCAAAGGCTGAGGTCAGAAGACCCATCTGGAGGTTACCTAGTCTAACCTAGACCCTGAACAAAGCAGGATCAGCTAGAACAAACTATGCTGGGCCTTGCTCAGGTGGGTTTTGAATGTCTTCAAGGAAGACAATGACTCGACATATCTAGGCAGCCTGTGCCAGAATTTGATCATCCTCACAGTAAAAAAAAAAAAGAAGAAAAAAAAAAAAAGAAAAAAAGTGTTTTCTTATGTTTTTGTTTATGCCTATTGCCTTATGTTTTCATGAGACACCACTAAGAATATGCCTGCTCAGTCCTCTTTACTCCTCACCATCTGGTGTGCACACACATTCCTAAGATCCCCCTGAGCCTTCCCTTCTCCAGGCTAACAGCCGCAGCTCTCAGCCTCTCCCAGGATGACAGATGGTCCAGCCCCCTCAACATAGCAGCCTTTTGCTGGACTTGCTCCAATACGTCCATGACTCTCTGATACGGGGAGCCTTAGAACCAGACCCAGCACTCCAGGTGTGTTTCACCAGCACAGAGCAGAGGGGAGGGATCACCTCCCTTGAACTGCCGTGACACTCATTCCAGCACGGTCCCGTGTGCCATTGACCTTCTTTGCCAAAGGCACACTGCTGGCCCACGTTCAACTCGTGTCTGTCAGGACCCCGGGGCCTTTACTGCCCAGCTCTTTCCAGCCAGTCGATTCTAACCACGTCCTTGCTGCGCTGCCCCAGATAGGCCTCTGCATGAGGTTCCTGTGGTGCATTCCTCCAGCCTGTCCAGCTCTGAATAGCAGCACACCCATCTGTTTTATCAACCCCTTGTCCCACTTCTGTATTGGCTACGAACTTGCTGAGTGTGCACCCTGTCCCATCACCCAGGTCAGAACAAAGATGTTAAACAGACTGATGGGCCTCTAGGGCACACTGCTAGCGACCAGCCCTCTGGGCTTCACGCACCTAACCACAACACCAAGTCCCGAGTTCAGCCAGCTTTTAGTCTACTTCAATGTCTACTTGTCTAGCACACGCTTGGAGAAAACTCACAGGCACATGACCAAGAACAGTGGAGATGTACCCAATTTTAAATTTCCTTAAAAAACAGTCCTACCAAAAAAAAAAAATACTTTTTTTCTCGTAGTATCTAGTCTATCTACTTGAAGTTTGTGCAGTTCCTTCCACCTTCCTTCCTTTCTAAACTATTCAATAAAAAGTAAAAACAAAATTCTATACTTACATAGGAAAATTGTAACATCTCCATCAGAGACCTACAAGAAAACTGATGCTCTGATAAAAGCATACAATTATACTGCTTTGTCCTAAAGCATCTCTTTTTTCTATTCATCCCATTAAATACTGTAAAAGGAAAATCCTGAACACTCAGTCCAAGAGCTATACTTTCTGCTTATGGCTATCCAGTTGAATCCAAATGTCATCAGTGAGGACAATTTTCTGGAAGGCTACCCTAGTGAATGTTCTTAAAAACTTGTCTCATGCAATTCCAATAAAAGCTTCTACTGTTGCTTCTGTTTGGCAGCTGGAATACAAGGAGCTTATTTTAAGAGTACTTGTAAATGATTTGCCTCGTTTACAATACTTACTTTATTCCACATCAAATGGGAGACCTTAACTCCTATTCTTCAAGTAATTCATCATACAGAATTCTGTAGGTAAGACTGTTCAGAATTTTTTACTTCCAACAAAAATTCCCAACACCTGATGGGTCAGTCAAATAAGAATCTTCATCAAGACCTCTGTTTTTGGCTGTGATTAGCTATCCTAAGAAGAAAATCTGTGACAACTAGTGTGATAAAGATGATTAAAGGAAAATCAGGAAGCCTTCTTTCTTCACATCTATTACTTTCTTTTTTTTAAATTCAACAAATGAGAAAACAGTGGCAATGTTAAATCAAGGAATATATATGAATCAAACAAGTAGATTTGTGAGAAAGAAAATCACTGAAGCACTTGCGTGCAACTTCACATTAAATAATTAGCTCAAGGCCTCTGGTGGGTACAGGTCTGTATCACGTACCTGTCAGTTTATATATATTCAGTCTCTCACAAATGTGCTTAGTTCTGACTACTACTGCAAAAATCTTCCATTTTTTACATAGAAAAAGAGAAACAAAAAATAAGCTAAGTTGGTGGCATATTGCAAGATACACAATTAGTCAAGAGAAAAATTGAAGAATGATCTATGGGACTCATATACAAAGAACACTGAGATATTATTTCAAGACCCATATTAAGACTATGTACAATGCAACTGTCAATACACCAGCTGTAACTCAATACAAAAAACTGTAACACACAACTTGTTAAGAGACAGCATGGAACAATTTGGTTTTCAGACTTAAATATTTAACAGTCAACGGCAAATTTGCTTAAGTTTTCCAGTACTTCTTCACAGTTGAATTTCAAATTAGCAAATACCATTTAAGCTTTGGTTTGTTGGTGGGTTTTTAACATCACTTTTACACACTAAGCACAAGTATCTTCAGCTACTGATCCACCCCTGCTCCCATTACACAGTCAGGAAAGGTTCTAATAAAGACAAAAGTTTTTGATATTTAGCTCTGTTCTGTTTCTAGCAGATCCTCTCCCTTATTTTAATCTATACCTTAAGAGAATTTACATTGCTTTCTACCTATAGTTTAAGAGTTAAAGAGACTGCTTACAATACAGCTTCCAAAATCTCTTCCATGAAAGTGTATGGTTTCTTACAGTAAGTTCATTAAAAATGAACAAGCTTGATGCATAAAAACAGAGCTATGTACATTTCCGAAATGTCTCATTTTACAGATAAAAAGTTAAAGACGTGCCTGTACTTGTAGGTTTTTCCATAGTTTTCATTAAGTTCTCAGTATACTGCCTATATTTTGGGCAGTCTTCAATCACAGAACCAGACACAAATACACTAGAACTCAGTACAGAGTATCCAACTAATTCATGGTGCATCCCAATTCATTATTCATTCAACTGTAAACAACTAATTCCTCCTGTTACAGGCTCACTTGGGATGTACTTGTAATCACAAATCAATACCCTTGTGTTGGGATAGGTATGGCAGTACAAATATCAAAACAAAACCCCTTTTCAGTTCTGGCAACCTCTATCAATCAGGTTATGCCAGAAAAAAAAAAAAAATAGAAATCTGTAGCACAGTAGCTTCAGGCAGTTTCCCAAGACAGTTAAATCTTGAGAAACATACTGAAGAAAAAAAAAAAAATAAAAAAGATTTAGTGACAGATGTACAAATTCTCCAATCTGCCTCCCTTTGAAAAAGAATCCCATTTGCCCTCTAATCACCTAGGTAGACTATAGTTGACACATCTGCTATATGACTAGACCTTAAATTGCTGCAAGGAAAACAGGATAGACCAAGGGGCTATTCTCAAGTTGTATTTATCTCAGAGCTGCATTTCCTTTCAGATTTATTTCTTGAATATTTGGGTATCTGATTTTAACCTTTCAGATACATAGAGATCCTCATGCTACAAAATTATTTCACATACGAACAAATAAATTTTCTCTCGGCAGAGAAATATTAAGTTCAGAACTTCACAAAACATGAAGTAGTACCACCTAAGTGGAGGAAAAGGGTGAAAATGGTACTCATCTACCAAACCTGGATCACTATTTCTGATTAATCACCTAAGTAAGGGGTTTTAAGTAGTATGTTGTTTCAAGAAGCAATTTCCTCTTATTTTGAGGACTTGTAAACTAAGATAAGTTGGGCAGGATACAGAAATAAAAGACATATCTTCAGTGAATTTTATGACAGACAATTGCATTTCCAGCTTCTTAAGATGATTAAAAGGTAAAAATGCAGTTACTTCGGAACACAATAAAATCAAATAATTAATCCATTTTTTGTTGTATATTCTATAAGTCAGCTTTAAAAAATCAAACATAAGCCCCTCTCTCAGAATCCTAATACAATTAAGAAAATGCTGCTGTTCATTCAAATACTCTCAAACATTTCTTAATTTACCAACTGACAGAAATCTGAAAAATACCAGTGCCTGTTTTAATTTTCACTTCTTTGTCCTTTTCTTTTTTTTTTTTTTTTTGTTTAATTCTGCCAGGTTTCTGGGAAGACACTACAAAATAGCATGGCACAAATTTTCAGAGAAATAATTCACTGCACTTACCTCCATAGTGTTCAGCAGAATCAATATTATAACTCGCCACACCAACTACATAAAACATTTGGGAAATTGTAGTTATATAAGCTGGGCCTCCAATGAGATCTTGCCAGCAGGGAAATGAACAGGTTTGCATAAACCAAGTCAAACTTGGTTGTGTTGACACCAGTGCCAGTGGGGGTAAGATATGCAGGCAGCCCCATAAGTGGTACCACAGAGAGGCTGCCACAGCCAAGGGACAACATGGGGCAAGAGAAAAATTCAACACAGACCCAACACTGCCCACAGGCAAAGTGCCTGACAAGGCTCCTCTTCCCAAGGGGAGAGCCTCCCACGTCCCCCGAGAAAAGTGCATACAACCTCACACTGCACTCAATATACAGAGATTGTGTTCTTTGATAAAATCAGTTCTCATAAGTAAACTTAAGACTACTCTCAATTCTTTGACAAAGTGATTGGGTTTTTATGCTTCCAAGACCAAGAATTTTCTTCATTTCTTTCTAAAGCTTTAAAAAATTCTCTATTTTCTTATAAGAATTCCTTTTTTACACATGAGAACCGATGAGGCTCAAGATTAGTACTGAATGTAGAGTTGAATATAGCTTGTGAGCCACGACTTTAATTAAGGGACCAACTTTATCAAAATTTCATATAGGCCCATACAGAGCTAGGGTTTATGATGAGAATGTAATTTTTTTTATATCATAGAGTGAGAAAGCATGTTCCTTCTGTCTGCAACTTTACCAAGCTAACAGTTTTTTGAAAGCAGGAAATTGAATTTCCCTCAGAACCAGGGAGCATAAATGTGTAAGGAAAAAAAAAAAAAAAACCCACAAAAAAAACAGCAAAGAAAAAAAACAAAACCAACTCCCAAAAAACCCCCACAGAAACAAAACAAAAGAAACCAGACAAAAGATGAACAACAAATCCCAACCCAAAATATTTTAAAATTTCCATTAGAGGAAAATAGTCCATTACACAAACAGCTTTGTCAAAAAAAAACCCAAACCAAAACAAAACACTCCAGCAACAAACAATACCCCCTACCCTCCCAATAATCGGGTATTTGAAATCTAATTTATTCTAGAGTATCAACTCCAGCTATGGAAAAGACCACAAACCAACAGAGGCTAAACTTGGTTCAGGCCCCTCTCTTGTTCAGAACGTACCTCCTAAAGCAGTGTCTGCCCAAAGTGATAACAATTATGATCTCATGCATTTGGAGGCAAGACAGCCATACACCAAACTGCCATATATATCTTTTCAATCCACAGTGTGGTCCATTCTCAAGGTGTGAAACAGAGCACAGAAATAAAGGAAGACAAGAATCACAGGAACAGAAAGAATGGCCACAGAACAGTTCCAGGTCAGCTCAAAGAACATGTAAACTGAGCTTTGTGTCAAAATCCAGCCTCAGCATAAAGCAAACAGACATATGATTTTAAAAGAAAAAAAGAGAAGAGGGGTTGGAGAAATGGCTGGTTGAATTTTTATGGCATATAACTCAAAGTTAACACTGTAATGTTAAACAATATACAGAAAGCTAGTAAACAACACAGACAAAATAATGGATCCAAAATTTCAAATAAATTTCTACCATTCTGTGTCACAACACATAGAGTATTTTCTTCAACAAATGAGCTACGTTGACAAGACAGGTTAAAGTTGAAAAGAAAGACATACACAGATTTTCAAGGTGTTTTGCTTTTTTTATGTATATAAACATACAATTTGTTACTTATTACAACTAGCAACAATAAACTATATTTTAAGTGTGAAACTTACTATTACACAAAGCAGTTAAATAAAAAATCAAGTCCTTTTCCCTAATCCTTATTAAAGAAATAATTTTCCATTATCTTCATTTGTCAAACTTTAAAAGGACAAAGACAGTCACAAAAGATTACTGCAATACATTTTAGTACAATTTTAGTACAACCTATCCAAACACATCAGCATCCATACTGCAAAATACTAGATCTGAGAAGGCAGTGTCAGACACCCTCTACTAAAAGTTATAGCTTTCAGTCACATTGTGAGCAAAAACACTGTTCAAATAAAAATCTTCAGATTATGGCACACCTGTTTTCTGCATTAATATTCAGGTTTCTAGAAATTAAATTTTAGGAAACTGGCTGAAAAGATTACTTTAATCTCATAAAAATTAAAATAGAAAACTAGTACTTCTCATATTCACCTCATACTACTTCTTACAGTTAAAAAGTTGTCTTTCATTTAATGGCAGCATCTTGAAGAAGGACTTCATGAACTTTTTAACATTAGCTATTTTTAAAAGCTGTCATTTTGATCCAAGTCAAGTGACAACCTCAGCAAAAGGTTCTTCTTCCTCCTCCTAGCCTTCTAGATTCAGTAAGAAGAGCCTGGCTGAGGAAAGAGAACCAGGTAATATGCATTAAGTAGGACAAGATGGTGAATTGCTTTAGACTGTTTTGTTTCTTCTGGTTATTTTTGGAACACAATGCCTTTGGTTACTGGTATGACATCAGTCGTTAGAAGAATACAGAGATTCCTGGCTTACTACTGCCAAACTTGTATCAACCAAGGGACATATATATCTGATTTCATAATGCTGTGTTGAGATTTGCTGGGTTTATTTAGAAGCAAGCCTGCAAACAGTTAGAAAAAGTTAGTGACTATTTTAAGGTAATGCCCTCCTCCTTTGTACAGTTCAAAGGAGAATGAAGCTTCAATGAAGAATTGGAAGGGTGAAAAACAGTAGTATCACTGACAAAATTACTGTTTTTATTAAAGCCAAAGCCTGAGTTCAGGGAATGAGACATTGAAATAATTTAAGTGCTTTGAAGCTACTCAGAGCTAGAAGTTGCTGTACCAAAACAATGACTTATGACAACACTTCTATGCATGTATTAGATGCAATACACCTCTAATTGTACTTCTAGACATTAAAAAATAAAGTATGTGTAACCAAGAGGTTGCATGACAATACAGAAATAACGAAGCATGTGAAGGAATGCTGTTGCCAAATATAATTTTACTGTCCTTGAAAAAAACACAAATCCACAATGTTTAATAATAAATTGCCATTCGACTTCTTCTAAAGAAGTACTAACTCTGTCAATTTGAAACAAATTCTTTGCACATTCATGACTTTTTAAATATCAACAACAAAAAAATTACACCAAAAAAAACCACCTAAAACCCCACCAGACTCTACTCTGCTGATGCATTTTTGTAAGACTTGTCAAATCAAAACTCCTTACAGGACTGAGTACTTCAGAGTGCTGTGCCCATACTAATTTACATTAGTAGGCCATATAGATTAAGCAATTAATCTATAAATACCTTGTACAGTTATGGAGTTCAAATACTGATTTCCTTTTTCAAATATACATACGACTCTCCAGTTTACAACTTTTGCAACTGAAGGAAAGCATTTCAATAATGCATTCTTAACTCTGAACTGGCATTTCCATCTAAAAAGAAAATTGCAAAAGTCTTCTTTCATAATGCAATACTTAGCTGAAAACAGTAACAACAACAAAACCCCAAATCAATATATATTCAAAATATTTCCTAACTTTTTATAATGTTTATATTGTCCTATATAAAAAGCAGCTAAAGGTTGGCAGATTTTCAGCTTCATGGGTGTTACAATAACAGGTTTCATTTATGTCCTGAATGTTCTTTCTTCTTTAGTTTTTAAATCCTGATTTTTAAATGTTGCTAACATTGAATTTTGTAGTAAAATCCATGTCTTTCCAGTTTTTATTTAAATATCCTTAAAGTGTTGATGTATCAGATTTAACAGCTAAAGTACACACCAGAGCAGTAACATCCCACAGTCCTCCAGCTCCTTGTAACTCTATATTATTTAATTTTAGCAGTGAATAATAAAAAAGAGGATGCATATAGAATCTTAAGAGTCATTATGTTGGAAAAGATTAAGATCATCAAGTCCAACTGCAAACCTAGCACTTGCAAGTCCACTACAAAACTATGTCCCCAGCTGCCATGTCATTTTTTTTATCCTCTCCTCCAATTTATTTATTTATCTCTTCACTTGATTATGCTTTTGGATGTTCTTAGAAAGAGGAGAAAAACAAAGCCCAAACCAAAATAACCTCAGAGAAGCTGATATATGCACAAGCATATTAAAGAGGCATTTTAAACTAGTAACATATGTGAATGTGTGATCAGACAGTTTTTCAACAACATTACACTTTCAACTACACACATATAGGAAATATCTTTAAAACAGTAAGTTACCAGTGGCCCCAGAAGAACTTTGAGTTACCAGTCAACCATTAAAACTATGTGGGTGGAGAGCAGAGGAATTCATTTGAGTATATTTCTTTTTTATACTAAAAAAAAAATCGTTCTTGTCCTCCTTCTTTCATCTTGATGCCTTGTGATAAAAGACTGCAAAGTTATTGACCTAATTCACACATCACAACACTGAGCTCTAAAATATACCCATATCAGGTCAACATAGAACCCCTGCAGTCTCACCTTACAGGTTTGCAATGATAATGAAGGGAAGAAGCATTTGAGAGCTATATGATCCTTATTAACCACCAAATCCCATCATTTTTGTCCTACAAAATGTGGAAGGTAAGAAAGACCTCTTCAGGTCTAAATTAGAAGCCACAGCTGCTTTAAAGCAATTCACAGTGCATCAACTAGGAAGTGTTCAGTTAAAGACAGTAACTGACAATTTTATTGACATTCTGAAGAAGATATGGAGAACCTGAAAGCTCTCATTACTTCTTCTGAACTATACCAGATGGTCTTAAACACATGACATTTTTACCCACTTCCATCCTTCTCCTTGTACTATCATGAGTACAGAAAACTTCTCTTCTTTGAATACCCCTTGCTAAGACCATAATTACAGCAGAATAAGAACACAGTTGGAATACCACACGGAAGGAGTCTGACAGGGAAGACAGAGAGACTATACTAGCAAAATTTAAAAAAGAAAAATCTTAAGACAGTTAAACACAGTATTTCTGGAGCAAGTTTCTCTTTTCCAACCTAAAATGTCTCTCTCTTCTTAGAGGACTTACTTCAGCTTTCTTTGGAATAATTAACAGAAAACAAAGTTAAATATCTCCAGAGAAATGTAAATTAATTGAATATCTAATATTACATTTTCAGATCTTTTAGTCCTTGCTACTATTTTTAATGTAGTAACACAATATTTATTCACACATTACCAGTCGGAATAATCTGGAAAATACTGACATTACAATATGTACTTAAATCACACCCGCCTCAAAATTTCAGTTCTTTTCATGCAATCCTAGAACTGTTACAAATACTGGCCTACTGCCAGTGTTAACACACATTGGAGAGATGACATAAGGCTGCTTAAAAAGCTAAATCCCAAGTTTTTACAAACTGTTAATGGCATCAACTACAACATGATGACAGCTAACATCAAAACAGTTCTACAGGGATTTTTAGATTTTCATGTCTTCCCTGGTTTTAAGGGCTCTTTTTTTAAAGTTTTCTTATAATTTTATGTACAATGAACCTTCTGCAAGAGATTTAGTTGTTTTGTTTCCTGAGGCAGACTACTTCCAAATAAAAACTGACCAAGTTTTGCTGGAAACATTTTGTTAAAAATCATTTATATAAGTTAAACCTTACAGCTCTTACTTCCATAAAACTACATTCTGTGATTGCTGAGGGGAGACCTTTAACCATTCCAAAAAAAGAGTACACACAATAAAAAACATAATCATCTGAATTAAAGATTCATCAAATTTGCTCCTCCATCTTTGAAATAAATTTACTCTCTACCCTAGAAACCGACTGGATTAACAACAACATTAATGCCTATTGTCTAAGTAGTTCTCTCTAACACAGGAAGACAGAAGGAAAATCAAAGATTTTGTTTCCCAAATATATGCAAGAGGCTGTTGGAAGAATTGAGAAGAGAAGCCAGGTCTCAGGAGTCTTGGATTCTACTTTCTTGTTTACTCAAGGATAATGTGTCTTGGTTAACTTTGTTACTGTAATCTTTGAACTGAGTTTTCTGGAACCTTCCCAGAACTGAACCATCGAGCTCTAAGTATGTACCAAGGAAAAACATTAGTGTTTTATACAGTTTCTTTCTATTAAATAGACAAAAATGCTAACTGTAGGGTAGAGATCATCTTCAGGGCACTTACAGACCCTTCTTCCAGAATCATACAATAGTTCAGGTTGGAAAGGATGGTAAAGGTCAGCCAATTCCAACTCCCCTGCCGTGGGCAGGAACCTTCCACAACACCAGTTTGTTCAAAATCTCATCCAGCCTGGCCTTGAACATTTCCAGGGATGGGGCATCCACAGCTTCTCTAGGCAACCTGTTCTACTGCCTCATCACACTCCCAGTAAAGAACTTCTTCCTAATAGCTAATCTAAATCTATCCTCTTTCAGTTTAAAGCAAATCCCCCTTGCCTTATCACTACAGGACTTTATCAAAAGTCCCTCTCCAGCTCTCTTGCAGGCTCCCTTTAGGTACTGGAAGGTTGCTCTGATGTCTCCCCAGCACCTTCTCCAGGCTGAACAAGTTCAGCTCTCTCAGCCTGTCTTTACAGGAGAGGTGCTCCAGCCCTCTGTGCATCTTTGTGGCCTCCTCTGAGCTCACTCCACAGCCCTCTGATCATCTTCTGAGCCCTTCCCTGGACTTGCTCCAGCAGGTCCACATCTTTTGTGTGCTGGGGGCCCCAGAGCTGGACACAGCACCCAGGTGGGGTCTCAGGAGAGTAAAGTAGAGGGGGAGAATCAGTTCCCTTGACCTGTTGGTCACATTCCCTTGATGCAGCCTGGGATACTGGGATGGTTTTCTGGGCTGCAAGAGCACATTCCCAGGTTATATTTTCTCATCAATCAACACTACCAGGTGTTTCTTTCTCATCAGAGCTGCTCTGATGAGAGTTAATGTAAAGTTTCTGCAACAAATATCATACAACCAAACCAATACTGAAGATTCTTTTTTTATAGTCCCAGCACAAATCATGCAGCTATTCTGTATAAGTCAAAGATTTATGCTGATGTCACAAAACTAGTACAACAGACTTTACAGAAACACTTAGGACATGGATTTCTCAATCACAAATGCTCAAGCTACAAACTACATCACAAAGAAAGAAGAAAAAACAACAACAAAAAACAGCAACATCCCAACAAATCCAAAATGAGAAACAAGCCACCTGAACTGTTGTGGGAATAGTGAAAACTAATGACATTCTCTCCTATTGATGTAAGCATGGCAGCACTTTGCTTTTTGTTTCTAATCCAGTTGTCTTATGCAAACTAATTAAATATATATGTATATTTTCATCTGCAGCAGGCATAATTCAGCACTGCATTGGCACTCCTGCATGCAGTAGTACAAACACATGTATGCACTCGCACTCCTGCATGCAGTAGTACAAAAACATGTATGCACTAGCACTCCTGCATGCAGTAGTACAAACACATGTATGCACTAGCACTCCTGCATGCAGTAGTACAAACATATATGCAATCTCATAATCGCAGTTTATTTCTTGTTGGCTTTAATCTTTGTGTCAGATGCTACTTTATCCCAAACTGGTACACAGATCTTCTGAAACGCCTGAAAATAAGGAGCTTATACTGAAGAGGAAGCCCTAAAATTGCTTCAGTTACAATCTACTGCAGTCTTTGAATGTGGCATGAAGTATTATCTTGGTTTTTTTAGACCTGTATTTCTAACCACTTGTTTTAACTTCCCCTGTGAATTAAGCATATTAAAGTTAAATCAAGTAAATCTTTCTCTCCCAACCAAAAGTAAAAATATAGTTAAGCACTTCAGAAGTGTTTTGCTTAGTGAAATGGATTCATACCTTATTTTGCCTCACTCTGAATTACTGATTAAATCTGGTTATTAAACAAATTTCAGATTTTATTTTGTGTTCCTGTATTGTTTTGACTAAAACATCGGATTCCCTTTAAGTAATGCGAAAATATAACTGAAGAATCCTAATTTTGGGATTTTACATTTAATTCATGAGTGACCCTCATCTTCTGTGGGGAAAGCATTTTCTTCTGCTCCTACTCACAGCTCATAATACAAATTGTACAAGGACAGGCAGAAGTAAACTATGGAGTCACATTTCTTTTGTCAGAAGACAGAAGCTGACTGGATAATTTAACTGTGTGTACTCTTTGGACAATGAGTATTTGGATTTTCTTTTACCACACTATATTGGTGGGTTTGTTTTAACCTGGTAAAGTGCCTTCTGCTCTAAATCCACAGTGGGAATTATTATATTATCAAGACACTCTTAGAGCAGAGTTAGAACAAAAATTAAATAAATGGGTAGAACAGTTGAAAGATATAGAAGAAGTACCTTATATATTAGACATTAAACAACTTGAGAAGCACAATTAAGAAGTGGTACTCCTAACAATAAATTCCTAGATTACTGAAGAGGAATTTTATGCACATATGCTGGTAAGTGTTTGACAAAGGTAGAACAGCAGAATTTGGTCAAAAGACTTGAACAGAAATATCCTAAAATGTTTTTTGCAACACCTTATTTCATGGATTCTTCTCCAAAGTGAAGTTAATTCTTCTCTGACAGTTAAGTCTCACTTAGGGAAATTAAGTTTATTATGTTTATATTTTTCCCTTGTAGCTTGAGTCCTTTCCCAAGGATTAATTTCTGCAGCCAGCTATCAAATCAGGCTTCAGATTCCAAAGCAGATTAGAAAGTTTAGATCATACTTTACCCAGAAGTTTCTATAATTCTTTTAAGCCTCCCTTCCTGAAGGGTCAAGTGGGTCAGCAGAAATGTAGAACCTGAGCCCTCTAGCTACAAAACTGTCAAAATGTGTACCTCTACTTTAAAGACATACATTTTATACAATACCTTTAATCTTAATCCTAATCTTTAAAGTCTTAATTTTATTGTTGCAATAGGTGCAAGAGAAGTATTTTTATATACACCTTAGTTTACATTTCAAAGTACTATTATTCACTCCAGACCTTGACTCAATAGAAAGATCAGCTGACTTCCCAAGCTCTCTCCCTAAAACTTGAGAACACAACACACAAACTAAAACACTGCCAGAATCTGCAAGTCACTGGGAAACATACAAGACTCCAGCCCTGTAAAAGTCTAATTCACTTGTAAATTCCTTGTATAAGAACATAGTTTGCAATTATTTGAAATACATTAAATAAAACAACTCATAGGTTTTATTTATACTGAAGGTGTACTTTAGTCTGAAGTCTTTGTCAGGACAGACTTGCATACAATAAATAGAATCTTACATGAACTCTACTGTGAATCATTAAAAAAGAAGAAAGTAAAAGTATTTACCTTCACTCTCTTTGTATTTTCCAACACAGGAGTTCAAAATATTTCAGTACCATGCATTTAAATCCATAATTAACTCACATCCACCTCAAGATATCTGACGCATAAGAAGTGAGAGTGCACAGGGCACATGCCCAGTGATGTGGAACTCTTGGGTAATACACAAATGACTTCACATCACAAGTGGTACACTGTTTCTGAAATAAACTATAAACTGCTGGGTAATTTCCTAGAGAAAGTAAGAGAAATATATCAAGGGCACACACAGAGATATAAATTCTTCTTTGAAAGTATTACTTTACATATGCAGCTAGGCTTTAAGGTAAGCTTAAAAGGCTTTTAGGGTCTCCAGGTGCTTTTTACACCTTTTAGGGAGCACAAAGCTGCAGTAATATCTTTAATGTTTTACTTTATTATTTTATGCACATGGAGCAAAACCAAGGAGATTCTTCAGCTTATTTTTAGTTCCACTTTTCTCTTTATGCAATTAGGAGTTCCACCGATGCTAACAGCAAAAGAAACTGGACTTTGAATTCAAGGACAAGATACCCCTCAGTTATCAGCTTTCCAGCACATTAAGGTGCACGGTGTGCCATGATAAATACTATTTTTAACTGGTCAATGGTGCATCAACTGTACATAAATGTGAACTGTCTCCACTGTGAGACTGCCAGCAGTCTTCATCCTCTTCACTCTTAGTTCCAACGAAATGTCACCTTCATCCATTTTAGCATGCATGTTCAGAACACTGGCAGTTCCCACAGTGCTTTAAAATCACCTTTAAATGTTTTAGCTATTAAATTCCTGACAAAAATTACTTTTTCTGCTTTCTCTTTAATAAAGAGAATCTGCCAGTAATTTCCTAAATAATTCCATTTGCCTACAGTTTGAGCATCACACAAGAGAGATTACAGCACCAAAGCATTGTTTTAAGTTATTCTAACCAAATCACAGCTACAGTCACATCTGAAACATTGGGCCTACCTGCCTTAGCAAAAGGCTGTAAAAATACCTCCTAGCTTGACTCCGGCCTCTCACAAAGATACAATGTATTCTCTAGGCTAGGGATGACATAATGAAAACTGTTCAATCAGCAACAGAAGACCAGAAATTTTCTCACACTTCACCCTCGCTATCTAAGGCATTTAAATCACCAGACACCTTAAATAACAGCACTTCAGCAAAGGGAAGGCAAGCATCACTTGAATATTTCCATTTAAAGAGATTCGGAGAAGGGCTTACAACCGCGCTGGAAGGGAAGCTACAATTCCCACAGAACAAATAGCCAGTACCAGCCCAGCAGCCAGGGATCCGCTCCCGCACACCGGGATACCTGGCTGTGCCGGGCGGGATCGGGACGCCACTGACGGGGCCGGTACTGCGGCAGCTCGGTGCGCGGCTCCTCTCCAGCCCCGCGGCCCCCGGAGCTCTCCCCGCGGGACCACGGCGCGCTGCTGCCCGCGGCGACCGGGGATGCGACCGGGGACCGAGGGCGCTGCAGGCTCGGCCTCCGGGGTACAAATCCTGCCGCAACCCACCCGGATTTGCCATCAGCCCCGACAGGCTGCCCCTCTCCGGGCCCATCGCTGCCCGCACGAGGGCAAGGAGCGAAGGGAACCAGAGCGGAGGAGGAAGACACCCGAGGCGGCTAAAGACCCGGCGCGCCTTCCTCACCTTCGTCAGCTGGGCGATCTTCTTGCTCATTTTGAAGTGCAGGTCCGGGCTGTGCTCGGCGCCCATCCCCGCCTGTGCCGAGCCCGAGCCGAGTTTTCCCGCGCCGGGCGCGGAGCCGCCGCCGTAGCTGTGCTGCGGCTGCTGCCAGCCCATGCCCGGGGTCGCCATCTTCACCGCCCGGCTCCCGCCGCCGCTCGGGCTCCGCCGCCGCCTGCCTTACCGGGGACCGAGCCCGGAGCCCCGGCCGCGATCCGCTGCCCGAGGCGGCTCCTCCCGCCCCGGGCGCTTCCCTCGGCCGCCGCCCCCGCCGGGCTGCGGCGTCAAAGCTCTCGGGGACGGTGCGAGAAGGGGCGCCAGCCTTGTCTTTCCTCTCCTCTCCTGGCCGCGCCGTCCGTCCGTCCCCGGGCGGGGGAGGCCGGTCGGGTGGGCCGCGGGCGCGGCGCGGTTGCCGGGGCCGCCGCCGCGCTGTTTACGCCGCGCGGCCCCGCGTCACTCGCCGGCCCCGCCCGCGCGCTCCCCGCCCGCGGCCGCGCGCGCCGCCCAGCGAGCGGGCCGCGCGCCGCGCTCCCCCTTCCCGCCCCCCGTCCCGGGAGCCGGGAGGCGGCTCTCCTGTGGGAGGGGACGGAGAGAGCCTCGGCACGGCGGGGGCCCGGACAGGGTGGGGGCCCGGACACGGCGGGTGGCAGGGTCCGGGTTCAGTGGGCGCTGCCCCTCCGCGGCAGGCCACGGCCCGCGCGCGCCAAGCTTCTCCTCGTGGGAAGGAAGCCCTGAGCGTGTGGCGGGGGATGCCCGGGGCAGGGCACCACGGTGCGGGGTGTCCGAGTGGATGGAACTGGTCCCCGGGCTCGTACCGGTGTGAGCCTAGGACGTGACCTCCTCTCGCAGCAGGAGGTGGCACGGGCAAGAAGCCACCCGAAACTGGAGCAGGTGGCACGGGACTGGCACGGTTAGCTCGGGTTTTGAGGGAAGTCAGGGGCTGGCCTCTTCTCCCAGGCAGTTAGCGACAGGGCGAGAGGATAGTGTCTTAAGCTGCTCCTGAGGAGGTTTAGGATGGACGTTAGGAGGAATTCTTTCACAAAAAGGGTAGTAGGTGTTGGAATGGACTGTGCAGGGAGGTGGAGGAGTCACCGTCCCTGGAGGTGTTAAAGAAAAGACTGGATGTGGCACTGAGAGCCATGGTCGGGTTGGCAAGCTGGTGTTCGCTCACAGCTTGGACCCGAAGATCTCAAAGATCTGTTCCAACCAAACTGATCCTGTGATGAAACGCTGACGAATGCTGGGGTGACCCGGCCGGTGAGTGTGGAGGCTGCGCGGGCCGGCCTCTCCTGGGTCACAGACACTGCTTCTGCAGCACACAGCCACGGGCTGATGGACGTGGGACAAAGGTCCCCGCCAGAGGGGATTCGCAGCTGGATTTAGCACGACCTTTAGGATGGGTTTGACCGCTCTCTTTTTCAGTTCCCATCCTGTGCAACTCCTGAGAACTGCCACCCTCTTTAAGAATTTAACATCTCCTTGCTAGGCTCTGGCCTTGTGAGACTATATATATTAATGTGGTTGGACACATCTGATTCCCAGATTAACAGCCTCTGCACTCTGCCTCTACAGAGTCCTTGGTACTCTCTGTTGAGTAGTTTATCTTCTTACTGCTTTTTTTCCTGCACTAAAAGTCTCTTCTTTGCCTGCATTCTTTGTAGGCAGGCAGAGGTATCAAAGAGGCAAACCACAAAAATACACAGCCGAGTCTGTGGTTCTCAACAATGTTATGGAGGAACACATCACTTAGAATTTGCAAATCATAGAAGTAGGTGGAATAGTAAAGTATAAGAAGAGATCCATATTACAGAGCAGTGTGCCTCACTAATAGAGATTTGTGCTTATACTTTATGATGAATAACCAACTAAACCTGAACTGCCAGTGCAAACCTGAGGCTGTGGGGTAAAGGAGGTTCTCTGATGCATAAACTGGTCACTGTCCGGAAGGCACAATTAGATGTTGCTACTTTTGTACAGATTGATTGTGAGAGTATGAGAGAAATACTTGCATTGACTTCTGCAATTTCCATGCATCAACACACTGGAAAGGTGTTCAAAAAGGTCAGAGGTTCTGGGAAAAGTCTCTTATAATGAAAGAGATAATTAACCCAAACTATTTTGGATAACAGGGAGACTAAGAAATAGTTTAATCCCAGTCTGAAGTAGCTGTGAGCTGTGTTGCCTTAACTCAGAATTTGCATTGTCCAGGAAATTCTGACACTGATTTATTTTTTTTTTCCTTCTGAAGTGGCCTGTTCTGGCAACAGAGAACAAAGGACAGATGGTGCCTACCCAGGCAGTGATTCATACAGATGAAATACAAGGGGAAGAAAGAATATTAGGAGCATCTGTTTCAAATCTGTGTCCATAGATTACATCCATGAATAGCACATACTGTTAATTCAGTTTTATCAAATTAAAAAATAATTCAGCGGCAGAAGAGACTGATTTTTCATGTCTAGGAAGGTCAAACTACTAATCAAAGCAGCAGACTGATTGTGGAGGCTTTGTTACAGGTAATTGTTGTGTCTGGCTGCTTGTATGACATTAGGCAAACTTCTTAATTCTCATGTAAAAAGACACGTTCTTTAATGTACCTAATAATGCCCCAAATATGAAGGAATGGCTAGCTCAGTTTATTAGTGCTCCTAGAAATCTCAAGAGTTACAGAATATTTTAATTTTAAACTACACATTTTAAGTATTTTGGATAGATTTATTTTTTAAATAAATCAGAGCAGTTTGGATTTATTAACATTTCCTCTGAGACAAAAAGCCTTACTGTTTATTTTTCAGTTTCTTTCAAGAAACCACTTTTGCTGTGGTTCATATTGGCCTCAAATCATTGTTTTGAAGCATTTTGAAGTGACTTATATATAGCCATGCATATATGTGTTTGACAAAACAGTCAACTCATTCAATTTTTGTCTCCTTCTACTGAGATGCTAAATATTAAGTTTTGTCTAGGTGATTTAAAATTTAAAAAAAAAAAGATTAACTATTCTTTGTCAATATTTCATGTGCCATTTAGTAGTTAACTTATTCAGATTTTTTCAAGCTTCTCTTTACACATTTTATGCCTTTAGAGCTCAGATAGTGACTGCTAAGCTCTTTTCCTTTCAGGTCTGCACGTGTGGGATAGAGCCTGTTTTCTTTAAGGTTGCTGATGAATGCAGCAGCACAGTCAGGATCCTGGTGGTTTTTTTTCCTTGGTGGGATTTAATGTCTCATCAGTACAGTGGGATCTGTAGGTCTGAAGGTCTCCCAGGGCGTGGGTTGAGGCCATGCAGAGGCAAATGAGGAGACGGCGCTCAGGGTTTGCTGAGGGGTGCACAAAGCATCGGGACAAGGCAGGGCTCCTGGTGTGGATCATCACTCCCAGAGCTGCACAGTGAAACCTTTGGTGTCTCTGTCACCACGGGGTTACATAAGTGAGACACAGTTTGTATCTATCCAGTATATCTCCATGGGATTATGGACACTATGTAGGAGTGCTCTTGGTGTATGTATACGGAAGGAACATTAGTATTTTTTATGAATTTAAAAATATGGTCAGTGTCAGTCATATATTCTTTAAGATTGCATTATTTTATACATTTGCAATGGGTATATAGCAGCATGTGGGGAGGACTTTGTACTTTTGCTTTCTCTGATGTAAAATCAACAACATTGCCTGTGTGGAAATCTACCTGTGCCTTTTTTTGTATCCTACTTCCTATCTATTTATCCACATATTTGCAGTTCAAAATTCTGGTATGTGTGTGATGTTTTCTAAAGTTATGAAATACCATCACTGAGGTTTGCAAAACCAGGAAAAATTTCATTTACACTCAATCTGCTGGGAATATTATGGATTACAGATTTCTGTGTGCACTAACACTCCTTTATTTACCTCATCACAGCTCTGACTAAGATAAATGTGTGCAATGACTGTATGCCTTATTTTCAAGCCATAGGCACAAAGCTCCCTCCCAGATTCTTTATAGACAGAAAGTGTTACAAGGGCTAAGCTTGCTTTGTGATAATGTCTTTTGACAACTCTGAAGATGTCAGGAAGTCGGCAGCTTTTCCTGAAAGGACAGTTAACGGGAAATTTGACCTACTGGTCTTTGCAGGTTTGTTCTATTTAATTTGTAAGCCTGAAGCTACAACTCTGAACAGAATTTTCAAATTTTTTTGCACATGTGTGTGAACAAAATAACTAAATATTTAAAAATACTAAATATAGGAACTAGTTACTTAAAACACTGAGATTCTTTAAAAACCCTCTTTATTTCTACTAGAATTCTAACTAATAATAAATTATATACATACCATGAGTTTATATGCAGGTTTAATTATTTTCATAAAGTAAGAATTCACCATTTAAAGGAATAGCATACAATGTTCAAAGTAACAACACAGCTTAAACATATCTGTCATTCCTGCTTTAATTTTCTAGTCCAAACAAA
The DNA here is from genome assembly GCA_017589585.1 of Phylloscopus whistleri. Classification (NCBI taxonomy): domain Eukaryota; kingdom Metazoa; phylum Chordata; class Aves; order Passeriformes; family Phylloscopidae; genus Phylloscopus; species Phylloscopus whistleri. Next base: position 1,199,103 of record JADMLD010000712.1, read on the forward strand.
CCTGGTGGAATATAATAACTGAGTAAGCCCATGGTGTCCTACTTTAACATAAAGACCTCATTGCTAAGGCTGAGATTAATCTAGGATGCTGAGGTTTCTGTGTAAGAAATCATGCAAAACCATTTTGTTTTGAAAGTGTACAAGTAACAAAGGCTTCTTCTGTTAGCCCTAGATAATTATATACAGGGGCATATTTCCACATCTATAAAGGATCAGAGTACCCCAAATTGCCTCACTATGGTTGCATATAAAATCATGAAGGATATGTGGAGGAGGAGAAGAACAGAACAAAAATAAAAATTAAATATCCTAATAGCTTTGAAATAATCTCATGACCTTTTAATTTGTGGGTTAGCAAGACTGTGATTTATGGAAGGTAAACAATCAGATCAACATTTCAGGATACTGCCTCTGAGTAGTTCAGTCATTACCTTCCTGCCTCTGTGTATGCAAGTAAGATTTCAGTCAGTACGACCCAGTGGCACAGGGTGACAGACACGGGTTTATGACTACCTGGTAGATCTTTGGTTTTTACATCTTTTTGGTTTTATAATTTTATGGGTCTACACTGACTTGGCCTTCTAAGCCTAGAAGACTTGACCCCCTGCAAATCTTGAACTAATATGTATCAGAAACCTGGCATAAATTGAATTTTTCGAGTAAGAAAACAGAGAATGGTGAACGCATATCTGATACAGATAAACTTGTTGTCTTTATTATGTCTTTTTGCCCATCTAGGAAACTGTTAGTGTGAGGAAAATAATTTAGGTCACCAAATCCTTAAAGGAATGATGCCATCTCATGCATGTGTCCAAACTGGAACTACTCTCAAGATATGATGAAGGAGAGAATATTTTGCCTGCAACTTGTGAACAAGCATATTTGAAAGACCGAGGTT